>CM027862.1:33341177-34541177 GCA_016097605.1 Eucalyptus guilfoylei | reverse complement strand
ACGGGTTTTTTCATATATTGCCACCCAAATTTTTAATTTCGTATTGAAAATAATTTATATCCAGATAGATAGAATTTGGTAATCTAATTAAATCGAACAAGCTATTACCTTTTCTAAGAGATAGAAAAGAGATATTAGGATTCTTTTTCCCAATATTTGTAATTTTGATATTTGAATATTGTAGTCTTGGAGTAGCAAACACTAACAATTTGCATCGCAATAAGCATTGAGCACTTTCGATAACCCCCATTTTCTTTTTTCTTTTTTGCATTATATCTATTTCATTCCATTTGTCATATTTATATGATCTATTTCATTATGGAAATCTTATAAAATTACTGCAAACTGTTTAAAAAAGCTTAAATTGTCAAATAAACGTGTGCATTAATATTTAAAAATATTATCATTTTTTCTTATACGTCGGTCCGACTTTAATTTAAGGCTAAGCGTAAAAACACATAATATGTAAATAAGAAGTTCGGAAACATTTGAACCGCAGATTATCGTTCGATAATTTAATATATCAGGGAAAAATTGGTTTGATCCGAACGACTCCAAAAGTAACACGAATCAACAGCGGAGATGAGGCGGCCCTATCATATCGGCGAGCGCGGCGCCGCACCGGAAAAACCTCCCTCAGATGGACTTTAGCGGTTGTGGGGAGAAAGGGGGGGAAAAGAGAGGGAAGGAAAGGGAAAGGGAAAGGGAAAGGGAAAAGGAGGCGGGCGGAGACCAGTCCAAGCCTTCGAAATGTTACAATGAGAGCGACGGCGAGTGCTTAATACTAGCAGTCAATGAATAGTGTTCTTCCCAAAAAAAAGAAATTAATTGATTAATTAATTTTATTGATTAATTGATTAATTAATTTTATTGATTAATTGATTAATTAATTTTATTGATTGATCGTGTTAAATTATTTTTGGGCTTTTCGAGCTCTCGATTAATCCCCGTTCGGCGATGTCTTTCTACGCCAATGTTGATTGATCAAAGTGCGGGGGCGGGCCCGCTCGAGCCGAAAAACAAAGGAGGAAAATTACAGAGCTGTGTCAGGAGTTAGCATGCGAAATTGGACGAGCATGAGCAGGGCAGAATCGTGTTTGACTCAAAAAGCTCGAGTTATTAAGAAAAGGGAGACCGTGCACATAAATACTTCATCGCCCATAAAATTTTTATAGATGATAAAAATAATTTTCACTAAATAATTATTTTAATCGATAGGAAAAATGACACAAACAGTTTTTGAATTTTTCTTAATAAACAATTTAATCCCCAAACTTTTATTTTTTAAAGTAATTCCTAAACTTTAAATTAATATATAATATGATCATTGAATTGTTTATTTATTTAATTTAGTCAATGAACTTTTGGTATATATAAAGTTCATTGACTAAATGAAATATATTAACGGTTCAAGTATCGTATTGTACATTAGACTAAAATTCATGAATCGAATTATATATTAGACTAAAGTTCAGACATTATTCGTGTCAATATCCAAAACCGATACGAGCGATCGTGGTCCCCTGGATAATTAATTTACGAAGGGAAGCGAAAACGCATAGGAATTCCGCAAACGAGCGCCGCGAATATTTTAAATAATTATGATTCGACTAATGAAATGGTGTTTTTTTTTTTTTTTTGTTTTGTGGGTGGGGGGGGGACTGAATACGTTAGTGTTTTTGGCATTGTTCGAGTCCAACCTTTGACCGAAGAGACAATCTCCGAATACCGAAAAGCTCCGTGGCAGCTTTCGGCGCTCCTCTCTCTTTTTTTTTTTTCTCTTCTATCTCTTCCGAATTCCGCCATCTTTCTCTCTCTCTCTCTCTCTCTCTGTGCAAAGCTGCCATTTTTTTTCCTCTCTCTTCGCTTCCGTCTCTCGCTCCTCTCAGATTTCTCTCTCTAGTGCTCCACTGAACTAGATTCTCTCTCTCTCTCTCTCTCTATCTCTATCTTTCTCTCTCTATGCTGCTTGGCTTTTCTTGGGTTTGCTCCGAGCAGGCGGTATCCGGGGGGGACGAGTTCTTGGCTCGCGCTTCTGCTTCCTCCGACGCGCCCGAGGGAGCTCGGAGGGCTGGCCGGCGCGGTAGGTGAGCGGGCTCAATTCACTCGAATGCTGCGCTAGATCTTCTGTTGGGTTCCCGTGCATTTTGGTCTTTTTCTTCCCGGAAGCCGCGTTGGATCGAGCTCCGAATTCGCCGCTTCTTCTGGTTTTGGGCCCGGGTGCGATTCGGGTTCGAGCGTTGCCGCGTCGGAGGGGGAGTTGGGAAACTTCCCTTTTTCTTTTCTGGGTTCCCCGCAAAATGGCTTTTTGTTTTTGTTTTTGGCGGATTCTGTGAGGAAGAGCGTCGCCTCGTGTCTGTCCGCGAGAGCGAGGGAGGGAGCTTTGTCCGGGGCGGTCGCTAGTTGTCGGGCGACGGCTGCATTCTGAGCTTAAATTGTGAGGAACTTTTTATCTGGTTTGGCTGTAGAAAGGAACTGGGTTGCGTGTTGCGCTTGGTGTGTTTCGTTCCCTGGTAGCTGAAGAAGTGTGTCGCCGTCGCGAGGTTGCGGTGGCGTGTTAATCGGAGTGATGGAGAGGAGACAATGAGCTTACATTGCGAGCAATTGGTTGCTATGTTGGTGGTAAACGAAAAGAGAATAGACTAGAGGAGGCATTGTTCTACATTTCGCCAGCAGAATCCTTACTCATCGAGTTGATTAGAGACATGGGTGTACCCGAATAGATTTAGTAAATTTTGGGATTAAGTGTCTGGAAATTTTTGGCGTGTTTTCGTGCTGCCGTTGGCTGGGGCTTCTCCCCTCTGGAATTCTGCAATGGGTTTTGCTATATTTTCGATTATACTTCTGTTCTTAGAGACTGGGGTTTGACTTTTATTTGAATCGTAAAATTTGTCAAATCTTTTATGAAATGACTTAGGGATGTTTAGATTCTTGTAGAAATTGTTCTTAACTTTTTCATTGTGGTGGAAGTAAGAAAGTACCTTGACTTCTTACTAGCTGAACCGAACAGCCTATTGATATAGAGGAAAATAGGTGAGGGTACTTACGTTAGTAGGAGATTGGAATCATTTCCTGTGTGGTTGGGAAAAAAATGTGTCTAACTAATAATAGGTTCTGAGGCCAAGAATTGACATGTTTTTGGCTTGCAACCTACTTTTTCTGAAAATTATGGTACTCTTGTACTCTTGGCAAATGGAAATTTATTTGGCTTGGGAAATTTAGGACTGGACTGACTTAGAACATATCTTGCAGTTTTATGTCAAGTGTGGCAGTATTCCCCTGAACAGGTTCTAATTGGGATTATTTCGTGTTGGCTCCTTTTAGGCTCAAATTCTAGCCAATCTAGCGCACATTATGACCAGGAACTGTAGGAGGAAATAGGTAGCCGAGTTGGTGAGCTTGATAGCTGCTTTTTCTATGCTGTCTAGTTTCATTGAAAACATGGGATTGCTCTGCAGCAAAAACCGTGGGTATCATGACGCGGATGCAGAAGAGAATGCACAGGTAATTATGTAACCAGCTGGATGCTGAAAATATGCCCTATTGCTGAGTAGCCAAGTTGTGCTTGTTCTCGACCGGAAAAAAGGAAAAAGTTGTGCTTGTTCTTAACTAATGGTTCTTTCCCTTGCTGTAATCCCTTATTTTGATTGTGCATCTTTGATTACAGGCTGTGGAAATCGAAAGACGGATTGAGCAAGAAACAAAGGCTGAAAAGCACATTCAGAAGCTCCTTCTACTTGGTAAAGATAAAATTGATGATCCTTTACTAGGTTAGATTTTTGGAAAGAGATTGGACTAGATATATAAAAATGTGGAGATATCAAAATCACATGTAAAAGGTCCAAAGAGAGGCAATATGTGTGGATGATGTTTATCATTTACGCTGCGAGAAGATAGTTGGGTTTATGTTGAACATGACTTTGAGGCTACTCTCTTATTGTATACCTGCCATGACTTTTAAATAGTGTATATAGAGCATTTGCATGTTAAACTTGTTGTTTAGATTCCATGCATAAGTTTACTATTGATCAGGATGATGAGAAAATGGGCGTTTTGATGGATCTCTGGATATTGGACAAAGTTGCAGTTCAAGAAAATTGTATCTGGAAAAATGTGATATTACCCTAGTCAACCTATATTTCAACACCCCCTCTTACGTGCAAGTCGATTAGGAATGACAAATGCAACTTGATGAACCGGGGGGTGGGGGGTGTGTGACTTGTTGAAATAAACTGGGGTAGAACCTGGTTCCGAACTATGTTATAAAGTTTAATCCAAAAACTTAAGTAGATAAGTGTAGGGAGATTACATGTATATAAAGAGCATATAAAACCCGTGGTCAAGGGATGTGGAATATTTCAACATACACCTATTTAAATTGAGAGGAGAGAATATTGTTCAAGGTGTTTTGGGTGTGGAATAATAATAGGAAGATATTCCATTATAAAAAGGTGGTCAGAGGACTTACAAATTGATCCCACAGCCATCCCATCCCACTTAATGAGGAAAATACTCTGTTATCATAAAGTATTTATCTTGTTAATCTTTTCCAGTTTCATTAGATTACTTTTGCCTTCAAAACGCTGGGAGTAGACCTCATTTAGAGACTTTTGCTTTGTTGAAGTATTAACGACGCTAGGTTGCTTTGATTGAGCCCACTGATTATGAGAACTCAGAAAACTGAGGCTCATTGTCATGTCCTTTTACTAACTCATTAGAAGATGCTAAGTGGAAAACATGATGCCATAAGCACAAGCAACCCTGCCTTTGATTTGGCTGGATGCTCTATGCCAGCTAATTGTTCAGGGAACTAATGCGCTTTTGTCCCTTGAAGTGTGAAGTTTCTTGTCCTAAATAAGCTAAAATTTGTCAAATCAATGATTTTTGCCTCTTTTATCTTCATAAACTCATAGCGATGCAATGCTTCTTCCATTTGTATCAATTATCTTGGATGCAATCTTTTTGGCTAACTCGAATTTTTTCATATTTTTGTGTAAAGGTGCTGGAGAATCAGGGAAGTCTACCATTTTCAAGCAGGTATGCATTATGTTAGTCTCTTAGGTCTTCACCACAATCAAAATTGGACTACAATGTCAAGTGAAAGTCCCGACATTGGATTCTTACTGTGCATTATCCTGTGCAGATAAAACTTCTGTTCCAAACTGGCTTTGATGAGGCTGAACTAAAGAGTTATGTCCCAGTTATACAAGCAAATGTCTATCAGACCATAAAAGTATGCAATACTTGAAAGGGTGTGTTGGTTAGTTTCCATTTGCATAATGCACCTTAGATTCGTATAAGGTGTAATTCCTGCACTAAGAATCATGTAACAAGCCATATCCTTTGTTTTAAATGCATGTGAATATGTATGAACAGATACTGTATGATGGGTCAAAGGAATTGGCTCAAAATGATGGAGATTCGTCAAAGTACATCATAGCCGATGAAAACAAGGTTTTGAAGCTTGACCTTTTCTAGTGTCTATGAAAAAAAATTTAGTTTGTTATTGAAGCATTACATTTGTAGACAATAACTAAATAGAATCTACCAGATGATTTAAAAACTAAACTGGCTTTTCTGCTAAATCTACCAAAAGTAAACTTTTATTTTTGCACAGGAAATTGGAGAAAAATTGTCGGAAATCGGAGGCAGGCTGGATTATCCACGCCTCACTAAAGAGCTTGCTAAGGAGATCGAAAGTTTGTGGAAAGATGAAGCAATTCAGGTTGTTATTTCCTATAGTTGAAATGAAATGAATGTATTGCTTCAAAAGCAATGACTTTCCTTCTCAATTCAGCATTGACAATTTGCTGTATGAAGCATTCTGATCATTTCTTTTCTTACCTCCTATGCTGTAGGAAACTTTCGCCTGTGGTTGTAGGTTCCAAGTTCCTGACTGTGCTCAGTATTTTATGGAGAACCTGCAAAGATTTTCTGATGTCAATTATGTCCCAACGAAGGTATTTGATGTTCATCATGCTCTCTATATTTTCATGCTGTCACTGTAGAAAGAATGAAGATACGATCCTCATAATTTGTATGGAGTTGATAGACAATCCATTATTTTTTGTGCAATTGAAGTTGCCATAACTCTGTAACACTCTAAGACAGATCTTCTACGATTGCAGCACATCAATGTGAGTTGGTTGACTATCACAAACAAACTTAAAAGGTTGAAACAAGTGGCTCTTTCAGTAAAATGGTTCCAGCAAGCACATGATTAGGATAAAAAAGGTCTTCCATCATCTGCATCTGAGGTTTCACTTGCTGTTTTGGGTAGAGGCCCTGTGATGTTTCCATAGTTCTGTTGAAGCATTGTGGTTGATTTTGGGCTGAGCAATACAAAGAAATGAACCATGAGAAAGGCAGATCACTAGATCTAGGAGTTACCTTGCTATGATGCTTTATGTTATTTCTCTCTCTGCACTCTGTGTCAATTATGCTGGATGTTTTCTCCACTTGTTAGGGTCACTTTGTTTCAGGGGTTCCTCCTGTTCCTGGATATTGCCATTTTACTGTTAGTTTGATTGCTTCCATATTAATACAATGCATTATTCTTTAATCTAGTTCTCGTCAGTGCTTCTTCACTGTCTCCTGAGGTACTTTGATTTTGCAGGATGACGTTCTCTATGCCAGAGTACGCACTACTGGCGTTGTAGAGATCCAGTTCAGGTGAATATTTTGCTGCTTAGATACTGGGTCTGGCAACCTTTTATTCTTGCTCTTTTTGTGATGTTTTATTCTAATGTCCCAAAAGGTCAATGCAACTGTTCCTAGAGTCGTTGCTATTCCATTCAACAATCTAACACAAAAGAAGCCGTTCCTGCTTCAACGGAAGCAGTCGATTCGAGACAAATTTATGTCTGATGTTGAAAAGTACTCAATGGCAGACAGGCACTTTTCTGGCACGACCTCTTTCTGAAAATAATTGCGTGATTTCTTAGTGTACTTGTCTTTTGAGGACTCTCGGGTTTGTAGTATTCTAGTCTTTAATACATGTGTCAGCAGTCCACTTTAAGATTTCCAGCTGCAATATGTCCTATAATATCATTTGTATGGTCATGCCCTCTATCCTTGTATCTAAAGAAAAACTTGCAGGATACTTGTCTACAGATTAGCATATATTATATGACTAGTAACATTAATCGACAGATGTTTATGTTTACGTAGGGGTGAAATTTTATGCCACCATGACACTATCCATTGGAAAGATTATAAACATTTATTTTTTATGGGTGGAGCATATCGGATTTGCACAAATGCATTGATATGGTTTGAACATGACTTTTGCAGTCCTGTTGGGGAAAATAAAAGAAGTGGTGAAGTGTATCGACTCTTTGATGTTGGAGGCCAAAGAAACGAGAGAAGAAAATGGATCCATTTATTTGAGGGTGTTTCAGCTGTAATCTTCTGTGCTGCCATCAGTGAGTAAGCATCTTGCCCAACGGTGTCCCCGCATCTTGAGCCTTTACATTGGCAGACTAGCTTTGACCTTTTCTTGCTCACGACATCTTAACTGTCCTGTTTCGATTCCTGATCTGATAGCCATAGTGCATAAATGTATTGGCTGCCTTCTGAGATGGTTCTTCCCTTTTTGCTAGGTCCTGAAATTATTGCATTTGCTTTCTAAAACTCACCACTTGTCTGTATCTATCTGGAATATAATCAAAACTAGAGATGGTGCACAAGTCTGTTATAGGAATGTGGATGATTTATTGTTGCCTTTGTTTGGCACTGAATCACGGGAGCTGTGCATTTCTTTTCTATTTGTTCTCTCAATTCCTTTGACAACCCTATAATTAAGTGTATGATTGAGACAACAAACTTATACCTGAATTCAAAACTGCATTGCAATGTTCAGGTACGATCAGACACTCTTTGAGGATGAAAACAGGAACCGGATGATGGAGACCAAGGAACTTTTTGACTGGGTGTTGAAGCAACCTTGTTTTGAGGTCCCATCTCTATGCATGATCACATGATATCATCTCATAGAAAATTTCTTTCTAGCAGTATCCTTCTTTTTTCTGTTTAATTTTTTGTTCTTTTTCTCAGGATCAGTTCTTACGCCTAATAAATGGTTAATGTTGTATGTGCTTATGCTAGCTTCTTTATTTGCCTGCAGAAAACATCTTTCATGTTGTTCCTAAACAAGTTTGATATATTTGAGAAAAAAGTTCTCAAGGTAATAGCTGATATGGCCTTAGCAAGTAATCTTGTTGTCGAAAGCCATTTCCTCTCATTTTTAGTTGTCTATATTGTGCAGGTTCCTTTAAATGTTTGCGAGTGGTTTAAAGATTATGAGCCAGTTTCAACCGGGAAACAAGAGATTGAACATGCTTATGAGTAAGCCTTTATGGTTTTTTTGTTATATCAGATCGAACGTGAGTGATAGAAACTAGACTGTCATGCTTGAATGGGAAGTTATGCTAAGATGAACCTTTGAAATCCATGGCAACCGTGGATGAGGGAAATTGTGTCCTTTGAATATCACACGGAATAATTGGCTTCTTTCCTAGTAACCCAGAGATGTGCAGGGAAAAAAAGTACTTATTTTGTCTCGCATAATTATATCAAGCGCTCAAATAGAAGGTTTCTTTTGTTCTCACCGAGTGACACTTTTGTTAGAAGTAAAAAAAACTTCTGAGTATGTATAGTTGATGGGGCAGTATGAGTTTCCTGACCTGCAAAGGTCCGTCTTACTTGAATTTAACTAAATGGCATTACATGCATATCGATTAGTTGACCTAGTGGAAATAAGATGTGGATTCTTTCTGTATTATATTCTTGGTCTTCTGAATGGGCGCCTGGGGGCACTAATTTCACACATGAGACATTAAAAGGCATGGAACTTTATCTTCTGATATTTCAAAGCATGTTATAGTTAAATTAGAGCTCTATGAGAGCTCATAAACATTTTTACTCGTGGCTAATTGCTCTTCCCGATTCATTGCCTTCAGATTTGTGAAGAAAAAGTTCGAGGAGTTATATTACCAGTGCACAGCCCCTGAGCGGATGGACCGGGTCTTTAAGATCTATAGAACGACTGCACTCGATCAGAAACTCGTTAAGAAGACTTTCAAGCTCGTAGATGAGACTTTGAGAAGAAGGAATCTCCTCGAGGCAGGTCTGTTATGACAACTGAACACGGTTTAGAAAAGGAGGATCTATAATACACTTGGAGATACGGAGGTTTTGCATACTGCTGTCGGAGCAGGCAAGGTTCGCCACACTTCTCAGGCTCAGAATTTTTGAATTCTCATTACTTAAAATGCAAGATCGATTTGAAAATATTCATTGCTTATTTTTTGTCATTCTCTTTGATTTACCCTGGAAAAGTACTCTGGGAATCTGTTTTTACCGTCTGTATGTTTGTAAAATCATTGTTCATGTATCGCAATCTTTCGAGCTCGTTCCTTCGAGGTTTGGGGGCCTTTTTATCAGATGATTCAAGAATGTCCTCAAAGTTAAAAATAAAATAAGTGGAAGTATATCAGCAGACGTTGACTTTACAGACCAGATAACGTTTGGAGTGAACTCTTCAATCTAGAATGAAAAGCCGGAGCTTCGAATCAGAATGCTGAGCGCTAATGCTTGACTTGGGGATTGGACCAATTTCAACTTTGATTGTTCTTTCTCATTGTTTTATAGATGGATTTGCTTTTGGCAAGAGGGTTTGGTACATGTAACAGTGGCCCACGTTCTCTTAAAAAGCTCCTTTGTCCATTTTTTCACAGGTGATATGAATCAGTTTTGTAGGAAAATTAAGGACCTGAATGGTAATTAGCTGGCCGACACTGTCTGATTTTATTTTTTTGTTTGTTGAAATAAAAAAAGGACAGAAATCTGTTTGATAACTTTTTTGTTTCTGAGAATAGATTTGGAATAGAATTAAAAAATAGAAAAAAGTCACTTTGTTTTTTAAAACAACTTTAGAATCAAATCCATTTTTTTTTCTTTTTATTTTTTCTGTTCTTTTATTTTTTCCTTTTCTTGTTTTGCTTCTTTCTTTGGCTAGTTGCCAACCTCGGCCAAGTCGACAATTGGCTAGACGAGGGTCGGCGACCTCGTTGGAGCGTCGCCGACCTCCGGTGAGGTTGACCCTTATTGGCAAAGCCTCCTTGATGGTTGGGCAAGGCTCGGCCTTACTCTAATTCGAGAAGGTCGAGCTTGCTTAGTCGCCAGCGAGGTCTCCCTTGCAGTGACTTGGCAAGGTCAAAGCCTCATTGGTGACTAGGTGAACTCGCATGGCCAAAGCAAGGCCAAGCCTCACCTAGTTGCCGGGAGGCTTGGTCGATAAGGCCAAGCCTCGTTGGGGCCTAGTGACCTCCAACATGGTCGCTCACTCTCATTTGGTCGGGCTTGGCCAACGGTGGCAATTGGTTAAAAGAAGAAGGAAAGAAGAAAAGGAAAAAAGAAAAGAAGAAAAAAAGTAGTAAAATTATTAAAAAATCTAGGGTTAATATCCCAAAAAACCTCAAATTAGTATACTTATGATAAATTTATCCTAAATTAATTTTTTGACTATAAAAAATTTCAAACTTGTATATCTTTGACAAATTTATCTCAAATTAATATGCTTGTGATAAATTTTTTTTTTTTAGTTTCCATTAAATTTTACTATCAAATTACTAAGTTGAAAGACACGTGATAGTTGACTAATATACCAATTGGAGATTTTATTCTTTGTTTATTACAATTATATAGTTTTTGTGATTTTTTGTGGTATTAATCTAATTTGACGAATGATATATTTATCACAAATATATCAATTTGAAGTTTTGGCGTCGAATAAATTACTTTGAGGTAAAATTGTCACAAATGTACAAGTTTAGGGTTTTTTATAATCAATTTGGGTAAATTTGTTACGGGTGTCTTAGTTTAGGGTTTTTCATAGTCAAAAAATTAGTTTGGGATAAATTTGTCACAAATATATCAATTTAGGGTTTTTCAAGATATTAACCCAAAAATCTAATTCACAAAAGAATTTAAGATCTTACCAAAAGCATTTCTATCTCGGGAATATAAATTTTAAATAGTTATCAAATACTTTCAAATGCTCATAAATTTGTGTAGGAAATAGAATAAAAAGAATAATTTCTAAGTAAAAATTGTTTTCGAGAACGTAATGATTATCTACGGTCTTAAGGAGCTCTTATAAACAATATGTGGAAACCTTGTTTTCCCTCTTTTTGTTGTTGCCAAAACCATATTATGCATCTGGTTAGCTTACTTACAGTTACATGGCGATTGAAAGGTGGATAGACATGGGGTTCTCCTTTTTTGATTTATTATTGTCAAAACTTCTTTTATTTTGGTCATAAAATAGAGATTTTACTTTTGCAAAAAATGAATAATTTAGAAAATTTCTTTTTAAAAATGCACTTTTGTGTTGCCTAAAAAAATAACCCACCGGTGGGCAACTGCGTTGGCAAAAGCTTGGCGCCCTCATCTCGAAGGTCACATGTTCAAACCATGCAATTGTTATCGAGATTGAAGTGGGGGCCGTGGCGGTGGGATGATGCGTTAATCTCCTCCAAGGTATAGTCGTGACTACTGGGGCTATGCTCAATGGTACCTTGGGGCGTAAGCTCGACGGAGGTCGCGGATCCTCGATTACAAAAAAAAAAAAAAAATAATAATAATAATAATAATAATAATAAATAAATAAATAAATGTAATGAAAAAAAATTCATTATTTACAAAAATGTTCCGACATAAATTATTGTCAATAAAGAAAATATTTTTTTGCTGATTAATTAGTTCAAGTATCGTTTTCAAAAAGACAAACGTAATCTTTGACTTTGCAAAACATTCACGGGCCAGTATTAATCTAAATTTCCACGGCAATCAACACGTAGAAACCTGCGGTCTCGCATTTAAGAATTTTAGCCACCTCCCAATTTTGCTGGTGCTCGCGAATGTGAAGTACAATACGCACGGTACTTGTATTGCGTATCTTCCGATGTTACCGTATGCATAGCTTTAAATACGACAACATATCACGTACATCTAAATAGAAACATGACTTAAAAAGTTTTGATTCGTCGATATAAGGCTTGAGAGCTCGCCGCTGGTAAATTCAAGCTTCGGAACTTTGATGTGGCGTGGCTCCAATGATAAATATTTTATCATTTTCCAGGCAACAGGCTGGAAAGATGAAGACTTTAGACTTTACATCATCAGAAATGGAATCTTAAGTTCTCGATTGACCGATGGCCAAAACCTTTATCATGTTTCTACTATTGTCTTGAGCAAGTAAATCATTAAAAAGAACACATTGAACGTGAATACAAACTGATCGATCGCTGATATAAATGAACACATGGATTGACTACAGTTATATGTACATCACCTGTTTTAGTATTGCCGGTCAATCAACAAAATTAATGATAAAAAGAAAGGGCAAAGGAGCATAACCTAAGACGGACTATTTTAGGGATGTATGTACAAACTTTAAAGGACAAAGCCCCAATGAAAAAGGAAGCAGCCTTTCCAGCAAAAACAAATGACCACCTAATCCTGAAATATACGTGACCTGTCTACAAACTAAACTGAGAAACAAAGAATACCACTGATCTGCCTTTCCAACCAATCAATACTAATCCCCCAATTTAAGAAGCTAACCGAAACCCTATTTCACAAAAGCTTACTGATGACTCCAGATGCATTTCCTTCTCTTGAGCAAGAGATACCATCTTCACAAGAAGTGAGTAATGAAGCTGCTTCTGCCTTTTTAATTTTCTTCTTTTTTCTGAGAAAATCATTATGTACAACAACAGAGGGAGTCGTGGTCATCGAGTAAGGTGACGTGCAGTTTACAACACAAGGCCATCTTTACTTTTGATTCTGGTGCGGGATGAGGAACTGTACACAAGAGTACTCAGACAAAAAGCTTGGTGGTTCAATATCTGAAGGATCTATTGCCGGAATTGCCATATCGATATCTTCAGTTGAGAATGGGATGCTGCCAAAAGTTTATTAGAAAAAAAAAAAAAAAAAAGGAACACTCGTGAGTTTCGATTACAGTAAAAGGCAAAAACAATTTTCTTTACTGAAACTTAATAATCACCTTGAAAAAATTATTAACCACAAAAAGGCGTACTTCATTTTCCAAAGGTAAAACATTCCTTCCAAATAAACTATTGTCATCTCTAAAATCCTAGTAACATTCATGATTGGAATAAATCCATACAGTGAATGGCAGATTTTCTTGCAGGTGAGATGAGAACAGCCTCTACATAGTTGCATGTCGAACAATTGTGACTTCATATAATTACACCTTGATTTACAGACTGAAAGCTAACACTGCAACCAACTTCTAATATTTTTCACACAACCCCTATGCAAAAGGCTTATGGTATGCAATTTACCTGAGGTCATCATCCAACAAGAATGAATTTGAGGTAAGATTTTGATTGTCCCTGTTCAGGATCTCTCTCATTTGGGCAACCACCTATTGAGCACATAGCTTTTAAGATTCTCTCCCAAAAAAGACTTGGCAAACCTCAGATAGAAAGTATACTCACATCGTTTGAGACACTTTGAGTCCCATATTTATCATCCCAATACATTGTACTAATTCGATATATTTGTCTCACAGTCAATGCCTGTCCAAAATGAAGGAAGCATGGCATTAATTTGAATTTCACATTAAGTCTTCTATAAGATTCATGGAAAAGAAAATATCTCACAGCAGCAAATGAGTACAAGACCTACCGGACACAGATCCTGCATAATTTCTTCTAGAGACTTTTTCCTCTTCTGATGTATCACCTGAAACATACATTGGAGAAAATTACGATTTTTGAGTATACAATGAGAACAAAACACAACAGCTCATACCAGAAATCCAACAGCTTGTCTGATGTAATTGAGCTCATGCCAAGATGTTCCTGCATACTATAGTTTCCAGCATTTCAGACACCGAAGAAATAGTCAATTATTGTATAAAGATTTTAGCAGGCAATAATTCCATTTACCTCCTCCTTTGCATTCACTATCCATTTCTCCAGATCTGCCAGGCCAGATTTTACATACTCACCATTTGAAAAGGTGCAACATTCACGTCGCAGGAGAAGACTGAACAGAACAACCAAGGGCTCAAAATGATATCTACAATAAGGATCCACGTACTAAAAATAGAATGTTAAAATCCAAGGTTTACCTGTTGAAGAGTTGAATGTTGATGAAAGAGAAAACCTGAGTAACAAGCTTACGAATGAAAAAGGAGGGTACCTGAATGAACACTTCAAAGGTTGGTAATCTATTAAAAAAAAAAGTTAAGCATTTATAAACCAAAAAGGAACAGCATCTCCAAAGTCGATAATTTACAAACATAGTAACCCAGCATTCACAAAATTGAGGCAACACAGTCATTTAGTGTCCGGAGTTAAAGTTAGGTGTGCAAGCCATGGAAAGGTTTGTCGAATAGTTTGAGAAAATTGTAAATACGGAGGTTGGCATGACACATGGAAGAATCATATATAAGCTTTGGCATAT
The DNA here is from genome assembly GCA_016097605.1 of Eucalyptus guilfoylei. Lineage (NCBI taxonomy): Eukaryota > Viridiplantae > Streptophyta > Magnoliopsida > Myrtales > Myrtaceae > Eucalyptus > Eucalyptus guilfoylei. The sequence continues at coordinate 34,526,675 of CM027862.1, read as the reverse complement.
CAAAATATTGGTCTGTTAGCCAGAATGCAAGTGATTGATATTTTCTCTCATGAAGGCCGAATGAGTTTTTTTGGAAGTTGTGGCAAGGCTACCTTGCCTAGACACTGGCAAGGCTCAACCTCGCCAACCACCGCATGGTTGGCTTTGTCTGGCCACAGCAAGGCTAACCTTGCCCAACCATAGCAAGATCAACCTCGCTGAGGGCTGATGAGGTCACTGGCTCTCATCTTTGGCTGGTCACCGGCCATTGCTGAGGCCCAGTGACGGGCTAGAGGAGGAAGAAGAAGAGAGGAAGAAAATAAAAGAAAATAAAGAAAAATCTCAAAAAATTATTAAAAAATTAAAAGAAATTCTATATCATCAAAAAATTCGAGGGTCGTATGAAACTCATTCTTGTTCTTTTTTATTCTAGGAATAGGTATTTTGTGCAATTACTAAACGCATTCAAATACTCAAAAACTCATCCAGGGAACAAAAATAAAAATAAAAAAAATTTTGAAGAAAAATTGTTCACCCTAAGATGCCTATGGCCTGAGCGCTTTCTTCTAGCATTTCTTTTCCCTTTCATTAACAGGATTTGGTTAGCTGGTCCTCAAGGACACTCATTGAGATGTAACAAATACACTTCATGGAGATGAAGATAAAACTCATCTCCATGTCTTTATGTCGTGTGAAATTTGGTCACTTTCCTCATTTTCAATGTCTTGAAGACACAAATTTGCTACATAGCAATATCAGGAGTGAATCCAGGGACCCAAAAAAAAAAAAAAAGTGAATCCCAAGCACCCATAACCAATTAGCATCCATTTTGTCACACTAAATTATACTAGCCCATATAATGATGCCCTATCTAACTGCAAATAAACTAAATCTTCCCTACCAACCAACATAGTTTCTTTCAGTCATCAAGCCGAAAACAACACTTGCACATGTTCATTTTGCCAGTGATGCATTCAGCAACAATTCCACATACAAGATATTGAATCAACAGGCAATAATACAATATAGGGATTCTCATACATACATGGTTTGCTCGAAGACGACTCATTAGAGAATCCAAAAACTTGATAATGCTCTCCCACTGACTCCTAGGAAACTGCTGAGGAACATTGCCAGGCGATCTAGAAGATTTGCCACGTGCAATTTTTGGTGCCTTATGTATGATCATAAAGAAATAAAAACGCAAACTGTTAGAATGTCTTAATCTTTGAAACAGTTCTAATTTGCTGAAATGAAACATACTAATAGGTGATCTAGATAATTATGTCCCAAGCTAGATAACCACACGCGTGATCCTTCAGACTGACTTTTCAGCATGTAGTAGATGCAATTTTCAACTAATTGAATGTACCTATTGTTGGAAAATCTCCTATAATCTCTCCCAAATCATTTGGGATATTATGTGCTATTATTTTATTTTATTTTATTTTATTATGGGATCTGATTTTGTTAGCTGTAAATTAGTTATTGATACAGATTAGGTCCTCTATCCTTGATTTTCTCACCTAATTTAGGTCCTCTATTCCTGTATATATATACCTTGTAATCACTTGATGATAATAAGAAAATACAGATTCTTTTCTACACCTATGTTAGGCTTTAGATCATTGTATAAGCTGCCTAAGAAATGGGAAAAACATATTTAACTAAGAAACAGTGATAGCACTGCAAAACTTAATTTCACTGTAGACATTTTCCATCATCTCCTCATGAGAATTACAAAATGAGCTCATTGTGAAATGTTGCACATAGACTTTTAGCAGCAGTTACTTAAATAAAAGCCCAAATACATGTCATTCTGTATTGTAATGGGAGATAAAAACCATTTAGTGGTGAATTTATCTTTGAGCTCTGGTGCTCTCTGCAACATTTCCTTAATTCAAAAGATAATAAATCAGGGAGAATGCTGTGTAGATCAACAGCTTAAACTTAGTCAAGTACGACTAAGAATAAATGAGCTAGCATCAATGAAATAATCTAGAGATATTTATTAGCGCATTCATCTGAAACAAACCGATTTATTTTCTCAAATTATGCTCCCTGTGCACATCAACTGTGACAAATCATGCCTGAAAATCCACCAGAGCAACTAGTCGCTACTTGTCAAACTTATATAAGAGTTATGGCAAGATTGTAAAAGTAAAGGAAATTTCAAAGGGAGAGCAAGTGAGAATTACCTGAATGCACAAACCCAGGAGAGGAGACAATTCTTTCTTAATATTGTCACGAATTAACCCAAAAATTTTCTCTACACAAGCGGTTAATTGCTGTTTAAAAAGTATGGCAGGGTATCTTGCTTCCATATGTGAAAGACCATCCTCAAAACCAATATGCTTGAACGGTGATTTTACGCTCTGTGAAGTAAAAACATCATAAGAAGCATTCTTGAGGCAAACTGCTATTCAAGATATCAGTAGATTCTTTTTCTCTTTAGGAATATTCTATGAAGCTATTAGAAAAGGGCAGGCGATAGAAAGATACAAAGGCCATTAACATTAAAGTTTCTTCCAAAGAACAAAAGATTAGTCATGTGTATTTGTCAATGCAAGGAAATGGAACTAATATTGACAATATATCATCATATTGTTGTCAAGGCACTAAGTAAATAAAAAGAGTAGAGTGGAATTGAAGTGTAGAGCACCTGCATGACTCTTGCTGACAATGCAGAAGCCCCAGAAGATCGCTGACCGGCTGCTATAAGAAAACCGGTTGTGCGTAAGTTCCTCTGCAGGAGGCATAGAAGTGCTGATGCATTGGACAACCAATAAGGCAAAGTAATGTTTTCATCCCCAACCTGAAATAATTAAAAGACAAGGTTTTATTGTACTGTCAGCATACCTGATAAAAACATTACAGGCATCAGCCAATCACTGGAAAGAAAAAGTATTGAAGCATGAACTGATACAAAAAGCAAAGTTCATCCGTATCACCTTAAGAACTTCATTGATTCCTTCAATAATATAATCAAATATAGCCGTCCTCTCAGATTCAAAGGCATGCCAGTGAAGCAGACAGTTGTACATAATACAAGCAGCAACTGGTTTGCCATCCTTGAAGCCTAGATCTTCTCTAATGCACCTCGAAAGAAGTTCATAGTTCTCCTGCAAAGAAGTTTGCCATTTTATATATCAGAAATGTCACAAGCATCCCAGAGTTTACATTGATCTAAATGCTTTCTCTATCTGATGTAACTATTATTGGTCATGATAGTTGCTGATATTCATATAATTATAGTGACTCCTGCCAGCAAAGCAAAAAGGCAGAAAACCTGATGTCTCTCAGCAGTTAACTTGGTCCTGCGTGACTCGGACAAGCCATGTGAAAAAGGTAGAATAAGTTTGGTAGGAGTTGGAGAATCCTGCACCGAATACAAAATTGTTAAGGATGACGAAGAGTTCACATGTGATAAATCAAGTACTTAAGACTAACAAGGGAGAAAAAAAAAAATCTTACAAAAACATTCTTCTTGTCATTATTTGGAAGAGCCAGTGCAGAAGAATACTTCTGAACCATCAAAAAGAAAGATGAAAAAGGTAATCGCACCAGTACAGCAGCATATAAAATATTGCATGACTTATATATCAAAATTAGCATTACTAAATTGACCGAATAATGAAAATCCAGAAATGCACACATTCTATGTGCCTGCACTTGTAATATCCACTAGTGTTTATGCTATATGCAATTACAGTGAAATCAGAGACCAGAACTTACTTCCGAATATGCCTTCACAAGACCTGCACGATTACTCTTTGGGGTTACACTTAGTGCTTTTTGTCGTAAAATGTGGTTCTCATCTTCTAAGTTTAAGAGCTTTGTCTCGAGGCTATCAAAAAAAAGACCACATAGAAACAGAGAACAATAAGTTGTTGTTAAATACTGCACTACAGGAACTAAGGATGTCAAATCTCATAAATGCAGGATAGACGAATTCAGTATAGCAGATTATTTAAATGTAACATTGCATGCCACATCATCTTTTATGATGAACTTATAATGAGAGACATGATTGAAAACAATTGAGATGAGAAATGCACTAAATCAAACAGACCAAAATTAGTAGCTGCTAGTCTTAAGTAATTTACCCAGGAAACTGGTTAGTGACTCGTAAACCCACAAAAACACAAGTTGGAACAACAGTCAGCATAACTTTTGATATGCACATAAGTTATGAGAAATTAAAACACACAACAACCTTTTCACATTCTCTTGCAACTGAAACCACTTCTCTTCCACTTGGCGTAACTTCCCAATTGCATCATCAGTTTCCTTTCGAGCCTTGATGAGTGCAAGCTCCAGAGCAGAGTTCTTACTTTCCAAAGTGTCTAAGGCACTCTGTCAAGAAAACATCAACATAAGTATTATAAAGAAGCTATCTATTCCAGATAAATTACTGAGCAAAAATCAACAGCAGACCAAAAGCCAAACTAACAAAACTGAATAAGAATCCAATTGGGACACAGAGTACGCATGAATTTTACAGTTATAAGATAAATTGCTAAGAAAACAGAAAGATAACATGATTTTAGAGAAATACGAAGATCAATCCGACAAACTTGCTCATGTGCGACCCAAATAGACAGAAAACCATAAAATTTTGCTAGCAGTTGGCGTAGCGCACCCATATCCCACAACTTAAAACAATAGAACAAATTCTTCAAAGAAATAGGCAAATTGACAGTGCAACAAAAATTTTACACTAGATTTCAACAGCAAGAGGCCTGATGTTACTCTACAGTAAGCAAATCTTTCAGCTAAGACATTATCCATTACCAGAGTTTAAAAGGAGTATATAATATTTTATCCCCGATGCCCATCCAGAATCACTAGAACAAAATGTTTTATTCTGAAGCCAACCAAAGTCAAGGCCAAGATAAGCAGATGACCAACCTTCAGCTGTGCATTTTCCTTCTTCAGCTCTGCAACTGAAACAAGCTCTCTTTCCAGGGTTGACTTTTCTTTCATCGACAATTCTAACTGAGTTTGAAGCACTGCATTCTTGTTACATTCATTTATTGTTGCCAACTTAGCTGCATCTAATTCAAGATTCAATGATTCTACTGTCTTCTGAAATTTTGAAATCTCCGCCAGCTTGGCTTCATCATTAGAAACCTATAGAGAAAGGGGCTGCCTCTTAGAAAAATATATTTGCCCATCATGTAGAGCTTCCAAATCCACATAGCATATACAAAATCTCACAATTCTATATTTGATAACATACCCGTAAACGTTTTTCTAGATGCAAGCGCCATGTAAGATCTTCCAACTGCTTCTCTAGCTTATTCTTAGCCATGCGCAAGGCACCAGCTTCATTAGCTTCCTATGATACGAAAATTAATGTACAACAAATAATTAATTATGCTCTAACTTGAAAAGAACAAACTCCATATAAGCCTAATTAAGCTTACTTTCTTCAGCCTCCTGAGTTCTCTTATAGCAAGTTTTCGCTTCCACAGACACTGTATTGCAATGATAGAAGCCTGATGATGCCTGAAAGCTAAGCGGAACTTGTGCATTCTCCATCGAGCCTAGCAATTGGGCACCACATGTCAAGAGATTGAAGCGAACCAACATTAACAAACTCGTATTGTTTAGTAGCGACATTAAATCAGTTATGCGACACTAAAAAATGGCAAACAGAAGTGGAAAGCTAACAGATTTTTTTTTTAAATTGTTTTAGTATTAGTAAACAAAAAGGAAAGCAACACCTATGCATGATAATTCTCATAACTACATATACCACCACTGTCTTCAGGATTTCACCTGTACTTTTCCTTTTCAGTACTTAAGATTTGACTTTTACTTAATAATGACCACCCCAAATCTTTAAAAACCCATGAGTATTGCCGTTTAAACGATAATTTTATATAGGCCAGAGAGTAAAAAAGAATGGAATTACAATAAACTCAAAGCACTTATTATCTCTATGAGAAAAGACATGACTATTCTCTTACTCTGGTTTGACCACACAATTTCAGTATTTGGGAGAGACCAGATAACCAAATCAAGTAAAAAGCCAGAGGCAAAGAATGGATTATGTATATGATCCACCTTCCCAACAAAATAGTGCATTGTTATGGAAATGTTTTAGAGAAGCCAGACCGAACATGATAATGATTAATATGATTGGAAATTTCAGTTAGCATGTCTTAGTCGTGTTTCTAACTATTACAGAATTCATCGTCACCTTAACCCATTATAAATTTTTGTTTAAAAAGCTAAATTAATAACTCACAACAAAAGGACTTTATATCATGTCGATAGACCAGCTAGGCATATCATGTTGTACCATATGAGATGCTAGTGCTTTGGACTTATCATGTTTTATGATAAGTCCAAAGCACTCACATCTCCATTAACTAATTGATCTTCCAATGATTCTTCTCACAGTTTATTAACCGAACAAAAGCAATAAACCATCAAGCCTTTAAGGTAAAACCCAGACTGTTTTTTATCATAAGGAAATTAGTTGCAAATGGTAAATACAGACAGAATTGATCCAAAATGTGCATATCCAACATCCTGTTCACCTGAATCAGGATAGCAGCTCTGTGTTTCTTTCCATATAAAAACTTTTGGCGTACTGCAAAACCACGTATACTTGACTGTATGGCAATGGCAGCTGCACGCACTTTCCCATAACCAGACCGTATCAGCCAGCCCCTCAAATACTTTTGCATAATAATAGCAGCCATTGTCTTCTGCTTCACTTCATAGAGTGTCCGGGCAAGGCATCCTAAGAAATAAATAAAAAAATTTACATGAGCAAGAAAAAATTTGCAACGGAGCATGTTCTAATCCACCCTTGAAAAGTTCTTCCATTTGAACATATTATAGAAGAAATGCAAATTGCACACTTACATTAGAGGCTCTAAGATGGATATTGAACCTACAAGCAACTAGTGTCCTAAGCCAACGGATTTCCATCCATTAGCCAAAATTTCACAGGAAAAACCTGGCAAGATAAAGTACCTCTACAGTATGCTTGAAGAACATAAGCGGCACCCCTGATAGATACAAAATCCCTCCTTGCAATAAATGTATGAAAACGATGTTGGATGCATTTTGCAGCACTATCCAGAACCTCAGCTCGCCGCGAGTCTAAACTACCAATTTGACCAGCCCTAAGAAACACTTTGGTCCTCCCAAGCTGCAGCAACATTATAAGGCAGGGTAAAGACACTGACTTTGATGGAATATACGTCATCCTACAAGATTTACACCAGCCACTCTAAAATCAGTAACAGCTCTGTTATGAATGCAGAAGAAATATACCTGAAAGTTTTCAAGCTTCAATTTCTGCAGGATTTTTTCAGTGATCATCTTTTCATCATAACTGCATTGCATAAAAATGAGGACACTGCAAGCATATACTAAAGACACAGAAAGCAGGATCAAATGCTCAATAAAAACTTAGCCACAAGCAGACCTTCCAAATAGAAGATCAGGAGCTAGCAGTCCAAAACGATCCACAAATTCTGAATAAGACCTTCGAGTTGGATAACCAGCCAAACTTATGCGAACTGCCTCCAGAACACCCTGTTGAAAATTGTGTAAGAAATGGTGAATGGGAATGATATCATCACAACTAATGCATATTAATATAGCAACCATAAGATAGGGGAGATTAGCCATTCATAAGAAACCACAGCCAAAATCTTGATTATGACAATTCAAACTACGAGACAGCAACCACAAGATATGGGAGATTAACCAACACAATCACATCGAGATGTAATAATGACCAGATGGAGTTGACTAGCATCTGTACAATGTGTAAAGCATGACTAGCATGCAAGAAGTAGTCCCTTCTCTCTAACGGGCATTGAGTTAATATAAAAGAGGAAAAAAAAAGACTATGAAGAAGCATTAGAACTATGCCAGTAGAGTGCATATGGCAATGCAGTGCAAAATGAGAAGCACGAATAGTACTTCCCACCCGAAGTTAACCAGAATGACCATTTCTAAAGACAGAACAACAAAATATCAAAGCATAGAAGCACAATCCACTAACCCCACAGCGTAGCTGGTGCAAGACACTGAGTTTCTCAAACTTTTGTGGTTGATTTAGGGAGTTTGGCTTTACACAACGCACATAATGAGGTTCTGTTGAGTTGAGGGTTTCCATAAGTGCTTGGAGTTGTTGCTGCACCACAAGCAAAGAGATTATTGATATCCTGGTAAATTAACACTCCTTTGTGTTTGTGTCATTTTTAAATGAAAGAGCTACAGCATATGAAGACATCAATTCCTGCAACAAAGAGTTTGATACCCAAGAAGATAAAAAATATTTATCCAAATGCCAGTATAACAGCTTTTTAATGTGAGTAACCCATTTCTCTTTATGCTTTGTTTGGGATTTTTGAGAGATGAAAATGAGAGGTGACTGTGGAATATAGGTTATAGCTCACCTTAAATCTAGAAGAAACAGAAGAAAATTTATAGGATGATCTTGACGATTCCTCGGGAAGAGCAGGGAAAAGACCAGCGACGAAGGGGCACTTGGAAGAGGACAAAAGATTGCAATGCTCCACCACGACGTAATCTCGGTTCTTATCTATGAAGGTTTGTGTTTGGTATGTGACCTGCATAAGAAACAGCAGGTACAAAAAAATATTCTAAACAAAGCCAAACAAAAATTGTAGATTCACAGATCATCTTTGTCAAAATACATGCCTTTCCAGCATAGTGGGCAATCCTGAAATCTGTTTCCGAAAATTTGGCCTTTTCCAACCTTGGATGTGACCGAAAGTTTTGAAACAGTTTGGTTGACAAGGTTTCATGTGTTGACTTTGGGAACATACTGCACAACAAGAAAGAGAACAACATGAATTGCATGTACACCAAATCCACGTGAAAAGTTTATATAGAGGAACAACAATCTGTACCAAGCTTCGTCCAACAGAGCAATAATCCCAATAGGTTTCTGCAAGATCAACAGGACCAACAATAAAATAAATATGAGAGTTTATTTGCACAAGACTTCTATAAGGAACCATTTCTCACTGACTTATGCCTTCAGATGATATTTGCTAATAAACAAGGCACCGCAACTTCCACATTACATCAAATAACTAAATGTGCAAAAAGAAGACTTCAAATGCATAGTTGCAAATATGCTAGAACAGTGTCAATTAAAATTTGTTTGTAAATCCTAAAATCCCCATAAAATACACAATAATTTACTTACTCATGAGCAACTCAGAAAACACCAGTGATGAGATTCTGATACATCTTGCAGACACATGAACTTAATAATACATCAAACTGCATGAGACTATTGAGATTTCCAAATTCATGATCTCATTCCAACTTGATGGATCCTATAACACAAGCGAATCAAGAATAAACAAAGGACTTCGACACAAGTTTTCTTCAATGTCTCGAGGAAACAACATAAAAACCTCAATGGGAAAAGGGTTTGCTTTCAAAATCAAGGAGATGCTTGATTGGTAGGGTGCCATGCCAGGGCATGTAATACACCAACGTGTAATCACCATTCCAAATGCATTACAGAATGCTATCTATCAACTGACTAAAAAGATCAATTGAAGCCGAAATGTATGTTTCATATGAGAAAAGGAATGAGTTAATGGTTTTCAGAGTGCATTCCAGAGCTTCAAAGTATCCAAAATCCATGTGATGACATAAGAAACAACCTTTTCAATCAAATCCAAAACATCTTGGTTGTCTATAAATTCTATATAGCTCCAATTAATTTCTTCTTTGCTATACTCCTCCTGCTCCATCTTGAACACATGCTGAAACAAAAGGCAAAAAATTAGATAGAAGTTTCCACTAGAACTGCACAACATTTTTCTTCAAAATCCTTATCTCACCTCATTGAAGTGCTGCTGAAGCTTCTCATTTGCAAAGTTGATGCAGAATTGCTCAAAGCTGTGGATGAAATGACAACCCATGAATAACACTGAGTACCATGGGACAATGAAATTGATGCTAGGACAGGTATTGAAAGTCAATTTGTCACAGAAGTAACCAATTCAAACCAATGTTAAACGAAAGAAATATAACAACATGTGCCATGATGGATCATTTCTTTATCACCAAAAACACAAAAAAGCAGTCACCTTCATGAGATAAAAAAGCAAAACAATATTATAAATATGTCAAGTAAAACTCACATTTACACTTGGAATTAACTGAATAGAGATGGTTGAATCAGCTAAAAAGTTTCCAAATGCCGCATTTTCTCTAATCAAGAACATCAAACTTTGTTTTGCTTAAAGTGGAGCAGCAAAAGACTCATCTCATAGCTTTTCAAGCCACAACATGCTTATACAACAAAATGAGCCAGCACATCCTATATCAAACCAATCAAGCATAAGCACAAACAGAGATCCAACTACGTCTATACTCAAAGCACAAATCCAGAGAATTCTCCTCATAAATCTGACATAGAGGAATCATGCTTCACGGTTAAATCTATCTTGGAAGAGTTTGTGCATAAAATTCTCTTTGGAAGAAAGATTTCTATGTATATGATGCATATGATGGACCTGGCAGCCCTCTTGGACCCACTCAAACTCACTAGGCCCAAGGTGCAAATAAGCGAAAAGCTGGTTTCCTTCTTCAGCAAGGTAAGAAGAGAGAAAAATCAGAAGTAACAGTCATCAGGCAGTCCTCAAATAGCCAAATCAGAAGTACAAACAACAATGGATAGCCAATCAAGCAGTCACCATACACACTTAAATAGGTCTAATTAAAAAGGTCTAATTGAAAAACACTTAAAAAGCTGAAGAAACTCACCTATTACGCTCAAAGCATTCAAAGCCATATATATCCAGGACTCCAATTTGAACACGAGAGTTTGGGTCTTGACCAACAGACCTGTTAATCTTATCAACCAACCTACAGAAAATGATAAGATTCAACCATGTTCTTAAATCAAGACAATCAACACTAAAATTAAATAAAGAAGACTTTCGGGATGTAGCTTTGTCAACAAAATACCAGTCAAATAGCCGAGCATAGATTGTCTTTGCCAGTGCATCTCGACTGGCAATTGCAGCATTACAATCAAGGGCTTTCACAATGTTTCCTTCACGAGTTTGAATTGTACGAGTGGATAGTGTTGCTAGCAAGAGGTTCACATCACACCTGGACAACAGTTTATCACGTTCATTCAAAGATATGCATTATACAAGCCAACTCAATGAAGAATCAAAGCCAAGAAATCTGGCATTCAACTAAAGATAAGGCAAGAAAATAATAACTATGAACTGCCGAGAAAAAGAAGGCTATGTGAGAAGATTCTAGATCACCTACATAAAAAGATTAGCAGCCATCTGCATGTGGAAGCCAGATTTCTGATCCTTTATGACAGAAGAATCATGCTCTTTGCCTGGTGAAAATTCAATATTTCCTAGATGCAGAATTCCGGCCAATGTGCGAAAAATAGCTTCCTGTGAAAAACATAAAAGTCCCTTTAATAAGTAAGATACAAGAGCAGCACAAAACCAAGAAAGGTATATATCCATCAGTTTTTTATAAAAACCAGCCAACCTGATCTTCAGAACTTATGCCAACAATATCCATTGCTCTTCTCATCTTCAAATATTCATCTGCACTGCTCACTCCGTCCAGCTCATAAGTCTTACTTTGGTTTAAGTAGTGGAACAGGCTCGGATGTCCCAACTTGTAGTTTTCTGCATCCTGCACATGTTTTGAGGTTCCCAAAGCTACAATGCTTATAGGTTTCATTTGTGCCAGGATACGCACACACTAATGGCACATGCATCCAGCTATTCAGCAACTAGCTAAATATGGAAATATGCCACACACAATTGATCACATCTTGCTTCAGAACTTACAAAATTCCTTAACGTGAATGATGAACCATTTTCCAGAACAAATTCATTGCAGAGATTTCAACAAATAGGTACATCTCAACAGGTGTATAGATCAACAAATTTAGATGCATAATGAAAGCAGAGGACTGACAGTGAGCCAACAGAGGAGGAAAAGGGGAGGGGAGGGAGAAGGACGGGGGAGGGGACATACCCTTCCAGATGCGCATAATTGATAGAAGCAGTGATAATTCCTTTCAGGATCAGTTATTTGAACAACCCGAGAACGTTCCAAAAGATAAGTTCTAATTGCGGCACCGGATATTCTACCATTTGCATCGAACTGGATTTCAACAAACTTGCCAAAACGACTGCAACAATAAGGTAAACAAATTACAGTCTACCTATCAGATAAGCCTAATGATTACTAGCCCAATACAATCATAGACTAATCAATGACACGACTCAAAATAGAAGGCTGCTCATCGTCTCAGAGTGACTGCAAAAAATAACAGATGAAAAGCCCCAGTTCTCTACAAATATTTAGGAGGAAAAATATATCAACGTGGGAAGAATTAACCTTCTCAAAAGCATGTAGCGTGACTGTGATCTACCATTGGCCACCATTTTCCAACAACACAACTACTTGCCTATATCACTCAATATCTCTTTCCAGTACAGAGTGACCTGTTCTAACAACCAGCTTTCCCTCCATGTCTTTATCTCTAAGATTCCAAGATTACCTCACATATCAACCAATTTCCCCTGTATTTTTTTCACTGCTACTGATGTTGATATCACAAGTTGTAATGATTATCTTCCCTTTCTGGCATGTGCTACTGCTGGCAATAATGCTTCAAGTATTTTCAATGCAAGACGATAATGCAATCACCCACAATTAGAATAGAACATGCTGTCATCTTCATATGACATGAAAGTTAACTCTGTTGATAAATGCTTATCTACTGTGCATAAAATTATCTCTATGTGAGAGCAAATCTGAATTAGTTAAGATTGAGTCTTATGATTGAAATGAAAACAAAAACATCAAGATTCCTATTACTAGAATATTACGATAACCGCTTCACTTTTGTTTACCAGATTTTTCTTTTCGACATGAATTTTCAACTGTGAATCATATAGGGAATCCCAAGTCTGTTTGGACAAAGAAATCTAAAAACTCTAGAGATAGGAACTTCTTTGAGTTATGCAAGAAAAATAAATGACCACCTGAAAGGACAACCACAAATATCACATGCCTTAACTCATACTTAAATACTTACATACTTCTAATGACAGATAACTTGCTACACAGACCTATCACCTATGTCTGTATACCTATGCACCCAAAGGTAGCTGCACGCAATGGCAATATGAAGTGACTGCCAGATAATTTACTGAATAACAAGTTATTGTTTGTCCACCAATTGCACATAAATATTTCTTTGTTCAATAGATCTTGGATTAACAAAAGTGAATAGACTTCAATGCATTTAACTTGAGACAACGCATTCACCAATTATTTTCTTTTATTTCCCTATGAGGTCCCACTGGTACTCAGTCAATGCTTTTAAGAATAAGCAATCCCAGGGTTATTATTATAATGGAATATGTCATTTCCATCAGGGAAATTCAATATGAAGACTCAATTCATAGAAAGGCATTGGGTGATCTCCAGAAATAATATAAACATATTAAGGGGCAGGTTGTCAAATTAAATCTTGCCACTTTATAGGCAAACTGGTAGAGTAAAACTACCCTGACAAGCAGCTCAAAGCTTGAAAGCAGATTATAGCAACATTGAAATAAAGAGAACCGGCACCCACCTAGAATTATCATTTCTGACAGTCCTCGCATTACCAAATGCCTCCAATAGTGGATTTGACTGGATGACACAGAGTCAAGTGAGCAGAATGTTCATCTCCAAAGTAGAAAGATAACTAATATCCAAAATCTTCAACAGTTATGATGAAGGGCATATATTAGTCAAATATGCAAATTTACTGGTACAGCTTTTCACTGAATGGTGACAAGCAACCCTTACTTCAAGAACTTGCTGCTCTACTGTTCGATCATCACCAGAACTAGCAGTGCGACCCCCCACATAAGTGAGGTACTGCATAATCAGTTTTGTTGTCTCGGTTTTTCCAGCCCCACTTTCCCCACTAACTAGTATAGATTGGCTCTTACCCTCATCTACCATTGCTCTGCATCAAGATGGCAAACACCTAATTAGATCGTGTTGTAAGACTAAGGAGTATACTCAATGAGACTCAATGACAAGCATCAAAAAAATTAAACACCTGTATGATGCATCAGCCACTGCAAATACATGTGGACTTAGCTGCCCAAAAGGAGCTCCCTTATACTGGTCCATCATATGCACATTGTAGAGGTGGGGAAGCTTTGTAAATGGATTGACAGCTATCAAAATGCTTCCTGTGTAAGTCTGCTCACAAAGGGAAAAAAGTCCTACTAAATAGTTTGCTGCATTTATCATACATTGATATTACAACCTTCAATCCAGAAATAGTAGTTGGAGCTTTGTCATTTATCGCTTCTTCTGAAAATATGAAAACTACACCTAACCATAATCTCCAGTTATGATGTTCTCACGTTTGTAGATGCTCTCAAAAAGAGAAAGTCGCCTTTCTGACAAACAGTGAAGATTCTCAACAATATCATTCTAACATTAAACGCACCCCAGTGAGTAATTTACCTCGGACATCTTTATCTCAAGAGATTTCAATCACTCTACAAGGAATACATCAGTAATTGCTACACAACTCCACCACTCCAAATTAACTAATCGACCAACTCATCACCACACGCATTGACCATGCAGAGCGCGATAAAACCCCACGCTAAACAGAATCCAGCACTTGTCCACATTAATCGACTCACGTATATATCATTCAGCGCGTATCTCCTCTCGAGGTTGTAAAGCACTTCGGGCTCATTCAAGTACGTCAGCTTGGTCATGTCATCAACCCCATTGAGCTCCTCGCCGTCCGCGTCCCGAGGATGCAGCTTCTCCGGCGAAGCCAAAACCTACGTAGAGGAGCTCAACACCCTCACGATCCCAACAAGCCAAAATTACAGAGACGCACGCGCCAAGAGAGAGGGGGGGTCAAAGCAATCACCTTTTTACCGGCGGCGGTCAACACCCGGACCTGCTTCCCCGCGGAATCGACTACCTCGGCGGCGACCCAAGCGGAGCCCCGGTCCTCCGCCCACACCTTGGAGCCCTTCCGCAGGCTCCCCATCTTCGGCTCCTGCCAAAGATCGAAACTTTTCAACCCCCACCGCGGCGAAACCCTAAGGAGGAAAAACCCGGCGAGGCGCGAAGAACCCTAGAAAACGGAGAGAGAGAACGACAAGAGACGAAGGCGCAAGAGAGAGAAATGGGGGAGGGGAGAACGGACGTACAGGCATGCCTTCGGGAGGAAGGAAGGAAGGAGGCTTCCCGAGTTGCCGCCACGAGAACAGGTGTCGCGGCCAGAATCGGAGCGGCGAGTGGCGGCAGAAGCCCACACGTCACCGCGCGCTGCCGCCACGATGTGCCGGAGGAGGTCGGGAGCGGGGAATTGGCGTGTTTTGTCTTATGCGTGGGAGAGAGCGTAATTTGAAAAGCACGCAGCAGAGAGAGAGGTGGGGAGAGAGAGAAAGAGAGAGGGAAAGCTTGCGGTGGACGTTAGCTTTTTTTTCTTCTGCTGCTTGCGGGGATTTGGACTGTTTGGTTGGATGGGAAAATGAGGGAAAAGGAAAGCGACGGCGGGGGGGGTGGGGAGGGAATTCAAACGCTCCCCCCCTCGTCTCCTCCTGTCCTTTTTTTGAATTGGGAAAATTTCCCAGGAGGGCACCCGTCTTGCTCTCTCTCTCTCTCTCTCTCTCTCTCCTGCGATTGATTGATGATTCCTCCTGCTTGCGTTTGAAAAAGATGGCAGGGGATGGCGTGGGAGGTCGAGCCCTTTGTTTTCCCTCCGGAAATTTGAAGCTCGCTGGCTGTCAGACGTGTTCGGAACGAGGGTACAGGGGTGAGCCCGGCGCTGGGACGCTCCCCCCACCCTTCCGGGGTGGTAAAAAGTTCGAAAATTTGCTGGTCTTTTTTGCCGTCCTTCCTTCCATGGCTAGGGCTACCGACCTTAGATCATGAGATGAGAGGAGGGGATCAACCGGGCGGGGCCGGGCCGAATTTGAATATTCTCCCCGGTGCATTTATTTCGTTGAGGATTTTATGATGCAGGATAGCATTTTCCGTGGAAATCATTTTTGAAGGGAACGGTTCGTTTCCATCCATTTGGTGATTTTAGGGAAGCGATTTCTTTTTTGATAGGAATAGAAGTTGTTTTATCTCATTCTAAGCTTGGTGATTTCCATCCATCAAAAACTTCGATTAGCTTTCTATCAAGAGAGAACATTCTAAATAAGAACTTGAAATACTATTATTTTCTTAAATGAGGGACTGAAATGGACATTGTGTTAAATAAGAGCCCCATGATAGTTTCAAATAATGATCTAATATATCAAGGGACATTTTAGTTAAGTGCTTCTTCAAAACTAATATGGCTACACCTCGCCCTTATTTGACACGAAGTTTATTTTAGGACTTTATTTAAGAAAATAATGGCATTTATTTGTAATTTTCCCTTATTCAAATACCAGAAAGTCGGAAAACAATTTCTTAGAAACGGTTTTCCTTCAAACAAATGGACCCCTATTTTGTTGTTCAACATCGCTCATATCTACATGCATATGGAAAACATGATAAACTTTGGCTTGATGTTGCTATGTCATATTTGAATTTTTTTTTATTTGTTTGATGCGGTATCTAAACTATTCATAAATGTTCAATCTAGCCTATAGACTTTTGGATTATTTAATTTAGTCCAACTTTCCATAACTAAGTAAAATAAATACTTTGGTATTATTCACAAATTTTAATAATTACATTATTTTATAAAGTTTAGAATATCTTTTCTTTTCCATTAATTTCTTAAATCAAAAGAAAAACATGTTGTCTTTTTATCAGCTTTTTACATTTTGGTCTTTATAAATACCACGATAGTTTTATTCAAGTATCTCTTATGTAAAGGTTAAAATTAGTCTATTTTCAATTGATATTTCTACTATTTAAAATTTTTAATTTACAAATTTAACTAAAATTAGTTAAATACGAAATGCAAAAACTTGCAAATTTTATATACCTAAACAATAAGGAATAAGATGAAGGAGGTCAAGGGTTCAAAACCCTGCGATATTAGCAATTAAAGCGGGGGGCCCTGGCGGTGGGTTGTTAGGCCCGTTTCCCCTGAGGTATAGTCGCTGTTGGGCCTCCACCCCGAAGGCCTGTGAGACCCCAAATCGGCGTAAGCCGACAAGGGTAAGCTCTAGCGAATCCTCGGTCACAAAAAAAAAAAAAAAAAAAAACAATAAGGAACAAGATGATTTAGGTTAATATTGTTACGATTATCTACAAATAAATTAATATCATTATAAATGCCCTCATACAAACACTTATTCTTAAATTAACAGGAAGGTCAACCAGACATAACTCTAAATGAGGTTTTATTAATGTTTTAGGGGCTGTTTGTTTAAATTTGTTTCTGTTCCCCGAACACAAATTTTTGTTCTTTTGTTCCGGGGAACAAAAAAATAATAGAAACGAGTTCGTTTACACTTTTGTTCCCAGAAACAAAAAATCTATTTTTTTGTTCCTGGGATTAGATTTTGAACAGAAACAAGAAGTAGAAAAAACTTGTTTCTTGTTCCCGGGAACAATTCCGAGAAACACTTTTTTTTTCTTATTTTTTTTCTTATTTTTTCTTTGGCCAGTCGCTTGCCTTGGCCATGGCCGGAGCGTCGCCGGCCCTCGGCGAGGCCGACCTCTTGCTGGCCGGCGAGGCTAGCCTCACCTTGGCTGGGCGAGCTCGATCTCGCCTAGATTCGGCGAGGCTAGGTGGCTGGGCGAGCTTGGCCTTGCTAGATTTGGGTGAGCTCGAGATCGCCCAGCCACAGCGAGGCTCGGCCTCGTCAGGGGCCGGCAAGCCTTGCTGTGGCTGGGCGAGGCCGCCGGCCCTCGTCAATCAGTTGTCGGCCATGGCCGAGGCCGGCGACTGACCAAAAGGAAGAAAGAAAAAAATGAAAAATAAAATAAAAGTATTAAAAAAATTAAAAGAAACAAAAAAAATTATGCAAGTTTACCATATATATTTATGTTCTTTTTCTATTCCGAAACATAAATTTTATGCGGTTATCAAACGCATTCTTCTATTCAAAAATTGTTTCTGGGAACAGAAATAGAAAAAACTATTTATGTTCAAAAATTATTCCTCGGAACAGATATATTACCAAACACGCCCTTAGAGACCAATAATTTAAAGTATACTAAATGGAAACTGTTGTGATATTTATAAAGACAAAAAGGTAAAAGGTAATAAAGAGATTGCACTTTTTTGGTTAATTTGTGAAATTGATTGAAATGAAAAAATATTTTAAAATCTGGATAATAGTACCAAATGATTTATTTGACCTTCTTATGAAAAATCATGGGACTAGACTGGATAAATTGATAGTTAAGGGATTAAATTGAACATTTAGAAATAATTCAATGACCATATTGAATAGATTAATAATCCAAGGATGACGTTGCAAATAGAGCAAAACTTTAAAAATTATCAATATTATTTTCTCGTACCACATTTATAAATTGTCAAGCTAGGTCTTACTAAACACCCGACACTTTCCGAACCATTTGTGGGTGTGTTTGGTAATTTACCCAATAGTATCTGATTCTAATCTTTTGTTTTCGAGAGTAAATTTGGAACAAAAATCAATTTGATAATTTTTTTCTTACCGAGAACAAAAATTCGTCTTTTTTATTATCTGAACTAAATTTGGAACAGAATGAAGAAATATAAAAAAAAATTGTCTCTTTATTCCAAAGAACAATTCCAAAATTAAACCCAAACCTATTTTTTTTTTCCTCTTTTCTTTTCTTCTTCTCTCCTTCTCTCTTCTTCTTCCCCCCAACCAATCATCGGCCACTGTCACCGGTCGCCGATGATGGGCAATGGCCAACTAGGCGAGGTTTGGCAAGCTCACTAGAGGCTCCCCTAGCCATCTCAAGCTTCGACCTCGCAAGGCCACCGGCGAGGCTCAACTTCGCTCGAGCGGCGTGAGGTCGGCCTCACCCTGGCTTGGCAAGGCCCAACCTTGTGTTGGCTGGCAAGGCTCTCCTTGCCAGATCCTTGCACCGCTTGGGTGAGGTCGAGCCTTGCTAGTGGCTAGTTGAGGCTCACCAGCAGGCTTGCGATGGCTAGGTGAGGCTTCAATGAGCTCGCTGAACCTCACCTGGCGACCAGCCACAAAGAAAGAGGAAGAAGAAGAGAAACGAAAAAAAAGAAAAATAAGAAAATATAATAAATGTATTAAAAAAATTAAAAGAAACAAAGAAATTTATGAGTCATACCAAATGCATTTCTATTTTGTGAATAAAATTTTTGAACAAATACTAAACACCTTCAAATGTTCATAAATTATTCCCTACAATGAAATTAAAAGGAATCATTTCTGAGTGGAAATTGTTTTGGCAATAAAATAATTACCAAACGTACCTTTTGTGGCCTTGTGGCCTACTAAGCCGATGACCAGAAGTCATCGGATGGAATACTGTTCCACAATCACTTGCATGTTTTATTCGACAAAATAATTTCAAGATATGTGGAACTTGACGTGATGATGCTAACTATTTTCGTTAGATGGCGAGGACATAACCAATTGATAGATCATGCTATGCCCGAGCATTTTCAAATGCCCGAGCATTTTCAAAAGGATCAACGAAGGTTTATTTGTGGGTTAAGAGATTGGGGTGTGATGTCCAGATTTAAGTATTCGAGCATCTCGACTATTCCATCTGCACGAGTGATCTTAAGGACGCACTTGATTAAGTAAGCCTGGTACATTTAAGATTTTACTTCTTAGATGCTTCCAATTAGGATTTTTTTTTTTTTTATCGAACAACAAAAAGCTATCATTTGAATGAATAACAATTGGAAATTTCGTGGTTCGATTTACTATATTTGTTATCATCGGAAGCCTAACTATTATTAATGGCGGACAGCAACAATTATCTCGAGTTAGAGTCCTTGACCACTATAATCTCTGTAGTAGTTGTTATTAATCGACCCTCTTCAACTTCTGTCCATGTCTAATTTGCACTTCATTTTTTCAATCTCTAACCCCATCTAGAGCTTTTGCTTATTGAATGAACGGCAATTTGTTAGTTTAGGGTCAGTTTATTCAAAGCAAAACTGTTTTTAGGAAATTGTTATTCGATTTTTTGGTATTTGGATGACGGAAAACTAATTAAATTACGGAAAATGTTTTTTGCAAATTGAAAACAATGAGTTTAGCTTAGGAGAGAACGAGTTCCCCATCTGATAAAAGGGAAATCGCTTTCCTTATATCACAAAACGAATGCAAATTAACAATTTTCCTTAAAAATGATTTCCATTGATACATTTTCCTATATTGTAAAGTTTTCAGTGAAATAAATGCACCCTTGCATTAGTTTGAGAAATAAATTGGGGATGGGTTTATTTCGGAGAAAACTTCATGATAAAAAAAAAAAATATCCCTCTTTTTAGGTTAGGGAATTCATTTTCCTGACTTTAAGCATACATATTTTTTTTACTATAAATAAATTTTTTGTCGACCGATCATTTTCAGTAAATCAATTGTATGAAAGTCTAAAAAATTACTTTGTGAAAAATTCTACTCTTAAGATTTGAAAGCTGAGGGTGGAGAGTACTAGTTGTATGCAAGATGACTAGCGTGGGTTCTAAGCAAGATCTTAAAAGGCTTTGACCATCAGGAAAGTTTGGGTAGAGGCCGGGATCCGGGCCTCGAAAAAAGATTCCGGCCTCATTGGTCACCCCCGTCCACAATCCCTTACGGGGTAAGGGGGGCCACGCATTTGGGACTTTCCTTAAAAGGGTATACTTAATGAGCGTCGAGTTAGTTAGTTGCTTGTTAAATATATTTTATGAGCAAATGTCTCACTTTACAAAGCATTGAATACACGTGATACGAGAAACATTAAAAGCTGTAAGCTTTCGTCGCTTGGTTTCTCGTTAAGCTCCTTCTGACAAAATCCTTTTTAAAATAAACGAAGAGAAATGATTGAGTCACTAAATTCCAAGAGAATCGACTGCAATATATATTCAGATACACTTTACATTGGGAAACTGCATTCATACTTTTTCAAGATAAAGCCCGTATTTTTTTTAATACCAATCATATCCACGCGGCAGATACGTCCACCTTTCACATGTGAAAGCTCATAAGCTTTCATAAAATTATTACTACCTCTGCAATCAGAATTTCGGGCCGGTCCAGTCATCGTTTCTGACATGAATTCTGCTTTGTTCAGTTTCTGGGCTAGTCATTATTCTAGTAAAAAAATGGAGCATCCTTTTTGATTTATCTATTTTAAGCGGCTCGTACAACATAGAAATCGTGAAAGAATGGAAAACAATCTCCAATGGATTGGGCCTTGGCCCTTGTGAAAGTTGGTCTTGAAGTTTGGCAACCATAGCAAATTAGCACGAATGAAGGCGGAAAATATATTACACGAGCCGCCACGTCTCGGATTCACCGATCCCAATAGCTTTCCGTGTTATTCTGACACTTTAGACATCCTAATTCAGCAAATCAACGCCACAATCAGCTTCTCCATCCTCCAATGAGTCAAGAGCTGGGAAAATTGTTGCCTTTGGACACCACATGTGCTTCCACGCGCCACCAGCCTTCTCTACAAGTGAAGCCCATGCGCTGCGCGCCTCTCATGTGATCCGCCGCTCCCGCTAACCTAGCGACGTCTTTCGCCATGTTTTAGTCACATTATTGACATTTGTTTGCCATGTCAGTATCGATTGCACTGATTGAGAGAAAATATTAGGTGGGCTGGGCGCTCCACGTCACCATGCGCCCGCCCAATCCGGATGCGACACGTGTCGCCACGTGGCTCCACCTGGAGCTAGGGTCCATCATTATTTTTCAGTTAAATTTTTGCTACTTCTCTCTCTCGTTTAATGCTTCGTCCTTCTCTCTGCACCATTTCTTCAGTTTGCATGCAAGCGTGCGTCCCTTCCCCTCCCATTCTCTTTCAAAATCTTTTGTCTTTGCATTTTTCTCTATGAAAGCTGCAACGCCATCTCTCTCAACCAAACGCTCGCCGGTTGCCTCCAAGTTTGGCCGCCTCTACCGTCGCCGTTAAGAGCCACTCGCTCCTAAGAACCCTTCCGATCGTGGTTGGGTCCCGAACTCTAACCATCTTCACCTCGGCCTCTTCGGTGAGCATGGACACCCAAAAGCCCGCTGGTCGCCTACGAGCTCGGTTGCCTTCGCCGTCGTCGCCAGTTGCCACTCACTCCGAAGAGCCTCGCTAGTCGTGGTTGGATCCCAAGCTTTGACCATTTCTGCCTCGGCCTCTTTGACGATCGCGTACGCTCAAAATCCAGCTGGTCGCCTTTGAGCTTGGCCACCTCTGCCAGTCGCCTCCAAGCTTGGCCACCTCTACCGTTGCCGTTAGGAGCCACTCACTCCCAAGAACCCCACCGGTCGTGGTCGCGTCCCGACCATCTCCGCCTTGGCCTCTTCAGTGAGCGTGAACACCCAAAAGCCCGATGCTTGCCTCCAAGCTTGATTGCCTTCGCTGTCACTGCTAGGAGCTACTCGCTCCAAAGAGCCCCGTCGGTTGTGGCCGTGTCCCAAGCTTTGACCTTCTCCGCCTGTGCCTCCTCGGTGATCGCGGACACCCAAAAGCTCACCGAGCACGTCCGAGCTCGGCCGCCTCTGCCATTGCCACTTTCTCCCAAGAGCCCTGCGGGTCTTGGCTAGGTCCCAAGCTGTAATCGTCTTCGCCTTGCCTTCTTCAACAAGTGCAGACACCCGAAAGCCCATCGGTCGCCTCTGAGCTGAAAGGCAGGTAGGCGAGTTTACACAATTGTGCATGTGGTTCATTTAAAAAAAAAAAAAAAACCTTGCAACATTTTCTATCATGTATTGCAATGCATTTTTAGCTTGATCACATCTGCACCTCGAGAACTAAGACATGTTAGATAGCTAGGGCAAAACCTTGTACATCGCTGATGTGTCATGACACTTTCACATCTTGGGTGGCGCAAACAGAAAAATAGATGAAAAAAAAGTCTGATATCAAGAAGAATTGAAAAGAAAAAAAAAAAGCTCGGGCTTGCAATTACATCTCAACATTTTTATATGAACAACCATTTACTGTTGAATAGAGAAAGATTGGGCTTTTCTTAGAATGCCTATGGTGTTTCTCAACTAACTAAAATACAGCCAAAAAAAGTGATCAATGAAAAGGAAAGAAACGGATCATATTCTCCGAACTGTTTATTGTCGCCCATTTCTGGGACAAAAATGAAAATGATCACATGATACATTTCCATGCTGCTATAAGGTGTTGAAGAACTCAAAAGTGAGTAGTGACGACATTGCGGCCACAGTTGTGAACGATTTTCAGCTTTGATAGATCTTGATGTTGTTGGACAACTTGACCATATGTGAGCTAAGAGAACAGTATGTTTGAACATTAATGTTTGTTTCTTATATTTTATCTTGTTCCCTTGATTCAGATGCTTTTATAGTATTGTTTCATTAAAGTTTCATATTTTGAGTGTCTATGGATTTTAATGTTGTTTGGTTTGCAATGCAGATTAAGATGGGCTTGTAATTAGTTGTTGGAATATCGTGGAGATTGAGCAATTCCATTTTAAGCTCATTGCGACTGACATTCAGGTTAGGTGCTTTCATTTTTCTTTATTTTCTTGTGCCATAATGACTCCCAAACTAGTTTGCTTCATTTGCTGTTCTTTTTTCTTGAATGATGTTGTTAGTTCCATATTGTATCATTTAGTGCATCTTGTGGATTGTTAGGTATCAAGGAAGTCCAAAGTAAGCTTGTTGTGTGCCTCTTTAGCACCAATTGATTACTTAGAATGTGTTGTGAAATTTTCGTTTAATCTTAGAAAATTGGAAATGTCTATAGCGAAGTAAAAATCATTCTATTGTTTGTGATTACATTTACACCACATAATCATTTCCTCCTAGATTAAACGGGTGGACTGCAAGAATATTTTTTTGGATATGAAATTTTCAGTTGTGCTTAATAGGAGGAGGTTTTCTAATATGTCCAAATTTTAAGTTACTAGAATCTCGTTGGGTTGACATGTATTTATAGGTCTACAATTAAATTCTTTGTTTTTCTTTTGTTATAATATCTTCATTTGGAATGACCTTCTTAAAACTTTGTTTACCATGTTTAACATGTTATGATGGATCATGAAGATCTCAAAAAGCTCCCTAAATTTTAAACTTTTTCTGCTTCTTTTTTTGCTGTTTCTACTATTTTATGGAGTTTTTTTTTTTTTTTTAATTATTGGTGGGTAATTGCATGAGTTTGGCTATTGAGTTGGTAGTTTTGCCCTTAAGTGTCCAGTGTTGTAATTTTTTGGAGGTTTGGTTTGTTTAGGACGGCACTGAATTTCAAAGTTCAATCTCTCTTCAATTCAGCAAGAAGTCCAACGGACAAAGGTTTGCTCACGTTAGCAATTAATCTGCACGTGTAAGGTTATTCGATGGCTGAATCGGAGGTAATTTTGAAGTTGTACTATGTAAAAGATATTTGCTTTTTCAAAAAATGGATGTGATGTTATTTTACTTGTAAAAGTATCGCGTTAATCATTTTTTGTTCTTTGTTTGCAGCATGAAACTACTGATTTAGCATATGTTATTCGTGATTTGGAAAAAGATTTTGAGTTTATGGTAGGAATGGTTTTTGCAAGTGAACTTGAAGCATATCATAAATATGTGGCCTATGCTATAGGTAAATGATTTGGAGTGAAGAAGTCTAAGATTAGAAAAAACGATAAAGGAGAAATAACTTGACGCACTTTTGTGTGTAATTGTGAGGGATATTCTATCAACTCATCCGATCAAGAAAGAAAATATGAAAGACTTGGAGTTAGATGTGGTTGCCGTGCATTTATTAGATTTAAAGTTGAGAATGACGCTTATGAAGTCATAGATTATGTTCCCAAGCATAATCATGAATTTATACCGGAACATCAAAGGCACTTGATAAGATGTGGAAGAATGATTTCTAACACTTGCAAGGGTATTTTAGTTGATATGACGAAAGCTGGCATTGGGGAGACGATAGCATATAAGTTTTTGGCAAACGAAGTAGGAGGAAACCAAAACTTGGGTATCATCTTACGTGATTGTCAAAAATTTTTGCAAAGTGAAAGATTAAATTATATAGATGGGGGAGATTGTCAAAGTCTTCTAAATCATTTTCATTGCATGCAAATGCAAAATCCAATGTTTTTCTATGCACAACAGGTAGATTAAGATGGTAGATTGACCAATCTGTTTTGGAGAGATAGTTTATCCAAATTTGATTATGATTGTTTTGGTGATGTGATGGTTTTTGATACCACATATCGTACTAATATGTATAACTTGATATGTGCATCTTTTGTTGGAGTTAATCATCATTGGAAGAACACTTTATTTGGTTGTGCATTTTTGTTGGATGAGATTGCAAATTTATTTATCTGGTTATTTGAGGTGTTTTGAAGTTTATGGGAAATAAGGCTCCAAAAACTATTTTCACTGATCAAGATCATGCCATAGTAAAAGCAATTCGAATAGTGTTTCCGAATACTCAACACCGCTTATGCACTTGGCATATTGGGAAAAATGCTAATAAAAATATTCAACATATTTACCACAAGCCGGGATTTAAGAATAAATACTTTTTAAAACTTATGCATAAATGCAAATCAGAGGATGAATTTGAAACTACTTGGAGAAAAATGGAAGAGGAGTGAGGTACTGAGAATAACGGTTGGCTTCAAAGGTTATACGACTTGAGACATAAATAGAGTTCTGCTTTTGGTCGTGATATTTTTTCTTGTGGTATAAGATCAAGTCAAAGGAGTGAGAGCACTAACAATATCTTCCAACAATAATCTACTAAGACATCGACCCTTGTACAATTCTTTCACCATTACGAAGAACAGTTGAAACATATGAGAGAAATTGAAAGTCAAGACGATTATAGCTCTCGTGGGACGCCTAGATTGCAGATTTCGAATAATGGGATATTGACACATGCTGCTTCGGTGTATACTTGTGTTATTTTTAGAAGGTTTAATGAAGAATTTCTTCAAATTGTCTCCGAAAGAATTTCAGGTACCACTTTCGATGGGTTGATTTATGAATATACTCTTAAGTGTGATGGGATTCAAGATGAACATGTTGTTAGATTTAACCCCATTGACTTTTCAGTCTCCTGTGAATGCAAATTATTTGAATCGAAATGGTGGTTATGTCGTCATGCTTTGCATATTTTGAATGGAAACATATCAGTTTTAGCCATTCCATCTTCCTATATATTGAAAAGATAGACTAAAGGTGCGAAGTAAGGGTATGTGAATGATGAATCTCATGAAATATCACCTGATCCATCCACATTTAATCGGTTTTCCGCTTTAATGCAAAGTGCTTTTGAAGTGATGAGTTTGGGAGCCTAAGATGAAAATATTATGAAGATAGCAAAGAAGAACTTGAATGCAGCAGTGGCTGAAATTTCATCATACAACTCAAGTGTGGCTGTGACAAATGATGCTAATGATGATGATAACAATGAGGCTTTGTTGAGTGAAATGCCGATATTGGATCCCCTTCGAAGGAAATGAAAGGAAACGAGTTATTGAAGGTTCAAAAGCTCAAGTGAGAAAAAGAAGAAAAAATCTAAGAAACAAACACCCCCGATGCTAATAAAAAATCGAGGTTAGCTGAGTGACATAAAATTAGTTTATTTTTATACTCATGCTACATGATTTTAATTAATATATTTTTTATTTTGTAATGTAGAGCTGGCAGTCCAAGCAATGCTTGATAAGACTCATGTGCCAAATTATTCAATAAATTCAAATCGGATTCGAAACGCATTTTGTTCTAGCAACATTGGTAGTCCTATAGTTAGTGTAAATTTCCATAATCAAGTGTGTCCTTCTGAGTTCAACATTTTATATTTATATTCTACTAATTGGTTCAATTTTTTTTTTATATAGATGCGACCACAATACGTCATGCCACTAGGAATTATAAATGGTTTTTCATCATTCATTGGTCAGGTATTTAAAAGTTTGGGTTACTATTATAATTGGCTGAAATATGTTGCAAATTCTAATGTTTATATTTAGTGGTTTATCATTTATAGATATTGGAATAGCAAAATAGATTCCTTGGAAGCATTTTGTTACATTTTAGTAATGATGTTTTCTTATATAGATGCAACCGCCATATATCATGCGGCCTGCAAATATGGATGGATTTTCCCCATTCTCTAGTCAGGCATTTAGAAGTATGCATTACTATTATAATGTTTGGTTGAAATTTGTTATAAATTCTAATGTTTATTTTTAGTGGTTTATCGTTTATAAATGTTGGAGTAACATAATAGATCCCATGGAAGCATTTTATTACATTCTACTAATGAGATTGTTTTTTCATATAAATGCAAAAACCATACATCATGCCACAAGGGATTATAAATGGATTTTCTCCATTCACTAATCAGGTACCTATTATGAAAATCATTTTAGATCCTAAAATATTGTAATGGTTATTGATAATGGTTTCTTGGTGATAGATGTTGGAGTACCATAATAGATCACCTGCAACCAATTTGAGTCAAGTACAAGTTGGCTCACTTCTTTTAACATGAGATTATTTGAGATACTATTTATGTAGTCGCATTGTTTAGCAAACTATGCCTTTTTTGAATGTATTATTTATAACTTTGTACAGGGGTCATCAAATTCATTTCAACATATTGAGATGAATGAATTGAACATTTCTTAAGGCATAAACAAAGTATGGTTGCACCATAATGCGTTGGGAGGTGAAGGATAGGTAAACAAAGTTTTCAAAAATACAGCTCTGACAATTCTTTTGTCTTATCTGCTGGTGGCTTTCAGGTAAGAGCTTTATGGTTCATGTTAATTGTTGTCGTAGATTTGCCAAAATATTGATTTTTCAAGTGGCTTTTAAGGATGGGTTAGTTCTCTATTTTATGCTAAAAAGTGAAAATTGTGCTATGGTTTATATCTTTACTTCTTCTCAATATATCAAAAGGAGATTATTACCGAACATGAGTTCCTAAGAGATTATCAATCGTAACAAGCTCTCACATGCTCTTTAACGAACTTATTTTTTCTTATGATACTATTTAACTTAACGTGACATCTTGTGCTGCCAACATATAGCTCCTGTGGATCTGGAGGCCATATTAAGTACCCCTCTTGACAATGTTGATGTTACAGCAACATGGTAAGCAAAGAAAAAAAAAACAAGCCTTGCTAGTTTGGACAAGAAAATCGAGAGTAGAGTAAATTCCTTTCCTGTGATGTAGATTTTGAGAGCTAGAAAATGCATACTCAACATATCTTTGTTATCTCGCAGCTGAATTATCTTCATTTTTTGTTTCTAGGAATTAATATAGTTGAAAAAGGTGAAAGAACCAATCCATCTTTACTGTGAAATATGTTCATGACTGGAACAAAGTTTGAACATATGATGTTTCAGTCAAATTTCTTTTAATGTCTTATTTTTCTTGCAATGTTGATCTAGTGATGTACTTGTTACTTATTTTATTTGTAACATACAGTGCCTTCGATGAAGAATCGGGTGAGATACTGTTGGCATTCATGGTTAGGAGAATTGGAAGCGATCTTTTTGAGGAATCTGTCATGGACTACTTAGCTTAGCTGCACAGGTTTCTCATCAAGTCAATTATATGTCATCCCGCATGCACACATCCACAAACTAGACATTTCCATTTCCCAAGTTATGTCACTTATAAAATATAATAGCAGTATGTCAATGATTTTTGTTGTGTTAAACACACTTGGCCAGGCTTCATCCGTCTTTCTTGATGATCAAATGAACTAAGCTTTTCAATGTACACATCTTTGTGCTTATAGGTTGCTCCCTATAAGAAAGTGAGGTAAGTAGTTTTTGCCAATTCAATTCCAAAATCAGCTACTGGAAAGATTATTCGAAGGGAACTCAAGAAGTTGTTGACTTCTAGATTGCGATGGCTATACTTTTCTGGGAATTCTTTTGTCTTTTGTGCTCCAACAAGGACCACAAGCTCTATAAGAACTGCCAAGCTGTAAAGTGCTACAATTGTGAGTCGTGCAAGTAAATGTCATCGCTTTAGCATACAGTGCCCTCCATGCGTGCTATTTGGAAGACGTAGATTCTTATGCTTGCAAGTTTGATGTATATTGTGATTGCATAAGTGATATGCAAAATTTTTTATGGCAATTAATGATGAATTAAACTTGCATGAGCTTCACTTCTACGTCGAGATCCATTACCTTTCTTGAGGTAGTTGTCTTAGAGTTGTGGACTAAGGATACTCGAATTGCTACCTTGAAGGAGCAACGCTCTTTGTCCGCACCTACAAGCACAATGCTTGCAACTCATAGTTCTTTATTCTCGCGTAGACAGCACTATTGTGCGATTGTCATCGATCTGGTCATCTTGCATCTAATTGCTAGCAACAACAACCCAAGCAACTGATAGGGACAAAGAACCGATTTCGGTACAAAAATACACTCGAACTTGCACATAAATCCATTGTTCTTATCATCGTCCATTCCTTTCTTTGAGAATTTGGTACTCTTGCTCCTAGCACTTCTGCTATGTCAGTCTCTTCGAAACTCCTGATTCATAGTTCTTTGATTCTACCTACTTTAATCACATGACTTTCAATTCCAATTTAAGTCAAAATCATTTGCTTCACTAATACCTACTATTCATACAACTGATAACTCATAAACGATAGTCATACAGGGAACATTTCAACATTCGAAATGTCCTTACTCGACACCTTTTTAGTTCTTAGACTCTCTTTAAACTTGATATCTATGGGACAATTATGTGAACTTGTTTTTGGCATTCGTTCTCTTTAAATGGTCGTTGTGTTCAAGATCCATAGATGGGACAAGCAATTTGAACAGGCTGTAAAGTGGGATGTTTATTTGAGCTTGCTTCCTTATAGCTTCCAAACTCTTTGCTAGTTGTGCTATCATAATTTCATTTGAAACTTGGCATTCTCGCTTGGGTTATGATTCTTTCTCTAGATTAGGTTCTTTGATTTCTTGGGGTCATCTAGATTCTATTGACAATAAACATTTTAATTGCTTATCTTGTAAGTTGGGAAAACATCATGCTTAACCATTTGATTTTAGTAACTCTATTTGCTATGCTCCCTTTAAACTTATTTACTTTGATATATGAGGGTCATTCCCTACTCCGACTATGGAAGGATTTAGTTATTTGCAATTTTTGTTGATGATCGTTCTTGTTATACATGGCTTTATTTCATGAAGAATCACTCTAATACCATGATAAGAATCAAGCTGAAAATGAAGTTTTATAGGCTTTACAAGACGGCTATCTATAGTAACATAATATTGCAATGGAAATTACAATCAATCAAGCTAATGAGATTATAATATGAGAGATACATAGAATCACTAATATATTTCTCATACATAAATTGATATTGTGACTTAATTGTGTTTGCTTGAGAGCATAGTCGACTAAATATAACATAGTAATAAACCTTTTGCAACATTTGCAAATACTAGTATTGAAACCGTACGGTACGTAGGTGTCGCGTCATCCTATGTAATGTTTTGTATCAACACGAGTATGTGAGACTTTAAAAGGTGAACTTGTACAATAGCAACACATATGTACATTTAAGTACAATCATATTGAAGATGCCCGAGACAACTTCAATTTTGTGCAAGTATCTCCTCCGCCAACCACCACCCCCCCCCCCCCCCTTCCCCCCCCCTCTTTCCCTTCCGAATAACTCAACCTCGCACGTGCCAGTTCAGACATGTCGAGGGTCAACTTCCACAACTTTTCTCCTCGCGGGCCTTGCCCCAAAGAGAAAATTTATACAAACATACAAAGATATTATATCTCTACTTATAATTGTTTATATGTGATAAATATGTAGATTTACGACGTCATTATGCTCCTAACTTCTCCTTCATAATCTCTTCTAACTTACCAAACCTTCTATCCAGAAACTCCAACTTCTGGTTCATCAACACCCGCATGTCTGGTGGGTACAAAGGATGAGAATAGGGTGGCTTGGGAGATAATGGGGTCGACACCTCCAAGGCTTGCCAAACATCTCCAGATGCATAACATATTTGTCCACGAAATCTTCTAATTTCTTCCTTAAATCTGTGTTTTCCATCATGAGATCGCCCAGCACTGTGAGGTTGTAGGACAACACAGTCCACTCGTTGAAAAAGCCCAGTGGATTTTTCATGCGCAGCAACCTCCCGTTTTGCTCCAACTGATGGCACGTGCCAATTTTCTCCTTGAGGTTCTCTAGTTGTTGCTTGCTCATAATTGATCTTTTACCTGGCAGAGTACAAGAAGAGAGGATCATAATCTTTATGTGAAGCGATAGTGAGATGGTGAATCACAATGCACTGTAAAGATTTCAGAAATGCGTACCCTTTTGTCCCATTCTCTTTCTCTCTGGTGGTTGTCTTACTCAGATCGTCAATACAAGGCTTTCTTATAAATGAGATGAGTAATTATCACTCGATCAAGATTTAGGTGGACATATTAATTGATCACTTGGATGAATCATAGGAACTAGGGTCAGCAATTTAGTATGGCCATATGATATAGATGCATCGATCTATCCCTGTCTTAAGATTTAAATTGTTTGGTGTCATTCATTGTCTTTAATGCATTTGTTTCGACCGAAAAAAAAGAGTGTATCTGTGACTTTTAGCATATGTAGCTCTATCTCTGTGAGATGTGAATTTATAGGCTTGAAAAGAACACTGCATCATCATTTTAAAAAGGCCGAAGTACCAGAAGAAGCCCATGATCAATGTAGCCCGACCCATCACATCAGTACATGACATTTTGATTTTGTTTCAAATTCAGCTGGCGACTATTTGTCAATATGGCATCCACGTGGCGGTACAATTATAATTTTTACATATCGCGAACCGAATACGAAAATGAGTAGAGAATGAACAAATAGAAATAAGAGAAGGAATTACAAATATAAAAAAAAGAAAATTAAAACAAAACTAAATGTTGCATTTGTTTTATGAAAAAGATTTCCATGAGACCATTTTTCAATTTTTCATGTGTTTGGTACGCTGAAAGTGACTAATTAATTGAGAAGGCTATTTGATTATGGAACGCAATCATACTTAGAATTAAGAAAATTGATTATTTCATACTAAAAAGAATCAGTTTCCCAAACTCCCTTTCCACGTGCACGCTCACATAGATCTTCAATCTACGTGCCATCTTTCTCTATCGGTCTTCACTACTCTTCGGTATCTTATGTGAGGATGCTTATTGTGGTCTGGTATCGCTCTTTGATTACTTTTTCAAACGGAAAACCATTCCCATGTGAAGTTTTATGAGCATTGAGAGATTAAGTTTGTTCATTATTTACATTTTCTATTATTTGGCATCATTTTTAAGGTTATTTTATTTTGATAAGGAAAAAACATAAATTATATGTTAGTAATATCGTAGATAAGCATTCCGATCATCTTAATATCTTATATCAGCAATAAAAGACAATTGTAATGGAGCAAATAGTTTTTAAAAGTAAAATCTGGATATCAAAAACTTTTTGTCCCATTTTCAATTACACATCAAACAACCGGAAACCAAACATTTTCCTTAAAATTGTTTTTTACTAAAAACATTTTTATCAAGAAAATTTTTAGGATACAAACACACCCGAGCAACTTTTCCCTGGAAAGTTGTCTTGGCCTGTTTGGTTAATTTTCTTAGAAAGCAGAAATTGACAATCTACATTTGTGTCTAGATTCAAAATATTATATAAATTTAACAAATTAGGAGGAAATTGTATATATGTATATATATGCGTCAATATTTGCCTATTGTAAAAGTTGTGGGTGTTCCGAACTAAGGAAAAAAAATAAAAAATCAAAGTGCGGCCATCGCAAAATCCAACTTCTGGTACAAAAAGTATCTTAGTGTCGTAATTTCTCAATAATCAGTCAATTGACTAAACCTCTTACTTGAACGAACCCTTCGTCATATGTAGGCAATTTCCCTTAGTGGGTAGTTCGGTTGAGGTAGACAGGCGATGGCTCTGGGTGACGATTGGCAATACGCATTGACAAATATCCATTACTAAAGACACTTGGCATTCCGAAAATTTGGAGTGCTCTATAATAGTTCTACAATTTAAAGTGATCAGACCGATAAAAGGACCAACATACGCACGACTTTTTAGTCAGTGATAGTACCACTGTGGTTGCCGAATCAGATAAAGGTCAAGAGATGTTTAATCTATATTTAATATTGTCGGGTTGCACAACTTCTCGATGGCATGGTCTTGTCAAGTTGGTCCTGTCTCTTTGTCAGGGGAGTTTTCTGATAAGTTAAACTTACAGTTCTTTTCATATGATTAGTAACTTTCCATGACAAACATATATATATAGAGGTAGTCAATAGTCAGAAATTTCTCTAATGGAGTAGTAAGGGTTCGTTTGGCAATGTTTCAATTTTCTTTATTTTGTTCTCTGGAGTAAAAAAAGAATATAAATCCAAATATAAATCCGTTTTGTAATGTTAACTAATTTTTTTATTCCCTAGAATAGAAAAGTAGCTGGAGAATGAATTTGAAATCGAAATAAGAAGTACAAAAAGGTAACTTATTGTTCTCGAAAATAATTTTTAGAAATAAGTTAATTTTTCTTTTCTTCTTCCTTGCCGCCCGCCACCCCCACCGGCTGTTGCCGCGCCGTTGGCGGTCACCACAACGGCGATAAGTAAGAAAGAATAAGAAAAGAAAAAAAAGAAAAGAAAATCTTAAAATTTTATTAAAAATTATTTAAAAATTAAAAGAAATGCTACATTAACAAGAAAATTGTGGATCGTACTAAACACATTCCTATTTTTTTCTAATTATGAGAATATAAATTTTGTATAGTTACCAAACGCTTTTTTATTCAAAAATTATTTTAGGGAATAAAAATAGAAAATATTATTTCTGAAAAAAAAACTGTTCCTCGAACTAAAAGCTTTACCACACGGATCCTAAACTCCGATACTTATCGGTCATTAGTAATTTCTTCTTTGTGGTTAGTAACTTTTTACATTGGAAAAAAATGAGAATTGATGAAGAAACACCTTGAGCCTCCGGATTTATTAGCATACGCGAATGATGAACCAATTCAACCACATGGTTGAGTAGTACAGAGCCACGTGAATCACATTAATTCACTTTAGTGATGCGTAGGTCATCCATATCCGTGTGAATTGATCGAGCAGTTTCAATAAATTCACGGCACATTCAATAGATTCAATTATTGACGTTTGACCCACGATGTTAAAAGGTGAAGTTCTGCTCATGATTACTATTATGACATGAACAGGTTGACTTGATAACGAGCATATCGATTGGATTAGTTCCAAGGGAAAATGATATAAGTGATTTATAAATTTTAGTCCAATGTATAATGTCATTCTTGAATTTTTAATTTGTTCAATGTAGTTCATAAACTCTTAGTAAATGTTCAATATAATCATTCCATTTACTCAAATGACTAAACATCATTATTTGATGACGAGTGTTATTATATATTATGTTGGATATTTAAGAATGATCAGTCAACATGTACTTCTTTTTATCCATCTACTTTAGGAAAGGAAAAAAAAGCATTAACATTCTATCTTGATTTGAAATCCAACTCATCTTTAAGTCGACAGATTTGTAGGAACGCCTGCCTCACGGTATGCAATTTCAGTTGGTTTTATCTACATTTTTTTGAGAATAGGTTTTGCCTACATTGCATAACCCTAATTAATCTCGATTTAAAATATTCAATTAAGCAAAACGTTTTTCTTTTTTTTGGTAAGTTCAATTAAGCAAAACGTTCAGTTATCATATTAAATAGGAAAGGAAATATTAAAATTTAAAGAAAAACTACCGTGCTACCAATCATACTCGTCAAATTCCACCAATAATATCCAAAATTTCATATCTATACTATTCTACAAAACAAAGAGTCTGCCATTTTTTAGGCATTTCAATCATTTTTTTTCCTTCCCAAGATGTCCCAAGTTTCTTATTCTACAATTATTGCGCCCGTGGATGAACGCATAAATTTTTGTTTCTCACAATTTTTTGGTATTAGAAATTAGGTATGTTCTATCTTAAGATAAGGGAAAATTCTAAATAAGGACTCGAAGTGGACATCATTTCAAATAAAGATTGAAGTACTCTTATTTTCTCAAATAAGATCCTAAATGCATATATCAATTTCAAAGAAGGGCCTGAACTTACTAAATGTGAAAGACAATTTCGTCTTTTTATTTTTTTAAATTTTTTTCCTTCTTTTTTTTTTCTTTTAAAAAATCTAAAAAAAATACAGGTGCGCCGCCCTGTCGTCGGTGGGGTGGCGACGAAGGCCAATGGGGTTGCCGGCGCTTGAGTGAGGGCCGGCAACCCTGGCTGACCAGAGGTGAGGGCCTGTGAGAGAGGGCGGCAATCCTTTCCTAAACAGTGGCATTGGGCAAGGGCTGCTAGGTCTGCGTGATGGTTGGCGATCCTTGCCTAGACTGGGCGAGGGCAGGCGACCCTCGCTTAGATCCAGGAGATGGTCACCACCCTCTCCTGCTCGACCCTCGCCTCTGGTTGGCTAGGGTCACCGGCTCTCCTCCAAGTGTCGGTGACATTGTCAGGCTTTGCCGTTGTCCCCACTGGTGATGGAGCGGTGTCCATAGGCGAGAGGGAGCACCCTCCCGCTTGTGTTTTCTCTTTTTTTTTTCTTTCTTTTATTAATTTTTAATTTATAATCTAATTTAATTTAAATTAAATTGTATTTGGACGAAAATACTCCCGATTGGCTAGAATTTTTTGATGGTCGGCTAACTGGGGAGGCTAGGCCCTTATTTAAAATGGCTATAACGTCCTTTTTTGAAATTAATATGGGCACTTTAGGCCCTTATTTGAAATATTATCCACTTTAGATTATTATCTGAGAAAATGAGAACATTTTAGGCTTTTTTCAGGAATTTCCCCTTAAGATAATTTTGAATCTCGTAATAATTAATTCTTTTCACAAGTACAATTTTCTTGCTATTGCGGATCTTGGTCAATGATTTATTTGCATTATTCAACGGCTCAAACCTAATCTTTCAAATTTCCTTTTCTTGCATACACCAACTTGTGTGCGTGTTTGCTAGCGTGACAAAAGCAGGCTAAAGAATGCTTCTCTGGTCACAGTAATTCGACGAGTCTCTCGTTTTTCCGTTCTTCATCCTCTCCGCAAAGCCCTGCTCTCCATACTCCGCTTCGGTTTGGTCTCTAGAAGTCGCGTAAAGAAGCTTGCCGAAAGAGAGGGCACGCCGCCGTCGCTGTTCAAATACATGGGTTGGTTCATGATTCTTTCATCAAGCTTCAGGGACAGGCAACGGCGTCCCCAAAAGACATGACATAGAGATGGGACCGTCGTAGCAGATTTGTGATAAGACAAAAACGTG
The DNA here is from genome assembly GCA_016097605.1 of Eucalyptus guilfoylei. Taxonomy (NCBI): domain Eukaryota; kingdom Viridiplantae; phylum Streptophyta; class Magnoliopsida; order Myrtales; family Myrtaceae; genus Eucalyptus; species Eucalyptus guilfoylei. Next base: position 34,490,175 of record CM027862.1, on the reverse strand, counting down.
ACGATGGTTGATTTGCCTTTGCGAATGAATCTAGTACCAACGTACGCTGTCTCTCTATTCATTCCATTTTCTTCCGGGGACCAGAATACTTGTTTTATACTTAATTACTTGAGAGACAAGTGAAGGTTGCCTGAGTAGTCGTGTCGTTGTGTCCGCAAGCTTTGCAGATATTAAGGGTGCGTTTGGTAACATTTCTGTTTAAAAATTGTTCCAGGAAACAGAAATAGAAAAAAATGTTTACGTTCTAACAATTTTTGAACAAAAAACGTGTTTGGTAAAACTTTTCAGGAATAAAAATAAACGAAACACGTTTGGTAAATTTGTATAATTTTTTTATTTTTTAATATTTTTATTTTATTTTTTATATTTTCTTATTTATTTTTCCTTATTTTCTTTTTTCTTCTTTTGGCCGGTCGCCGGCCTCGGCCATGGCCGGCTACCGGCCGACGAGGGCCGGCGGCCTCGCCCAGCCACGGCGAGGCCGAGCCTCGCCGTAGCTGGGTGAGGCTCGGCCTCACCTTGGCTGGGCGAGCTCGAGCTCGCCCAGATCCGGCGAGGCCGAGCTCGCCCAGATCCGGCGAGGCCGAGCTCGCCCAGGTCCGGCGAGGCCGAGCTCGCCCAGCGGCCGGCGAGGCTCGGCCTCGCCGGGCCACCGCCGCGATGCGACTGGCGGTGGCTAGGTGAGGCCGAGCCTCGCCGGCCGCTGGGCGAGCTCGGCCTCGCCGGATCTGGGTGAGATCGAGCTCGCCTAGCCCAGCGCGAGGTCGGCCTCGCCCGGCTCGGCGAGGCTCGGCCTCGTCGGGGCCGGCGAGCCTCGCCGTGGCCGGGCAAGGCCGCCGGCCCTTGTCGGTCGGCCGCCGGCCATGGCCGAGGGCGGCGACCGGCCAAAGAAAAAAAGAAGAAGAAAAGAAAGTGTTTCTAAATTTTGTTTCGAAACAAGAAACAACTTTTTTTTTTTCTTGTTTCTTTTGCCCGGGATGTGTTTCTAGGAACAAAAAAACAATTTTGGAACAAAAACGCACCCAAACGCGTTTCTATTCCTTTTTTGTTCCCAGGAACAAAAAAACAAAAAAAGTGTTTAGAAACAGAAAAAAGAAGTGAAAACAAACGCAGCCTAAGTTGCAGAAATCTAGTCTTTTTTCTATGCAACGCGGTGAAATTGCACATCCGACTCAAAAGAAGCAACCACGTCTTGAAGTTTAGTACAATATGCATAAATCAATGGAGCAACAGGATGATATGATAAAACCAAATAGAACATAGCGTCCCGTCCTTCAGCTATAGCTTCCTTAGAGTTCGCATCTTATGAGCGAAAATTACTTTAAGAATATGATGCAAGAACACTTTTTATTCAGCAACACAATAAATACACATCTTTCCCCTGCCTCTATCCGATACACAAGGAAATCCGCCAGAGTTGTTGTCTTCTTTATTGACGCATTCAAGTACTCACAAAACAACGTATATGGGCACACATAGAAAGGGGAGAAATTTTTGTGACGTGGAACTTGAACTCGATATGATTTACCGTCATTATAGGATCGACTGGATCTACGAGTTTGTTGGTAACGTTATGCTCCATGTTTTTCCATCATAAGCTCTTCCATTTTCCTGAAGCTTTTCTCTAGACCTTCCAGCCTTTGGTTCATCATTGCGATCCAATACGGCATGGCATCGCTGGGGTAGGGACTTATAGTGCCACCGGGGATCGGAATAGGATATGCCGTGGGATCAGGTGGCCTTATTTTGCATAGAGTCTCTAGATGCTTGACATAGTTATCCACCACGTCGTCTAACTTCTCGCGCAGCATGGTATTCTCCTTTATTTGGTCTCCCAGGACCTGCAGGTTATAAGTTAATACGACCCACTCGTTGAAGCCACCGATTGGGTTGGTCATATGCAGCAGCGGTCCATTTTTTTCTAGATTTGGATGGGCGCCTATTCTCTTCCTTAGGTTCTGCAACTGGTTTTCCGTCATCTTGACTTCAACCTGGGAAAAAGAATGTAGCCAAAGGATAAAAGTAATCACCGAATTTGTATGTCTAAGAAAAAGTAATGTTTGTGAGACTCGTGATATCGGAAAATAGCTGAAACATGGAAAGTATGAAGGTCACGCAAGAGTACCTCAAGAACTACGGATACTTCAATAAGGCCGGTGCTTGGGATGCAGGGAAGTGGGCTTTGTAGATTGTCCCTTTATATAGATTTGGACTATGGATGCGCTGTACATGATTCTCAAGCAAAGATGGCCAACAAATATAGCAGCAGAGGGATTTCCGGAAGAATCTCGGCACTGTGTATCGGAGTACTTCTGTTTTTCATCCCTACATTTAGTTATTAGTACACAGTTTCTTCTAATTTGTTGGCATTCTCTAAAATTACCACAAAATAATCACATCCGTTTTATCTCGGCAACTTCTTAAGTACTAGATTGGCTTGCTCTTTGATAGCTGCTTACAATGGTCTCGAACATACACTCTGCTTACACCATGAGAAATTTAGAATTAGTTGACAGAGTCACACAAAGTATTTGACAAATCTGGCTCTACCAAGATTTCAGACAAAGGTTTCATGCATTAACTCTCTCATTTGTGTTCATGGTGGTCTATTTATCATTGAGGTCTGTAGGAGATTTTGAATTTATACATGTTTGTTGTCTCGGATCAGAGATCAAAATTCAGGTTCGGGAGAAATAGTGCGTGACTGTTGACACGCGTGACAAACTTGGATTGTTTCAGATTAATACATTGGGTGTCAAAGTGAAGCAGGCAAAAAGAATTGAGCTCTTTCGGCTGGAATTGATGACTAGTTTAGATGCTTTTCCAGGGATAGAGTGAGATTGAGTGTAACACCAAGAAAGGCATCTGAAAACAAAAAGGCGAGCAAGGCAAAGAGACAAAGGTAAAGGCATGGCATCGCAGGTTACTTGTGAAACCAAACTAACCAATCCAGATACCATGAAAATGTTGCAAGAAAAGCTTTAGCGTGACAAGGATGCGGGAACAATTAAAACAAGAGCGACGCAGTAATTCAAAAAGGAGAATCTCGATATTAGTTCTACCGATACTCACATCTACTCTATTTCTTCGTCTCTACTTGGTTTGGTAATTCAGCCTTTTCTCTTCCCCCTATAATCAAGTAAAGCACAAATTGTGAGAAAACAAGGAGCTTCTTCACTAACTAGATGGTGATGCATCCTTTTGTTTCTCAATCAGTGATAATCAAGATTCTTGCCTTGCGTTCTAGGCAGACATGTCGTTATCAGGAAGGTAAATAATTGAGGATGTTTTGAGCCTTGGTTGCATGATTTTGAGTCTCATACTCTGTCTCCTATGCATATGCAAATCCCTTACCCACATTAGCATAAGTTAGACCAGAACAGTAAATAGAAAGCAACTAGTCTTCTGTTCATCGGGTCATACCTTCTCTCTATAGACAAAGTCCAATGTAGCACTGCATCCTATTCTCTGAAGTTTAATGTCTTCTTTTTGATGATCCTTTCCAATGCAAAACACCACTAGCACGAATAACGTGAGAAGCTGCTCCGTGAGAGGTCATGGCTACTGAGAGGTACTTAGCGGCCATAAAAGCACACACAAACATGCAGCCAAAGTTGGAGGAGGGCAACCTTAAGATGTTGCACATCACGGAACCTGCTTGGGATTGGCGAGAATGGATGATAATGACGTATGACCAGAATGTCCTGGAAAACTTATTTAAGGGAAATTGATGATTATGAGATGAAGCTTAAATTTCTCACTTCTCCTACTCTCCCTCAAACTTATGACGGTTGGCCTACTTTCAACACTAGCATGCCGGGATCTCAGATAGTCAGCCTTGACATTGTCACATTATCGAAAGAAAATGAGCACTAAAATGTTCATCTGTTAAAACTATCGTAGGAAAATAAAATTTTCAAAGTGGTTTTCAGTAATTATGAGTGCAAGTCCGCAATGTGTAACAGAGAAACTGAAGATAGCTAAGAGCTTCTACTTGTGTGTGGTGTGAGGGTGATAAAAGTCCGTTTCCTTAATGATGCAATCACGCACCTGTCTGCAATTAGAGTATTTGTGTTCATGTTTCTTCTTTGATCCTTCTAAGCTCCACTTCTCCCCGGTGAATGACTTCTTTCGAACTGAATTTTGTCCCTCGTGAAACCAATAATGCCTTTTCGAATCATTCTACTCTGACAAGTCTTGTGATTTGTAAGGAGAATTTGCATTTTGTAAACAACATCAGCAACAGAAATAAAAGTGTGAACAATGATCTAGTGTTCCTGTGCAGATCACACATAACACAATGTATATGAAGCAACAGAACTGATGAATTGATCAAGAACATACCAGAATTTACCACAATATTATGTCCTCTGTAGATCACTTCCTCAAGGTTTACGTCTTTAAGAAAGAATTATCTTGGCTTACATACATGTGTGTGAGAGCAATTTATTCAGAATATCTGCATAACGGCCACAGATACACATCTCTCCTGCCTCAAGCAGATATATATGATGACTTGTTCGCTTTTCTTGGGTGGGGACTACATGGAGGAGCCTCCATTCATCTCCTTTACTGAAGCACACGACACTTGGGCTACATACGCAACACACAAATCAAAATGGAAATCACAGAGCACAAACATTGCAAAGCGGGATCCAGAATAGTACTTTGAAGAGATGATACGCAATTGTTAGTACCATTTTTTTTTCATGATACAGGCGCTCCACTGGCGTTTGATGATTTGCAGATGCTATTGACTGGAGTCATAGTTTGTCCTCTACTAGCTCTCCCAGCTTTTCAAATCTTTTCTCTAGCTCTTCCAACTTGCGGCTCAATGTGGTGTGCCAACCGGGTAACAAGGTTTGATCACGGAATCACATGGGCAAGGATTTAAAAAAAAGAGAGTTCATTTTCATAGAGAAACTCCTTCATTTGCATGAATTATGAAATTGGCATTTTGATAGTGACATCACCTCTAAAAAGAGTTCATTTTCGCAACACAACTAATCGCTGGACAATTGCTGAAACATTGAAAGAATGAAGATGATGCAAGAGTACCTCAAGAACTCCAGATGCTTTACTAAGGCCGGTGCTGGGTAGGCTGGGGAGTGTGCTTTTACCATATAAATTGCCCTTTATATAGATTTGAACTATGAATGCGCTGTACATGATTCTTAGACAAAGATGGCCTACCAATATAGCAGCAGAGGGATTTCCACAAGAATCTCAGCACTGTGTATTGGAGTACTTCTGTCATTTGTCCCTACAATTTTGGTTTTTAGTCCACGGAGGTTCTTTGAATTTGTTGCCGTTCTCTAAAATTGATGAAAGAATCACATCTAAATCTCATGTCGGCGACATCTTAAGCTGCTCTTTGTTAGTTGCTTACAAATGATACACTCTGCTTACACCATTGGATATATAGAATAAGTTGACAAGTCACTCAGTATACGCCACATGCGGCTCTTTCGAGTTTTCAGACACAGAAAAGTTTCTTGAATTAAGCCTCTCATTTCTGTTCGTGGTGGACCATTTATCATCGAGGTGCGTATATCCTGAAATTTGGCCATATTTCCAAATATATGAAATGAACTTATGATTATTTTACTCTGAACCGATAACTCACAAATTAATTAATATATTGGGTGAGGTTGTAAAGGGTTAAAACGCGAAATATCGGAGAATTCGATTAGGGATCAACCGCTCGACCATAAGAGTTGGCAAGGGTGACTACTATACTGATTTTTTTTTTTTTTTGGTGACCCGGGAATCACCCTAAGGTGAATACTAAACATTGTTAGCCACCACCAAGTCAATTAGTGAACGTAATATAAATTGATTTCCCCCGAATGGGGGAGTAAAGTTCTAGTTATCGTGGCCACCGCGGGCGGTGGTGTGAATACTACACTGTTATACTACACTGTTATAAGTCAATTAACAAACCAATATAAATCGATTTGATGGAAGTACGTAATCCGTTTGTGGGTGATTCCGCGCGATTATGATATTCGCGTCGAACGACAATAAATCGATTTTCGATCGATATTATATCTAGTGTACATAATTGAACTCTCGTGATTACATGACCACCGGGTCGCTCATGATTCGAAGATATACATACGTGGATTGAAAATTATCGACCACGGGTTAACCGTTCGAGAATCCCTAAAAGCCACCCGATAGTTTAGGTTGTATTAAAGTTGCGTTCTATCAATTTTTAACCATGAAATTTAATTCAAGTTCGGATATCAAACTTTCGAGAGTTTCAAGTAATTTATTGGACGTCGTCTCATCATTTGTTGAATTATCGGCAAAATCGAAATTTTCGGAAAATGAATTATTGGACGGAAAATTGAAAATCAGAAAGGAAAAATGGATCCAGTGGCAAAATTGTGATTTTGGCCAAAGCTTGGTTTTTAGAGAAAAAAAAAAGAAAAAGAAAAAGAAAGAGAATTTTTTTCAAGAAAAGGGGGAAATAAATAAATGGACGAGAGTAAACTAGGGAAGATATTTTTGGGGAAAAATGCTATTTTTCTCCCTCCCTCCCTCTCTCTCACTTTTTCCTCTCCTCCCCACCTCCCCACCTCCCCACCTTCTGCCCACACCCCCTCCCTTTTCTTTTCTTTTCTTTTTTTTTTCCTCTCTTCTCTCCTTTCTCTCCTCTCTCACTTCTGCCGCACCACTTTCCTCTGTCTCCAATTCCTCGTCTTTCATCCCCCCCTCTCATCTCCATCATTTCACCCACCACCACGACGCCATCTCATCCGCCACCTCAACCCCCATCTTCTCTTACTCTTCTTCTTGTTCTTCTTTTCATCTCGCTCCCTCATTTTGCTGCCCACGCCTCCATCGTCACCATCATCCAACGTCATCATCTTCAGCACCATCACCATCCGCCACGCATCACCACCATCACCGCCTCTTGCCATCGCCTGCTCGCGCCGTCCGTGCTGCCGTTGCTTTGCCGTCATCACTGCCGAACCACCACCAAGCTGAATCCCCTAGGTGGCCGTGAGCTTGAGGAGCTGCCGCCGTCATCGAGTTTCGTTCGAGTTTCGAGCCTCGTGTTTTTGTTGCTGTCACGCTCCCGTCGCCGCGAGCTCGCCGTAGTAAAAAATCAATGAGTTAACTTCGTAAATTAGGGTGTTAATTAAGTTTAAGAGTATATTAATTTAGGGATAATGTCGTTTAGTATTAGTTAATTTTAGTTTATTATTAATTGCGATTAAGAATGGTTTAGAAAAACTTAAGTGTGATTAGTTTATGTAAGTACGATTAGATTAATTAATCATTGTTAGATTAATTAATCGAGTTTAGTTTAATTAATCATGATTTATTTAGATTTACTCATAATTTGTTTAATTAATAGTGATTATTTTAATTAATGGCGATTAGTTTTAAATTAATTATAGTTATTATTAATCGAGTTTAGCCTAATTAATTGCAATTAGCTTAATTAATCATGCTTAGCATAATTGTGATTAGCTTAATTAATCACGATTAGTGCAATTAATGATGGATTAGCCGTTATTTAGAATTTTATGCTTGTTTTTCTAGATAAGATTGTGCTTAATCTTGATCATTTGAGCTTGTGATATTATGTTATTGATTGCTTAATTATAAGTTTTATTTATTATTTTCAAAAAAGGGTTTTATGGGGGCAAGAAAATAGAGAATTTTGAAGTGTTGGGTTTGAATGCCAAATTTTACATACTAAATAAAACAATGGGTTTTTAAAATAGAAATATGTAAAGTTTGACGGGTTGATTTCAAATACGTGACCACGTATGAATATTTTACTGGGATTTTTAAAATGTGAAAAATTGCCAAAGTTAATTATTTGAAAACGAATTCTTTTGTTTTGGGCTAATTAATGGCAATTAAAATTGGCTTGAATGATGGTGTACTTGAGTGGTCATTTGATCGAACCTGTCACCTAGCGGAAGTTTGGGATGATGCTCGATTTTTAGCGGATGCCCGATGGGGGTTCGGATGCAGAGTTGCGATTGAGATCGGATCGATACAATGCCGTTTAGGCGGGGATTCTAAACAATGCTGTGTCCAATAGGGCGGAATGATGCTCGGTTATGCTGGAAGGCCACTGACTCTTGTGTTGGTCGTGGCCTGAGGGGTCGTAATAATTGAAACACGTGTGTTGGCGTTTGGAATATTTCGAATATGTTCTGATTATTATTTATGTGTGTTGCACTAATATTACCATACAAGGTGTATTAATATGTAGGGATGTGCCAATGCGAGGTAAAATTATATGCCATTACGTGTTTAGGCTGCCTCCGAGATGAATTAGCTTCCTAATTGAGATTTAGGAAGTTAACTTGCTGAGATTTATATATTACTCGTTATTATTAATTATTTTCAGGATCGTAGTGTGGAGAATTGCCAGGTACGGTTGTGGTGGCGCGAGATGCAATACTTTTTAGCTGGTTTTGCCGTTAATGAAGTTTAGGTTAACTTGACCCTAGAAGGATTTTGAGTTAGTTGGTAAGAAGCCGCCTTGTTGAATGGGTTTATGTTGACACATAATTTGTGTTTTCAAGTATATAATTTTTTTTTAAAATAACTAATTAATTAATTTAAAAAAAAACGTGGAAGGGGCCGGGTCGGGCCAGATCCGGCTTTAGCCCGGCCCACCTTTTTCTTTCCTTCCCCGCGCGGCCCGGCCCCAGCCTTCTCCCTCCTCCTTCCATCCTCTGCGCGCAGACCTGCAGCAAAAAAGAAAAAGGCAGCAGAAAGCAAAAAGCAAAAAGGAGCAGAAAGCAGAAAAGAGGCGCAGAAGATAGGGCACCGCAGGAGAGAAAAGAGGAAAAGCAGCACAGCAACGCAGTGACCAGGAGGAGAACAGGAATCGAGAAGAAGGGGAACGCAGGGGACCGGAGGCGACGGTAGGAGACCCGAGAGAGATTTGAGAGGGCCTTTGGCGAGAGAGCTTGAAGGAAGGAGAGGGGGTAGAAACGGAGAGTGACCGGGAAGAAGGAGGCCCGGAATCCACCTCAGCCGAGCATCGCTCAGCCATCCCCGACGCAAGCTTGCGCCTCCTAGCCGGAACCACCAAGCCGCGGCTTCCCTTTCCTCGAATTCAAGTTTTTGCGGTGAGTTTCCTAGTTTTTGGTTCAACCCGTGTCGATTTCCCAAGGATCCCGGCTCGGGGGCGTGCGAGGCGACCGGACATACTCCGATCTATCGATCTCGCCCGCCGTTCGCCTCCCTCCGGGGAGCCGGGCGGGGCCCCTCAACCGACCTTCTTTTTATGTGCCTTGCTTTTGCGCTTTTTTCTCATGTTTTGCACGACATACTGAGCCGGGTGTGTGCGTGTTGGGTTCTTTTATGCTGTCCTTCGCCGATGTTGAGCATTCCTTGCCGACTCGTGTTGAACTTTGATGTGGTTCTGAGCCCTGTTCTCGTCCGTGGTTTCCTTTCATCTGTCGCCCACCACATGTTTGACAAAATGCCTCTGAGAGTCGATTTAAAATGGTTATGGTTAATTTGGCTATGGTTTGTGTGAAATCGTTTGAGTAATCGTATATTAAGCCTAGACTCGACACATAGTGGGTTTGCCGAGTACTTTATTTAACTTTTATCTTGTCATGTTCTTCGTATTGTGCTCCTCATGATGAACGTTGGTGAGGAGAGTGAGTGAGGGTCTCTGTTATGCATATTACCGAATCTCCAGTGATGTTTGCGTTGAACTTGTGTTACGTCCCATTCTCTATATCCATGTTTTGGGCATTTTTTTGAAGCAATGGGTTCGAGTGTTGAATCGATGAACGATGGTGATATTTCGATGATAGGCGACGAAGATGGTTTGGGAAAAACTCGGAGTAGCGAGGACTGTTCCACTCGTGTTGTGGATGTCTTGTTTTAGATGAAGATGGGTTGTTGATTTTCCTCTAGCGGCTCAATTCTTTAGTCTAATTGAAAGAAGGGATCTGGGAGGGACTAATACTGCAAAGGGAAAGTGCAGGCGTCTGAGAAGGGAAATGTGAGAAGATTTGGCTGTGGGCTCGTTGGACTTTGGGGTTTAATGGAGATTATGGGCTTGAACTTAGCTAAGATTGGTAAATTTGAGTCGTTTTAGACTAAGGGAGTTTGGGCCAGTTTGAATTAGGTGAATTTGGGCTGGGGCTTGTCATAAGTGAATTTCGGTCTCCTCCGGTTTTGGCAAATTGGACTTCGCTTGGTCCTTTTCTCAAAGGGCTTGCTCTAACAGCCCATCTTCTGTCCATGAAGCCCAAATTAATGTGACCAGGCTTCTGTCCTCATCCGGAGTGGGCCCAAGGTCTGGCCCATCTCTTCTTTTCCGAATTAAAAAATTAAATAAAATATTTTTATAAAAATTAAAATTAATTAACAATTCCAAAAAAATTGTTTCTTTAAATCAGAAAAAGCTAAAAAAAATAGTTTTTTTTTTTTTTTTTGGGCAGTTTTCTCTAAAAGTGAGAAAATCCTTGATAAATATTTTTTTGCCCAAAATTGAACAAGCCTAAGGCTTTACAATAAGGTCCGAATGGTTCTTAGATACAAAGGCCTTTGACTGTGCTATTTCCATATGATGACTATGGCCTCCCCTTGCTTAGTTGGGATTGTGTTTGTTTATTTTTTAGTGATAGATGCTTGCTTTTTCATGCAATTTATTCGATGTCACTTTGGTAGCTATAATTATTGTTTTAATAATTGCGCACCCCCAATGATCACCTCACATGTTAGTGGATACGTATAAAATCAATTCAAATTATCTGACATTTTCTTTTAAAATGAACAAGATTAGGTACCGAAAATGCATTAATTGATCAATTAGTGTAATCAAATTCCCGACCCTAGTTTCTTCGGTTGTGTAAGAAGTGAGGTACATTCCCAATACCTCACTTGGTTTCTAGTCAACTTCCCAATAGGCTAGTGGCCCCAAAAGGCTAATGGCGATTCCTTATTGAAAATTTTTTAAAAATACCCCAATGTCGCGCGAGGTATGAGCTTGGGAGAGCCTATGCCTAATTATGAGCCATAGGCCCGTCCTTTAGGCAATACCTCTAAACATGTTCCTTCCCCTCGAGGGGTAGGTCGCGACAGTTTATAATTATTAAACTCCTAGGGTTAATAAGTTGATAAATAAATCGCCACTTTTAGAAATCGTCTGTTGCTCTTTACCATCCTTCCTGTTGTTGATTAACTGTGTGTTTATATGAGTTGCTTATGCATGCGTTTAATTGAAAGATAAAAAAAATGGGTTGGCGACGCGTCATGGGATGTCGTAATTTAATTGACCGTCATGGGATGTTCGTGCGTTTGGGGTTCAGGGCGTGATATTCCCGTCGAAGTGGTATCGAGCCTGGTTAGTACTTGGAGTGATAATGTGCGATGAGTTTTGGGATAGTTAACTAGGAAAAATATTTTCCTTATGCTTATGCTTGTAATTAATTGATTGTTTTGTGCGGGTTGCTCCAATTTCTAATTTCTTGTTGGAATTGGAAAATAGATTTTTGTAAAGATCCCGTGAGATGAGCAATCTTGAGCAGAGGGCCCCTCGAAGAAGGGCCATAGCGGCTTTGACAAGTGCCAGGGGAAGGGCATCGACTCAAGTTGGTGCCAGAGGAAGAGCACCGAGACGGGCTGGTGCTAGAGGGAGAGCATCGGCGCAAACGGGTGCTAGAGGGAGGGTATCGGTTGATCCTAGGGTTGATGGGATCTTGCAAGCCTTAGAAACCTTGGTGAACGTGGTTGGGCAGCAAGCTCAGAATCAAGCTACTGCCGCTACCGTTGCAGCTGCCGCCGCGACTGCCGCCGCGACTACCGCCACTGCCGCCGCGACTGCCGCCGCCAATGCTGCTGCTGTTATTGCCGCACATGCGAAAATCCCACCTGGAAATGGGAATGGTGAGCGGCCTATGCACAAATTGGTGGAGCAGTTTCTGAAGTTGAAGCCGCCAAAATTTACTGGAGTATGTGACCCCGAGGCTGCAATCATTTGGGTCCGAGAGTTGGAGAAGGTTTTTGCACTGTTGAGGTGTTCAGAGGAGGACAAGGTGACCCTGGCCGTGTATCAGCTGCAGGGTAATGCGAGCACGTGGTGGGAGGCCACTGAAGGAAGAGTGTTTCCTGAGGGTATGGTCTCGGAGTGGGATGCCTTCGTCAAAGCCTTTTATGGAAAGTATTTCTCAGAGTGTGCTCAAGAACAAAAGATGGCTGAGTTCGAAGGCCTCAGCCAGAACCAGATGACTGTAGATCAGTACGAGGTGAAGTTCACCGAGCTATCAAAGTACGCACCGAGGTTGATTAAGGACCCGGTGAATAGAGCGAGAATGTTCAGAAATGGTTTGAAGCCAGAGATTAAGGACCCGCTGGTGCTGCTAAATCTCAAGGACTATGATGAACTATATAAGAGGGCTCAGCTGATTGAGAGGGACCTGAATGAACAGGCAGTCGCATTTGAGTCGCAGTATGCACCAAATAGAGACAATAATCGATTTGGGAAGAGACCGATGACTAGAGGAAAGTATCCTATCCCTCCCAATTGAAAATGTGGTATAATAAAGTTGGCACCCCACTCGAATGGCGTGTGCCAATTCTGTAGAAGGAAGCATGGATCAGCCTTGTGTCCTGCTAGAATGGGAGCTTGTTATGGATGTGGCTAGCACGGCGATTAGGTGAAGAATTGTCCGTGTAGGCCCATGTGAGCACAGGCACCACTACCGTAGATAGAACAAGCATCAGGAAGTGTGTCGCAGAACGCACAGCGGGCATTTTGAGCAAGCCTCCGGTGCAAGGAAGGGTGTATGCTGTCACCCGAAGGGAGACGGAGAACTCATAGAACGTAGTTATAAGTATGGTCTCGTTGAATGACCATGTTGCTTATGTTTTATTTGATCTTGGAGCCATGCATTCCTTTATTATTGTGCAGTTCGTTAAGTTAGTTGGGTTAAATCCGAAACCGTTGGAAGCGATCATTAATATATCTACCTTGTTGAAGGATAAAGTGTTGTCTAAGGTAGGGTGTTCTGGTTGCAAGTTAGTAATTGGTGATCGAGAGGAAAGAATAGATTTAATCATGTTGGCGATGTTTGATTTTGATGTGATTATTGGTATGGATTGGCTCAACAAGCAACGAGCTATCATGGATTGTTTTCGTGAAGCGATTCAATTTAACTCGTTAGTGGGTGGTAGTTTCGAGTTTGTTGAAATCGAGGAGGATCCTCAATAACTTTAATTTGGTCGCTTGAGGCAACCTAGTTGTTGGATGTGGATTGCTAAGGTTATTTGGCAACCATAGTTGATACATTAGTTGTGGAGCCAAGGATCGAAGACATCGACGTGATGCGAGAATTTTCAAATGTCTTTCTTGAGGAGTTTGCCTAGTTTGCCCTTTTTGAAAGGGATATAGAGTTTATGATTGAGTTGGCCCCTAGGACGAAGCCAATTTCTAAGACACCGTACCTATAGCGTTGTGGGAATTGAAGGAATTAAAGGCGTAGATGCAGGAGCTGTTGGACAAAGTATTCATTCGTCCTAGTGCATTGCATTAGGGAGTGCCAGTTTTGTTCGTAAGGAAAAATGATGGTTCGTTGCGTTTTTGCATCGACTATTGACAACTCAATCAAGTGACGATCAAGAATAAATATCCGTTGTCAAAGATAGATGACTTGTTTGATCAGTTGTAGGGAGTTTCTGTATTTTTCAAGATCAACCTAATGACAGGTTACCATCAGTTGATAATCAAGAAGGAACATCTACGGAAGACGGCATTTCGTACGGGTTATGATCACTACGAGTTTACCATAATGCCGTTTGGATTAACCATGCTCCAGCTGCTTTCATGGATTTGATGAACCAAGTGTTCAAGGAGTACCCGGATCAATTTGTGATTATGTTCATCGATAATATCTTGGTATATTCGAAGAGTCTAGAGGAGCACAAACATCACTTGAGGACTTCAGACCTTATGAGAACATGAGCTATTGAGGATGGTACTTCAAACCTTGTGAGAATGAGTTGTATGCCAAGTTTAGTAAGTGCGAGTTTTGGCTAACTTGCATAACTTTCTTGGGTCATGTAATTTCTGGCGAAAGGATTTTTGTGGACCTGATCAAGATTGAAGCTGTTATGAACTGGCTGAGATCAACGATAATGACTATAGTTCGAAATTTCTTGGGATTAGCAGGCTATTATAGACGGTTCGTGGAAAGATTCTCTGTGATAGCCATGCCTATGATACGATTGCTGAAGAAGGAATAAAAGTTTGAATGGACAGATAAGTGTGAGCGTAGTTTACAAGAGTTTAAGCATAAGTTGACTACTGCACCCGTGTTGACCATTTCATCTTATTCTGGAGGATATGAGATTTACAGCGATGCGTCGTACAAAGGATTGGGCTATGTTTTGATGCAACATGGAAGAGTGGTTGTGTACACATTTCGTAAGTTGAGGCCTCACGAGTTGAATTATCTTACGCATAATATGGAATTGGCAGTGATGATTTTCGCCCTAAAGATTTGGAGGCATTACTTATGTGGAGAACGGTTCCAGATTTTTATGGACCATCAAAGTCTCAAGTATTTGTTCTCTCAAAAGGAGCTAAACATGAGGCAGCATCGCTGGATGGAGCTTCTTAAGAACTGTGACTATAATATTCTATATCATCATGGAAACACCAATAAGGTCGGAGATGCGCTAAGTCGGAAGTCATCGATTGCGCAAATGATAGTTCGGGAGTGAATTTTGCTCGAAAAAGTTCGAGATTCGGATTTCAAGTTTAAGATATGCCAGCTTTCAAGTCTCATGGCTACCATTAGAATTGAATCGGAAGTGCAAGTGAAGATTAAGACGTTGCAGTTGACAAACCCTGAAATCTAGAAAGTTCTGCAAGAGGATGCGGAAAAGAGGAAAGATGATTTCCAAGTTATGGAGGACGGATTATTGAAGTTTCGTGGACGATTATGCGTGCTCAACGATGTGGAGCTTAAGGAGGAAATTTTATCGGAAGAGTAGTTATAGTATTCATCTAGGTAGTCAAAATCTGTGCTAGTACTATTGGTGAGAAGTGAGGTTAACACCAAGAATGGCATTTAAAACCGAGATGGTGAAAAAAGAAAAGAGACATGGCGTCGTGTAATACTTGTGCAACCAAAATGAATACTGTAGTTACTTTGAAAATATTGTAGATAGAGCTTCACCATGACAAGGATGTGGGAACAATCAAAACAAGAGCGATGAAGTAATTCAACAAATCTGACGAAACTTTTGATTTTTGATGTTGATCATGATTGATAAAAATAGTTATTATGCCCTTGGTAGGAGGATATGGATTTGAGATCTCCCATTGATCACAATTACTCTATTTCTTGACCTTTACTTGATACTGTGAGTCAGCTTTTGTTTTTTTTTTTTGCCCTTTTCCCGAGTGTCAAGTAAAGCACAAATCGTGAGAAAACAAGGATCTTCTTCACTAACTAGATGGTGATGCATCCTTTTGTTTTGTTTTTTTATGATTCGGGAACCGCTGTATAGGCTGCCCCGTACAGTCGGCAGCCGGCGACGTAAACCCGGGACAACGCTAGCGCGGGGACCCACTTCCCACGGCGCCGCACTTAAGTCGCACAAATGCAACCGCGGTGACTCGAACCTCCCTCCAATCGGAAGAGGGGGAACGCCGAACCAACGCGTCCACAGCGGGGTGGGTGTGATGCATCCTTTTGTTTGAACCAGTAATAATCAAGATTTTTGCTGTGCGTTCTAGGAAGACATCTTTTAGGTTATCATGAGTGCAAGTCTGCAGCGTGTAACACATAAAATGAATATAGCTGAGAGCTTCTACTGGTGTGTGATGTAAGGGTAATGAAATTGTGCGTCCTTAATGACATAATCATGCATCTGTCTGCTATCAGGGTGTTTGTGTTATGATTACTTCTTTGATCGTTCTATGTTCCTCTTCTTTCTGGTGAATGAGTTCTTTCAAACTGAATTATTGCTCTATAAAAAGGACTAGAAAATGGCCTTGCGAACCCAATAATGCCTCTTCGAATGATTCCACTCTGACAAGTCTGTGATTTGTAAAGAGAATTCACATTTTGTAAACAGCATCATCAACCAAAACAAGAGTGTGAACCATGATCTAATGTTTCTGGGCATATCACGTCCAATGTTCCTGGGCATATAAAGCAACAGAAATGGAGTTCGATCGATAAGATACCAGAATTTACCAAAATATTATGTCCTTTATAGATTGCTTCCTCAAAGTTAAAATCTTTTAGAAAGAATCATCTTGCTTACATTCTCATGTACGAGTGCAAATTATATTCAGAACTTCCGATGAAAGCATAAAGGTCACAAATGCTCATATCTCTCCTGTCTCAAGCAGATATATATGGTGACTTGTTCGCTTTTCTTGGGTTGGGATTATATTGAGCCCCCACTCATCTCCTTTGCTGAAGCACACATGATACTTCGGGTACAAATACAGGAAGTCACAATCCAAACTGGAAATCACAAAGCGCAAACATTGGAACATGGCTTCTAGAATGGTATTTTGAAGAGATGATGTGCGATTGTTAGCACCATTTTCTTGACATGATACAAAAACTCCACTGGCGTTCGATGGTTTACCATTGCTAATGTCTGTGGTCATAGCTTGTCCTCTACCTGCTCTCCCAGCTTTTCAGATCTTTTCTCTTAACTCTTCCGACCTGCGACTCAATATTGCCTGCCAACCAAGTAACAAGGTTTGATCATGGAACTGTTGAACGTCAGAGGTGCAGGTCTAACACTAATTTGTTGGGATAATTTGAAAACGAATCACTCACAACTCACACAACTGAAGGAAGAGATTCTGTTCATTTCACCTTATCGGAAATAATTATAAGACTCCTTTTATAGGCTTGATACATGATTCTTACACTTAATGACTCATGAAATATTTCTAGCATTCCAAAGGAGATAGATTCCTAGGATCTTACAAAACATTGATTAGACTTAGAAATACAACTCACACAACTCAAGGAGAGAGAATATGTTTATTTGAAACAATTACAAGACACATTTTGTAAGCTCTTTTATAGGCTTGATATATGACTCTTATACTTAATGACTCATTAAATATTTCCAACATTCCAAGGAGATAGATTCTTAGGAACTTACAAAACATTGATTGGACCTAGAAACACAAACAAAAAAGACATATAAATACGAACAAACTTCTTAAAAGCAACGCCACAATAAAGACTCTTCTTCAACTCTTGCACCAGTCTTGGGAGTCCAATGGACATCTTGTAAATTGATAACTTATTTAATGAATCAATCACCTTTTCGCGACAACTTCTTATGAATTTGGTTTAATTACTAATAGGAACCACAGGAGCAAGAATATGCCCCGAGATCAGGAGGCCTGATCTTGCACAAGAGTCAACATAATTTTCCAACACTTTTGTCTAGCTTCTAACGAACAGCCGATCTTCGGTACGGTCACTTAAAAGCAGGCTTAATAATGCTTCTCTGGTGACAGTCTCGTGTATTCTTTGAAGCCCAATTTGGACGAACGATCTCTGCGATCTTCATCTTCCCTCTATAAAACCCTGTTCTCCACACTCAGCTTCAGGTGCGGTCTCTAAAAGTTACGCAAAGAGGCTCGCCCAAAGTGATGGCACCAGGCCGTCGCTGTTCAAAATATGTGTTGGTTTATAGTTCTTTCTCAAGCTTCAGGGACAGACAGGGCGTCCCCAAAAGACATTACTTAGAGAGGGTCCTGGAGACCCTCCTAGAAGTTCGGCGGTAGGCTCCAGAAAACCATCCACCTTATCGGCACCCATAGAGGCAATGGCAGGTGACTGGCGAAGAGTTCTCCGTGGCTTTCCCGTGCCTTTAGGGATGGGCTTGCCCTGTCGTCCCTTGCCTCTCTTTCTTTCCTCATTTCTATGTTTTGCAACTCACCATTCAAGAACGTGCTCTGAATTTATCGATTCATCAACCCTCCGATGACCCAAAAATGTGGCAATGGTTGATTTGCCTTCGCGAATGAAGTTAGCATCGACGTACACTGTTTCTCATATCATTCCTTTTCCTTGGGACCAAAATGCTTGTCTTATTCTTGTCATTACGTTAGAGACAAAGTGAAGGCCGTTCTGAGTAATGATATTATCTTGTCTGCACGCTTCGTGGATATTAACTTACAGAACTCCAGTATTTTCTAATGCACATCCGACTCAAAAGAAGCGATGATGTCTTGAAGTTCAACACAATAAGCACAAATAAGGATATTAAATGATGATAAGATAAAACCAACCAGAAAATAGCGTTCCGTCCTTCAGCCATAGCTTCCTTAAAGTTCGTATATTATGAGCTAAAATTACTTAAAGAGTATGATGCAAGAACACTTTTTAATCAAAAACACAACAAATGCACATATTTCCCCTGCCTGTTTACCAATGCACAAGAAAATCGGCTAGAGTTGTCATCTCCTTTGAATCACACAAATACTTGCAAAACACATATACGAGCACGCATAGACGGGAGAATTTTGTGACATGGAAATTGAACTCGATATGATGTACGGTCGTTATAGGATTGACTGGATCCATGAGTTCTTGGCAATGTTATGCTTCAAGTTGTTCCAACATGAGCTCTTCCATTTTCTTGACTCTCTTCTCTAGATCTTCCAGCCTTTGATTCATCATCGTGATCCAATACAGCATGGCATCGCTTGGGTAGGGACTTATAGTGTCATCTGGAGTCTGTATAGGATGGGCTGTGGGACCGGGCAGCCTCATTTTGCATGAAGTCTCTAGTTGCTTGACATAGTCATCCACCAGATTGTCTGGGAGTTCTCCTTTATTTAGTCTCCCAGGATCTGCATATTATAAGTCAGTACAGCCCACTCGTTGAAGTTATGGAGGTGGTTCATCAAATGCAGCAATCGTCCATTTTGATGTAGATTATTTAGATTTGGATGAGCGCCTATCCTCCTCCTTAGGTCCTGCAATTGTCTTTCGGTCATCTTGACTTCAACCTGTAAAAAAGAATGTAGCTATAGTTTGAAAGTGGTCACAGAATTTGTGTGCTCGAAAAGAGTTCATTTGCGTGAGACTCGTGATCATCAGAAAAACGTTGAAACACCAAAGCATGAAGGTGATGCTGGAGTACCTCAAGAATTTTGGATAACTTTAATAAGGCCGGTGCTTGGCAGGCTTGGAAGTGTGTTTTACCATAGAGATTGCCCCTTTATAAAGATGTGAACTATTGGATGCGCTGTCCATGATTCTTAGGCAAAGATGGTCAACGGATATAGAAGCAGAGGAATCTCCGGAAGAATCTCAGCGCTGTGTATTGGTATTTTCTGTTGTTTGTCCCTACATTTGGTTGTTAGTCCGCTGAGGTTCTTTGAATTTATTGGTATTTTCTAAAATTAAGGTGAAAGAATCAAATCTGTTTTATGCAGCGACATTTTAAGCACTAGACTGGCTTGCCGTTCGATAGTTTAGAACAGTGGTCTCAACTCTACTTACATCATTAGAAATTTAGCTTAAGTTGATAAAGTCACTTACACTCGGTACATGCCAATTGCGGCTCTATCAAGACTACAGTCAGAGAGGTTTCTTGCACTAAGCCTCTGATTTGTGTTTGTGGTGGTCTATTTGTCATTGAGATCTATAGGAGATTTAGAATTTTTGCATGTTTGTCGTCTTGGACCACAAATCGAAACTTGGGTTCAGCAGTAATAGTCTGCGACTGTTGACATGCGTTACATATTTAGGATCTTTTTAGAATAATACACTCAAAGTGTCAAAGTGGAGGAGGCAAATAAGAGATTGAGCTCTTTTGACTGGAATTGATGACCATTTTAGCCGCTTTTCTAGGCAAAGAGGGAGGAGTGAAGGTAACACCAAGAATGGCATCTGAGGACAAGATGAAGGACAAAGAAAAGTGATAAGGTAAACGCATGGCATCGCAGCTTACTTGTGCAACTAAAATGAGTACTGCAGATGCTGTGACAATTGCAGATAGAGCTTTAGCATGACAGCAATGTGGGAACAATTAAAACAAGAGTCACGCAGTAATTCAACAAGTCTCACGAAACTTTTGATTTTTGAAGTTCACCCTGGTTGATAAAAATAGTTACTGTGCCCGTGAGGGGAAAATATCGATTTGAGAATTACCAATAGTCACGCTTACTCTATTTCTTCACCTTTACTTGATACGATAGTTTGGCCTTTTTTCTTTCCCCTAGCATCAAGTAAAGCATAACTTGCAAGAAAGCAAGAGCTTCTTCACTAACTAGATGGTGATGCATCCTATTCTTTATCAATTAGTAATAGTGAAGATTCTTGCCGTGTGTTCTATGCAGATATGCCGTTGTCAGGAAGGCAAACAATTCAGGATGTTTTGAGCTTTAGTTGCAAGATTTTTAGTCGTATACTCTGTGTCTTTTAGACATAAGTGAATACGTACCCTCATTGATATAAGTTGCACCAGAAAATTAAAGAGAGAACATCAAACTTACACAGTGAAGAGTCATTTCTCTCTCTCTCTTACAAAGGTAAGAGTCATCTCTCTCTCTTTCTCTCTCCCGTTCATTAGTTCATACCTTCTCTTCAGAGAAATCTAGGTCAACATAGAGCTTTATATTATTCTCTGAAGTTTAACGTTTTCTTTTTCACGATCCTTTCCAATCCAGAATACCTTCACGAGCAAGAAGAGTGCGAGAAGTTCCACCGTGAAAGATCATGGCTACTGAGAGGTATTTAGCGACCATAAGAGCACAATCGAACATGCAGCCAAAATTGGAAGAGAACCACCTTAAGATTTTGCACATGAAGGAACCTGTTGGGGATTGGCGAGAATGGACGATACTGACGTATGATCAAAATGTCCTGGGAGACTTACTGACAAGGGAAAAAAAGCTTCTCCAGAAGAGAATTGATGAGTATGAGATGAAGCTTAAAATTCTCACTTCTTCTCCTCCTCTCCCTCCAACGTACACGCCAAGATCTCAAATAGCCGACCTTGAGATTGCCACGTCATGGAAAGAAAACGAGCACTAAAATGTTATCTGTTGAAACTATCAAAAGAATAAATTTTATTTACAGAAGTGCTTTAGGGTTATTACAAGTGCAAGTCTGCAATGTGTAATGGATAAACTTAAGATGGCTGAGAGCTTCAACTCGTGTGTGATGTGAGGGTGATAAAGGCGTGCTTCCATCATGATGTAATCATGCATCTGTTCGCAATAAGAGTGTTTGTGTTATCATTACTTCTTTGCTCCTTCTAAGCTCCTCTTCTTTCTAGTGAATGAGTTCTTTTGAACTGAATTTTGCTCTATGAAAGCACTTGAAACTGGCCTTGAGTCCAACAATGCCTCTTTGAATCATTCTTCTCTGACAAGTCTCATGATTTGTAAAGAGAATTTGCATTTTGTAAACGGCATCAATAGTATGTCTGGAAAATTGATAAGACACAAGAATTGACCACAATATAATGTCCTTTTATAGATCCTTCCCTAAAGTTCATATCTTAAACAAGGAATTATGTCACTTACATATGCATATATGAGCACAATTTATATTCAGAAAGTCCGATGAAAGCATGAAGGTCACAAATACACATCTCTCTAGCCTCAAGCACAGGTACATGAACGCACAAACCAAACTTGAAATCACAAAGTGGATACATTGTAACACAGGTCCCAGAATTGTACTTTGAAGAGATAATGTGCAAATTGGTGACTCCTTTTTCTTGACATGACACAAAAACTCCACTAGCTTTCGAGGGTTCACAATAGACAGGTCTGAGGTCATAGTTTGTGCCCTGTGAGCTCTTCCAGCTTTTCGAATCTTGTCTCGAGCTCCTTCACCTTGCAGCTCAATGTTGTCTGCCAACCACAGGGGCAATGATTTATACAGCCACTGACAGCTGGAGTAGGATAGGCCCTAATATCAGAAAGCCTAATCTTGCACAATACTTTGTCAACATAATTTCCCAGTACTTTGTCTAGCTTCTTAAGCAGTCATCAGTTTTCCTGTATGTAATCTCCAAGGACCTGCAGATCATAAGTCAATACACTCCACTCTGTACCACCGCGTACTTTGTACATATGCAGCAACCATCCATTTTGAGCTAAATCTCAAGTCGGGTCTACTCATCCTTATATCCTGCAGCTGGTGATCGGTAATCTTGACTTCAACATGCACAAAGTTTGCGACACACAGGTCCAAGTGCTTTTTAATCGGATACTTTACTGACACCTGTCATAATTAGAAGAATGAAGGAAGTCTAGGAGTACCTAGAGGTCTTTGATGTCCCTAATAAGGACGGTGCTCGGTGGAGAACAGAGTGAGCCAATTTGCCTATTCGGCAAGTGTGCTGTATCATGGAGATTGCCCTTTCGAATCATTCATCAAGGGGGCTAGCAGTTCATGACTTTCCATTCTTGTTGTTTCCTTTTGGTTTCGTGCAATTGTCGCTGCATCCACCACTGGCTATAGTGCCTAGGTTTTATTCACACTATTTAGCATGAAAGAGATTAAATGATCAACAAAAAGAAGAGGGGATAATGATGCTTTTGACAAACTTCATTTGCATTATTTATTAAACTTTCATTTCGATAATGATGTTGCCTTTGTTTAGTGGGTATAAAAGCTAGAGCCAATCCGGCTGTTCTCCTGACTGGGAGTTTCAATTAACATTTGTTCAATCGAAGGAAATCTTTATAATGTTTTTTTTCTTAATTTCTGCATGCTTATTTTTCGTTCAGCTTGTCAGTACTGATCAGACCTTTGTTTTAGCTGAGAATTGAGAATAGAACAAACATCTCATGACAAGGAAAAGAATTTAGTAAATTTGGAGGCTCAGTCAGATGATTGAGACTTACATCTGGTGTTTAGGTACATACAAGTCCAACAAGTCTTGCAAGATGGTTCATAAATCATGGATCGACCTCCACACCAGAGATTAAATAAGTCCCACAAAATTATACATGAGGTGACGACAGTACTAGCAGAGAGAGAGAGAGAGAGAGAGAGAGAGAGAGCACCTGGCCTGCAAAGGTAAGAGTCTCTTTACTGCTGTTCATGGACTATATTCCAAGTGATAGCTGTAAATTTTGAATTTTGATGAGTATTCCTTTTCCTTGATCATTTCTAAATGCAGAACAGATGGAAGAGTATTAATCAAGAACCGCACCATCTCAAAAGCTGCCATGAGATAACCATTCCAAATGACTTGTTGTATTCTTATTGACCTCAAGAATATGTTCAATTATATCACCACTTTTAAATCGATAATTAGCTAACTCAGCTATCATCCTTACAAGTCTTGCCTTTTGTCTTCTTGATCGTGCGCAAATAGGTGTACGCATACGATGGAGATGCATTGTTCCCATAACAAATGTAGAATAAAAAATGATTACTTATAATATATAGGGACATAATTAAAAAAGAAACACATTTTCTATTTTTTTTTTTTGTCAACGGTCAACAGTCAATGACCAAGTCGGGTCAAACCGACCAACTCAACTAGGTGACATCATCAGCATGTGTCCCGCACGTGTGTAGGCAACCGTCGGCTAACATCATGATGATGTCAGTTGGAGCGTGTGGCGCACACATGCACCCGGGCAGTTACTGTGCATGTGCCGCACCGACGTGCAAGAAACTTCTGGCCACGAGTGGCAACGCGTTCAATGGCCCCTAACGGTGAGCCACCTGTCATTTTTCTCTTCTTGACAAGATCTACAACCTTGCACTTTTAAAAATGAGTTTTGATTCACATAAAATCATAAAAATGGGCGAATAGTAGGCGAGTGTTGAGATTTCTGTCCCCAAATATCTGACGGCGACGTTTCTCAAAATTTCAGCAAAAAAAAAATTATAAATGCTAGCAATGATCGAAAAACATGAACAACATTGGTCCGATACCAATGTAGGAAACAGATTCCTAAAAAACAAACCAATACTCGAATAATCGAATACCGAAAACAAAACGTGGAAACGTGCCGGGAAATATGATCAAAAGGTATATCACGAAGATGGACATATCTTACTTGCCGTAGATTAAGTACTCGTTACAATTTTAAAGGAGTTAATCGAAGTCCTTGAATTTCATTCTTCATTATGGAGTATACTATTATCTCAAGGGAAGGAAAACAATGTATTATGTCAATGCTGCTTTCAACGTTCTTCCTCTTTCATTTATATATTGCAATTATTTTTACTTAAAAAAATAACTTCTCCCTTCCTCTTATGGGCCATTTTCTTATGGGCCAAATTTGGCCCAACATGGACGGACGGGCCTAGCTTGACCCATCACATTCTCCTTCGGTCCTTCTCAGTTCTCAATCCAGTTCTAGTGCCCAAACTTTTCTCCTTTCTTTGTGCTTTTCTTTAGCCCCTTAAACCCTAAACACTCGAATCTTCTCTTTACTTTCCTTTCACCCGCAACACTTTTCACTCTCAAATTCAAGAAGCTCCCATCTCTTCAAGCCCTTCATTACACTTTCTCCGATTCTTGCTCAACTTGCTCATCATTCTTCTTCCACTCGCTCAGAGAAAAGACATATACAGCTAGAACACATGGAGACAGATCCATTCAGTAACGAGAATCTGTGATCTAATATGTTACCACCAACACTCAAGCGGGAAATTCCTGACCTGCTCGGTGATGACGAATAGCTGCTGCAAGTAGAGGTGTCAAACGGATGAGTCGGGTTGAGTTTGGGTCGGGTCATTAATGGGTCGACCCAAATTGACCAATTAACCCATTTATGACCCATTTAAGCCTAATGTAAATTTTTCGACCCATACCCGACTCGACCCATTTTAATAAAATATTTTCATATTTAACCAAATTTAGGAAAATTTATTCTTATGTTTTTTTTAAAGATTATATTACTAAAAAAACTTCCAAGCAATACAAATCCAATCAATAATTTTTCAATTTTTTATAATTTTTTAAAAAAAATTATTTTTTCTTTTTCATTCTTTTCCTTTTTTTCTTCTGCATCCGAGATAGGTTCACCAGCCAACCTATTTAAAACCCATTAAATCGCTAACCATCCACCGACCAAAAAAAATAAAAAAAAATGCTAACCAACCCATTTATGACCCATGCTTATTGATTCTAGTCTTCAAAACCTTTCGCCTCTTCGGTAAGGTTGGCGCAGGATTTGTCACTTTATTATTTACATCCTTGGAGGAACCATGAAAAAGTGTATAGAGTTTGCACACTACCTGCACAAATTCTCGGTGATTGCATCTGGCTAAAAAGCTCCTCTACCTGCACAAATTCAGCATTCCAAAGTGCAGCTAGATCCTTCGGAATGCAAGTTTGCACACTATAGACTTGAACTGAGCATTCACCGTCAAATTCTTCCCTAGCTTTTGCATACGCATCAAGCAAAGTAAATATCCCTTATGGACTAAATAAAAATAATAATTAATCAAGCCATGAAATCTCTAGGAATATATATTTAATGATGATCGAATTTAAGGGTAAAGTAGAATGCTCATAAAGAAATTGAGGGAGCCAAGTACCTCCTAATATTGCTGCAAGAGGCCTTGATATAAAAAATATGGAACCCATGACTGAGAAAAAGAAAAGCATCAACTTTGATTATAAGTTGTAGCACCACAAAGTATACCAAGAATACATCATTATGAAGACAAGTGTATTAAATCATATGAGCAAACGAAAAGAATGAGATGAAAAAAAATACCTAATGCAAATAGTCTTGAAAGTCAATGATGAAAGACTCTTCATCCAAATCTTCCTCAGGCGGAACTCCAAATAACCAATTTCTAGTGCACAGCTCAGCCTCTACGCTTTCAGGGGAAAGGGAACTACGATATTTATTTAAAATGCGTCCTCCAATGCTGAAGGCTGATTTTGAGGCAACGATAGTGATAGGAATGCTCAATATATCACGTGCCATGAGGGATAACTCGGGATATTGATGAGAATGAGTCTTCCAATAATCAAGGACATTGAGATCCGGGAACTTCTTTCTATCAAGCCTATTCTCCTCCAAATACAAATCCAATTGTGACTTAGTAGATTGTGATCCAAAGTATTCACTCTCAAATGCATCATACTCATCAATGTCATCCCCAATGTTCTCATCGATGCCCTCAACTGAAATGTTACCTCGACTAGTTGAAGAAGTAAAGCGATCATCTCTAGATATAGAGGTCACATATTCATCAAAAAGTGTATAGAGTTTTTCTCGAATGCCCCGTACAAATTCCACATGATCATCCATATCCAACTTTGAATAGCAAAACTCCAAGAAGGGTAACTTATAGCGAGGATCCAATATAACGGCAAATGATAAGACAACACTATAACACTTCCAATATTTTTCAAACTTTTTGAGCATTGCCTTAGCCATAGAACTAATAGCCTCATCCTCAGTATCCCTTGCCTGTATTAAACGAAGCTGAATCTGCCATACTCCATAAAAATACAAATTCGCCGTGGGATATCTAACTCCAGAGAACAGAGTAGAAATATCATAGAAGGGTTTTAACAAGAAAGCAATTTTCTTTCATCTAACCCAATCTTTAGAAGATGGACATGTGACAAAGTTACAGTCAATTAACTTCAAATGTGAAAATGCACATTCAAAGAAATGGGCACCCTCAAGCATTAGTACGTAAAATTCCATCTGGTAACCACATCTTGACGTACCTTTTTACTGGTCTTTAAGCACAACTGTGATATACATTCGGCAAATTTTACTCTCCTCCCTTGTGTAGCTCTCACATACTTGACAGCTTCTCTAATATTATGTAAGGATCCATCAATAACCTTTAGACCTTCCTGTACAATGAGATTAAAAACATGTGCACCACAACGCACATGAAAAAATTGTCCATCACATAACAAAGAGGATCTCACAGAAGGTGTATTTCTCCAAATATCAATCATACTATCATTGTATGATGCATTATCTAAAGTGATGCTGAAGATCTTTCTCTCAATGTCCCCATTCTCTCAACAAAGTCAGCAATTTTTCTAAAAGTATGGCACCACTATAAGGAGGTGGCACATAGGAGAAACACAAGACTTTTGATTGCAATTCCCAATCCTCATCAATATAATGGATAGTGACAATCATATAATGATCCGTAGTAATAGAAGTCCATAGAAGTCAAACATATTCGGCTCGAAAGAGACAATAATTTGGATTTCAAAATTCCCTTCTCTTTCTCATAAACTTTTATCACATCACTTTTTGCTATATTCCTTGATATGTGCTTCACATTAGGGTTGAGGTAACTAAACAATTCTCTTGTTGTCTCATGCTCTACAAAAGAGTGTGTATAATTGTGTTTGATTATCGCTCTTGCAAGCATATCTCTAAACACACCTTGGTCGAATTGTACTACAGAACCATCAACATTAACCTCTCGGTTGGGACAAGTATTTAAATGACGCAACAAGTTTTTGTCCCATCATGTAAGTTACTTCACACCACTTACATTTAGCCTTACTCATGTTATCACCTTCTGTGAATTTTTCGAATTCAGACCATACAATCGAAGTGTGTTTTCTTGAACGCTTAGAGTAAGTAGAGTTATCTTCCGGTAGTTGAATATTCTCCTTGATCATCGTTATGTCTTGACATGTCAACTAAGAAATCACAAACAAGCTCCCCACAAACTCGTAATGCTTCTGCTGTGACTTTGTAATATCTCTCGCCAACAGTAGATAAAACAGGGGAGAAAGCACCTAAAACAACATAATAAAAACAGAGAAAGTAAACACCACCAGCTGCAGCTAATTTCGTATAAACCCAACTCTTGAGGAAGCAGGTAGCATAAACAGTTTATATACACAGCAAAGGTAGGAATTATACCTTTATGGAAGGATGGAAAACAGAAGGCGAATGTGAAGTCAACACCAATCTTGTAAAGATCAAAGCCTCGGTTTTCAAATTTGATGTAGATGACTTGTCCTAGAACATATAAAAACATGACGGTTAATAGCCAGAGAAATAACCGGTAGATCATTTACATCATGGAGTCAAAAAACTCTAACAAAACATTTGGAAAATGACAATGTACATACACTTAGTGCTTTTCAATTCCAGGAATAAGTGATCCAATGTGGTCAGCAAGACAATCTGGCAATACAACCACAAGTTCTTTCAAGACAGCAAAAGCACCAATATGCAACAATTGCATATATTAAAATTTACTAGCAAGGAAAAATGTCTAAAGATCATGTTCCCACTTATCGTCCTGCCTCTGCTTGCAGAAACAAGGCAGCAATTCAATCCGCACATGTTCCATCCGATAAATTAATACACAACCAAGCAGCACACACAGTCGAACAAGAAACCGGGTCAAATGATGCCCAAAAGAACTCTCACCCCCACATTCCAAGAAACAATTTTTCCAACGTTAACAATGTCTCCTAGACAATTCATTGAACATCTAAAACACATTATTAGGCAATCACCATAACCCACCACACAGACCCATACATTCAGTCCGAACGAAACACTAATCGATCAATTCAACACGAGAGCTTGAAGAAGCTTGAAGAACCCGAACCAACTTCATGCTCCGAATCTACGCAACATACAAGTGCATCCGAGGTGGCTCGACTTTGGGGAAAAATCGCCTTGGTACCCAGAATTAGATCTCCCTACCTCACAACAAACGTGAGCAAATCCCAGTGGACTCGATCGGCAAAGATCAGTCGTGTCCCCGGCGGGGGCGGCTGATGGCGGAAGGAGAAGGAGGAGAAGAAATGTAGAAGTTGAAATGCTCGGAAAAAGACAGAGGAAGTTGCCAGCGAGCTCTTGGCCTCGGGCCTCTTGAGTCCCGACTGAGGTTAAGTGAGAAAACGAAGAGTTGAAGAGGGAGAGTAAATGGGTTGATAAATGGGTTTTAAATGGGTTTGAGAGCAGACTCTTTAAAACTTATTTATCTCAGTCTCTTTATTTTTAAAATCCATTATGGGTTCTTTGGGAAATAAAGCTTGACCCATTAACAACCTATTTAACTAAAAATGGGTCCATAAATGAGTCAATGATCCATTTTGACACCTCTAGCTGCCGGTGGTGGCTACGACTTCCTTATATGGAGTTGAAGGAAGCGAAAGTTGATGGAGAGAAGGGCTATAGGTCGCCTGCAAAACCGGCACGCATTTCATGTCTCCACTCGGAATCTCACAGAGCATATGATGATATGACCGACAATTGAACAAGATTTCCCTTATAATACAATTTCTTAACGTCGTATCATTACTAGCGATGCAGGAGAAATGAACACCACCTCAAAATCTACTATGAGACGTTATTACCCTCCGACTAAAGATCGCACTCTCGGCCTAACAAATCACTTGATCTCACTGATGAGCTGTTGTAACTTCAGCGATCAAAAACCGCCAGTTAGAGAGATGAAATTACTCGACCTTGAGAGAATAGGAAGGGCAATATATGCCGGCACGGATGACCTCGCTGTTGCTAGAGCTGGTGCTGGTCCCGAAGGTCAGTGTGGATTGAAGCACCAGAATGCCTCGGCCTCTGAGAGCGACCCGCCCTGCAACAGCCAACCCGACAATGCCACCCCGATCATCACGTGGAATGCCTCGGCGAGGGTCTCTTGCAAATCAAAACAAACCCAGTGAGAGCTTTCTAGGATGTGAAACGTTATCTTAGGAATGCCCCCAGAGATCTATTATACGATGAGAACGAAAGGGAAGGGAGAGAATCGGTTCTGTTGCGTCAGTTTAGATGATGAGAGCGCTTCTCTCGGATCTTTTTGAGGATTTTGTGTTTTTTTGGACTTGACTGGGCTTTCTTATCCTCTTATCTGTAAATTTGAAGTGTTCAACGTGATTAGTATTTCCTCTCCTTTGAAAGTCATCTTTTCTCGTGCAAACTACTCAAAATATAGTAACTCCAGTCAAATTGAATCTACATTTATCAAATTCCTCTTTTGCCCAACAATACCTCTGCAATTCTAAATGTCGGCTGTGCAACAAGATGCATCGAACTAAACAATATCGGTACAGAGTCTTTGCAACAGCAAATGATTAAAAATGCCAAATACAAGATCATCACGCTTCACTTGGAAAACAAGGAGAAAGCGTGTTCAATCTGAAAGTCAATCATGCTCACAATTCTAGTGAATCTAATGTCTTTGAAAAGCGGAGAAATTCCTGACTTTTCCAGAAATAAAAGGAATAGAGTTCTTTCCTATTATAATTTCATGGGGCTTGTCATCAATTCTCATAATTTTAAATTACTTCAGAATTTTTTGTTTAAAGAATGGACCGCTGAATGTTTGAATTGGTTGTTAGCAGTCGAACCCTCTTTTTTATAAAACAAATTAAGCACAACAAGAACATATTTCATCGATTCCATCAGATGATTTCGCAAAAAGAAAACATTAATATTCGCAAACCAGCAGATGCCATATCAATTTATGGGCAAGCACATCACTTCTCTGAGCAGCTCTTTGTAGATGCCCTCCACTAATCTCTGCAGAATAAGAGCAATACATCCCACATAAAAATAGTTAGTATGAAGTTCAACAGACCAAATGCAAATCCCTCACGATGGTTGTGGTTCGAGTTATAGTCTGCAGTTCAGCCATCCCAGACGAAGATTAAAAAAAAAAAAAACTGCAGGCTTTGATACTCACATTGAGATTTTAAGAGAAACAAGAGACGTCAGTAGTTGCTTGGAAATATTCTCGTAGCTTGCTCTCAATACTACCAGCTAATGTCAATAGCTCTCAATACTTCAAGGCCTTTTAAGTTAAGAAATACGAGCAGAAGATTGTGATTTGAAAATTGTCTTCCTTTTCCAGAGGAACATAGTTTCCATTTTGCTGCTTTGAATGATGCATGCGTTAGACACAATTTTCTCAACAGTTATCCTCTCATTTGTGCTTAAATTATTTTTTTAATAATAGTTTCCTAGAACCCAAAAAAAATATACAACTAATTAAAAATAATAATTAGTTTTTTTGTCAGAGTCACAATAATTAGTTAAGTATCTACCAAATAAACTTTTTTTATGGAAAAGAAGTGAACCAATTTTATTTCAAATAAAAGGAAAAAACCAAAAAAAATGAAAAAAAAATAAAATAAAAGGCAAGCATTAGTCTTAAATCAAAAGTAGGGCCCAAATTTAACCTTAATAATTGCTGTTTGACAAGAGCATGGTAGTTGTCTCTAGTAAAATTAAAACAAAAGAAAAAGTAGAAAAAAATATAAGAATTATTAATAAATCAAAACTGAAACCTACAAGGAATAATGTTGTCATTTTAATGTAAAATAAAAAGAGTGCAAAGAGCTAATAAATGAGTGAAAATAATACGAACCTGAAAAATATACTTAAACAAATGCCATCCTCTTTACTTTGAATGATTATGAGTGCTGATGAGATTCACCTTCAAAGCAAAACTAAAGAAACTTAAACCTCATGTATGGACCTCTAAGTGCAATTTCTTGACATTTTCACATGCTCTTTTGTCTTTTCTAAATTTGTTATCATTCAATTTGATTAGCCTCAAATCGCTGACTAGCGAGCTTATGGATCTCACATGCATCTTTTGTAAAATACGCATAAAGTGAACCTTATGTCAAATAAGATCCTTTAGTAGCCAATTCAATCTCAAATTGCTGGCCAGCAAGCCCATGCACTTCACATGCATTTCACGTGATTATGTGCTATTTTTTAAGAAATGGACATTAAATCATAACTCTTTTTCCCAGAATTTATATTTTTTTTCCCTTTTGAAGTGGGAAAATGACATTAATGAAAAATTACAAGGTCAACCACATTGGAGCTTTCCTAGAAAGATCATGTGTTGTCAATTATTAAAGTGGTTGCCTTCAAATCCCCAACACTATCCTATGCTACAACTCCATAGCTAGCATAAAATGTTTTGTTTTGTGTTATCTGTTTTCTGTTTTTTCCTTTCGTTGGGGAAGGGGGACTAAGCCCATTAACAGATATAATTGGAGGGAAGAATACAGCTTGAATCGGTATGAATCGATGAGCTAAAATTAGAATATGCATGCGAACCTAATTAACCTGTTTTGAAAACATATCTTAGTATAAATTAGCTTATAATGAGGGTAGACAAATAATATGTGTAGACAACTGTAGGTAGGAGCACGACAAGTTAGAAATAAATAATTTAATTTTAGAAAAAAAAAAAAAAACCTTGAATTATAAGTGCCCGTTTGTTTTAGGGTTATCATGCCAAAATTTAAATTACAATTTGATTTAAAAAAAATAAAAAAAGTATATGCAAATCTATCTCTTAATATATGTATCTTGCGAAGGTTTTAAATGTTTCGGATTAGAAAAACGTTAAAGTACATGAGCTGCAAGATTTAAATAATCAAAATGTAAAAAGTGAAAGTTACTTTAACCATAGCTGAATCTTTGACAAATGCTTATGTATCTTAGTATACAAAACCGTTTATTCCATCAACAAAATATAGATGCACTTCCATGCGTACTCGGCATAATAGTGATATTAGAAAATTAAAGAACTTGTGATTGAGCTTTTTGCCCCTATAAGTTTCTATTAAAAAAAAAAAAAAAAGATAATAATGTTTGCATTAAATATTGGAGAGAATTCAAAAATGAAGCGTGCATCTTTATTTTCAAATTATTGAGAAAATCCAACCAACCATACAAAGCACAAATTTCAAATCAACGAAGCATGATATTGTCATATGATCGCCCACTTGAAATAGCAAGGTACTATGGTCCTAGCATTAAATCCGAACAAACATCACTCTCCCAAAAAGAAAAGGCAAGATTACCAATATGAGGAACTGCTCCAGCATGCTTCCGGGGTGGGGAAGAGTACCTCAGACAAGAGAAGCGCAAAAGAGAAGTCCAATCACATAGCTTTGGCAAAGTACCTGGTAAAAGATCTATCGGACATAGCCAGTCCTTCAAAACTTGTTGGTGAGAGCAAACCTCCTATTGGCTATAGCCACGATGACAAATTTATCTAGCCATGGAAAGGAATCGTCGTGAACATTCCCACTAGACGGGTGGTATGTTGGTGAGAGTAGATCCGAGTCGAGGGACGAGCTGACGAGAAGAGGCTTCAATCCTGTGAGGGTTGGCTGGCTTTGGAGCTGCCGGGTCACTTGTGGTGGAATTCAATGAAGGTTGGCCTGGCTTGCACAATGCCATGTCGTTTGAGAAGTTTTACGAAGCAGATCGTAGTGGGCGCAAGGATTGGTTTGCCAAGGGTACCCAAAACCCATGGGTTGCATGATGATGGTTACATTTCAATTAGTATTGTTTGGGAGCACTTACGCCAAATGGGGGACCTGCAAACCATTCGTGAGATCATGGAGGAAAAGGCTCGAAAGCAAGATAGGCTTCTATCTAATTCGACAAACATTGTAGAGGTGAAGAATAAGTACATGCAGGAGATCCAAGGAAGGTTTTGTGAGACATCAAAGTCTCCGAATGTCATCATGATAGAGAAGGGTAAGCTTCATAAATTTTATAACGAAGGTTGCCTCATCAATATTGTGCACTTATCATTTTGATTTTAACTATCAATAAGCCTCGTGACAATAGACCAATTTTTTTAATCAAATTGCATCATTGATTAGGAGAATGGAACAATTATATCTAGGATTATATAATGGGAGACAACCAAAATCATATCTCGTTACTTTTGTTGGGTTTATGATAGATAATACATGACTTTCAAGAATACATCGCCTTGTTATCTGAAATTAGAGGGACCAATGAAGATACCAAGAGATGCATTATGCATGCATGACAAGTTCACATTTAAAATTTCAAATAAAAAAAACTATCGTTTTAAGAAAATATATTTCTATTTTTGTGATCTGTTCACCCAACTTCGTGAATGGAACGCGGTAGCCTTGAGGAGTGTATCTCCGAGTGTGCAACAGTAGTTGTATAACTAAGACGCATGGATGGAAGATACGACAACATTTTGAATGTTGGCCCGCCATCGCCAAACTGAAGAATGACAGCAAGTTGAGGATCCTGTCTGGACCAAACATGCACCTGGATTATCCTCTTATCCTTCTTTATGTATTGGAGGCGCTTAGTGAAGAAGCTGGCAACACAATCACGTAGCGGCGACCGATCCAGTTGGAGGTCTGCCCACCATCGCCAACCGAGGAGCGAGAACACGTTGAGGATCCCCTCAACACTTAACCTGCACATCATTTGTCCTTTATGTGTACCACCTTCCTACTCATCCCTTCACGTGCACTCCTATGTATACCACCGCCCCGACAACAACGATCCACACCGGCGTAGCTCGAAGACTTGAGATTAAGACACTTCGAACTCTCTGGCCGGAGAAAGGAGATATGCAGAGGAGTGGTGGCGCAATGATGAAGCGGCCGTCAGCAGTGGCAGCAACTACTAGAGACGAGCCAGGGACGCCGGAAATCGCCAATCAAATGAAGGAATCGCCTCTGGAGAGTATATATAATCCCATTCGGAGTCCGCTAGGGGGGAGAGAGAAGGGGTTAAAGAGACAAGCTATAGGTGTGGAAGAGATCCTGGACGGGAGAGGCTAAGACGGCTCCTCACGCATGGGTAGCAAGAGGGCACTTATGTCCGACGGAGGGGCCTTATGGGGAAGGGCTCAGCCCGATCGGTCAGCTTGTATTCCGTCGAAGTTCATATGCTATACCGTCTTGTTTGACAGAGCAGGAGATTCCATGTCATTGAGTGGCATAAAGATGTCTAAGGCTGGCTTAGGATCACTTGCTCAAGCTACTTGGTAGGCCCAATTTCACTACTGACTAGATCGAGCTTGCAACGTTAGCAATGGTATCTCTATTTCTTAACTCATTCGTACATTAAAATCTCCATTCTAATACCAGGTCCTACTTTTCCTTTATCGGATCTTCCAACTTGTCAATTTTTTCCTTCAGATCTTCCACTTTCCGGTTCGACATTCCATTCTGACGAGACCGATGAGACCACTGGAAGGAACGGGATAAGTTAATTGGATCGGGAGACCTTTGCGCCAATCTTCACAGACCTCCTACGAAATCCAAACCTCGGTTGATTCTTTGTGTCCTCGGTCTGCCCAGTCAGTGGAGCGAACTTAGATTTGGAAGAAGGTGCTTCTAAGATGACAAAATAGTCTTGAACTATAGATTTTAAAAATACGAGAGCTTGAAAAGCTTTATCCATTAGCTACCCTTTTGCAGGATCAAGTCAGGATGAGCAAGGGGCAGTTGGACTACGTGAAGATCAAAGTCGGCCCGAATCCGAAATTGGACCAAAGTGGCCATCTTTTAGAGATATACAACGTGGTTTCAACGTGTTTCTGGGACTACAATATAATCTGAATATGAAGCAACCGGAGATCATGGGTACATATTCGGTCCTCTGTTGTTGGTCTTTACATAGATGCAAGGTCATACCCATCACCTGTTTTAGGCAAGTATTACAGCATATTATAGTGCTAGTGCTAATTTCAGAATAATCTCGGCATCATTGCGCAAGAACATAATCTTATGTCTGTCCAAATTTGTTGATCGCTAGCTCCGAAAGGTTCTTTAGTGTGCTGGCACTTTGCACATTAAGAGGGTTTATTCTAGTTAATCCTTGCCACCTTAGCTAGCATTGAACATCCAGAAAAGTTTTGGGGTCTGATATGCAATTATGACAGAACATCTTAGCTAGGCCCCATATAAAAGCAAAAATTCTGTTTCCTAGAATGGAGTGGTTAAGCCATTCTGCTTACTATGAGTAGTTTCATCAGGGACCGTGAAGACCATAAGGGTAAAGTAGATCCTTTCTTCCATGTGCTTTTTCCTTTAGGGTATTTTGAAGGGAGAAAATACAAAGCAATCGAACGCGTAAGTCGATATATGAACCCCGTTCTCGCAAATACCAGTTTCTTGATTGATCCACAGCCTATTAGGAAGGAGAGATGACCTCAATCGAAGACGAGTTGGATGAAGATCTTGTCATAGGGAAAATTTCGGCCCCTTCTCGTATGGAGACCTCCATAACTTCCGACAAACAAAGAAAAGCGAGAGACAGAAAAACCTCAGAGTTCCTTTCAGGTTGAAAGATTTGACGACAGATTTAAATTGCTGTGAAAAAAGTATGCAACTCAGAGTTCTCTTGGTATCAGATACTTAGAGAAGATGTGCAAGATTGTCAATTTATCGCTGAGTTTTGAATCTCCTGGACGACAAGCTCGATTGGCCGTCATGCTTTAAAACGATAATCCAGCTCATTGCTAGAAGAAATACGACAGGACCTATACCACAAAAACTGATCATAAGAAAATAGCTATCGCCTGATAAACATCCAATTTCCTTGCTAGAAGCAGAATATCATGTCCCGTACTGATCCTCTGTCGCCGTCGCCCTTTTTTGTCTTACTCGAACAAGGTCTTTACCAGTATATATCATTTACAGATGCACACGAGGAACGAAAATTTTGTCTTTTAGTCATTCGACTAGTTTGAACATCTACACTTCAAATTGGAGGACTTGCTCTCAACTGTTTGGCTCATGATGCAGTAAGAATTGCAAGTCAATTACCTACACCATGAAGCATGGTCATCTAACAACCGCAACAAATTCATTCCTGTATAACCAAAAGAATGCAGAAGACATAGCCAAAGGAGAGAGAAATTTTACGCATAACAGATAACCCAGCCACATTAATCATCAGGTTGACATACACAATGACAAAAGAGAAAAAAGGAAAAGAAAACTCAGATTGATGACCATTTACTATACTTACAAGATCACAAACACAAACCATTAGCAACCTGTGCAGTGTGTACAGCGTGTTAACGGGACGCAAACACAATGTCGTCACTCTGAGAAACAACTCACACTTCTGCCAGTTCTCATGGAGGTGACAGGCTGCTAAAGATGCGCTTCAAACTCGGACACGCCACACGCAATCTCCCCATGCTCACTGAGGAAATCTGCATGTCGATATACACGAAAGGTAACAGCTTGATGAGTGAAGTTACCGTTATGATACAAACAGATTTAATGTATATCTTTTTCAAAAAAGATAAAAAGAACTCTGCTTGCCTGTGGACAATAGCGAACATCAAGGGTCTCCAGTGTCGTACATCGTGACACAGCAGCTTCGAGTGCTTCTTCGGTGATGTTGCATGACTAATCAAAGCCCCACAAGAAATCAAGAAACCAATCAGAACAGAAGAATTTGACAATATATATCAGCATCCAAACATATAATGAACAACTAGCAATCATCTTTATCCTTTATCTTGGAGTGTAAACCAAGATCCAATTTCCAAAGGAAGAAATTTTAGGAAGACATTCCCACCGAAAGGGGCCAACGAAAATAAGAACTGAACAGCTTCTTCTTCTTATTCTTCTTCTTTTCATTTAAAAAATGAGGTAATATGCATGCTTGAAGAAACATGAAGAAGGAAGACAATATACATACCTGAAGAAATAGGCTTGTCAATTTTGGACATTCAAGCCTCAATGTTTCCAAACTGCAGCAATTACTGAACGAACAAACAAAACAGCATTAGCCAGTCGAAAATTGATGCGCAATAGGCAAATAACGAAAAGGAAACTCAGTACCTTAAGTTTAGAAGGCACAAATTCGAACAAGCAATGTCGACTTCCTTCAGATTGTTGGATAAAGATAAGTTCAGCGACGATAAGTGATAACAGCGAGCCAGCAGTGGAATAAAAACCTTCCTGATATTTGGACAGCCTACGCAATTAAGATTTTGCAGCAAACGGTTGGGCAGCTCAGGCAGTTCCAGCAAATTATTGCTCTCTGACACTTCATTCACACAACTGGCACTAGACGACGGAGAGATATCCCCAGGGAAACCCCAATTCAAATCATGCATATTGATGCATCCGTTTAAGCTAACATGAGTCAGATGTGTACAGCAAGAAAGAAGCTCCTCTATGGCAGACTGAGAGAAAGGCCCATAAGACAAGTCCAATTCTCGGAGGCTTGGCAAAGCTCCATGCATGTAGAGAGGCTCCAATGAAGAATCGGTAAGGTACTTGCATGCTTGCAATTTCAACACCTTGATTTGGAAAAGGAGGGCAAGGACAAGTCAGAATAGGCACTGAGAACTTAAAAAGTTAGAAGAGCAACAGTCCCATAATATAAACCATGTCAAGAACCATTAAATAGAAGTGAGGAGGTGTTTGAAAATACCCAAGCAAAATGTTCAATTTCAACCCCTCATCACCTCAGTTGCTTATTGGGATCAAGTAGAGGCAAGTCAAAACCCAAAATTATAATGAAAAAAAATAATAATAAAAACAAACAACGGACCTACAAGTTTTGCCCTTCATTTCAGTTACATTAGAGTATAACCTACATAATCCAATTCAACCCAGTATTCATTTCCTTCAACCCTCTTTTTCACAGAGCTTTAGTGCCTTCCCAGCACATCTTAACTCAATCATTCAGAAGCTCAACCTCTGACCCAATTTGACGCAAGAATAATTTGAATCAGAGATAAATAATCCGAGGGAACACAAATTTGAAGATAATTTCAGTATTCTTATTGATATACTTCGAATCAAAGGTGAATAATTCCAAGTGAACACAAATTTGAAAATAACTTCAGCATTCTTATTGACGTACATAAGCTATCTAAGTGGCACTAATAATCAAAATATTCATGGCAAAAAGTCAATGATACAAGTGATTGGTCAAAGAAAACTTCAGTTCAAATGGAGTCATAAAAGCCAGTGACAATGTCACAAGCACTGGAGCTTACAACCCAAACAGCAAATAGCATCAAGGAGAAGGCTGAATCCACTAAAAATCTGACAAACGAATACCAAGAAAATTGTGTTCCACAAAACTGGTAGTAGTGCATGTTCACAAATGTATACAATTACGGTGACATACCTTTAAATGCAAACAGGACTCAAAGACGGGAACCAAGTTTGTCAAAAAGGTGTATGATAAGTCGAGCATGGTTAAGTGTGGAAGCCAGCAAAGAGAATAAAGCCCATCAGAACCAACAGACGGGCATGACATCAAGATTAATGACTCAATCAGAGGACAAGATTTGGCTGTTGCAGACAAGCAGTCATCCCTAAGTCGGCTGCACAATTCAAAAAATGAAGCGTCAGCTTAATATGAGAAGACTGGAGCTTGGGAAAATGGAAAGAAAGTGTAACCTGCAAAAGGAAGCATCTAGAGATGTTAGAAGCGGACAGTTGATGGAAGCTTCTGCCAGTACCCCACAACCTTTCAACTCCAGTAACACCATTTTTGGTGCTTCAATTGTGAGTTCACTCAATTTAGGACATATCCCAAGATTCAGCGATCCAAGTCCAACCTGAGGTGGGGGGGGAAAAAACCCAAGTAAGCTTGGTTGTGGACACCTTAATGTGAAATTGATGCTAAGTGGTTCATATGATCATATATTTCCCAATGTCCTAACTACCGCCATCA
Organism: Eucalyptus guilfoylei; assembly: GCA_016097605.1. Taxonomy (NCBI): domain Eukaryota; kingdom Viridiplantae; phylum Streptophyta; class Magnoliopsida; order Myrtales; family Myrtaceae; genus Eucalyptus; species Eucalyptus guilfoylei. Next base: position 34,450,742 of record CM027862.1, on the reverse strand, counting down.
GCAACAGCAAGTCCGCTGGTTCAATGGAGATAATTCGATTCAAACCTAAAATAAAAAAATTCCAGGAATGTGGCAACACATATGATAACTCTCCAGGAATCAAGTGCAAGTAACATATATTGGTATCACGGACTAAGAAAGGTTCTCATTTTTTAGAAGGTTTTAAAAGGGTAGAATTATTAACTCAAAAAAGACAATAAGAAACCGTTGCGATTCACTAAACCAGAAAACAGACAACTTGTCACTTACTGGGCAAAAATGGGCCTTTTCTAAGTGATCACACCCATCTAAACAAACTTGCTGAAGATTGGGACAGGTGAGGTCAAGAGTTTTAATTGCCCTGCACTCGGAAAGGGACAGACTGACTAAAGAAGTACTGCAGAATCGCACAGTCGTCAAGCTCTGCAAAACAAAGTAAACTCTTAACATCAGTAAGAGCATGACACCACCTCTGCGCCATTACTGAATTTTAAATTTACTCAGCAATATCATTAAAGGAGATGACTATAGTAGAAACTAGTAACCTCAAATTGAAGCTTAAATCACAGACCTCACAATTATCAAGGACTAAGGACTTCAAAAGAGGGCATCCACCACCGTCATTGAAAACTTCACATATAGAATCTGTCAGCGACTCACAGGCTGTTAGGTCCACTTCTTGCAGAGACTGGCACTGTAATGCTAACGTGGTCAGACTCTCCTGTTTTTGCAAAGCTAATTTCTGCATGCACATAAGAAGTATAAGAATCTTTTCTGTTGCACAATCACTAAAGATCAGATACTGTGTATCCTCCTTTCACAGACAAACATACTTGAAGTGAATTTGATGTGATATTAATACGATGGAGGGCACCGCAGTTAGACACCATTATGGATGATAGCATGAGAGTTCGTAAATTCAAATCGGCAAACCTGCAAAATGAAATCCCAGAAAGTGTTTCATGTCTCATGCACATGCGCACAAAATCACACACGCACAAAGCGAATCTGGAATAAGAAGAATGACATTGGATTTCAACAATGGCATATGAGACAAAGCAAAGACCATACTTGCGACAATGCACCAGTCTTATATTCTGTAAGCGCGGAAGATCCAAAGATACAGATGTCAAGAGGCTGCAATTGTCCAGCTCCAAAACCTGCAGAAAATCTCAACTTGAGCTTGTTCAGACTATTGGCCAAAAATAGAGAGCTTAGTTCAGACTGATTACAGTAAGCTCTCATAAAAATCCAACTTGGTGAGATAATCATTTCAAACCTCTAGCATATAGCTATGCGAAATTGCAGCCATTGAAGCTGAAGTTATGCCCTCACAGTTGTCAAGCTTTAGAACTGTCAACATCGGAAGCCTAACAGACTGCACAGAAAAAGCATGTAAGAAATAAGCTTTTGCCACTTCTACAAGAAAAACATTTACTTACAGACAATTTACCTCAAGTGAAATGTTTGGGCAGTATGATGCATTGAGAACATGGAGATTAGCGCAAGTAAGAGCTATCTCACGTAATGTTTCATCACTAACACATGAACAGTTTGACATGTCCAAAGACTCCAACAGTGGGCATGATATTGCGGCTGATCGAATTGCAGCATCTGAAAGCTTATGACAAGAGCCTATATCAAGGTCACGCAAAAGGGGGCAGCTGAGCTGAGCCTGGGCCATATTACTGCGCTTCAAAGATAAGGTCTCAAGTTGAGGACACCTGCAATAACAATGTCTCAGGTGCACTTCAACCCAGAGAAAGATTCCAATAGAATGGCCAATTTATAAATTGCTTCACCTGACAGATATTCGCATGACGCGACATTTGATCAATTGAAGATGACGCAACCTGTCATGGTTTATAGGTATCTCTTGGATGCCATTACCAAGGGTGGCATCAGTGACATTCAGACTCTTCAACAAATTACACTCTGATAAGGCATAAAAAAATGTATCCCCTAGCGGTCCTTTCCCCAAGGTCAAAGTCTCCAGATATCTTAATGCCATCAAAAAAACAGTAGCAATTAGACAGAGCTGTGAGGGAGCAGGAAAAAAATCGATAAATATAAACTTTAACCACCTCAGCAATGACACAGCCTTCATAACAAGCAAATGAATTGCAGTAGCACCAGTTATATTGACTTCAGCAGCTTTTGGATACCGCCGGCACATGTCCTCAACTACAAATGATATGATTAACAATTAATCGAGCAGAAGAACCAACATAATATTCCTATCTAAAAAGAAGAATCTTAAGCACATCCATCCCAATCAATATTCTCAACTCCTGAGCTAAGAACCAAGAAATGGAGATAGGGAGATTCGAGGTTAAATGAATTATTCAGGGCACATCACATAAAGTTGGGATGATTGAATGAAAACTGAATACACTGAGCAAGCTTCCCTTTCCAAACTGAGGAAAAATATGAGGCAGTAACATCACATTCTAGACACCATTGAACCAACAAGAAATCCAACCTTGTTTAGCTTTTACAGTCAAATTTAAACACAAGATATGTTTACAAGAAAACTCAATGAGCAGGAAGGCCATTTAAGATAAAACACTCCGTGTGTAAATTAAGTCAATTCAAATGACAATCTACAGACCAAACATTACTATCTATGACCAGTACCTTGGTTAATCATTGCATATAATCTGAACGAAAACAATCAAACCATCTGTTCCTGGCAGGCCATTACTTTAAGTGTGTAATCCAGTTGTGTCTTGTTTGATGTGAAAAGGGAAGAGCCCTATTGTCTCACCACTATTCCCATGCAACTTTCCAAAATTATTGGCCATTTAGCAAGTACTCTAATCTTAACCCCTATATCATTCCAACTTTCCCTGCGACACCTTTATATGCTCAAGCCTTTATCCAAAACATAAATCAATATAAAAATAAAAATGCAAATGAGAATTTTCTTTCTGTATCTCTCCTCTGAAGACAATAAGTAGCCAGAAATTAAATTGATAACCTACCAGGCATACTTGCTCAGACTAATTTCCTCTATCAAGTGCATCGACTTTAAGTCCTGACCACCAGCTAAACCAAGAATAATCTAAAATATCATCTTAGCATTTTGAAACTCACATTGCTCAATTGATATGTTGCGGTTCTCAAAATTTAAGCATTTCCAAAAGTCTTCATGTGTACTAGCCACTCGCCACTGTTTGCAGACTAGTGCAGCCCGACAAAGATCCATATGATTCAAGAAAGAGAATACCTGGCACCAAAGTTATAGCAAGAAATCATACTGTCAAAAGAACCCGAAGCAAAGAAATTATAGGCTTAAACAAATATGAGATTCCTAGTACCATGTGTAATAGGTCGTCAGTCAGATCCATCCTCACTTCTATATCTTCTGTTTTTGCTTCACCATCAATATCACTGACATTATCTATCCCATCCCTAGATTCTATATGATAAGCATAATCAATCATATCCAACATAGAAGTTGGGTAAAGCGATTCATTTTTTAAAGCTGAAGCTGAAGAGTCCCGATACATATTGAAATGCCTGTCTGAATAAATATGTGAACTGCCTGCATTAGCAGAGCATGCTGTTGCAGAATTACTCTCCCTGCAAACACCAGAAAACGAGATACGATCACAAAAAGGCAACGCAGACTTGAAAATTTCTTGTCACACATTCTGCAAATGCAGCATAGATATCACATATTACAATTGACAACCATAAGGGATGGCAATCAGAGCTCATAGTCAGCAATTGTCATCACAACCTCACGTAATTTCACGTTTTAAGAACCAAGATGTAAGTCGAAGTATTCTTAATGTTGGTCAGAGTCCAATCCAACAAGATGAAGCAGACTTATCAAGGACAAGGCCTCTAACAAAAACCTCTGCGCGTGCAAGCTGGAGGATACGTAATGAATGTAGCAATATGATCAGTGTTGTTTCATTTCAGCAGCCAATAAAATATCAGCTTTTTGCAACATTTTCATAATTTGGGAATGGACGTATGGATTCGAAGAATGATTTTCGAAAGCAGCTCAAAACCATTTCGCAGAAGCCCACGATTGACAATCCACAAAAAGAGAGTTCGATGCCAAGCAAGAAGGAGAACTGCATGCAAAAGTGGCACCGAATCCATAATGCTTCTAGTGAAACCAACATTAATGCTGCCAGGCTCACCTTCTTCCAAGAGTCACAGATAGGCAAGGCATATAAACTATTTGCAGGCCCCCAGTCGGATGATGTGCCATTCTCTCGAAAGTGAAAACAAATTTGGACTCATGCTCCTGGGTTTCACAAACATGTCTAATTGTGGCAATAAAGCCACCATCATACGGAAGCACAAACCAAAATCACTATTTGCATGCCCGTCGCTAAATGTTCCCGAACAATCATCAAGAACTCATAAAGTAGTCTCGTAGCGCACACAGCAACGCAAGCAAATATGCAAAGAAGCTGTCCCCTGATCTAATAACTCATTCCGCAACATGGAGCAAACTAAAACCAACCAAATGGTCAAAACCGACCAGAAACCCGCATCGCTCCGAACAATTAAGCAATCACCTCACCTGGTATCAGCATGAACCTTGGCACGCTTGTGGTGCCAATCGTGATCCCGCTCCGCCGCCACCGCCGCCGCACCCGACACAGAACCTGAGCTCTCCCCGGCCGCGCGCCCCGAGCTCCGCCCAAGCCCTCGCCCCTCCCGACCCCGTCCGCCGCCGCCGCCCCCAACCAAAACATCCGGATCGTCGGCGCCGCTCATCGCCATCTCCATCTCCTGGAACATCGTCATTTGCTCCTCGAATTCGCCCTCCGCGAACCCTAGCCTCACCGCCAGGTCGGCGAACTCGTCCCCGCCCTCGGAATCGGCCTCGCCGTCCGAATTCCAAGCCCGCGCCGCCGAAGACTTGGCCTCGCCCCCCATGCCGCCGTCGCCGTCACCGATGCACAGCCATAAGCAGCAGCACCACGTCCTCATGCAAAATTGGGCGGAGCCACCAGCCTTCCGCCAAACCCTAGGTCCCGGGCGCGCGCATTTCCGCCCCCCGGGAGCGACGGCAGCGGCGCGAGATCGGCGAGGATCGAGGAATGGCGGACGCCCGGAGGAGGGAAGCCGGCGGATCGCGCGACTGCCAGAGGAATTGGGAGGGAAATTTCCCGAAACGGATCTGAAAAATCAAATCTTGGAGAACTGAAGAGAGAGAGAGATAGAAAGAGAGAGGGAGAGCGAAGGAGAGAGAAGGGGAAAGAGGGAGACGGTGTGAAATTGATTAAAGTTGCGATTTTTAAGAAAAGGGTGAGGGTGAAAATTGGGGGAGAGAGAGATATATAAATTACAACCTCGGACGATTTTTTTTCGGACCGGGTGTGTGTGTTTTTTCTTTTGCTTTTTGTGTGGGGAAGGCGAGAGAGAAGCAAAGATGATGAATTATTATCATTATTGTTATTATTGTTATTATTATTTTCTTTTTTGCTGTTTCGAATTTCGTACTCCTGCTGCTTTTCTTGATTTTCTTGGTGGTGGTTTCTTGATGTGGGGGTCCGAGGCGACGAGGTTGGTTGGCCAGTGCGACGTCGTTGCGGGGGGGAGAAATTTTTGCTTCATTATCATACCCTTCCTTGCAAATTGATTCTAGTATATTTTAAGGTTTGCCCAATCCAATTTTAAATGTTCAGTTAGGATTGGAGATGGGCATTCTTTTGAAAGAAACCATGGTTTCGTAGATATGGTTATAAGTAGGAAAATGCAAAGTGGTCTTTGGAGATAAAAACTCGAGTATTCATTTGGAATTTTCGAAAGTGAAGGTATTGGATGGATATTAGGTGTAAGGTGAAATATATCTTGAGTATCTTCCCCGAAGTTACATTTGTTGAAGGGTGAGGATGAGATAAAAAGGGATTATATAAGAGAAATTTATCTTACGTAGGTGGTCAATGGATGGGAGTTGTTCAAAACGGGGGAGAAATTAGGGATTTCATCTTCTCTTTTGTTGTAATTTATTAACGTTTCAAACTCCTTTAAATCTCCCAAATCCAAAAATAGAAACTCACAATTTCAACTTTCTTTTTGCGGCAGCAACTTAGGCCTTATTTACTCGCCCGTTCTCTTATGTCATGGTGATGATGCACTCTTATGTCATGGAGACGATGCAGTCAAGATGTCATCAATCGATATGCATTTCAATTGCAAACATAATGATTTTTACTCGAAACCTCCTAAATTTTGGCACTATCACACAAGAGTCCTTGAACTAAAAAATTTACAAATTAACCCCGTGAACTTTGGCACAATTATGCATTGGCTCCTGAACTATGAAAAGTTACAAATTAGCCCCCATTAGCTTTGGGCTTTATCACAACAGTTAGTTATTCTAAGCATGGTGCTTGAAAATGGGTTAACAAAATTTTCCTGATTGAAATAACCTTTAATCACACATCACTTTTTATTTTCTTAACTTCATTGACCATCATATATGACTCTTCTATCTTTTCTTGACTTCGTGAACCATGTAATAGAGGTTAATTTGGTCAAGAATCCTCATCTATTATCCATATACACACATACACACATATATATGATCATAGCCTATTAGATGTTTGTTTGTCTGGAGATTTGTATACATGTCATTGAATTTATGTGAAAAGTACCTACTTTTAATTAGTTAGCATTCGAGATTTTGTTAGAGCCTCATCAGATTAGATCTTTGAAACTTAACCTTAACTCGATGGTGTCTTTTTGTTTAAGTTCGACACAACTCTAATCCATAATAAATACATAGATTACTAAACTCGAGCTCGAAAATCAAATAAATAGTAAAAATTGACAACAAAAGATGGTATACGATCTTATTCGAAATCCATGAGTTTATTTTTAGAAATATTAGTGTGTATGATTGTAAATTGTCATTAGTGGGTGAGGGTCTTTTCTTTCAACTTTCGGACCACTTCTAATTTTAGGTGGAATAACTAGAGTGCGTTTTGGTTCATGCTACTAAAAGTCAAATTTCGTTTTCGGGCTTTTCCCATCAAAATGTAAAAGTTAATTTTAATAAATAAAAACCACGAAAAACTTAGCCAGACGTGCATAAGAATTGTACAAGGAAGGAAGGCCCCTTGGTTTTTCTACGAAAGTTCATGCTCGTGTGAAAAGAATTTCACCTTTTTGAGACATCACTTGACTTTAGATTGTCCGACAAACCCTTCGAGCATGTGTCGTCCTTTCCTTGCCTCGCAGTGAATTGGGTAAAATGCATGTTTGATGGTCCATGTTTCGTTTCACATGCACACTTTCTTTCTAAAGGGACGAAGGCGTTGACCGTTGACCCCATGATTATGTCATTGGCCGGGCCGGGCCAGGTCTGGAGAGGCCGGAACTTCAGAGGCCCATTGGGCTATAGGCCAATTTAGAAAAAGTGTGGTTTAATTCTTTTGCATAAACCCCCAGTGTGATTTCCAAAAAAAAAAAAAAGCACCAACTTTTGCTCGGGGATAATTCCGGCCCCTACTTTCAAGTATTACTTAGAAAGGCACAAAATTTCGTGTCGGGAACAATCTTGGCCCACCTTTCGTGTGTCGGAAAAAGAAGGTACCGATTTTAATCAAAAAGACGATTTGACTAAAATATGACGTATGAAGCATCTAAATTGATAAACAAACGCTTACATGACAAATAACAAGTGTCATATAAGAAGATGTGGCTTCGATAAAACATCAAAATGACATCTTTCGAGAGAGAGGGAGGTACTTGAATTGGGGCTCGGGGTTTTTCACAAAGTTAAATTGAAGTTCTCTCTCTCACACACTCGAAATTCCATAATTGGCTTACAAACGGCATCGTTTTTGCATGCTTAGCGAGAACAATGTCGCTTCACATGAGGCCAGGTCATCTTTGGATCAATTAGAGACAACATTAGGGTCTGGAAACATCATATAGGCAAGCAAAAGTTTGTCTTTCTTTTGCGAAGAAACCCTTGTTTTACAGCTGTCAAAACCATCATTAATTTACTATTTACTCGGTGATGGCAAGTAATTACAAAGTGGGTCCTTGGCCCAAAAAAAGAAAACATAGGGTGGGTCAAGTATCTTTCGATTTTCTCTCTTTTAAGGTGAAAGAGGTACGAAATTAGCTGTAAAATGTCGTGTTTGTTCTTTTATTTGTATTGATTGTTTGTCTAAAGTAGGGTTTAAGTGGAACATACAGTGTTGAGGCTGTGCCAAGTTAGTGTATCGGGTCATTGCCATTACTCATATCATTTTGTTAATTTAGCTGCTAATGATGTTGCTAATGCCTTTCCATTGCGCAGTGATTATAGAGAGTTTGATAACACCTTCAGTGTAATTAAATTGTCACCTACTCTTGATTTTTACCTTTACTTGTTAGAGTACCACATGACTAACGTACCTAATCGCTTTATAATTTTGACATAAAAATTGTCGGATAACATGAAATCTCATGTGAACGTATACTTTCTTAAAAGCATCGCATCCATTCTGATTACTTACTTTACATTGTTCATGAGATTTCTTCCTCGGAGTAGACAAAGACTATAGAAATATATGGGAGGCCTACTAATCACCACTGACCTCGATACCTCTTATTAGGAAAAGCAACAAAAGTTCAACACCTCAATCCTAGAGATCGTTAAGAGGTTAAGAGACAATTTAAGTCTAAACGCATCTCATGATTCAATTAGAACAAATTAAGTACCGCACACCATACTAAATTTTCGATCGGATTCTTTTCAAATGCAACTCACACCTACACATCAACGTATAGAATCCCCGCGGTCCTTGCTCGGTCCTTGCTCAAGCGCCCACATCCCATGAGGATCAAAAGATCAGGTGGCACTGTGCATGCAAGTTGACCGCACAATGCCAAGTTGGGGGAAAAGGGAAGAAGCCAAGAAAGTCCAATATGCTCGGAAGGTAATACAGACGTCTGCCATGGATCTGACACAGACATGCATACTGATTTCCTCGAAGGAAGGCTTGGACTGGTGGCAAGGTTTTTGTGGTCGTACCATGTTGGGCATGTTAGGAAGCAGAAAAGGAGACAGGTGAAGTGAGTGGAGGAGCTGGTATCCATCGGGCTCTGTCTGGCATGCGTAACAATAACGTTACAGGTCAAACTCGATTGCTGGGTTTTTATTGCAAACAGGGAGCGGCGACTTATTATGCAGTGCGTCGGTACTTTTTTGCAATGATTCCCCAAGTGCCATCCTTTAGTTTATCTTTTCTATTTTCCTTTTTTTAACTTTTTGGAGGTTCTGATGGAAATGAGCACAACACATACATATGTACTTTTTTTGGGGATCTGTTTTCTCAATTTTTTGTTGGCCTTTAGGGGTCAAAATGTTAGCGATAAGAACGGTTCCAAAGTAGACTCTAGAACTTGAGAGTTGAATTGATGGGGACAAGATTATAAAGTATGGATGATAGATTCTAGGTTTCAAAAAATTATGGAATCTGTTTTGATGAATAGGTTCTAAATTCTAAGTAGAATTTGTGCGGAACTTATAACCTAAAACTTGAAACAAGTTTTTGTATTTTTTATAATATATGTCTTCATGATATTTTGCAGTATTTGATGCCGTTTGATAATGAGTGTATAATTCGGAACTATTAGTCTGAATTTTCATTTTATGACGAAGACTTATATTTTATTAATATTTTATATTTTTCGTGTGTTTAAATATAAATTATGGTTCATGAGTTATAGCAACAAGTGGTATTCATTAAAGATTAAAATTCACTACAATTGTTCAATTAATAATATAAGTAGAACTTAGGTAGACCTTAGAACTAACCTTGGAATTTATGAACGATGTAAGTTTCAGGTTCTAGGGTATGAATAGTAGGTTTGCATTATAAAAATTGAGAAACCTATTCCAACGGATAGATTCCAAGTTTTAGGTGGAACTTATACGAGACCTAAAACTGCTCACTCAAAATGCATATTAACGGTGACAATTCATCCAATCTTACTTATTTACGAGATTTATAATGTCAGTAAATCTAATATAAGATCCAATGTACTGTCTTAATTGGATTTGTAAAACTAATCTTACTTAATGAGATAAGACTTGCCGACATCGATGTTGTAGTCCTCGTCATCGTCGTTGATGATCTCTTTCAACTTAGTAATTTCTCATTTTTTAGATTAGACTTTTAACATATCAAAGCCAAGTAACCCTCATCATGTCCTAAATAATCAAGCACTTTGAATTACTCTCATGTCATTGCATTTTGTTTTAATTACAATAGTCTTAACTCATTTATATCTTAACCAAATTACTTAGTATTCGACTCCTTCCTTAGTACAAGACACTTGCTCAAATATATACTTACATGATACTCATGCCGATCTCACCAAAAACCCTAAGTCAATAAACATTCGTTGTTTGATATTTCTTTCTCTAGTTCTCTAATATGGATAAGAAAACGAAAGTACAAAAAACCCACTTCAAGATTTCTTAGCTAAAAGATCGATCAAATGAAAAACAAAGTAATCATTTGCTAGCCAATATATTATGTTAGGCCGAAATTAGACTTTTAACATATTAAAGTCGGATACCCCTTGTTATATTCTGAATAATCAAGTTGCGCTTTGTTTTAATCACAATAGTCTTAACTCATTTAAAACTTAACAAAATGAGTTATTATTTGACTCTTTCCTTAATACAAGACACTTGCTCAAATCTATACTTACGTGGAACTCGTGTCGATCCACAAAAAACCCTAAGTCGACAAACAATAACCTTTTGATGTTTTGTATTCTAATTCGTTAATCCCAATAATCAAGTTGCGTTTTGTTTTAATTACAATAGCCTTAGCTATTTTAAAACTTAACCGAACGACTTAGTATTTGACTCATTCCTTGGTATTTGCTCGACTTTATGCTCACGTGGCGGCCGCGCTCATTCTCTAACATCAATAATAAGAAAACGAAAGTACGAAAAAAAACCTCTTGAAGATTTCTCGCAAAAAGATGGATCAAGCGAAGAAACCAATTAATCATTCACTAACCAATACATTAAATAAAATGGCATTAGGTCGAAATTAGCAAATCTTACGTTGGAAGCAATGTTAAAAGGGGGGGTCTCTTTTTTCCTTTGCACTGTATTCCAATGAATACGCACCCCACGAAGAAAAGTCGAGGAGGGCTCTTAATTAATGCGGGGGGTACGGACAGAATTTACTGTTTAAGTAAGGGGATAATTAAGAATGATTATTATTAGCCCTTCGTAAGGGCGGACCGTGGTCATCGAGACACGGTCAACGGTTTCCTCGACCGGGGGCACGTGGGCCCCGCGAGATCCCCCATCGATGGCTGTGGGGGAGCCGGTCCTTCCCAGATCCTACGGTCCACGGATCGCTCGACAGTACGGGCGAGAGCCTAGTGGGGTCCGAGGTGGCCGACCAATGCCTGTTTTCATTCCATTCCCCCCGTTTATTTCCTATATTATATAATATTTTTTAGGATGGTTTGGTGGAATTGAAGTATAATTGCATTTCTTTTTTTAATTTAGAGATCAGTTGGGATTATCTGTACTTAGATTTTCCGGATACTTTCCTTTTTGTTTTCTTTGTGCAAAACATAAAAGAAGAAGTACACTTCACATTTAGTTCTTTCATCTATTTTATTTTGATTTTTGTGTCCAATTTTTCTTTAAAAAAAATGGATCCGTCAATGTATTTATTTTCCAATGGTCGAACTATTTCATATATTTACCAACAGTGCTAATTAATATGGTGCTAAGAGAGAAGAAGATATCAAGCGTCGTGAGACAAACATGTAACACTAAATAGTCGTGCACAACCCTAAACGGTCATTAGTAGTTTGCTGAGTAGGCTTTTAACGACATTATCATGATCTCCCTGCCACTAGACTGTCAAATATGCTACAAACATTGTGTTGCCGTTGCTAACACCTCGCTTCCTCTCCTCTTCCTTCTCCTTGGGGTAGTATGACTATTGTTTGAGGTCGATGAAGATGCCCGAGCCTCACCTGAACTATCTAGGAAAGCTTATACTAATCTTGAGCGGTGATTGTTGCCCCTTGCACATTAGTCTAGCCCTAATTTTGAGCAGTGATGGTTGCCCCTTGTATAGTAGTCTAGGCCCGATCAAAACCTTATAGCAATGCTGCTTCTCAATCGATATGACCCGACTCGAACATTTTGACTAAACTCAACCGGTTCGGATAAGCTCGACCGGTTACCATCCCTATATCTCGAAGGAACTTCGGCACCCCTAGTTGACCCAAACCCATGAGGGTGGGAACCTGATTTCAGATGTCGACCATTCAAAATTTCTGACCCATTGGGCCTGTCGAACACTGCCCAAGCATAGCTTATCCACCGTGGTTGTATTGCTTCAAGCTGATGACCATTTCAAGCCCTCGGTTTTGTAGTTTTGGGCCGTCTTCGTATACGCATGCGTTGGTTTAGACAATCCATTTCGGATCGAAGTAGACATATGGATTGGCAATCTAGTATAGTTGGCTCGCTTACTGTTGAGATCAGAAGTTAGAGAACGCATCTTTGCACGCTGAATTTCCATCTCGAGCCGCATCATCAACGTGTAAGTCCTAAACGTTATCGTATTATGCTCAAATTCTTGATAAAAAGAAAACAGTGCATTCCCCGATTTTAGCTACCAAAGCCATATTCTGATGATTTTCAGGCCCAATAGCAACAAATAGGCCTATTGGGCCTTTACAATGAGGCTTCCCTCATGCAGCAAACAAACCGGACAACTACATCCATTCTGTGATCCGTTTCAAACTTAGGATTTCGAGTCAACCGTCTGATCATGAACTTCTAATTACAGCTTTCGAAACTAACATTGTTTCGAGGGGTTTGAGCTCTAGCTAGTATTTGATGGTTCTAATCCTTTCGATATGGAGTTCATTTCGGATAAACCTTCTTTTACATTGTCGGAGGACCAAATAAGGATCCATGGAAGCAACAAAGAATATGGCGCAAAAGTAAGAACATGAACAACTCATGGCAATCCTCTTAGGAACTTACATCTTTATGACCTTTTCGCCCGAAGTTAGTAAAACCTTATATTCAAATGTTAAAATCACTTATTCGTCTAACCGTTAAAGCTCTTAAAAAAATTGGCAAGGGTCTTAGAAAATCTTTCATGGTATCAAAGCAAAAGTAGGAGATACGGAGGTCAATTTTTTCCAAACCTCTATTTGTCTCATCTAGGTCTATTTTCATGCTTTGGTTTTAGGCTAAAATCCAATTTACACGTGAGGTAGAGTGTTATATGTAAATATTAAAATTTCACCTTCATCTAAATAGATCAAATTACGCACTAAGGATAGTATTATATTTCTAGCCACTGCTGTAAGTTCTGCGGAGTAGAGCCAGTGCCCATTTATTCACTAACTCAATAGCTAAATAGATGTATTTTTTTATAAACAAAATAAAGCTCGATAGGAAAAAGTAAAAACAAAAATAGGTACAAGGGCTTGGCATGCCAATCCTCCACTCATCAAGTCCGTGATTAGCTTCAATGTGAACAAAATTCCCATGACCTAACTGCAAGACAAGCAAACATGCTCTGTCACATTCATTAGATTGTCAAAGTCGACATTTTGTGGGGCGCACTATCTTTGGCCCATGGCATCAAAATTCTGATAGATTTCATCAATTATCAACTTCTCAATTAATTGATTTTGTTCTTTTGAATCTTTGCTTTTTGGGTGTTGTCCAATCTCGTTTGGTGGGTCACTCAGCTTCTAACCCTAGCTTCCAAAGCAGCAATTGCACACTGTGACAAAATCTTAAGTTTTCATGGGCTCTTTTCTTTTCCTTAGCTGGACCACTTTGTCTTTTCTATACACCACCAAGCAAATGCCAATTGGGATTTGATGTAACTTAGTGCTTACAAACCAAAAATTATTTTTTCTGAGGTGGGCCTTGGTTTACTATATACAGTTGTAAAATGCGGACCATCTTTGATAGGAAAGGCTTTGTTTTTATTTAGATCAGTCCCTTGAAGAAAAGGACATAATGACACACATGTCATTCATGGCTATATATATTTTCGGATTCTGTACACTCACATTGAATGTTATACGAAATTTCATTAAGATCAGTGTGGTGGTCCAAATTAATCTCATGAGTTGTCTAGAAAGGTATCTTCACCCAATTCATGGTCATGATGACGATACGAGTGGAACAAACACGTTGATTTCGCCAAAAATAACATAGAGTTGATTTCGATCTTGACTGGTTAAACATCTTGAAATAAGGATTAGTCATAATACTAACTTCTCTTAAACATGAAAATTAAAGTTTTAAAAAGCGTCGGAATGCGGATTGATCATCAAGTGGCGTGTAGTCACACGTATTTGAGATGCCAAAATTAATCATAATATTAAACAGCAGATTGTGCAAACTTATAATAGTCTGGAAAAATAAAGGAAAAATATGTTTACACCCAGTATTGTATGTCATACTGTGTTAGTTTTTTTATACATAGGGGATAATCCCCCACAAATCACCACGCAAGTAGTCTACTCTATAAGTTTTATAATTTAAGATTTAGGGTTTAGATGTTTTCACACTTGAAACAACTAAGTTGTGTCATCTAATTCCTAAATATTTGTATCACCAAGTTGCACCATGTAATTCATGCTAATGGCGCACAGGTCCTACTTCCAAGAATTTCCAATCTTTCTTAGGTTTTTCTTTTCTCTTTGTTGCTTGCTTTTCTTTTTCGGCCAGTTGGGTTTCCCTTTCTTTATTTAATTATATCGCACTGGCAAGTTTTGTCGTGTGGACCATAGATTTCGCACAGCTTATTTACATTGACATGAGCTTTGTGGCCAAAGGCAGCGATTCACCTTCCAACTTGCAATGCTTATAAAAAGACAGAAACCAACACAGAGCGATCTGATTCGTAGAATCAGCATCCTCAAAAGCAGCGTACCCCACTTTTTGCTGGATTCGATTGACCAGTCATTCGTGACAAAAGGGTTAAGAAAAAGATGTTGAAAAGCAGTCAACTGCTCCAAGTCTCCCTTTTTTCTCTTGCCATTTTTGTAACTACTTGGATGATGGCGAGGTTGCATTTTCAAGGCTATACTCTAGTTGTAGTTGACGAATAGATTATTCATCAACTATGGTATCTACGTAGCTGGAGAGCATGAGGATTCTTGCTCGTATTTTTCCTTGTTTCTTTTAGTGACTTTATGTCGCATAACCTTATTGTCAAAAAGTTCTACAAAAAAATCCTATAATTACAAATATAATTTGATCTACAGCGTGTTCATAAGTGATACTTACCCAATCTTATAACTATCATCAGTGACGGAGTTGGAACTATTGACTTCGGAGTTCTACGTACACATATTTTCTTCTTCACGCAAGATTTTTTAAATACTCTCATCGTCTGATATAGAGATTTTCGCAGCAATGGCATTGCACATCTTCTTGACGTATAATTGTCTAGATAGCCATATCTTCTCATTTCGATGACATGGTAACCATCCATTTTTCGAACTTTTGAAATTCGGGTTATTGGATCCGCCGGCAACATAACCACTTTTAATTAAATTGCATGAATAGCTTCTCGTATTTTTTAGGTCAAGTTCTTTGAATAAAAAAAACAGGGACACGTGATTCGCATCGGCAAGAACGATGACCTGGTGCAGTACGCAATACGCATGTGTGGATGCATGGATATGCATGACCAAAAATGGGTACGTAACTTAGAATATTCCCCTCTTTGGCTACTCCACACGCATCACGGGGAGATACGGTGCGTGGAGGATCGTGGGAGATCTAGTGAAGAAAAAACAAAGTCATCTCCATCTTTTATCATCGTTCCATGCCGAGCTCCTCGTTTAAAGTTCGACCTAACCCCCATCTGCCTTTTTTCTCTCATTCGGAAAGGGAGATCTTATTCCATGAAAAAGCAGATCGTTCACATGCTGCAATAAAGTTGCCAACCCTCTCTCTCTCTCTCTCTCTCTCTCTCTCTCTCTCTCTCTCTCGGTTTTATGAAGACAAATATGGCGGTGGAAAGTTGCAAATTCAATGAAAAGTCCCCATACCCACTTTTGGTTATGGATTTCGGAGAAGTCTAATGGCCATAAGATGTGTGAAGAGCGAGCGGGAAGGCGTGCCGACTCATGGAATGTGATGCCAAAGCACATTCTTAACATGTGCCCCGTGCTTCTAGAATTAGGCATAGATAGGCAAGATGGGGTGTGCAAAATCTTGAAAACGTGATGGACATGTGTATTTAGCAAAGGCTAATGACAAGATCTTTGGGCGATTTTGTCTCTAGCAAAACTAGTCAAGGTGGGTGCTGACTGCTGAGTCATGAGCAATGTAATATCATAAAGATAAAAGGTGTTATTGAATACATGAATTTGACACAATGCTTCTGGTTGAAGGTAATGTATCCATGATCTATCGTATATGCAAAATCCACGTGCACATTTCCAAGAAAATGGGTATTGTGAATTCTATTAAGATCGATATTCTAGACATTTTGTTAGTGGGTTATAAAATATGGACACCACTCCCATGCATACTTAATTTTACTTAATTTAATGTGAATGATATTTTTGCTAGTAATCCATTGAGCTTGACAGATAAATTTTCTTAGTGACATGACATTATCTTTATCTCCTCCATCCCCGACCGGAGGAAGATTGGCGGGGATAAAAGCAATCGGGGCGGGGACAAAAGCAATTAACATCACCTATATATTTCACTGATAAAAAAGTCGATCAAAGGGATTTCCCTTCAACTAGAGACCAAAGAAATATGACTCATCCACAAAATCACAGTAAAAAAATGGATCATGAGTACAAAGATGGTACATAAAAAATAATATCTCTCTTCATGATATGAGTTTATAGAAGTCTAAGACTCAAAGTTCCATAGTATATTATCTTAATGTCGAAGCAACGACAGTGGACTTCTCAATGAACAAGAAAAGCGAAAAAGGGGAGGATCCTCCAAGGCTCCAACCTGGCCACCATCCGACGTGGCTGGGGCGAGGCGCTTCGCCGTCACGCTCTCGGGGGCGCGTCGGTACCTACTCGCCCTTTTGCTCTTTTGTGGGGAACTCGGAGATTTGACACGTCCGTGCGTGACACGTTTACCGAGCGGCGGGATGCGGGAGGGGACGTAAAACGGTGCGCTTTTGCATTGCATGGGATTAAAAACCCTAGGGACGACGCCTCCTCATTGGCCGGTCCGCCTTACAAGAAATCATGATCTTATAATTGCCTCCCCCTCTCTCCTTCCCTTTCCCCTTTTTAGCCCAGAATCTTATAATTGCCTCCTTAAAGAAAGCTAATAAAAACGCGGGACCCACCATTTTTTTACCCTTGTTTCTCGACCATTTTCGACTCTGCTTTTTAGGGCAAGAAGAAGGGAAGAAGAGAGAGAGGTGGGGAGAAAAGGAGAAGTGTCTGCAAATTGGAGGAACCCGAGTAAGATTTGATTTTGCATGGACCCAACAACAAACCCCCGAACGAGATCTGATCGTTAATAGTCGAGAAAAAAGAGAGAAAGCGGGCAGCTTTTTGGCTGTCTGATTTCGTTTTCGCATGGAAAACAGCGAAGAAAAAGATGAAAGTGCGAGAATCTTGATGCCTACCATGGGCGTGGATTCCTTTCTTATCCTCTGTTACGTTGCGAAATCATTGACCATTGGAGAGAAAAAGGAGAAAACAATGTTAAAATGGACAGTTGGTGTTTGTCGTAGTCAACCGATCTTTTCGAACTAATCATGAAGTTAAAGACTTAGGTTAATGATTTTCCCTCGGACGAGACATCGGGACATTAGAACTGTCCGAGATTGATTGGGGGTGGGGGGTGGGCGTATGTGATGTGACCTCGGTTTGCTTTACAGCTTGATGTCCGCAAGAACCCATGTCTGTCTTTTCTACGGATAAAGGGTGGGAAGGTGGGGAAGACCCAAGAAGCAATTTTCGATTTTGATCACGAAAAATATTCCATTTACATCGCTCCCCAACATTGTTCAGAACCAATCTTGCAATGGAAAAGGACAAAAGAAAAAACCCTAATGCAGACCCCGCCGACCGGAAAGGGCCTCCTCCTCACAACCTGCCGGGCCGCCATCGCTTGCAATCTTCCCGGGTACCGACGATCTCGAGAATATCTTCTGCCCCGGCGCGAGGACCGCCATTGGGTCGAACCTCGCCTTCCTCTCCACGAACCTCCCCCATTGCTTCCCGAAGTGCCACTTCCACTCCTCCTGCGACTGGTAGTAGGGGAGGTACAGCTTGTAGTCGATCCCGTTCTCTTTGCAGGTCTTCAGGATCTCGTGGTTCTGCGAGACCACCTGTTTGGCCGACGGGCCCTCCGGGTACGGGAGGGTGTACCGGAGCAGGGCCACGAGATAGAATATCTCGCCGCCGGATTCCGGCAGCACCACGGACGTCCGCTTGTCCCACCTGCGAGGTCAATTCCAACAAAAGCCTCGTCAATAATTCATTTGAACTAGCGACGGTGTCTTAAAAATAATTGTTCTGGCGAATGAAAGTACGCTTGTCGTTTCCCGAATGGCAAAGCGAAAGTAAACATCTCTCGACATCTCATTTTCTACAAAAAGAGGGGGGGCGGCGCGATGACGGAAACGCCCCTCAAAGTACCGCTCGTTACCCCTTTTTCTTTTCACGGCTCTCGCTTTACATCAACCCCTAGGTCATAAATTATTAAAGCTCAAAAAATAAAAATAAAAGTTGAAAAGATAGAAAAAGAAAAGAAAAAAAAGTTATGAATTCACCATAACAGCGACCTTCCCCCCCCCCCCCCCCCAATTCATTCAAAAGGACCGAAAAAGCCTGTGCCAGAAAAAGGTCACGCAACCAAAAGAAGCACGAAAAATTTCTGTACAGAATCGTAATTTCGAGTGGTCCCCCTATCTTCTTTTTTTTTTTCCCTCCTCTGCTTTATCATCGCAAAGTACAGGTTTTTTTTTTTTTTTAACTTTTAATGTACTCTTCAGCTCAGCTCGTACGCCATCTCCCCTTGCGCCTAGTACCAAACCACCTAACCGATGACGTTCTCGGCCCAGCACAAGATTGAGTCGGTCCTCGTTTTCGGGATTCTCTCTAAAAATAAAAAATCTAAAATCTAGAAGAAGCAGCATCGCGCGACATGAAAATCATCCTATTTTCCATTCGCGTCAAGCTAGAGCGCTAAGAACTTCCATCATGCTAGAATCGCGCATTTTCCAAGCGCCAAAAGGCGCGACCTAAGTCGTCCATTTCGAGCCTCGGCGTCGCATCGTCCCGTCCCGGCTCCACTGCACGATTGGCGGAGGCGGGGGGTTGCAGGGGGCGTGATTGGCTACAGTGGGACGCACAAGCGTACAGACGGTACGACCCGTCAGCGGGGCGCCAATCAAAAGGGCGCTCGTGGGTCGCGTGTGGGTCGCGTGTGGGTCCCGCACCGGATTAGGGCTGACCGGGTCTCTCTCTCTCCTCGAAGAAGAAGAAGACAAGAGAAAGAAACGTTTGACCCACCCCGCCCTTCGAAATCTTAACCACCAGATTTAATGATGTTCAGTGAAAACACATTGTCAGCACATATCCTTTCTGAAAAACTAGGGGACAAATCCACATATCCGCGGGCCCCCCCACCCGCCGGGGCTGCCCGCCCCCGCCGCGCCGCCACGACAGCCACCCGCCCGGACCTAGTCACCCGGCGAGCTCGCGACACGTGGCGGCCCAAGGGAGGAACAGAGCCGGGAGCCCGGTCATCGCGGGCCCCGCCGATATGTGGCGGGTCCGTGATGAGAACTCGTGATTTGTCGCAGGTATTGGATTATATCGTATCGGGATGTGATGATGAATGAAAACACGGCAGCGAGTGAGAATTACGAACCTGCTCCGGACCATGGGGTAGACCAGCATGGGGCCGCCGACGCCGTCCTTCAGGATGCCCTTGAACACCACCCGGTTGAACTTGGCGATGTCGTCCCGGGACACGAACAGGTTCAGCCAAGGGTGGGGCGCGTCCCAGAGGCCGGTGGCCTTGGCGTCCCGCTCCGCCTGCTGGACCCGCAGCAGGAACTCCGCGTACCCCACGTCCCGCCGGAACTCCAGCCCCTCCACGAATCCCAGCCGCCCCAGCAGTTTGCCCACCACCTGTTCGACAAAATTACACACGCACGCAACGGTCAAGAAAACCCATCACGCCGAGGGGGGGCAGCGGGCAAGCAAGTAGCGAGCAAGCAGCCAGCAGCAAAAGAGACATGGCGAATTGATGATGATGATGCTGATCTACAGATTCCAGAAAATGATCCGGGAGGGGCCTTTGGCGGGTTGCGGTGCGTGTGCGTGCGCGTGCGCCGGAGGGACCAGCGACGTCAGGCAAAATCTCCGCGATCAGGCGCAGCGACAGCGACGACTCGTAAGACCAGAGGGGGCAGGGGGCGGCTTCCCCAAAATAGCCCCGGTCGGACGCCCCAACCCCTAAAGTGATACCGCGGCTGCGCGGGGGCATTCCTGCAATTTGCGCGCGAGCGCGGGGGCAGTTACGGCGACACGCGGGGGGTGTCAGAAAATCCAAGGGGAGATGCATCCGCGCCGTGCCGTCAGCTTCAGTGGCGAAGTAACTCCCGCAAAGACAAAATCATTTAAAAAATTCCCAAAAAAGAAATTTCTTTTTTAAATGTAATATTTTTATTTTTGGTCTCCGGAGCACTCGATGGGTGGTCGCACTAATTTTATTTTCACTCAGAAAAAAAAAAATTAAAAATATTTTTTTATTTTAATTTCAAATGGGTTATGATGGTGGGCAGAGAAAAGGTCGTAGAGAATTGGGCAGTAGTAGAGGGGGCCATCGTCCCCTCGTCGTTCGCAGTCGCCGAGCTTCGTACACGTGTGAGTCCAGCCAGGACAGTCGCCACTTCCCCGTCCCCACTCCCGCCTGTCCAGCTCGGACACTTCCCACGTGCGGGGTCCCCCTAAGTGGGGCCCCCCCGCTCAGCAGAGAAAGGAACCGAGGTCAAATCCCGGAACTAAAAAGAAAAGAAAACTCAGCTCCGAATCTCTCTATACGGGTTCTTAATACGGCATCGCCGCTAAAAAAAATTAAATTAAATAATTCCCGTGAATATAATGAAAACTGAAATATGACCTGAGACATCATTAGAAAAAAAAAAAAGTGCAGCCTAAGTCCTAATTTCATTCTAAACAAGTGATGTCATATCGATGTGTGAGATGATATAAACATTACATCACGTGCTTTGAAAAAAGAAACCGTCATGTTGAAAGCCGAGTCAAAATACTTTTGTGGGCTTTAATTTGTCACGCCTTAGGCTAATCCATGTGTGGACCAGGTAAGACTAAGACTGTTAGGCGTGAAAAGATAAAAATGCATGATTGATCGACGCGATATTGATTAGAGGGTGTTGTTACCGAATCGACGTCTGAGGGAGGGTTGCTCCTCTGGTGGTGGAGACCCAGCTCCAGGCAGTAGAGGACCGAGCCGGCGTCGGGGGACAGCCGGGACGGGTCGAACCGCTGGTCCGGCTCAAGCGGCACCGTGGGCCAGCCGTTGACCGGGTCGTCGCTGTTCACGAACGCGAACCCCTCGATGTAGTCAAAGGTGTCGCCGTCCGGCCGAGTCACCAGCGACTCTGCGTCCCGGGTGAACTCGCCAAAGTCCGCATACACCACTCTTATCCACCGCACCTGCAGAAATCGCCCACCATATAAATATTTTTAGGGAAAAATTCGCCTAAATTGACATAAAAAAAGAGGAAATAATTCCGGCAAAAATGAAAATCGGAGAGTGGAGTCCGTACCATGTCGGGTGCGGGTTGAAGCAAGATCTTCGCCTTAGTGATTATGCCGAATTGGCCGAGGCCGCCCAGGACGGCGAAGAAGAGCTCGGAGTTGTCGCTCCGGCTGCAGGTCAGCGTCTCGCCCTGGCCGGTGACGACCTCCAGCTCCGTCACGTTCGACGTCTGCGGCCCGTGGCGGAAGGCCTGGCCGCTGACGCCGGCGTTCGACAGCGTCCCCCCCACCGTCAGCCCCAGGTAGTCGGTGTACGACCGCGGCGCCAGCCCGTAGCTCAGGCACTGCTCGAGGACGTCGTCCCATAATGCCCCCCCGGCGACGACCGCGTAGTGGGCGCCGCCGGCGCCGGCGCCGACGACGACCTGGAAGTGGCCGGCGCCCGCGGCCCGCATGTCCACGACGAGGCCGCCGTCCGACATGGCCTGGCCGTTGATGGAGTGGCCGTTGCCCCGGGCGGCGACGGTCAGGCTGGGCGACCGGAGGGCGGCCCTGACGGAGCGGGCCACGTCGTCGGCGCCCGAGGGGCGGACGACGGCACGGGGCTTGGCGGAGCGGAGGCCGCCGAAGTCCCTGGCGGCGGCGGCGGTCGCGGCGGGGGACCAGTCCAGGATGCCCTGGAGCTGGAGGTCGAGGCCGGAGACGCCGTCGTCCTGCCTCGCCTCGGCGTCGCTCTCGTGGACGAAGCGCTCCGCGTAGGCTATCATCATCGGAGCCGTCGCGGGTCGATCGATTCCGCCTCCGTTTCCCACTTCCCGCTCCTCCGAATCGTGGGAAAAAAATTGGAAAAAAATAGAAGCTTTCGAACCCTTTCGTTCTCTCTGTCTCTCTCTCTGTCTCTCTGCTGGTCTCGCTTTTGGAGAGGGGCTTAAATAGCGGTTGGGCATGGGTCGTTTTTGGCGCAATGGGATCTTGGGCTAGCTGAATAAGGTTAAGCAACATCGAATTATGACGTCAGCAACGGGCCACGGTGTCGATGTCCTGTTTTAAAAATGTTATGATCCTATCCACATCATCTGTCTGCCACTTCCGTTGTTTGTGCCAGTTTTATATTTGACATAACCGTGTATTATTTTATAAGCTCGGTTACCTTTCTTTACGCCCTTTTTTCTTTCCTTTGCAAAGTGATTCGAAAAAGATTGTAATGCCCCCCATCATGATGCCTCATTTGCCTGTGTTTTTCTTCGCGCATCTGATTATGGTTAAGCACTCGGATTTTTTCTCTTTTTTTTCAATGGACCATTATAGTTAGGTAAATCCCCACGCATAAAAAGCTTATTATTATTATTTTTCCTTTTTTTCTTATTTGGCTCACTCCATTTTTTAGAATGTGATAGGCGATATTTTGATAATGTATTAATTGCAACCGAATCATGTTATCAGTTGGTTGAAATGAATCTCACGTGAAACCCACATGATCTGACGGTTTATCTGCCTAGACGAAGGTATAGATAGTATTTACTATTATATTTCATTATATGTATGTCTCCTCCTCCTCCTTGCTGTGCAACCTACATCTCCTTAGCACAATATCGGTTTGTTTTCTATTCAGCACTTGATCACTTGATCGCTTTTAATTTTTAATTTATTCAGGTGATATCTTATGAAAAATATTTATATCTCATTGTATTTGCACTTTGCCTATGAGTTAATTTAAATAAGAAAAGCATGAGTTAAATGATCTTAATTCTTCATGGAGCTACAAAAATTTCCCAGGAATTTGTAAGATCGTGCTACCGACAATTTTCTGCACGTTCTCATTCCATCTTCTATTCCTCAGTAGTCTCTCAGCCGACTGTGGAAAGAGATCTGATAGGTACTTGGTATGTGATGCAAGTTCATCGGATAAGTTTTGGTAGGAGGGTTGTTGACATACGAGGACATTGCAGTAGTATATAGAAGCATGTAATGATCTTTTAAATAGCATCCCCTTTGGTTTCGTGGAAGGTTCACTTGCCAGAAGAAGAGGCATAAATTGAAACGGTGCTTCAAACGTGGAAGGTCTGCTTCATTTCACTAAAAGGCTGAACTGCTAATAATGATTAACATTTTTTCTTAGGTTAAATGCGTTACCGCTGTTTTCTGATAGACTACACTTTAATTTGATTTGTAAGTATGATGTTTTGTCCTGACCAATATGTATCATGGATTTCATTAACGAGGGCTTTTGAGATGGTTGTTGATGGACCGAGAAAGGAAGTTGTTTCTAGTTTTATTGTGTGATCGTCGAGAGTTAATCGACTTCAGAGTTGGTATGTTATAAATCTGGAATATGGAACCCATTCTATTAGGACCGGTTTCTAATGTTTAGAACCCGAAATCTATCATGTTTGGTCTGGAATCGATTCTAGAATCTGCCTTGTTTTTTCAGTACAATTTTGGGGTTTACTCAAAAACCCATTTTTTTTTTGTTTCTTTCTTTGGTTTCATTTTTTTTTTTACAATGATATAATATGAGCAAGTTCAAAGTAAAAGATGAATAACATAAATCCCTATCCACCAAAAGTGACAATCTATAAGATAAACACGTATCTTTATAAATAATAAAAAGTTTAAATATGTAACATAAAATATAAATTTTAAAAATCCATTTCTCATTCATTCATGAAAACATTACTCCAACTTTTTCCCACATGAAAACAAAAAATCAACAAAATTAAATTTGCAATAAATTTATATAACACCTTAGCCTTATAAATAGAGAAAGAAGGTTTCTTTTAATACTTTTCTTAGCTTTATAATATCATTTTGAAATGGATTTGGTTTCTCCGTGGGTCATTACTTGAAATTGGGAATCGGATCCAGTCCAGTTCTCAGGCAGAATCGATCTGGTTGCACACTCCACGATCAGTGTTTTGAAAATTGATGATAATGCTTAGCAAGTGCATCTTTGAATAAGACCCAGTCGATGCCTAACGTGTTGGGAATTCGGAAGTTACTGATAAAATGTCAGCTCTAAGCTTGGAGCTGACTTCAATTATTCAATAGTCTCGAGACACGTCTCGTCTGTTCATTCCCTCCATTCGCCGGCTTCCCACGCTTCTTTTGACAAAAATAAAATAGACAGAGTTGTGGTCAACTCTGTTTTTATTTCCTTAAACAAAGTTGGTTCAGTCAAAGCTAATCGATCCGGTTTTAGCACTTAAAATTTTTCCAAAACAACCTTGGAGTCGTCGACCTTGTCACTGTATCCAAGCCCTAGAAGGTCAACGATACAAATGGCTTTTGGCAGAGGGGAATGCGGTTAGCAAATTAAGTGGAATGGTTCATGATTGGTATTGAGGAAAGGCCACGGGTCGTGTGGTGTGATTTTTTTTAAAACCACCACTTGTTCGGTTGCGGCAGTGACGGCAGTGATTGTTACATTACAAGTCTATTACAGTTTTGGTCGCCTAGTACAATGTTTGTACGCAGAATTAGTAATATAAATCTATTTATTTATGTAATTATAACATTGATTGTAATTATATGATATCACACTCATAAATGGATACCGAAATGATAATTCCTATATTGCGATACCTATTTTCATATGATCACATGTTATGTGCTTGATTTTCACTTATAATCTTTTACAAATGACTAAAAGAAGTAAAATTTGTAATAAATCAAATGTTGGAGTATTAAGCTCACTAATAATTATGAGTGAATATTAAAGTAATATTGCTATATTTCCTCTAATTTTGATTTTAGGATCCGTTGGAAGTTCTGATGATGCTCCCCTCTTATTACATATGACATTCATAAAACCAAACGTGTAAGAGGTATTCACATTATTTAAAGCAAACAACAAAATAGTTATCATAACTATTTTACATTACATTGCAATAGCTATTACACTAGAGCCATATTTTTAAGTTTTCGACTTTACCCCTTAATACGTAATCAAAATCAAATGTCTTAGGGGTAAATGACAAGCCTCTCTGCTTTGTAGAAGATGAAAAACTCGTTTTTCTTAGAATTAATACTACTCTATAAAGGTTAGAGGACCTTATACTCTCATGGGATCTCAATTATTTTTTTTTTCCGAAATATCTTTAATTATTTATTTACAAATATGGGGAAACGTATAATTTCATCACTTTATATATCCCTCACATGTTTCAATGTAAAAACTTGGATATTTTCTATCATAAAAACCTTTTAGAAAATCTCATAATTGGAAATATTATTCTCTCGTCACATATATTTATACCATTTTCTTTGTATCACGTTCATCAGTTATTTCTTTTCTTTATTGAATAATTCACATGTCAAAGTGACATTTGCTCAATCTTTCAAATGTATGTTTCTTGTGCACTTGCACTGCATGTCTACAATTGCTAGTGTTACTAGAATAAGAGCAAACCTTGTAATTTGTACTATAATATAGCAAAAAGGACACTCTATTTGGAAGAGATCTCAATCATTTTTTCTTCTTCTTTAAATTTCCTTAATACTTATTTGGAAGTATGCATAAGTTAATAATTGTATCTTATCTCCTGCAAATTTCAATTTTAGTCTTTCCCAATATCCTTCAATAACCTTCATAAGAAAAAAATTGCAAACTTTGATGTACTTTTTATTTATAATCTAATGATTCAAATTTTTCGTAATAAAGTTGTTTGTACTTCATATTTCAAATGTTCAATTTTTGCATACATGAGCCCCTATGCACATTTGGAAATATGAGAGATTTAATGAATCGAACTCTTTTCATGATTTCGTCTCTTGCTAAAAGTATATGATTATAATTCATCTTCAAGAATAATTAAACAAAATAGCAAGAGTAAAACCATAAGAAAGAAGCCATTCTAAACACATATTATATGCTAATTACTCAGCCAGACAATTAACAGTACGATCAGCAGGAAATCAGACATGAAAAAATCGGACATTCTTGTGCTGAGGTGATTCATAGTGTCCACCAATATGTGACATTAGCATGTACAAGTTGTTAGAGATGTCTTAGTCACATCACCTTAAGTTTTAAAAAATTTAATTATCTCTCACTTTATTTTAATATTATTTTCCTTTCCTCAAAACATGGATCCTTCTCTGATAATCGTGCTTCAGATTACTTTATAATTTTCGTTGAGCCTCTCAAAAGTCAAACAGTATTTCATTGTAGCGAAGTCAACGGGAACTGATGAATTGACAGCTTCTGGCATAGTGCAGTGTACGCGACCTAGACCAGAAAAATCATAAATAGGACATAAATAATGCCAAGAACATAGGAGTATAATAAATAACATAATCATATATTCCAGTTAATCCCAATAAGGCATTATAGATAAATGAAGATGTGAGCTGGCAGATATAGGCTCTCTTCCCACTGCTTATTTCTCTATGCTATCTTTAATTGAATTTGATCACATGGAAATATGTAAGTTAAGGCACATAAATCACCGCCCAAAGTTCATAAGATACGAATGAATGTGGGTCACCCCAACTCTAATAAACCTTATTATATCAATTGAATATACGTCGAGGTTCATATTTGGAATTCCAATGAATTAAGTATTATTTATTTTGTCAAAGATGTGATATTGAAGAGTTCTTACGCATCATTCATTCAGTCATGAAATATGCCGCCTAATTTCATAGTAGCTGGCCGGTGAAGTCCATTTAATATGCCGACCAAAAAAAAAGTCCATTTAATATACAAATTTAATATATCGAGACTTTATTTAGTTCTCGAGATCGGCCAACGGTTTGTATGATCGATAGACCCTTGATTGGTCCTTTCATTTAATGTACTATTTCTTTTTCCCTACTGATATCAGAATTCGGGAATCTATTGTAATAGAAATTACTTTGGATCATTGTGATTGGTGTTGACACCAAAAGATGTCCATGTCTTTGCTCGGCTATTGAGAATGGAAGAGATCCGGCAAGGTGCAGCAGAGAAAAAATTGGCCGAGTGTTGAAAACTCTGAGTCGGCAAATTCAATTAATCGATAGGAAAACTGGTTTTAGTTGACGGACGGCATAAGTGAAAAAAGCCAGCTCTAGAAGTGGAATGTCAACAAATGGAGGTCGACTCAAGTGACAAAGGGCATGGTTGATGTAATAGTCTATAGCATAAGAATAAAGTAACCGTAAAGTGTTAGAGCTAATAATCTTGGATGCAACTGTAAGAACAGATGTAACTTTTCGGGAAATGTTGCATTGTGAACAGGACTTCCTCAAAAGACATATTGAAAATGCTATAAATAATAAATACTTATTTTTTATTCTGAATTTTATAACTTGTGAAAATCAATGTTTGACCAAATAAAACTTTTCAAAAGTTAATAACTGCTCATATATATAAAAAATAAATAATAAATGTTGAATGTGCCAATTATTGAGCTCGCAAGCAAGCTAAGTGCACCTAATTATTTGTGCATTCGCGTGTGGGTATTATAGGATCAAGCTTGCTTAGCCCATTGTCTTCGATTGAGAAAATGGCTAATAACCATTAGGAAAATAACCACCCATATATGAAAAACAATAAATGTTGATCGCTCCAATCATGATCCATGAACTCACAAATGAGCTTAGTGTACCCAATAATTAATGCATCCACATGCGGGTATTGTAGGATCAAATCCACTTAGCCAATTGTCTCCAATGGTAAAGTTAGAAGACTTTCATATTTATATGTTGGCCCACACACTTCCATCTTTTCTATGTGGGACAAGACACTTTTATTTGTTTTACAAACAAGCTTCTAAGAGTTTCGAGAAGGGACCACCAATCAATCAAAGAACACCAAGT
Source organism: Eucalyptus guilfoylei (assembly GCA_016097605.1). Classification (NCBI taxonomy): domain Eukaryota; kingdom Viridiplantae; phylum Streptophyta; class Magnoliopsida; order Myrtales; family Myrtaceae; genus Eucalyptus; species Eucalyptus guilfoylei. The sequence continues at coordinate 34,422,230 of CM027862.1, read as the reverse complement.
ATTCGATTTTATCATTTTGTTAATCTTTACATTTCTAATACTATATAGCTAGACACTGTTATCTCCGGATTTAATACTTTTAAGTTTCCCATCATTTATACATTCTGTTCGAGAATTAATAAGGGTCATTTCACAATTTTTATCAATTTACCGATCGATGTACACTTTAAAAGGTGTCGCGTCACCCCTTTTTGGTGAAACCATTAATAAATTGAGATGTCAAACAAGCTTCTGCACTTCAAAAGGAGCTTGAGTCATCGATTTGGCTCAGTTAAGATACCGGGCGATGGGGAGCCCCTACTTCCCAGGAAAATGCAATGAATATTTTTTTGCAAAATAAATAGAGATAGAGCCTTATGGTGTCTTTTTTATAATCAAGGACTATAGTAGTGAAAATGTCTTAGTTTATCAAAATTTGGATTCTCTTGACGCGAGGAGGCTGTAAGATTATATCAAAAGTCTGTTTTAGACAGGTCAGCTCATGAAGTACCAATATATTTGGCATATTCGCAAATCAGAAACCTAAAGCAAAAGAAAGCAGTGAAATTAAGCATATCCATTGAAGTTACGTATGATATCATAGACAAACTGAGGGTATCCATCACACCTAATGTGGAGTCAGCATAATTAAGGTTTGGATTTTGACTTCCTTGTCTTGTAAATAGGCATGACACATAAATTTCTGAATCCAAACTGCTATTTGGTAGCATATTCAATCGTATTCACTCACTGGAAATTAATTCCCCCAAAAAATGAAAATTTTCCTTTTTTTTTTTGGGGTGATATGCAACTTGCATATTTGGATACTACACACCAATGCAATTTGATGAATAAAGGCAAAGGAGATATGATATAAAAATCCGAAGCACGGATTGCACCTAACAAAGTAGATATATCTTAAATATGCATAAATTGCAAAGATATGGTATCTTTTTAGGTGACCATTGAAAGATATTGAACTTATATGCCGTACTAGGAAAAAGCATGTAGCTTAAAGGATCATGGAGGATCTATTTTCATTCGTGGCTATTTACTTTCTTTACGTCTAAAGCTAAAGCCTACCTCCTTTATTTTGCAACGCATAGTGATTTAATCACCCAAAAGAGTGACTCTCTCGTCAGATGGAGTTGTTGGATAGTATTCTCAACTTCTATCTTTATGCACAATCGAAGTTGTCACGTACATCATAGTTGCATGAAATAGACATAGGAGCAAGTTTAAACAATCTTATGTTTAGGCCGTTCAGTTTAGTGTTGACTCAAGCGTTAACATATCGACGAGGTCCATGTTTGATGATACCGGGATCTATTTACCTAAAAGTGGAGAGATCTATGTGAAGCTATCTTGAGCAGTATATGCTAAATGCAGGCGGGTTCATGCCGATTTAACGTGGCAAGCTTGATGTTTCTATTCTACTTCGTTTTTAGCTCATTACATAACTAGAGTAATGCTTGTGATACCAAGCAGTAATGAAGACCGATAGTACAAAAACTTACCGGCAAAGGTAATGCAAAGACAACATGAATAGACGTACCAACTGATGGTCATGGTCATGTCTTTACATAAAAGGATAGATAGCAATCTCACGAGATTAGTGTAGTGATTAGACTAGTCATACGGGTGGGTCGGGTTAAAAATGGTCTAACTTAAATAAATCAATTTAACTCATCTTGACCCGTTTTTATACAATGCAAACTAGTGACCCATACCTAACCTAAATCATATCCAACTTGACCCATATAGCTAATTTAACCAAATTTATTAAAACTCATGCCCAAAATGAGGTGAGAGTATGAAGTGAGTGAGTGTGTAATTGAGTGAGGGCAATAGAGAATAAAAAAAGAGTCATAGAGGTGGATTGGATTTAAGTAAATTGTAAACCTATTTGTGACCTATTTAACATTCATATTATATTGGGCTTTACCATTCTAAACTCATTTATAACTCATTTATTGAATATATCTAACACATATAACATCTTATGCCATCATATATGGATTAAGAAATGGGTTTGTAATCCATTTTGACATGTATAAGAGAACGATACAAATATGAGTCTTTGTACCAACAAGCACAACAACATTGTGTTTCTAACATTCGCTAAGTTTTCAGCTATCTCTAATTACCCGTTTCATTAGGTTAGTGGGATATTTTATGAGCGCAAGGTTTATTCAACTCCGGTGGAGTTCCACATCATTTTGTTTTTTTTTCCCTCGATAATCGTTCAAAAAAAAAAAAAAACCATTGAGATGATAAAATGAACGATAACATGTTTTGTATTCCATGCAAATTCATGCAAGACACTGCAAACTCAAAAGCATATCGTTCAAGAAGAACATTCAATTCTATTTTACATTATATGTTCTGTTGTATTAGGTTTTCTTTTTTCTAGTGCCCTTTCTTGGGCGTGCGTGGGACCATGGTGTCCCGGAGGCTTCCTAATACAATGGCATAATATAGTTTGGTAAATTAGGTTGGGTAACAATTTCTTTTTTATTATCTCCCTCAATAATCATGAATATTTTTATTGGTGAAAGGTCCAACTGTTAAGGCAGGACCACTTCATAATAAATGTAATATCTTGTTTGTAGGAGCATCTATATACATAATAAATCAGATAAGCTCGCGTGTACGCATATGTATTCATGTAACCATCTCTGTGACTTGCACCAGTCGCATTAAATTTCATTAGAAGAACAAATGGGATGAAACTGTATAAAGAAGGGCATACATTAAAAAAAATGAGACATGAGAAATCTATAGGCACCGATATAGGTTTGTTGTCCACACAATTCAGTGCATATAATATCGCATTTGAGTCACTTAACCGAATTCTAGTTCGCGTTTTACCGACATCATGATTTTAGTGGGGGTCTTTCATTGAGTCAAAGCTATATCTACTAGGATTATCTTCCTCGTCGTTAAAAAAAGATTTAAAAACATGCATTAGAATGTCTAAAACCAAGTGCACGGAATATATCTTTTGCACTAAGACAATAAAAACAGGATTTGGGATCCTTCAATAGTGAATTATATAAGATCCGAGCAGCAAACGGTGTACGCTAAAAGCTGTTTCTTGTGCCGGCCGGTTTTTAATTCTTATCAACTTTTCAGTTTCGGAGTAATTTGAGTCGTGCCTGCAACCATAGAGGATGGTGTGAAGGTCCTTGTTAATATAAAAGTTCCCTTCAATACGTGGTCCAGAAGAAAGAAACTACGGTTCCCTCGGCAGCGTGCAAGTTCAAATGCGACCTTAATGCTCGATGTCTTCTTCAAATGGTCCCCAGATACCTAAACTTCGTCATCTTCTTCGCATCATTAAATTGTTTTTCCCAAGTCTTATCCTAGATTTGGTATGGATTTGGGGGGGGTCTTTAGGGTTCTCAATGTTTTGATCAACCTTCTTCTGATCGAGACTCTTCAAGGGCGGCTCTCAATTATTCAATTCTAAGTTTACCCAATGTCACATACTATCCATCGTCATCTGGGTGTAAAGAAAGCTACAAAAGAAGGGTTTCCCCTTGGATGGAAAATAAAAGTATAATGAAAGAGACTTCGGGGGTATTGGGCATTGTGAAACTGGAGTTAGTCAATTGTTTCGGGTATAAAAAAATTTGTTGTCCGAGCCGAATAAGACATGCAAATGGAAAAATACAAGATGCTGCTGATCTTTATCGTTGAGGATGTCATCTTTGTTGTAATCCACTACCCCATAGATCCTTGACTTCATCATCGCAATTTTAGTTCAAAGTACATTCGGCCGCATCAGCTAATGTGTCCACGTCTTTATGTGACAATAATGAGTCATCACTGTCCAATTGGGTTTCATAGGGGGGCCATGTATCAACATAAGTTTTCTAATAATAACTATTAAGTGACTTGCAGGGAATAATAAATGAAAATAGGAGGGCCATGTATCAACATAAGTTTTCTAATAGTAACTATTAAGTGACTTGCAGGGAATAATAAATGAAAATAGGACACGTAATACTCTCATCAAAGGGTACTTACTAAGACCAGCTTTATGACGTGAAACCACGCGAGTCGGATATTGAATTACGTAAGTAGCGATCTACCCTTTAAGGTCATGGCTCTCAACCTTTTTTAAGGGTTTCACTCGGGCATTTTCGCGTCATTTAGTAAAACAAAGCTTAGCAAGAATTTGGAATTTCTTAGCTTGCCTGTTGAATTCCTAAACATTGCTTGCTGTACCATCAAATCTCTTGGTTGGTCCTGGTCATATCGCAACAAATTTTCAGTGAGCTGTGCAGATTTCATGTGGACACGATCTGATCCTTCCCAATCCAAAGATATCGTCCATAATTTTTGCGTAGATTCGGCGTGCGAAATCAAGATCGATATGGCGTGTCGATCTTGAACAGTATCTCCCCCAATTAGTTCCTTCGTTTCTGCATGGGCAAGGTCAATTCGAGGCAAATCAAATCTTCTCTTAACGAATGAAACAAATGAAGATATTGTATCAGTCGCCGTCAGAGGAAATATATAAAATATGGACAAGATTAGATTTGGGGCGCAATTTTCTAATGACAAGTAGCGTTGGACGATAGACATCGTCGCCTCTCGAAGGTTTTTAGTCCAGATGCGAATCTAATGTTTCGATGTTTTCTCGAGTTAGGCACTTGCAGTTGCAGCGAATCTTCGCAGTTGAATATTCCTGCAAAGATTGTAGAATCTTTTGTTTGCATCGTTTCTTGCTCCTTTCCTTGTTCTTGATGAGAACCTTCTCTGCATCTGCCTTTTTCAAAAATTAATCATAAAAAAAAAACCTTTTTCTCACTTTAATTAAAGAATATTAATTAAGGTTTTAAAGTTTTAAACTGAGGGTCGTAGAGGTTGGGGTAATTTATTATTCGAGTGATTGGCTTCATTTATATATCGGCAAATAAGCACACACTTCATGGATAAATTATTAAATTTTTAAAATTCGATTTGCTTTTAAGAGATTTAAGCAATCATCATTTAAAGCATTGGAGATTTAATTTTTTTTTTGAGAAATAATTGCATGACAATCTTTAATATATTGTGAGAATCTGAAACCATAAAAAATTAAATCACGAATAATTATAAATTATTGTGGGGTTTACTTTTTCAAAAATTTGTGACTCAACTCATTTAATGTCATATTATTATATCTCACTAAATGGATATTTTATAGAATTTAACGGTAAAAGTTTGACGTCGAAATCCTCATCCCTTCATTATGGAGAGATGAGAAAAAGAAGCAATGCAAAATGAAAAACGCTTGATTTATGTGATTGGTCATTTTCTAGTAGTCAAACTTTTGGAACACCCAATCACCTAAAATTGAAAATTGAGCACAAGCTTGATAGGTTTTCCGAAAAGACGGTGATAAAAAGAGATTCCGGTTTTGGGTGTTTACATTGTTTGAATTTGTCAAGAAATTCAACAGCAGCAAATACTGAAGTTGCTTTCACAAAGATTTTCCTCGGTACATATTGTGATGTCAACGGCGTTGTTATCGTTCGATTTGTTTTAAGGAAAAGGGTTAATGTTTTAGGGTTTTCTTGCTCTGACCAGAGAGAACCAAATCTCATGCTACTTGTTCAGATTACATAAGCATATAGAGAGATTCAGTGGCAACTTGTTCAATTGGATACTGGATTATATTAATTCATTGTCCTTTAAGATGAGAAGTACGATAGAGAAAAAGATCGCATGCTTCATTTTCGTGATTGCTTTGGTCACTGATGACAAAAGAAAATCTCGATCTTGCTTAGAATACGAAGAAACCATCAAATCAAGTCGAGCTTGATGGAGCCCTAATACATATTTTGTCATAGTTCTATCTTGCAGCTCAGTGACGGTTGACTTTAGCGTTTTGCTTTCACTGATAAATGTGCTTTTCTTCTTAATTTTTTTTTAAAAAAATCATTTTAGGATTTCTTAAGAACTATTTTTTTTTATAACCCCGAAGTTGGCACAATCGGAGAATTTCAAGCTAATGGTTTATTAAAAAAAAATGTTCATGACATTTTTTCGCATTAAAGAAGAAGTAGATTTTATAATTTCATAAAGGAACAATATCGATTAAAACTTGAAGGCTAACCATTGTAGAAAAATCAGTAAAGAATTGTATTAATTGAAAAAATTAGAAATTAAATTTCACCAAATATACCAACAAGTGTGACATCCAAGACGCAGTTATTTTAAATTAAAGTCTCATCCCACAATTCTATTTGCAGCTACTTCTCCTCATGATGGGAGCAATGAGAGAAAATCAATATACATAACTAAATTAAAGAGAGTAATAAGTTCAATTTGTATCAGAATTAGGTATAGCGCATATCTAGTACAACAAAATGTGTAAATCGAGTTCTTCGTTGGCGGTGAGTCAGACTTATGGAGAGAGATTTCATGCGCATGATGTGTTGGCTATTGGACAATTTAGCCCAACTACTTTTTTTCTTTTTTTTGGTCGAAACCCAACTACTTTACATGCATCGAGACAAATGCTTGATGAGACAGTAAACTCGTTGGTCGGCTCGAAAGGCATTCCTAGCGAAAAGCATATACAGCGATCAAGACATACTTTTCTAAAGGGGAATCGGACATTGGAAACGAAATTTGGGATACGAACTTTAAATTTCGGACATGACTTTTCATTATTGAGAAGGGCAATTCGGTCATATGAAAGCGGAGAGACGCCTTACACTTTTTGTAGTGGTTTGATTTGGTTGATTAAAGTTGTTAAATTTAAGAAATGATTTGCATTACAAAAGTTCACATATAAAAGACCATCATGTAATGATTGATGTTGATTCATTAGTCATTTTCAAAAACAGACCCCCCCCCCCAAAATAGTCATTTTCAAACGAATTTATTGCTTTGCTTAAATCGTTATCAAGTTAGAACTTGATTAACAATAAGCTTCTGCCCAGTTTTGATTGAAATATGCTTAAGCAAAAGATTACTATGTCATACTAACCCATAACCCAACCAAACCCGGCCGACCATCAAATCTCTTTCCCCCGAGATCCATCTTAAAATTTTATTTGGAAATTCATCTAGTTAAAATTGGGAAAAGTACCAAAATAGTCCTAAACCTTTTATATTTGTACCAATTCAGTCCTAAACGTTTCAATTGGATCAATTTAGTCCTAAACCTTTTCACATTGGTACCAATTCAGTCCATTCGGCTAATTTAAGCCAGAAATTGCTGTCGTGGCTGCCGGTCTTATGTGACGCCACGTGGACAAACTTTATAATTTTTTATATTTTTTTCAGATTTTTAAATTATTTTTTCCTGTTTTTTTCTTCTTCTTTTCTCCTTACCCTTGGTCGGCGAGGCTGGTCGTGGGCAAGGGGCTCCGCGCCCTCGCCGGCCACAGGCTAGGGCGTCGGCCCTCGCCCAGATCCAGGCGAGGGCTACGCCCTCGCTCGTGGCGGGCGAGGGCTGCCGCCCCCTCGCCCAGATCCAAGCGAGGGCATGTATGCGCTTAGCACTTCTCCTCGCAGCATCTCTCTCCATCGCTCGACGCTTGAAGATTGCCCCCCACGAGGGCCCTCGCCTAGATCTGGGCGAGGGTTTCGACCCTCGCCTGGATCTGGGCGGGGGCCGACGCCCTCGCTTGTGGCCAGTGGCTGGCGAGGGCGTGGAGCCCCTCGCCCCGACTAGCCTGTGGCCGACGACCTCGTTGGCCAAGGAGAAAAGAAAAAAAAAAAAAAAAGAAAAAATAATTTAAAAATCTGGAAAAAAATATAAAAAATTATAAAATTTGTCCACATGGCACCACATAAGACGTCGGCGGCCACGTTAGTAATTTCCGGCTTAAATTAGCCGGATGGACTGAATTGATACCAATTTGAAAATGTTAGAACTAAATTGGTCCAATTGAAAAGTTTAAGACTAAATTGGTACCAATACAAAAGGTTTATGACTATTTTGGTACTTTTCCCAGTTAAAATCTAATTTTACTAGATAATTTTATCTTCCTTACCAACTTATTACTAGTTCAATTTTAATCTTGGAAAGACTTTTGTTTTTCTCCACACACATCCAGCATTAAGAGAAAATGTTCCCTACCATGAATGAACTAGCACAAACTTAAATATTCATCATTTCATACATGTAGCTAAAAGATAACCCACCTGGCAATTTTTTATTTTTGTAAGTGGAAGACTATTCTAAAGCAGCTTGAAAAGAGGAATGGACTAAGTCCAATTTATTGATCTGGTTTGCATAAGGGCAGACAATCTATATGTGGAAGACTAGAAAACTTGGGGGGGTAATTAGTACCTTTTTGACTCAAGGTCAACTCCATTTGGCCTCTATCTCCAACGTGATACTCACGATCTAGGCGAGAAAAATAGAATAAATGTATATACAAAAGAAGTTTAAAGTCATAGAGCAATTTACCTTAAAAAAAGAAGTCATAGAGCAAGAGTCTTCTATTATTACTAAATGTTACGGAACTTTTCTTTTTCCTCCTCTCTTTTACGTCCATAATGAGAGATTTCTTGAGAATATCCTTATTAAGCGGGTAGGAATTGAAGAAGACTTCATATTCTCTTTGGGAATGCTATTCAACCACGTATAACTTATAGAGTTAAGCATAATAAACTTTTACTATACATCAAATAGGTTCTTAAAGGGGGCTTATGGTTGCACCTGAGCAAGTTCTTAAAAGACTCAAGAGGAAGAAACATGTGAAAGATCTGCCCTGGGATGGGAGACCCTACAATGTCATTTTTGTAGTCCCACTCATTGGAGAAGAAAATTGTGGATGGAAATTAAGGGGCCTCTTCGGTTGGAAATGTGAACTACATGTCAATACTTATGAACTGACTATCACAAGGTAAGGGAGTATAGTAGCTCATCACGCCTGGATTGAGTTGATGGTGGGTGAAATACCCACTGTTGCATTGGTAGAGCTTTGCTCAAACCTTTCAATTGGAGGATAGCATCCTTGGTTTACTATAAATCAAATAGGTTCTTAAAGGGGGCTTGTGGAGGTAAGGTAACACTTATCAATCTCTTGATGAGCCTTTTGATTGTCTTCCCATTTTGATTTCACTTCTCTTTTCTCATCTCATAACATGGAGCAACATGTTATGAGTATAACATAAGTATCAAAATAATGCCTTACTCTACCTTGTGAAGATGTATAAAATATGTATGACTAGAGTACAATAACACATAATAATAAGATCACAAATAGGAGGTTTCTGAATGAAAGAAAAATATGTGTCTAGATGCTGTTTCACTAAGATAGATAAGATAAATAAATGGAAAAATGATATGAATGGTCCTTGAACTTTGGCTCAATGTGCAATTTGGTCCTTGAACTTTTAATTTGTTCAATGTGGCCCCTAAAATTTAACTCAGCATGTAATGTGGTCCCTACACTTTTAATTTATTCAATGTAGTCCATAAACTATTGATAAATGTTCAATATAGTCCCTAGTCTTGAATTAATGGAAGGGCTACATTAAAATTTTTAATACAGTTCAGGAACTATATTAAACATGATCAAAAGTTCATAGACTTCATTAAATAAATTAAAAGTTCAGGGACCACATTATATATTGGGTTAAAATTTAGGGACTATATTGAATAAATTAAAAGTTCAATGACCAAATTGTATATTGGACCAAAATTTAGGGACTGTCTGTGACATTATCCCTAAATAAATATTAGATTGTTGTCCAATCAACCTAGCTATATTCGACCCAAAAAAAAAAAATCCTAGCTACATTTAGTAAAAATAACTAAGACTTTATGCTAACTATTTTTGTTATAAGTGTTGCTCTTATATATATATATAAGTGGACATCTGTTTGGATTCATTGAAGAAAAAACAAGGCAAAACAATTGAGACAATACTGATAAACGTTAGTATATCCAGTAGAATTCATCATCACACTTTCGAATCATTTATCAGCATTATGATAATTTTGTTTATATATTCAATTTCTTTCTGTTGAAGTGATATTGCTATTGCAAACCGTTATTTCACAGCAGCAGTAAGTTCAAAGTATAGTTTCGATCACACTTTAAGATATATTTTATTAAAATTTTTTGAAACTTCTAAACAACATCTCAAGCTCCTTCTATTTTAAGACCAATTTTTCTCAAGATGTTAAAGTATGGCCCCCCAATCTTTCACTATTGTGACATAAATGTCTACGTAACATATAATATGTAGTAAATAAAATACTTAACCAATCATCATGATACAACCGAATTGAAATTTACAAAGTTGGGCATTTACTTGAAGCATTAATAAATGCAATATATGAACAACCTACTAATGGGGAATGAAATTTTTATTAGAAAAACTAGGAATATATAAATACTATTATTCTAGTAAAATAAAATAAAGAATTTCTAGATATGGTATTCGAATTTATTTAAAAAAATTGAATATCGCATATTTTCGCAAAATATCCAACAATTCTTTCTGTGATAGATTATTTTGCTGATGAGACATTCGTCAAATCTTACCTAAACAAAATGATAGACGTCAAAAGATTACCAAAACAATGTCTGTTGAGAGGAAAGTGAAATAGATGGAGTCAGAAGATGATTTTGACGAACTAGCTCCATCTCTCTAGAAACAAAGATGAGCAAATGGAAAAGAGGAGATCATATATATATATATATATATTTTCAAGAAGATCTTACGCAAATAGCTTGCTCACCTTCACACGACGTCAGTGGTACAAAAGTGAAAATTCTAACATTGAATGAAAGCTCGCAAGAGAGAGGAATTTACTTTCTTTCTTCGTGCTTTCATATAATAACCAGTTCATGCTCGAAATGTTGGATATAGATATATTATAATTTAATAAATATTGTGATTTTATTTCTCATGTTTTCTTTTAGTTGGGGAGGATAAACCTAAACGATAGAGTTTGGATCCACTTTAACTGAAGTCTTAAATAAATTCTAGCGGAGGATTTGATTAATGTGAATAATCATTTTTACAATTCTATACATATTATTTTTCTCGCGAAAGTTCACGTCAACACCAACATTTGAAATAATATAACAATAATCATAAACCTTTGTGACTTACTGGCAACATTGCCCTATTTCTAACTTATGATTTACGGTCATGCTAAGATTCGAGGTTTTTATGACTAAGATTGCCATATTTCTAACTTATGATTCACGGTCAAGCTAAGAAAAAATAAAGGCTCCAATCCAAGCCAGCTTTTTTTCTTCGTCTCAAGCTCATAAAGTATCACCATCATCACATGAATTGGGCCCCAAGATATCAACATTATTTCAAGATCTAATTAAAGTAGGGTTGCTTTCTATGATCTGTGCCAAAATCCAAATTTTTTTTCGACCACTGTGCAAACTTTGCCACTTGAAACGGGTTTTCTTGTTGGGCTCCATACAATGGGACTAAAGGAGAGAATCACTCTCATGAATAAGCATGAAAGCATTGCAAGAGAACTCTTCTTTCTTACTGGCCCAAGATGGGCATGTAATGACAAGGCGAATGTACAAATCAATCTCTCTATCTATGATCTCTCTTGAAGAAAAGAGGAATCTATGTCATCCATCATTGCCAACTGTTTAATGATGTTTTTCAAAGTGCTATATAATTGATTTCACTACATACATACAACAAAGGCGTTGCTCACGCTGCTCATGGAGAATTGACTAACGTGAATGGTGAATTTTGTCTCTTCTCTTGTCCTTTTAGTGCCCATGTCTTTGTACTATCATCATTTCCATTGCACTGAGGCTTTGCTCGTATGCCGGAGATTTAGGGCCTGTTTGGTAGAATCAGAAATTAAGTGTGGAAAATTTAAGTAGTGAATTTTAAGTGTTGATAATGTTAATTACTGGCAATAGAATTAAAAGTTGTTTGATGAAAATTAATAATGGATAGCTGAATATTATTAAGCTCTTTCCCAAAATCGAAACAAGTATGTTTTATCATTATATTTAGCAAGATTCTAGTCGCCATCTTTCAGTTTTATACTAATTGAATTAAGTAACTCCTCTTTTTCATATTGGATCAAGTGGATTTTTTTACTTAATTAAAATAATTTATGTCCAATATATTAAAGGCTATCACATGAGTTTCGTCTGATTAGTTGTCAAATAGTTAATTTTCAGAACTTCATTTGATTAGCAAATAGGCCCTTAGTCAAGCCTAAGGATGACCCATGTATGATATGAGTTATCGGGTGGCCCAAATATAGGTCGAATAGATGATGGAATGGATAGCTCGTTTTATGATTTAGTCAATACTTTGTCTCCCTTTCGTTAAACAATTTAAAGAGCAGTGCCAAAGATGAGGCCTTCACGTAGATCGTGGCCGTTGGCCCAACAAGTACTTTTCTTCTTTCGCTTTTGTGGGTTTGTGTAAGTTTTTGTTCGTTGGAGGGAGTAGGGCGCTATATTTGGGAACTCTTAATATATTACGACGTCTAAAATGTGTAAATACTTTTGCGAACATCTATGTTTTTTATACATCATTGTACAAAATAAAGAAGGTCTTGTACTTTTGAGGGATCTAAATACTATACTCAATTAATCCTTTTACAAAATCTTTCCCATGTGAACTGCGTGAGTTTTTTCTTTTTGGTTGGTAAATGTGTCAGTTAATGATAAGGTTATTTTTTCCATAAATTACATATTTCTGTCTGACAAAAGTTGTTTAATAGGTAAAAGGAACGTGCATGTCCTTTTCTGAGATGTATTGCAGTCATATGATATAACCAATTTGACCAGATATTGTTTAAAATCTGACACTAGTCAAGATAACTACCACTCAATCTTATAAATATTTAACTTTCCAAGAGTAAATGTGAAATTCTCTTATTTTCAATCATTTAAATTCCTTTTCGAAATTAACTTACATTTTCTTTCAAATATTTATCTCTTTTCATATATATTAAATTTATTTTCCAATTTATCCACACGCATAGAAGGGGAGGAGAAACAGAGGAAAAACTGAAACTCGATTTATTTCACCAAGATCAAGGTGCCTACTGAGCGTTCTAATCGATCTGAATGCAATGAGTTAATGCACCATGGAAGGAGTTGCATCACCTCATCAACTCAGCAACCCATTTAGACAGCATTTCATCAGAAATCCACCCGTTTTGATCCCCTCCATCTTCATTGTCTTCTAAGAGCTGAGAGTACTGATTCCCAGACATGCACATATCCTCCAAACTGAGGTCCATCATCATGTTTTCCCATGAAATCATGTCGTCCTCGCGATCTTCTCCTTGACCCTTCCCTTCAACTATTTCCATCATTCTATCTGAAACAACACCTTGTGTGCTACGCGGCTTACTGTCAAAATCCACGTTGCATTGTGTTTTGGCCGCCACGGTTTTGTCTAGGGGCTTGTTCTTTGTGAGCTTGTCATCCTCGCACTTAGAGTTCATTGGTGGGTTGTTGTAGTCTTGGGCTAGCTTCTTCTTTATGGTGGTGTTCCAGTAATTCTTAATCTCATTATCTGTTCGGCCAGGAAGCCTCCCCGCGATAAGGACCCACCTTCAAGATAATGAACGAACACATGTTACTGCCAATCTCAATAATGTTCTTTAGGAACTGAAAGTTGAGAAACAACATGGTCAAGTGTCTCTCTCTTTCTAAAGGTGAATGACATATAAATTATCATCACCTTCAATAACTTCTCCAAACAAAAATATCTCGAAGGTATGATGAGCTCATCACTTGAAGTACATAAATACCTGTTGCCCAGGAGCTTATGGAGCCTAATGATGAGCTCTTCTTCTTCAGGTGATATGTTTCCTTTCTTGATATCTGGTCTTAGGTAGTTTAACCACCGGAGCCTACAGCTCTTTCCACACCTCTTGAGGCCTGCACATCAGTTTTATGAATTATTTTCAGTGTTTAGGAGATAACAAAACAGGTAAGTATCAGCACTTACTGATTGGATTTACTTTCATAAATGAAGTACACTTTTCCAGAGGATAAAATGAAAAAGGAAATTCTCAGAACATTTGCTATGGCTAAAAAACTAGGAAGTGTAGTGACCTATAATTTGAATCATATAGTAGAATACTAGATGCGACTTATTCATTGGAATGCACACTGTGTCATATATTTGTGCGTCGCTCATAAAATTTTTTCAAGCATTCGAGATCTATTGGAAAACAATTTGTTGGACCGTATAATCATATACTGAATGTGGGACTATTTATTTTTATTGATGACACTAAGCAGCAAGTTGGTGCACTTTTTGAATCACCGGTATGTAAGTTCAGACATGCACACCTATTATTCACAGTACGGTTTTTGAACAATTATTTCGTTTTCTTTCCATATGGCAGTTTGCAAGGAGAAAAAAAAGTAAAATCCTAGAGTCCTTGACTCACCTGTTACCTTACGAACTTTGCCCCATCTCCCTTGACCATGAACTTTGACGTAATCGATAAGGATTTGGTCTTCAAGAACCGACCAACCTCCTTTCTTGAACTTCAATCCATCTTTACCACTACTAGGATTTCTGCCCATCTCTCTCTCTCTCCCCCTCGCATTCTAATGCGAACTGTCTCAATGAAGACTGATTATATAGAGACTGTTTCATATGCCGTTGATGTTGAACACATTTTGTTATATTAAATCACTCTAACCTCGGTGACAGAAAGAGAGGAAAAAGCAACCGTTATCCTTAAAACAGAACAGCAACGTGCATTAAACAATAACAGATTATTGGGAACGAGAAACCCCAAATCTGGTTTTGAGACAGTCACACACAGTTTTGATATCCAATATGGTATCAAGTAAATGTGTGGTTTTGACCGGTAGATATGGTTTGCTTATCTTTTTCAACAACATGATCCATTTTAATTGAACTGTTTGAATAGTCATATGCAAATTTTTCCGTGTAATTGCGCTCATGAGTTCACTACATTCAATGAATTTCTGAAGGCCTGACACAAAAGGTTTTGACTGACCTAATCATTTCGATTCTAGGCCAGTTTCGGAAGTAACTCAACGGAATCTCTTTGTTTTACTTACTAGCAATTCAACCCTGACTTATTGATTACTTGAGCCCTACTTTTTGAAAAGTTGAGACTAGCCAAGTTTGAGTGATCAGTTGTAATTAGAGAGGTAATCACTTTGACATTCATAGAATTGCTCAAAGGCATAAAACCCTAACCTAAGTGAGCATCGATTCAAGTGAGCACCTTGATATTTAAAACAAGAATAACACAACATCGCAACGCTTAATCGCAACTTATGAATGGAGTTAAGTAGGTAGATAGTGTTAGCTATAAATAATATGCACGTATATAAAACTTGTAAAAGCAAAAAATCATGAACTATTATATTGCTTTAACCGATAGAATCCTAAGCTAGAGCTTTGAGTTTTAATTAGAAATCTTGTTTTTCAATCACCTACCTATCTCTGTTGTTAACTCTGAACGCATAGAAAGAAGGCATATCAAGTCAAGCTGAAGGTTGAGATTGAGAAACCAAGTTGGCCAATGTTAAACATCGATCTCAAAGTCAAGTTTGTGCTGTTACTTGAATAAAATCGACTTGGGTTAGGCTCGCCTCCTTTCTTATGGTGCAAGGACGTCTCACTCGAACCTCCATTGATTTCATAATTGCTCGTGTTGGCTTGTTAGGTGCGTTAGAACCATAGTGAGAGAAACCCAGTTAAACCACAACCTCTGTGTTCAATCAAACCTCGGTTTCTGTCCCTTTATGTCGTGTTTGCTATCTTAATACAGTCATGTGTTTCACACATTATTATTATATGTAGGAACCTCGTGCAGCTCAAAGAATACATAATTTCCCTAGCTGAAAGAAAGTATGTTGCCCCTCTGTCCGGAGCAAAAGGCAGGTGACTTATAGAATATAATAGTATCACTTGTATGATTAAAATGAGCACGATCATGTATAAAAGGGAGGTGCACAGACTGTGACTTGACTTAATTTCTTGGCATCATGCAGTTGTATCTTTTGGTTTCTGGCCGGTTTGAAGAGAGTGATATTACATAGGCTCCGATCTTGTTCGTTGAGACAAATTTTGAATGGAGGATGTGTTAAAGACCATTTTATGTATACGCATTTGCTAAAACTTGTTAAAGAAAAATCTCGAGAGCAGCCATAGTTGGTTGGCATGTTATTTCAAGCTCGGAACTTGGAGGTCGTACTAACAACATGCAAAATTGTTTAGATCAGGGCCACCTACACTGGTCAAAGATCTGAACTTAATTAGTTTATGAGATTTTGTTGGGTGTTGAAACATAAGATTGAAAGGGGAAGAAGCATTCACAATGCGACATGTGGTGTGAAAAAATGTATAATTTGGTCGCAAGACTGGCATCTCTTACACACGCCAATGGATCAAATGATAGGACTCATTGCTTTTCGAGGAACATTGTAGAAACTAATGTTTGATGAAGTCACTTCTTTCTCATTTCAATTTTTTCATTGTAAAAAGCGAGCATATAGAGTTGTGTCGATCAATCATAATCACATGTATTTGGAACCTCATGGTTTAGGAGTAAGACGGCTAGCTAATCTCGCCCCAATTGAAGTCCTGTTGGTAAAGTGAAACTCTTGGAATACTTCATCAAAGCCCTTGTACAGCTTTTTAGTTTTATAATGATCCCATCGTTGAGGCCCTAGCGACTCCCGTCACTTCTTTCCAAGAGGATGAACAATGAAGAAAAAAAAATTATAAAAATTTCTCAAACAATGTCATTTTAAATGGAGTACGAACATGTCAAGTCACCAATTGTGATATGAAGAACGACAATCGCTAATTAGACTGCCATGTTAACTATTTACAATATAAATTGGGTAGATGGACTACATTGGGAAGTTTTTACAAAGTTGAGGATAACATTGGC
The DNA here is from genome assembly GCA_016097605.1 of Eucalyptus guilfoylei. Lineage (NCBI taxonomy): Eukaryota > Viridiplantae > Streptophyta > Magnoliopsida > Myrtales > Myrtaceae > Eucalyptus > Eucalyptus guilfoylei. The sequence continues at coordinate 34,405,379 of CM027862.1, read as the reverse complement.
CAAAATGTAGGTTTAAGACCTAATTGACAGCTGTAGAATATATTGAGGACTTTTTGAACAAATTTTCTCCATCGATATGCATGCATGTTCTCCCAACAAAATAGAAGTTTAATTTAATTAATTTGTCCTTACCATCATCCGAGGTTGGGGTATGTATAGTGGTCAACCTAAGGACCCCAAATTCAATGTACAGATATCCCACTGTCTTAATTTATTGATGTCGGTCAGCAACCAACAATAAAACTGCCTAGCTTGTCGAGCCTCTTAATGCGAAAAATTACTCACTTGGCCCAATGTCTGCAATTTTCAAGGAATGACACGTTTTCCGTATTTTACAAAACTTTCATGAATCATGAGGCTTGATCTGGACCGTATCCCTCGGTGATCTGGGACAATCCTCAAATCTGTAGTATTTTCTGCAGATACCATCATAAGACTTGAATTAACAAGTCGAATATCTATTTAGTGACATGTTAATGTATTATCAATCATTTAAAATAAGGACTATTATTTTCGATGAGTATCCAACGTTAATGAGTGATATCCCGTTAACATGTTATGTAAGTTATTTAGCCAAATTTCCCCATTTTAAGAGGGTTACAAGGAAGAAGTCAATGGTAAATAAGTAATGAATTAGTGCATAGTCATTCACTCCAAGGTGATATAAAATATTTTTTTGACAGAGAACCTAATTTAGCTTTGTAGTGTTCTTAAGATGACGTTCTCTAGAGATCGTCAGGTCACAGAATTTTGGCCAAAAAAAAGGAGTTTGTGTAATTTAAGTAGAATTCAATTGTTTTGTACCAAAAATATGATATTTTTCGCCGTGCTTATAATGAATTTGAATAACTATTCCCAAGTGTAAAACAATATTAATGAAAAAATGGTCAGTGATTTTTTTAAAAGTAAATTGTCAGTGGCTTACCTACATTAAAATGAAATTATCAATTTTTATAGTTTGCCAATTAGTGATTTTTGTACTAACTTACTAATTTTTATGTACATAAGCTTTTGAATGCTTCGAATTTACTATGTCAAATCACCAACCTGAATTAACGTATTTTACCGGATTTTGTCATATTAGATTACCAACTAGTTTGGGTTTACCAAATCTCTTTTAAGTAATTTACCAAGATTTATTTCTGTCAAGTTGCCAACTTTCCATTGAAATACTATATTTTATTTGCCTTGGTTAGCAACCAAACATGTACTAACTCTTTCCAAAGTTTACCAACCTAAGTTAGCGTACTTATCAACTATTCTCCCTTTAAATTATCATTTACTATTTGGTTACCAATTCTCATTTAAATTACTTATCAATATTTATTATTTTTTTCACACTTTTCAAATTTCATAACTGTTTTCAAACTTTTATGTGTATTTCTTAGCAATGCTCTAAATTTACGTATTTTTCTAAGAATGTATTAACTTTAATTAGAGTAATTTACACAAATTTCTCCAATACCTACTAGTTTTGGATTACCAATTCTCATTTGAGTTGCTTGTCGAGTTTATTTATTTTAATTACCAATTTTCTAATATCGAAATTTTCTCAGTCAAAAGCACATTAATAATGCAAAACATATTAAATATATGTTTTTTTTAATGGATGATTAACACTAAGCATGTCCAAGGAAAACTGAAAAAAAGGCATTTGGCAAGTTTCAAACGTGCCTCGGTAAGTTTCGAAAACAGCATGTACATCAGGAACTAAACAATACATGGCCAGCATATGATATACAGCTAAACCATAGACGATCCAATAGTAACCATTTCCTTAGATTCAATCATCATACAATTGCATATGAAAAAGAAATAAATAATGGGATTAATTTGCTTAATCAAATGTTGAAAGTCTCGGATGAACCACTCTAATGATAATTCAATCATAGACATCTATGTATTCATATTAGAGTTCATTTCAGGTTGATCACAGTCGTCCTCATCAACTCTGCGAGAAGATCCATTGCATAGCTACAGTGTAGCACATCACCTTCGCACTTTTTTTTTAAATGGCTTACTTTATTCATAGCACCAATATGAGAAATCTCAAACTCATGAGCCATGAGAAAGGATTGTCGAAGTCGATCTTGGGAATGTCTATTACTGCGATATCAAATCCATTATGAGTTCCGAACAATTTTCATCTATGGGTGCGACATTTGCATGTATATATTTTTATGAGATCATTATTAAAGGTAAGCTATTAGATAAAAAAATATTTAAATATTCTATCACTTTTCCTCATACTTAGTCTAGTCTTTTGTCTAGCATAATGTGTTGACATATTTAATTGGGGAGGCCACTAAGTGTGAAAATATTTTGTTAAGAAGGCAAATATAAATTCAAGATCTCCTGCTTTGAACCATATGGGATATTATGAGACTTTTATTCTAAAAGTTTAAGCTGTCAAATGAGTACATGATTTAATATTTAAATATTCTATCAACATTTATCTATATTATGATTTAATAACTATTGCAATTTTACTTCTTTTAATCTGGAAGGATAAACCTAAACCTTGGAGTCCACATCCACTTTAAATAAAGTATGGGAAAAAGCTACCAAAAATCCAAAACTTAACTCAAAGTGACAAATTTACCCCAAATTTTTTTTTGACATGAAAAACCAAAAACTTTGTTAAGCGTGACACATTTACCCCACCAAGGGTATTTTCGTCTCATTTTTTCTATTTTTCCTTTTTTTTTTTTTTTTTTCGTTTTTTCTTCTTCTTTCTTCCTTTGGTCGGCCATGGCGAAGGGAAGCCGGACTCAGGTGAGGGCCGCCCTAACTAGCTTAGGTGAGGGCCTAGCGAGGGCACCCCTCACCAGACTTAGACAAGGGCCGCCCTTGCCTGCGTCGGGTGAGGGGTGCCCTCGCCAGATCTGGTGAGGGAGGCCCTCACCCGACCCAGTCAAGGGCCGCCCTTGCCGGCGCCAGCCCAGGCGAGGGTGACCCTTGCTTGACTTCGATGAGGGCAGCCCTCGCCTAAGTCTGGCTTCTCTCCACTAGCCATGGCGGAGGGAAGAGAGAGGAAAAAAAGATAAAAAGAAAAGTAAAAGACGAAAATGACCTCTAGTTTAGGGTAAATGTGTTACACAGATACAAGTTCAAGGTTTTTTGTGTCATGAAAAAAAGTTTGGGGCAAATGTGTCACGGTTGGCAAAGTTTAGGGTTTTTCATGTCACAAAAAAAAGTTTATGGTACATTTATCACTTTAGGCAAAGTTTGGGGTTTTTTGTGATCTTTTCCCATAAAGTATTAAATAAACTCCAATAGAGAATTTGATCAATGTGAATAATCATTTTTACAACTCTATACAACTTATTTTTCTTGCAAAGGTTCATGTTAGCACTAGCATTTAAACAAAGATAACGATAGTCATGAACTTGTGCAACGTATGACATTCTACTCTCGAGCGGTATCGTCACAGGGTTGTATCACTACATTGCCTTATTTCTTACTTATGATTCCGGGTCAAGCCAAGAATCGAGGTTTTTCTTGACTAGATTGCCATATTTCTACGGCCAAGCCAAGGAAAATAAATAGAGAGTCCAATCCAAGCCAGCTTCATTTTTTCTTCTGAAACCCATAAATAATCGCTATCATCATATGAATTGGGCCCCAAAAATCAACATTATGGCATGATCTAATTAAGGTGGGGTTGCTTTCTACGGCCTGTAACAAGACCCTAAAAGAAAATAAAAAATTGATCGCTGCGCAAACTTGACCCACTCGAAATGGGTTTTCCTATTGGGCTCCTTAGAAAAGGACAAAAGGATGGAATCACTCTCATGAAATAGGACGACAAACATTGCAGGCGAACTCTTCTTTCTTACTGGACCAAGATGGTCATATAGTGACAAACCGAATGTATCAATCTCTCCATCTATGATCTCTCTCGAAGAAAAGGAATCTATGTCATCCATCATTGCCAACTGTTTAATGATAGTTTTCAAAGTGCTTTATAATTAATATTACTACACATATTACAAAGGTGTTGCTCATGCAGCTCATGGAGAATTGACTAACTTGATTGGTGAATTTTGTATCATCTCTTGTCCTTTTATTGCCCAATTCTTTGTACTATCATCATACCATTGCACTGAGGCTTTGCTTGTATGCTGGAGATTTAGGGCTCCTTTGATTGAATAGGAAATTAAGTACTGACAATTTAAGTAGTGGATTTAGTTTTGATAATATTAACTGTTGACAGCAGAATTAAGTGTTAGTTTGTTTGAATGAAAATTGTTTTTCAAAAGTTGTTGTACGTCTTTCTGTTGTTTGGATGATGAAAAGTTAATTGATTTATGCAAAATGTTTTCCATAGACTGAAAACCACAAGTTTAAATGACTCCCTTGTATAGCAAGAAGGAAATCATTTTCTCTAAACCACCAAACAAATTAAAATTAACTATTTTTGTTAAAAAAGATTTTCATTGAAAATATTTTCCTTTATCATGAATTTTCACTGAAACAAATGGACCCTAAAAGTTGTTTGATGAAATTACTATGGATAGCTGAATATTATTAACCTCTATCTAAAAATAGAAAATAAAATACCATTACTAATGTTTTATCATTATATTTAGCAAGGCTATAGTTGCCATCAATTATTTTTCTATTGACTAATTAAGTAACTCCTCTTTTACATACCAAGATTAAGTGGATTTTCTACTAAATTAAAATAATTTGTCCATTTTGTTAAAGGTTATCAAACGAACTTAATCTAATTAAATGTTGAGTACTTAATATCAGCACTTCATTGGGTTATCAAATGTGCCCTTCGACAAGCCTAAGTGTGGCCCATGTAAGAGTTATCAGGTGGCCCAAACATCGACCGAATAGAAAAAATGGGTAGCTCATCGATTTAGTTAATAATTTGTCACCCTTTTGCTAAATAAGTTTAAGAGCAGTGCCAAAGATGAGGCCTACGATTTCCCTTCCTGTGGATCGTGTCCACTGGCCCAACAAAATACACTTCTTTTTTTTCCTTTCGTGGATTTGCATAAGTTTTGTTTGCTGGGGAGCATGGCGCTATCTTTGGGAACTATTAACATATTAACATATTAATTCCTGTGAAATGTGTAAATACTTTTGGGAACCTCTATGTTTTACGTTCTGTCGTTATATATTTGTAGTACTATATTAAGTAAAGAAGATCTCATACTTTATTACTATCCTCAATTCTTGAAAAAAAAAAAATCCTCCCTATGCTTCAATATTTTTAATAAATTTTTAATATTTACATGTCTATCTGACAATAATGTTCCTTAAAAGGTTAAAGGAACGTGCATGTCCTTTTCTTAAATGTATTATAGTCATCTGATATAACCAAATTGATTAAACTAGTCAAGATAGCTACAAATCAATCTTATAACATTTAACTTTCCAAGAGTCCGTGTGAAATGCTCTTATTATTTTCCATTTTCTCCACACGCATAGGGGGGGATGGGAATAGAAATAGTGGCAAAACTGAAACTCTTGATCTGTTTCACCAAAACAAAGTGCCTACTGAGTGTTCGTGATCGATATGAGTTGATGCACCATGGAAGGAGTTGCATCACCCCATCAACTCAGCAGCCCATTTAGACAGCATTTCATAAAAAATCCACCCGTTTTGATTCCCTCCATCTTCATTGCCTTCAAAGAGCTGAGAGTACTGATTCTCAGACATCCTCGTATCCTGCAAATTGAGGTCCATCATAGTGTTTTCCCATGAAATCGTGTCGCCCTCGCGATCTCCTTTCTGACCCTTCCCTTCTGCAATTTCCATCATTTTATCTGAAACAACACCTTCTGTATTACACAGCTTACTGTCGCAATCCGCATCGCATCGCGATTCGGCCGCCTCGTTCTCGTCCAGGGGCTCATTCTTCGCGAGCTTGTTATCCTCGCACTTTGAGTTCATCGGTGGGTTGTTCTCTTGGACTAGCTTCTTCTTTATGGTGGTGTTCCAGTAATTCTTTATCGCATTGTCTGTTCGGCCAGGAATCCTTCCCGCGATAAGAACCCACCTACAAGAAAATAACCAACACGCGCTAGTGCCAATCTCAATATCGTTGTTTTGGAACTGAATATGGCTTTGAGAAACGACATGGTCAAGTGTCTCTCTTTGTTTAAAGGTGAATAACAAAGCAAATTATCATCACCTTCAATAACTCCACCAAACAAAAAAATATCGAAGGTATGATGAGCTCATCACTCGAAGAGTATAAATACCTGTTGCCCAGGAGCCTATGGAGCCTAATGATGAGCTCTTCTTCTTCAGGTGATATGTTTCCTCTCTTGATATCTGGCCTTAAGTAATTTAACCACCGGAGCCTACAGCTCTTTCCACACCTCTTGAGGCCTGCACATCAACTTTATGTGTTATTTTCAGAGTTAAGGGAATACAAAACAGGTAAGTATCAGCACTTATTGATAGGATTTATTTTCATAAATGAAGTGCACTTTTCCGGAGGATAAAATAAAAGGAGAAATTCTCAGACCATTTGCGATGTCTAAATAAGTCAGATTCATTGAAAACAATGCAGTGTAATGTCCTATAATTTGAATTTAATGGTAGGACAAAATAAAACTTATTCATTGGCATGCACACACTGTCACATGCTTGTTTGTTGGAAAACAATATATTGGACCATATATTCATATTAGAACGTGGGACTATTTATTTTCATTGATGACACTAAGCAGCATATTGGGGCACTTATTGAATAACCGGTATATACGAAAGTTCAGACATGCACTCCTAATATTCACAGCACGGTTTTTGGACCTGTATTTCTCTTTCTCTCCTTATGGCAGTTCGCAAAGAAAAAATAGTAAAATCCTAAAGGTCTTGACTCACCTGTTGCCTTAAAAACTTTGCTCCATCTCCCTTGACCATGAACTTTGACGTAATCGATGAGGATTTTGTCTTCAAGAGCTGACCAAGCTCCTTTCTTGAACTTCAATCCATCTTTACTGGTACTAGGGTTTCTGCCCATCTCTCTCTCTCTCTCTCTCTCTCTCTCTCTCAAGCACGCACACGCACACTCACACACACACTCACACACACTCACACGCACTCTAATGCCAGCTGACTCGAAGATGACTGATTATATAGAGACTGTTTCATGTGCCGTTGATATTGAACGCAGCTTGTTATATTAAGTCACTTTGCCCTCGCTGAGAGAAAGAGACGAACTAGGAATTGTTATCTATAAACAGAACAGCAACGTGCATTAAACAATAATAGATTATTTGGAACGAGAAACCTGAGATCTGGTTTTGAGACAGGCACACACAGTTTGATATACAATTTGGTAGAGTAAAGGTGTGGTGTTGACCAGTAGATAGAGTTTGCTTTTATTTTCAAGAATAGAGAGTTGAACTGTTCGAATGGTCGTTGATTCTTCACTCATGCAGACTTTTTCATTTAATTGCACTCATGAGTTCACTACATTCGCTGAATTTTTTAAGGCCAAAGACAAAAGGTTTTAACTAACCTAATCATTTTGATTCCAGGCCTGTTTTAGAAGTAACTTTATGAAATTCATCTCTTTGAGTTACTAACTAGCAATTCATTCTTGACTCGTTGATTACTCAAGCCCAACTTCTTGAAAAGTTGAGATTAGCCAAATTTGAGTGATATTCCGAACCCCCCCCATTGATGAATCTTAATTAGATGATTTGATGTAATCACTTTGAAATTTGTAGAATTGCTCCAAGGCATTAAACCATAATCTAAGGGAGCCTTGATTCAAGTGGGCACCGTGATATTTAAAACGAACATAACATAACATTGCGAAGCTTAATCGCAACATATAAATGTAATTAAGTAGTCATATAATGTTTTTGTTGAACACTACGAATGTATTTAAAACTTATAAAACCAAAAATCATGAAGTTTTATATTGCTTTAACTGATAGAATCCTAAGCTAGAGCTTTGAGTTTTGAGTTGAAATCTCATTTTTCAATCACTGAGCTATCGCTATTGTTTACTCTGAACACATAGATAGAAGGCCTATCGAGTTAAATTGAAGGTAGAGGTTGAGAAACCAAGTTTGACATAGGCCAATGTTAAACATCAATCTCAAGTCAAGTTTGTGCTGTAAATTGAATAAAATCGACTTGGATTAGTCTGGCCTTCTTTCGTATGGATTAAGGACCTCTCATTCGAACCTCCATTGATTTCATTATTACTCGTGTTGGCTTGTTAGGTGCATTACGACCATAATGAGGGGAACCTAGTTAAATTACAACCTCTGTGATCAACCAAACCTCGGATTCTGTCCTTTATGTTGTGTTTACAGTCACATGTTTCGCCACATTATTATATATAGGAGCCTCGTCCCGCTCAAACAATATTTAATTTCCCCAGCTGAAAGAAAGTACGTTGCCCCACGGTCCAGCGCAAAGGGCGGGTGGCTTATAGAATATAATAGTATCACCTGTATGATTAAAATGAGCACGATCATGTATAAAAGAGAGGTGCACAGACTGTGACTTGACTTAAAATTCTTGGCATCATCCAGGTGTATCTTTTGGTTTCTGGCCGGTTTGGACAGAGTGATATTATATAGGCTCCTATCTTGTTAGTTGAGACAATTGGAATGGAGGATGTGTTGAAGACCATGTTATGTATATGCATTTCCTAAAACCTTTTAAGGAAAAATCTCTAGAGTTGGCACAGTTGTTCAGGCCATTATTTCCAACTCGGAAATTGGAGGTCACTCATTTGGATCCACCAACAGGGTGCAAAATTGTTTAGGTTAGGGCCACCTCTACACTAGTTAAAGATTTGGACGTAATTAGTTCATGAGATTTTAAGGGTAAAGAGGCATTCACAATGTGACATGTGGTCTGCAAAAAAAGAAGTATAATTTCATAGCAAGACTAGCATCTTGTACACGTTCCTAATGCATCGTATATTTGGACTCATTGCTTTGTGAGAAACGCTGTAGAAACTGATTTTTGATGAAGTCATTTCTCTCTCATTTTTTTATTTTTTTTTCATTTTAAGTGCGAACATGTATTTTGCCACCTCATTGTTTAGAGTAAGAGAGTTAGCTACTTAGCTCTCGCCCCGATTGAAATCCTCTTGGTAAAGTGAAACTCTTGAAATACTTCATCAAAGCCCTTGTACAACTCTTTAGTTTTTATAATGATCCCATCGCTGAAGCCGTAGCAGCTCTTTTCAAAGAGTTGAACAATGAAGGAAAAGAAAAAATAAAATATCATAAAATTTTCTCAAAACGACATCATTTTGAGTGGAGTCGGACACATCAAATTGCTGACCATGAGACGTAGGATGTTGCTAATTGGACCGCCACATCAGCAATTTCCTGCATAAATTGTTTTCATGGATTATATTGGGAAATATTTAAAAGATTTAAGACTATATTAGTCAGATCCTACAATTTAGAACTGAACCAACAGCTTACAATAGATTTAAGACTTTTTGGGTCAAAGAAATTCAATGTATAGATGTTCGAGTGTCTTAATTTATTGACGTCGATTATAAACCAACAATAAAACTACACAACTTGTCGAACCTCTTAATGCACAAAATTACTTACTTGGCCCAATGTCCGCAAGTATCCAGGAAAATCTACAAATGAATGAAGTATTGTTCTTTGAACGTTTTACGTATTTTACAAAACTTTCATGAGTCATGAGGCTTGATCTTGACCGTATCGTTCGGTGATCTAGGACAATCCTCCAATCTGCAGTATTTTCTGCAAATACGAACATAAACAAAGACTTGAAAAAAACAAAGACTTGAATTAACAAATCGAATATCTATTTACTGACATGTTGATGCATTATCAATCATTTAAAATAAGCTGCTGTTACTTTCGTTGAGTGGCCAACGTTGAAACAAATTAGAATACTTTATCGAACGAGTGATATCCCGCCATGTCATGTGGTGAAGCTCGTTTTTCATATTTTACAAAATTTTCATGGCCGTATCCCTTGGTGATCTAGGACAATCCTCCAATCTGTAGTATTTTCTGCAGATACGCGTGATTGTATGTGACATATGACACATTGATATGAGGCAAAAAAAAAATCATAAACAAAGACTTGAATTAACAAGTCAAATATTTATTTAAAGACATGTTGATGCAATATCAATCATCTAGGCTCCATTTATTTAGTGGAAAACAATTTTTTTGGAACATACTTTCCTCATTTTCCATCACTTGGATCACTTAAGAAAATGAGTTAATGAAAAAAAATTTCCAAGTCAACAAAGAGCTTATGCTGAAATTCAGAAAATGATTTTAACTTTAAAATTGAAAATTACATTTCAAAGGGTAATGCTATTTCACTTCCTTTTTGGCTAATAAGTATCTCATTACAATATTTTGACCATATTATCTCTCGCGGGACCCAGTTTTGAGCAAATTATACCCAGACCATCATTCAAATTGACTTCTTGTGGTGGATAGACAGTGATTCTATGTTCATCGCTATAACATTTGAGGTTCTATGTGTTGATACCTAAATTTGGTCATTTTATTAAGCGTTTTATTGCATAGAAAATTAGGGACTAATTATAATCCCTGACAAAAATAATTTCCATTAAATTGCATGGCATATAGAAATTAGAAGCATTTGCATTAATAAAAATAGAGCCTTTTCTTTAAAAAAAAAAAAAGGAAGAAGAAAAGAAAAAGAAAATTGATTAAAATAACTTTTTTTTTTTTTAAAAGAGAGGAGAAGAAAAAAGGCGAGATCGGGCCGGGTCTAAGCTGGGCAGAGGGAACGAGACAAAAGGCAGAGTGCAGACCGGGAGTTGGTGGTCGGGGCCAGGCCGGCAGCAGCAGCTGGCACGGCAGGAGGCATGTGCGCCGGAGCCTAAAAGCGAGAATGGAGGAGGCCCAGAGAGAGACCGAGAGGGAGTTTGAGAGAGTGAGTTAATAGTCCGCTCCGCCCGCGTGAGAAAGAAGAAAGGGACTTGCGTCGCCGGTGCACCGCGCCGGGCCAAGTAGGCCTTTCTTCATTTGTGCGTGTCCAAGGCTCGAGTTCGCGTCGCGGCTGTTCAGGTCACGCCAGCTCCGGCCCCGCCGGTTCCCCGTTAACGTTGCTGTGCGTTCCGGTATGCTTGTTGTGTGTTCTAGTATACCCGTTAAGAGTCTTGGTTCAGGCTTGAGCCGTGAACAAGTCGGAAGCCCCTTGTTTCTCTAGTGCACGCCAATTGTTCGATGGATTGCTTCACTGGAGAGCCAAACTCGAGTCTCCAAACCGAAGCCCAGATCTTTGATATCTGTGTGACCTATTATGATGCTGTTGTCCCGACACTGTCGTCGGTGTCTTCCTTGATTTTGGTTGGCGTATCTCGCGTTGCCTGAGTTGGTCGTTGTGGGCGTGCCCCTCGTCGGAATAGATCCGACAATACAACAAGCCTCCCGCCAACTAGTGGCTGGTGGGGACTGGCGTTGGTCAGACGGAATGACCGACGCCGGACGGTGGCTTGGCGATAGCCCGAAAGCCGGCATGTGCTCGTCGGAATATGGGGAAGAAGCTTCGGCGAGGAGATTGCCGGGTTGAAGAAGGCATGGGGAGAAGAAGGCGCAGGGGAAGAAGACAAAAGGGAGAGAATAAAAGAAACTAAGAAAATCATTAAAAAAATTAATAATTTTTTTTAATCCAACTAGGTTGGGTCCGGCTTTATGTCGGGTCAACGGGACGGATCGGAATAAACCCGGTCCGATCCTGTTCCCCGAATATAATAATTAGTAAATAAATTAAAAAATTCCAAAAAATTCCAAAAAATATTTAAAAAATTATTAAAATTCAGAAAATGATAAAAAAATCTTAGGAAATAATAAAAATTTAGAAAATTCAAAAATCAATGAAAAATTATAAAATTGAGAAAATCATTAAAAAATTAAAAAAATTCCGAAAAACATTTAAAATTTGCAAAAATAGAAAATCCATAAAAATATTTTTTTTTATAAAATCAGAAAAATATTAAAAATATTTAAAAATTCCTAAAAAATTCAAGAAAACTTTTTAAAAATTTTAATTTCTCGAAAAATAGCTTAAAGAGTCTTTTTGGGGGAGTTTTCTCATTAAATGTGTGAAAATCCATGGTGAAAATCATGTTCAAAATTAAATAAGCCTCTAGGGCTCTACTATAGGGTTTTGATTATCCTTAAAAATGAATGCCCTTGATTGTGCACTTTCATTATGTTGACTGTGGCCTTCCTTTAGCTTAGTTAGAGATGTCATGCTCTCTATTTGATTATATTGAATCTTTGCTCTCCCATGTAATTTCTTTAACGCTTTCCTTGATTGCTTATTGTTACGTTAATGATTGTGCACACATATGATCATCTCATGTGTTAGTGGATTGATCTAAAATTAATCTAAATCTGACAAAAATCTTTTTTTTTTAGAATGAACAAGATTAGGTACTGTAATGACACTAATTGGTTAGTTAAAGTAATCAAGTACCTAACTCTAAATTCTTTGATTGCGTAGAAAGTAAGGTATACTTTCATACTTTACTTGGTTTCTAATCGACCCCAATAAGTTAGTGGCGACTTCTTATTACAAAATTCTTATGAACATCCCAATGTCACTCGAGGCATGGGCTCTCTCGAGGTATGGGCTTGAGAGAGCCCATGCCTGATCATAGGCCGTGGGCTCGTCTTTTAGGCAATATTCCCCTAGGGGTAGGTCGCGACACCATGGGAGAGGTATAAGGACTCTTAACATTATGATGCATGGTTAATGAGAAGGTGTATGATTAGAAGAACTAGATTGGGTTGAATATTGGTAACTTCTTGCTTAGGAATTGTCGGTGGTCATTGGATATTCTTACTTCTTGTTGCTCTCCTCAATGAAATTCTAAACAATCCTCGCTAAGCAGACTAAGCTTGCCTCGAACTTAGCCACTCTACCACACCTCTTCCATCCTTGTCGTACTAAGGAGGAGCTTCATCACTAGTCACTTTATCCAACAATGAAATTTTTAGGATGCCTAGGAACTGCCAATGGAACAAGTAAAAGGGAGAATTGAGAGACAAGAAGAAAAAGAAAGAACCAAGTAAAAAGCGGGACACAAAATGGGCTCCACATTTAATAGGAATCATTGCCTGGAAGCAGAACCTATAGGGGAATATGGTCAAAACACCCTAATAGGAAGTGTATTAGCCTTAGAGGGATTAGAAAAACTATTAATTGGTGCTTTGACCCGAAACTTTATATTTGGGCACAAGAACCCTAACACTCGTTCCTGGTCCCTTCATAGCAAATCCGAATCTAAGGGCCAAGGTCGTGTCCGTAGGGATTCATCAAAGTCAAGCTTGAGTCCAAAGAAGCCAAGCCCAAGACCTCGGTGCCCAAACTCGGTCAACAAAGATGAGGCTTGAGACACCGGCGCCCTTGCTAGAGACCTCAACACCCGTGTCTGGATCCCTAGTGCCTGAGCCCAAGTCCACAAAGGTTGGGCCTAGTACCCAGTATCTTTGATTGCTCCTAACACCCCAGCCCAAGTCTATAAAGGCTGGTCTTGAGACCTTGATGCTCATGGCTTGGGTTCCTAGTGCCCATACCTTAGTACATGGAGGCTGGCTCCGGTCCACATAAGCTAGGCTTAGAGCCCAAAACTCATACGCAATCTCTAGTGCTCGAGCACGAACACGAGTCTAAATCCATTGAGGCTAAATTTGGAACGCTAATGCATGTGCTTAGATCTCTTGTGCCTGAGCCTGAGTCCATCAAGGTTAAGGCTCGGGATCCCAGTACCCATGGTTAGGTCCCTGATGCTTGGGCTTTAATCCATCAAGACCGGGCCCGAGACTTCGGTGCTTGTGTCCAGGTTCCCAACACCTGAGCTTGAGACCTCAGGCCTATGCCTAGAGCCTTGCACTCGAGCCCGAGTCCATTGTACTCAAAATTAGGTCCCTAAAGCCCGAGCTAGGATCAATCAAGGCTAAGCCCGGGTCCATTGAGACTAACCCCAAAACCCCACTCCCTTGTTCGATCCATCAGCTACCCATGCACAAGTCACTAGTGCCTAGTTGTGATTTGAGTTGTGATTTTGAGGGACCTCTATTCTAAAAGTTTAAATTGTGAAATAAACACATGGTTTAATATTGCAATTTTATTTCTCATGTTTTCTTTTAATCGGGGTGGATAAATCTAAATGTCGGAGTCTAGATAAAATAAACTCTAGTGGAGTCTTGATTAATGCAAATAATCATTTTTACAATTCTATACGACTTATTTTTCTTACAAAGTTCACGTTAACATCAATAGTCAAATATATATAAACCCATGCAACATATGAGCATCTCGGTAGTATCATTCTATTCTCGAGCAATATTGTCACGGGTTGTATCATTACATTGCTCTATTTCTAACTTAAGATTCCAGGTCGAGCCAAGAATTGAGATTTTTCATGACTAGATTGCCATATTTCTAACTTATGATTCACGGTCAAGCAAAGAAACATAAATGGAGAGTCCAATCCAAGCCAGTTTCATTTTTCCTTCTCAAATTGCCATCATCACATGAATTGGGCCCCAAGATATTACCTTTATGGTACGATCTAATTAAAACGCGGTTCCTTTCTATGACCTGTTCCAAGACAAAAGACAAAAACATCGACCACTATGCAAACATGACCCACTTGAAGTGGATTTTCCTGTTGGGCTCCACACAAAAGGACAAACGGATAGAGGGCCCGTTTGGTTCGATTTTGGGGAAATGCCATTGGGAGAATGCAAATACCTATGAGGTATAGGGGTTTTTCGAAATGTTACACCGTTTGGTAAATTGTAGCATTGAAAGGTAGCTTAGCATAAATATCGTTTGGCAAAATTCACATTTGTAATGGGCTTTAGCTTTTTTTTTTTTTTTTTTTTAAAAATCTGAAAATTAAATCTGGCGGCCGGCTAACCACCGACCAACCGTCGGACGGCGGCTAGATCTAGTCGCCTAGGGGCGTGACCTCAGGCGACACCGTCGTTTGGCAGCCTGAGGTTGCGGAGGCCAGATCTGGCCTCCACACGGCTAGATTTGGCGGCTTGAGGTCGCGCGGACCTAGGTGGCGTCGCTTGGCTTGCACAAATTAGGCGATGCCACTTGGGTCGCAGGTCGCCCTACCTTAGGTAGTGGTCACTGGGGACGCGCGATCCCAGGCGACGGTGGCGGCGGTGGCTGCCAGAGAAGCCTGACTCTCAGGCGGGGAAGAAGATGAACAGTGACGCATGAAGAACTTGCATTTTGGAAATGCCGAATGCTCAAAGCATCTCAAGACCTGCATTGGGTTTTCAGCATTGGCAATGCTGATATTTGCCCAATGAGCTTTCAAAGATGACTCCCAAACGCAAAGTATTTTTCCCAAGGGGCTTTGGGGGCCCAAAGCCTCGTGGGAAAGCTGAACCAAACGGGACCTGAATCCCTCTCGTGCAATTGGACCTTGATGGTCATGTAGTGACAAAGAGAATGGACACGTCAATCTCTGTCTATGATCTCTCTTGAAGGAAAAGAAGAATCTATGTCATCCACCATTGCCAACTGTTTAGTGATGTTTTTCAGGGCGCTTTATAATTGATGTAACTGCATACGGACAACTAAGGTGTGCACGGACAACTAAGGTGTGCCGGACCGGATCTTCAGTATCAAAAAAAAGAAAGAAAAAGAAACTAAGGTGTTGCTCATGCTGCTCATGGAGAATTGACTAACATGATTGGTGAATTTTGTCGCTTCTTTTATCCTTTTATTGCCCAAGTCTTTATGCTATCATCATTTCGAGGCTTGCTTGTATGGAGAAGATTTAGGGCCTGTTTGATAGATCGGAAATTAAATGCTGAAAATTTAAGTGATCAATTCAAGTGTTGATAATATTGACGGCTGATAATAGAATTAAAAGGTGTTCGATGAAGATAAAAAACGTGGAGTTGAGTATTATTGATCATTTTCCAAAAATAGAAAAAAAAAGGTCATTACCGATATGTTTTATCATTATATTACGCAATATTCTAGTCGCCATCGAATATTTTTGTATTGACCGAACTAAGTAATTCCTCTTTTACATATTGGATTAAGTGGGATTTTTACTCCATTAAAATAATTTAAGTGTATTTTATCAAAGGTCATCCAACGAGTTTAATCTAATTAAATGCTAAATATTTGATGTTTTAGCACTTATCAAATTAGTCCTTAGTCAAACCTAAAGATGGCCATGTATGAGTTATCAGGTGGCCCGAATATCAACCGAACAGATAGAATGGGTAGCTTGTCTCATGATTTAGTCAAATACTCTTTCTCCCTTCCGTTAGACAATTTACAGAGCAGTGCCAAAGAGGAGGCCTACGGTTACCCTTTATGTGGAACGTGGTCGTTGGCCCAACAAAATCCTTTTATTTTTCTTTTTCTTTTCCCTTTTTGGGGGTTTGCGTAAGTTTCTGTTTGTTCGGCAATTAACATATTAATTCTTGTGAAATGTGTAAATACTTTTGCGAACATCTATGTTCTGTCAATATATTTATATTATTGTATAAAGTAAAGAAAATGTGATATTGAGAGATCTCAATACTATCCTCAATTACTCATTCCACAAAATCTGTATTCTTGTGAAATATTTCAGTTAATGATATCTTTATTTTTCATAAATTTTTAATATTTACACATATTGTCTTACAAAAATGTTCCTTAAAAAGGTTAAAAACAATTTTAGGAATGTGCATGTCCTTTTTTGAGATGTATTATAGTCGTATAACATAACAAAACTAACAAAATCATTATTTAGACTAGTCAAGATAACTACCAATTAATCTTATAAATTACTTTCCCAAAGGGAATGTGAAATTCTCTTATTTTCAATCATTTAAATTTCTTTCCGAAATTAACTTACATTTTTAATTATTTATCCCTTTTCATATAGTTTCAAATTTATTTTCATTTTTATCCACACGCATACACGTGTGGCCTTTTGCCAAAAAAAGGGTGGGGCGGGGGGGGGGGGGGGTGTTGGGGAAACAGAGGGAAAACTGAAACTCTTGATCTATTTCAACGAAGCGTTAGGCATTTCTGTCATTATTCTAGCGACAAATCGATTGATAAAGATCATTGTTCTCGCAGTCGATGATGCCACCCAAATCAAGGTGCCTGCTGAGTGTTCTTGATCGATATCGATAAGAATGCGATGAGTCGTTGCACCATGGAAGGACTTGCATCAGCCCAGCAACTCAGCAACCCATGTAGACAGTATTTCCTCAGAAATCCACCCGTTTTGATTCCCTCCATCTTCATTGCCTTCAAAGAGCTCGGAGTGCTGATTCTCAGACATGCACATATCCTCGACATTGAGGTCCATCATCATGTTTTCCCATGAAATCGTGTCGTCCTCGCAATCTACTCCCTGACCCTTTTCTTCAAATGATTCCATCATTCTATCTGAAACAACGCCTTCTGAATTACACGGCTTACTGTCACGATCGGCATCGCCTTGTGATTCGGCCGTGGCGGTCTCAATTAAGGGCTTGATCTTCGTGAGCTTGTCATCCTCGCACTTTGAGTTCATTGGCCGGTCACCGTTTTCTTGGACTAGCTTCTTCTTTATGGTGGAGTTCCAGTAATTCTTTATCTCATTATCTGTCCGGCCAGGAAGCCTTCCCGCGATAAGAGCCCACCTAAAGAAAATGAATTAACACATGTTAATGTCAATCTCAATGATGTTCTTTGGGAACTGAAAATGGCTTTCGCAAACAACATGGTCAAGTGGCTCTCTTTGTTTAAAGGTAAATGACATAGCAAATTATCATCACTTTGAATATCTCCTTCAAAAGACAGTCTTTAAGGTATGATGAGCTCATCACTCGAAGTGACGAATACCTGTTGCCTAGGAGCTTATGGAGCCTAATGATGAGTTCCTCTTCTTCAAGCGATATGTTTCCTCTCTTGATATCTGGTCTTAGGTAATTTAACCACCGAAGCCTACAGCTCTTTCCACACCTCCTGAGGCCTGCACATCAATTCCTTGCATTATTTTCAATGATTAGGAGATACAAAACAAGTGAGGATAAGAGCATCACTGATAGGATTTACTTTCACAAATAAAGCACACTTTCCCCCAGGATAAAATGAAAGAAGAAATTCTCAGACCATTTACTATGTCTTAATAACTTGGATTCATTGAAAACTATGCAGCATAATGTACTATTATTTGAATTTAATGATGGACTGAAGATGAAACATATTCATTGGAATGCACACTGGGTCACATGTTTGCGTGTTGCCCATAAAAGTTTTTCAGGCATTCAAGTTCTATCGGAAAACAATATATTGGACCTTATATGCATATATCGAATGTGGGACTATTTATTTCAATGATGACGCTAAGCAGCATATTGGTGCACTTATTGAATAACTGGTATTATGTAAGTTCAGACACGCACTCCTAATATTCACAGTACGGTTTTTGAACATTTGTTTCTTTTTCTTTTTCTTTTCCTATGGCAGTTTGCAAGGAGAAATATAGTAAGATCCTAAAGGCCTTAACTCACCTGTTACCTTACGAACTTTGCCCCATTTCCCTTGGCCATGAACTTTGACGTAATCGATGAGGATTTGATCTTCAAGAGCCGACCAAACTCCTTTCTTGAACTTCAATCCATCTTTACCACTGCTAGGATTTCTGCCCATCTCTCTCTGTCTCTCTCTGTCTCTCTCGCATTCTAATGCTAAACAGTCTCGATGATGACAGATTATATAGAGACTGCTGCATGTGCCGTTGATGTTCAACGCAGCTTATTTTATTAAATCACACCGTCCTTGCTGAGAGAAAGAGAGTTAAAAAGAAATGTTATTCCTGAACAGAACAGCAACGCGTATTAAACGATAATAGATTATTCCGAACGAGAAATCCGAAAGCCGGTTTTGAGAAAGTCACATGCAATTTTGAAATACTACATGGAATCGAATAAAGGTGTGGTTTTGACCGATAGAAATGGTCTGCCTATAATTTCAAGGACGAGATCCATTTAAATTGAATTGTTTGTATGGTCATTGGTTCATGCAGATTTGCCATTTAATTGTACTCATGAGTTCCCTGCATTCATTGCCTTTAAAAAGCCTAGGACAAAAAGGTTTTAACTAACCTAACCATTTGGGTTCCAGGTTGGTTTTGGAAGTAACTCAATGGGAAGTCTTTAGATTACTAACTTGCAATTCATCCTTGACTCGTCGACTACCTAATCGCAACTTTTTGAAAAGTTAAGTTTCACCAAGTTTGAGTAATGAGTCATAAGTAGAGGATCTGATGTAATCACTTCAAAATTTATAGAATTGCTCAAAGGCATAAAAAACTAATTTAAGTGAGCCTTGATTCAAGCAGGCACCCTAATATAGAAAATGAGTATGACACAACATCGCAATACTTAATCGCAATTTATAAATATAATTAAATAGTTAGATAGTGTTTGTGTCAAACAACACAAATGTATTTAAAACTTGTAAAACCGTAAAATCACCAACTTTTGTTATTGCTTTAATTGATGGAATCCAAAGCTAAAGCTTTGAATTTTGAATTGAGACCTTGTTTTTCAATCACCAAGCTATCTCTATTGTTAAATTTGAACACATAGATAAAAGGCATATCGAGTTAAGCTGAAGTTAGAGGTTGAGAAACCAAGTTTGACATAGACCAATTCTAAACACCCATCTCAAGTCAAGTTTGTGCTGTAAACTGCGTAAAATCTAATTGGGTTAGTTTTACCTCCTTTCTTCTCGAACCTCCGTTGATTTCATTACCACTCGTTGGGCTTGTTAGGTGCGTTCCGACCATAGTGACGGAAGCCGCTAACCCCACAAGTAGATTAATTTAACACCCTCAAAGAGAACAACCTCCGGCGACTGAACCCTAATTTTTCGCAGCATAAACCAATCAAAGATCAACAAGTTTCCAAGAACACCGGCCTGAGCTGGCCTGCGGCTCATTCCTGTATCCAACCAAGCCTCGGGTTCCCTCCCGTTATGTCGGGTTTGCGTTCTTAATGTAGACACGTGCTTCGCCACATTAATTTTATATACAGCGACCAAGTACAGCTCAGAGAATATCTAACTTCCCCAGCTAATTAAGCCATAGATCATGAGGAGAAAGTTTGGTGTGTATATTGTCTTTTTTATGTGTTGCCCGCTGGTCCAGAGCAAAAGGCAGGTGCTGTGTTGCATATGATGGCATCACGTGTATCATTAGAATGAGTACGATCACGTAGAAAAGAGGGGCACAGACTGTGATTCACTTGATTTCCTCGCATCATGCAGGTGTATATTTTGGTGTGTGGCCGGTTTGGAGAGAGTGATATTAACTAGGCTCTAATCTTGTTAGCTTAGAAAATCTTTTGACTTGAGGATGTGTTAAAGAACATTTTATGTATGCATTATCAACTAGTTTCCTAAAAGTTTCTAAGGAAAATCTCCGGAACTGATGGTGCATTTGGCAATGGCAGTACTCCTGGCTAGAAAATTGGTCACCCATTCAAATCTTAATAATTATGAGTGATATGTTTTGAGTTTAAGCTACCTACACTAGTCAAAAGTCTGAACTTGATCGGTTTATGAGACTTGCTGGGTGTTGTAACATAAGATTTTAAGGGAAAAACGTATTTGCAATGCGACGTGTGGTCTGACAAAAATATATAATGTCGTTGCAAGGCTAGCATCTCTTATCATATATTGGGATTCATTAATTTTCAAGAAACACCATACAAACTAATATTTGATGAAGTCACTTCTTTCTCATTTCAATTTTTTCATTGCAAAAATTGAACATATATAGTTGTGTCGATCAATCATAATTACGTGTATTTTGCAACCTCATGGTTTAGGAGTAAGAAGGCTAGCTACTTAACTCTTGCCCCCATTGAACTTCCGTCGGTAGTGAAACTCTTGAAATACTTCATCAAAGCACTTGTACAACTCTTTAGTTTTATAATGATCCCATCGCTGATGTCGTGGCGGCTCTTTTCGAAAAGTTGATCAATGAAGGAAAAGAAAAAATAAAATAGCATAAAATTTTCTCAAAAGGCTAGGCCTAGTACCCAGTATCTTTGATTGCTCTTGGCACCTCGGCCGAAGTCGATGGAGGCCGGTCTTGAGAACTTAATGCTCGTGGCTTGAGTTCCTAGCGCCTATGCCTTAGTACATGGAGGCTGGCCCCAGTCTACATAAGCCAGGCTCAGACCCCAAAACTCATACGCAAATCTCTAGTGCTTGAGCATGAGTCCGAATCCATTAAGGCCAAGCTTAGAAAGCTAATGCATGTGCTTAGATCTCTTGTGCCGAGCCTCAGTCCATCAAGGTTAAGGCTCGGGATCCTAGTGCTCGTGCTTAGGTCCTTGATGCTTGGGCTTTGGTCCATCGAGACTGAGCCTGAGAATTTGATGCTTGTGTCTTGGTCCCCAACACTTGAGCTTGAGACCCCATGCTCATGCCTAGAGCCCTACGCTCGAGCTCAATTCCATTGTGCTCAAAATTAGGTCCCTAAAGCCCAAGCTAGGATTTATCAAGGCTAGGCTGGGTCCATTGAGGCCAACCCCCAAACCCCACTGCCCTTGTTTGATTCATCAGCTAACCATGGACAAGTCACTAGTGCCTAGTGTATATCTATAGAGAAAAATCAAATTGGATTTTCCTTTTTAAACCATGGATAATATTTTCCGATTATTTTTCTAATTTCAACCAAACACCGGAAAAACATTACCATTTTCCTAGAAAATGACATCTTGGAAAATATTTTCTAGAAATGTAATGCTTCTGTAAAACAAATGAAGCCCTAAAATAAAGCGTCATCATTTTTGATGAGTTTCCAAAGTTGAAAACAAAAAAGGATACATGATGGAACGATTGATATTTCATCAACATGTCATGTGGTGTAGATTATATAAGAAATTTCTCCATTTAAGTCAATGGAAAATAAGTAATTCATAAGTACATAGACATTTAGTCCAAGGTCATATAATTTTCTTTTTTGACAATACACGTGTGTGTATATGTATGGGTCAAGTAGTGTTCTTAAGATGATGTTCTCCAAGAGAGATCTTGGGGCCACACGACTTTGGCAAAAACAAGAAATAGTTTATTTAATTTAAGTAGAATTCCATTGTTCCGCTCCAAACAATATAATTTTTTTTTCTCGGTGCTTATAATAAATTTCAATAACTGTTCCTAAGTGTAAAAAAAAAAAGTTAGTGAAAAATGGCTGGCGATTTTCTCTAAGTAACTTCCGGCTAATTTACCGACATTTTCATAAAATTATCGATTTTAATAGTTTGCAAGTTAGTAATTTCTGTACTAACTTACCAATTTTTATTTACATGTACTTACCAATGCTTCAATATGAAATTACCAATCTAAATTAAAGGGCTTTATCAAATTTTGTCATATTAGATTACTTTTGGGTTACCAAATCTCATAAAAAATACCAATATTTATTTCTTTCAAGTTACCAACTTTCCCTTGAAATACCATTTTTTATTTGAGTTGCTTAGTGACCTCATATGTGCTCACTCTTTTCAAAGATTACAAACCTAAATTAGCATAACCCACCAACTTTTCTCCCTCTAAACTAACATCTAGTATTCAGCTACCAACTCTCATTTAAATTACTTACCAACATTTAATTATTTTCTTTTTTTGACATTTTTCAATTTTTATAATTGTTTTCAAGCTTTTTTGCTCATTTTGTAGCTATGCTTTAAATTTACCTACTTTTCCCATAATTTATTAACCTTAATTAGAGTAACTTACAGAATTTTCTCTAATACCTACTAGTTTTGGATTACTAACTCTCATTTGAGTTACTGCCAAATTTATTTATTTTAATTGCCAATTTTATCTACCTTTAATAATTAAGCTTTATATTGCATTTCATATGAAATTACTAACAATAATTTAAATGATTCATTAGCTTTTCTCTAGATAATTATTAACTATTTCTGGGTTATCAACTTTCGAGTTAGTTACCAACAGATGTTTTGATATTAAATTCCTGTAGAAGTTGGTATATTTATGAAGACAAATAAATTGTTGGTAATTTGTAATCTTGGAAAGAAAGACAAATAAATTTAGTAAAAGATGAAAGTCGATCATTTCTAAATAGTCAAAAAGAGTTGTCGCGACCTTCCCTCAACGGTAAGCTTGTGGATTACTAAGTCCACAGAGCTTAGCACTGACTCTCTCAAACTTTACCAATCACAATTTTGGGTTTAATCAATTTTAACATGCAAACAAGAGTCACCCCTAACCACTTATTGGTATATTGATTAGATATATAAGTAAAATATGGGATAATACTTTACTTCTACGAATTATAGATTCAATGGAATTAGGGAC
Source organism: Eucalyptus guilfoylei (assembly GCA_016097605.1). Taxonomy (NCBI): domain Eukaryota; kingdom Viridiplantae; phylum Streptophyta; class Magnoliopsida; order Myrtales; family Myrtaceae; genus Eucalyptus; species Eucalyptus guilfoylei. Next base: position 34,382,038 of record CM027862.1, on the reverse strand, counting down.
TTGATAATGCTACATTAATTTAACGTCGTTTCAGTGTCCTTTTCTCTTTATTTTCACAAATATTTTTTTTCATTTTTTGTTTTTTTTGTTTTTTTAAATTTATTAACCCTAACTAGGCTTAACTAACATAAATATGGATTAGTTCAAATATGAATATCACATTAAGCAAGCTTAAATCGGCCATTTCAAGATTGAAATTTGGTTTGGGTATTTCCTCGCCTCGTGTACGTTAGGCAGCCCAAACCAGTTTCCCCCAAACCAATTTCACGCCCTTATGTAAAACGTTAAAAAAACTTTGAGCAAAATCCACTAGATCCAAATGAAAGTATGAACACACAGAATTTCATATGCAACAAACGCCTCGGAGAATGACTGACCACACGCATCAAACCGGCCCCTCCAAATAGCCTATATGGCTGATTCAGAGCGTGTTCCAGTCATGGCCCAGGGCGGATCGATTCAAGACACATGAATTTCGAAGGTTCTCATGGGCATTTCTATAAACAGCTTGCATGCATTGGAAACGTTGGCTCTACTTAAACTGACACTGGAACGTCAATATGATCATGCTTCATCAAACAACACCTCGGATTTTCAATGATTTGCACACGGGTGGTATAGACGGTTCTCGCCTTGGGCTTTACCGAAACAGGGCAGAGCAAGAGAGGGAGGAGTACCCGGTTGTCTGCGACGCCTGAGATGGGATGAGCGGGAGAATCGACGGATTGAGCACCTGCGGTCGTCCACGAAAGGAGCTGAGACAAATGAGTGAAGCACCGGCGAGGTTCAAGCTTATCGGGTTATCTCGGCCAAAAAACAGGGGAAGGCAGGGGTGCGGCAGCTGAGGTCTAGGGCGGTGCTTTTGGCTGCGCTTACACGTCCAGCTAAACTCGGGAGGTCTAAACACGTCTCTTTCTTCTCTGCTCTTTCAGCCTGCCCGTACCTCTTGTCTTTTGATCTTTCTCTTCTATACGCTAAACAACGCTCCCATCTGCTGCTATTCCTCTGCTTCACTCAACGTTCGATCTCAGCCCATGCTCTGGTCTCTTTTGATCCCTTGAATTTTGCCATGTTTTGTGGGTTGCCCATGCCTGTTTGCCTCTTTCTTTTTATTTCCAGATCTTCTCGTGTACTTTTAGGCTTCCCACACATTCCAAGGAACGTTCTGTTCTATGTGCTATTCACACTCGCCATGACCTTAAAAGGTTTTGACCACCGGAAAGAAGTCCGGGTAGAGGCCGGGATTCGGGCCTCGAAAAATATTCCGGCCCGTTTGGCGGACCCGCCACAACCCCCTTCGGGGTTAGGGCCGCCACCTTGGATTCCCGCGACGCCTTCCCTGGTGAAATCCCCGAGTGTGGTACAGGGAAATGAAGAGGCTCGGCCAGGAAATTGGCCGGGGTGGCCGCGGCTTGTGTACTTTTAGGCTTCTTACACATTCCAAGGAACGTTTTGTTCTCTGTGCTATTCACACTCAGCCAGCCTTCGCTCTCTTCTTTTCTTTTTATTGTATTTTTTTTTTTACTATTTTTTGCTCTTTTTATTATATTTATTTTTTATGCTATCATTTTTATGTCATTTTTTTTGGAGAACAAGTTCTAAGGAAATTAATCTCAACTAGGGAGCTGCGCTAAATGCATGAGTAATTTAATATGCAAGAATTTAATGAGATATATTTTTTGTGGGAAAACATATTCTACTTTTTTAAAAAGGAAATGCAAAAATTTATGTATCAACAAGAGTTAGTGTTAGCAAGCTATTAGCCAGCAAGTTACTAGGAAATTAGGTGATCAGTAACTTTTTTTTTATCGATAACTTTTTGATACTTACCAACTCTTTTAAATAAAAAATAAAAATAGCAGAACAATATGTAGTATGGCGAATGTACATCCTCCTTCAGCTTGCTTTGAGTTGTGATTTTGAGGGACCTCCATTCTAAAAGTTTAAATTGTGAAATGAACACATAGTTTAATATTGTAATTTTATTTCTCATGTTTTCTTTTAATTGGGGAGGATAAATCTAAATGTTGGAGTTTGGATCCACTTTTGATAAAGTCTGAAATAAACTCTAGTGGAGTTTTGATTAATGCAAATAATCATTTTTTACAATTCTATACAACTTTTTTTTCTTGCGAAGTTTACGTTAACATCGATAGTTTAGAAATATATATAACGATAGTTGTCAACCCATGCAACATATGAGCATCTCGCTAGTATCAATTTATTCTCGAGCGATATTGTCATGGGTTGTATTGTTACATTGCTTTATTTCTACCTTAAGATTACAAGTCAAACCAAGAATTGAGATTTTTCATGACTAGATTGCTATATTTCTAACTTATGATTCACGGTCAAGTCAAGAAAAAATAATGGAGAGTCCAATCCAAGCCAGTTTCATTTTTCCTTCTCAAACTCCTAAATTATCGCCATCATCACATGAATTGGGCCCCAAGATATTACCTTTATGGTACGATCTAATTAAAGCGGGGTTCCTTTCTATGACCTGTTCCAAGACAAAAGACAAAAACATCGACCATGTGCAAACATGACCCAGTTGAAGTGGATTTTCCTATTGGGCTCCATACAAAAGGACAAACAGATAGAATCCCTCTCGTGCAATTGGACCTTGATGGTCACGTAGTGACAAAGAGAATGGACACATCAATCTCTGTCTATGATCTCTCTTGAAGGAAAAGAGGAATCTATGTCACCATTGCCAACTGTGCTTTATAATTGATATCACTGCATACAAACAACTAAGGTGTTGCTGACGCTGCTCATGGAGAATTGACCAACATGATTGGCGAACTTTGTCGCTTCTTTTGTCCTTTTATTGCCCAAGTCTTTATGCTATCGCACTGAGGCTTGCTTGTACGCCGGAGATCTAGGGCCTATTTCATAGATCGGAAATTAAATGCTGAAAATTTAAGTGGTCAATTTCAAGTGTTGATAACATTGACGGCTGAAATAGAATTAGAAGGTGTGATGAAAAAAAAAACGTGCAGTTGAGTATTATTGATCATTTTCCAAAAATAGAAAAAAAGGTCATTATTGATATGTTTTATCATTATATTACACAATAATCTAGTCGCCATCGAATATTTTTGTATTGACCGAACTAAGTAATTCTTCATTTTTACATATTGGATTATCAAAGTCATCCAACGAGTTTAATCTAATTAAATGAATTTTTGTTTTACTCAATTAAAGTAATTTAAGTGTATTTTATCAAAGGTCATCCAACGAGTTTATGTGGAACGTGGTCGTTGGCCCAACAAAATCCTTTTATTTTTCTTTTTCTTTTCCCTTTTTGTGGGTTTGCATAAGTTCTGTTTGTTGGGCAATTAGCATATTAATTCTTGTGAAATGTGTAAATACTTTTGCGAACATCTATGTTCTGTCAATATATTTATATTATTGTATAAAGTAAAGCAAATATGATATTGAGAGATCTCACTACTATCCTCAATTACTCATTTCACAAAATCTGTATTCTTGTGAAATGCTTCAGTTAATGATATCTTTATTTTTCATAAATTTTTAATATTTACATATATGGTCTTACAAAAATGTTCCTTAAAAAGGTTAAAAACAATTTTAGGAATGTGCATGACCTTTTTTGAGATGTATTATGACATAACAAAATTGACAAAATCATTATTTAGACTAGTCAAGATAACCGCCAATGAATCTTATAAATTACTTTCCAAAAGGAATGTGAAATTCTCTTATTTTCAATCATTTAAATTTCTTTCCGATATTAACTTACATTTTTAATTATTTATCCCTTTTCATATAGATTCAAATTTATTTTCATTTTTATCCACACGCATACATGTGTGGCCTTTTGCCAAAAAAAAGGGTGGGGTGGGGGTTGGGGAAATAGAGGGAAAACTGAAACTCTTGATCTATCTCAACGAAGCGTTAGGCATTTCTGTCGTTATTCTAGCGACAAATCGATTGATAAAGATCATTGTTCTCGCAGTCGATGATGCCACCCAAATCAAGGTGCCTGCTGAGTGTTCTTGATCGATATCGATAAGAATGCGATGAGTCGTTGCACCATGGAAGGACTTGCATCAGCCCAGCAACTCAGCAACCCATGTAGACAGCATTTCCTCAGAAATCCACCCGTTTTGATTCCCTCCATCTTCATTGCCTTCAAAGAGCTCGGAGTGCTGATTCTCAGACATGCACATATCCTCGACATTGAGGTCCATCATCATGTTTTCCCATGAAATCGTGTCGTCCTCGCAATCTCCTCCCTGACCCTTCTCTTCAATTGATTCCATCATTCTATCTGAAATGACGCCTTCTGAATTACACGGCTTACTGTCACGATCGGCATCGCCTTGTGATTCAGCTGTGGCTGTCTCATTTAAGGGCTTGTCATCCTCGCACTTTGAGTTCATTGGCCGGTCACCGTTTTCTTGGACTAGCTTCTTCTTTATGGTGGAGTTCCAGTAATTCTTTATCTCATTATCTGTCCGGCCAGGAAGCCTTCCCGCGATAAGAGCCCACCTAAAGAAAATGAATTAACACATGTTAATGCCAATCTCAATGATGTTCTTTGGGAACTGAAAATGGCTTTCGCAAACAACATGGTCAAGTGGCTCTCTTTTTTAAAGGTGAATGACATAGCAAATTATCATCACTTTGAATATCTCCTTCAAAAGACAGTCTTTAAGGTATGATGAGCTCATCACTCGAAGTGACGAATACCTGTTGCCTAGGAGCTTATGGAGCCTAATGATGAGTTCCTCTTCTTCAAGCGATATGTTTCCTCTCTTGATATCTGGTCTTAGGTAATTTAACCACCGAAGCCTACAGCTCTTTCCACACCTCCTGAGGCCTGCACATCAATTCCTTGCATTATTTTCAGTGATTAGGAGATACAAAACAAGTGAGGATAAGAGCATCACTGATAGCATTTACTTTCATAATTAAAGCACACTTTCCCCCGGGATAAAATGAAAGAAGAAATTCTGAGACCATTTGCTATGTCTAAATAACTTGGATTCATTGAAAACTATGCGGCATAATATCCTATTATTTGAATTTAATGATGGACTGAAGATGAAACATATTCATTGGAATGCACATTGAGTCACATGCTTGCGTGTTGCCCATAAAAGCTTTTCAGGCATTCAAGTTCTATTGGAAAACAATATATTTGACCTTATATGCATATACCGAATGTGGGACTATTTATTTCAATGATGACGCTAAGCAGCATATTGGTGCACTTATTTAATAACTGGTATTATGTAAGTTCAGACACGCACTCCTAATATTCACAGTACGGTTTTGGAACATTTGTTTCTTTTTCTTTTCCTATGGCAGTTTTCAAGTAAAATCCTAAAGGCCTTAACTCACCTGTTTTTTTTTTTTTTGGTCGGAGCCTTAACTCACCTGTTACCTTACGAACTTTGCCCCATTTCCCTTGGCCATGAACTTTGACGTAATCGATGAGGATTTGATCTTCAAGAGCCGACCAAACTCCTTTCTTGAACTTCAATCCATCTTTACCACTGCTAGGATTTCTGCCCATCTCTCTCTCTCTCTCGCATTCTAATGCTATACCGTCTCAATGATGACAGATTATATAGAGACTGCATGTGCCGTTGATGTTGAAATCACACCGTCCTTGCTGAGAGAAAGAGAGGAATAAAGAAATGTTATTCTTGAACAGAACAGCAACGTGTATTAAACGATAATAGATTATTGCGAACGAGACATCCGAAAGCCGGTTTTGAGAAAGTTGCATGCAATTTTGAAATGCTATATGGAATCGAGTAAAGGTGTGGTTTTGACCGACAGATACGGTCTGCCTATAATTTCAAGGACGAGATCCATTTAAATTGAATTGTTTGTATGGTCATTGGTTCATGCAGATTTGCCATTTAATTGTACTCATGAGTTCACTGCATTTATTGTTTTAAAAAAGCCTAGAGCAAAAGGTTTTAACTAACCTAACAATTTCGGTTCCAGGTTGGTTTCGAAAGTAACTCAACGGGAACTCTTTAAATTACTAACTAGCAATTCATCATTGACTCGTCGACTACCTAAGCCCAACTTTTTGAAAAGTTGAGTTTCGCCAAGTTTGAGTAATGAGTCATAATTAGAGGATTTGATGTAATCACTTCGAAATTTATAGAATTGCTCAAAGGCGTAAAAAACTAATTTAAGTGGGCCTCGATTTAAGTAGGCATCCTAATATATAAAATGAGCATAACACAACATCGCAATACTTAATTGCAATTTATAAATGTAATTAAATGGTCAGATAGTGTTTGTGTCAAACAATATGAATGTATTTAAAACCTGTGAGACAGTAAAATCACCTATTTCTTTAATTGATGGAATCCAAAATTAGAGCTTTAAATTTTGAATTGAAACCTTGTTTTTCAATCACCAAGCTATCTCTATTGTTAAATTTGAACACATAGATAAAAGGCATTTCAAGTTAAGCCGAAGCTAGAGGTTGAGAAACCAAGTTTGACATAGGCCAATTCTAAACACCCATCTCAAGTCAAGTTTGTGCTGTAAACTGCGTAAAGTCAAATTGGGTTAGTTTTGCCTCCTTTCTTCTCGAACCTCCGTTAATGTCGTTACCACTCGTTGGGCTTGTTAGGTGCGTTCCGACCGTAGTGACGGAAGCCACTGGCCCCACGAGTAGATTAATTTAACACACTCAAAGAGCGACTGAACCCTAAAATATTTTTTCGCAGCATAAACCAATCAAAGATCAACAAGTTTCCAAGAACACAGGCCTGAGCTGGCCTGCGGCTCAGTCCTGTATCCAACCAAGCTCGGGTTCCCTCCCGTTATGTCGGGTTTGCGTTCTTAATGTAGACACGTTTTTCGCCACATTAATTTTATATACAGCGACCAAGTACCGCTCAGAGAATATCTAACTTCCCCAGCTCGTTAAGCCATAGATCATGAGGAGAAAGTTTGGTGTGTATATTGTCTTTTTTTTATGTTGCCCACTGGTCCAGAGCAAAAGGCAGGTGCTGTGTTGCGTATGATGGTATCACGTGTACGGTTAGAATAAGTATGATCACGTGGAAAAGAGAGGCACAGGCTGTGATTCACTTGATTTCTTGGCATCATGCAGGTGTATATTTTGGTGTGTGGCCGGTTTGGAGAGAGTAATATTAAATAGGCTCTGATCTTGTTAGTTGATAAAATCTTTTGAATTGAGGTTGTGTTAAAGATTAAGTAGCACCGACACGCGACACGCGACATGACACGATACGATACGATACGACACGCCGACACGTCGTTCCTCAAAAAACAAAGAATCCGACACATTGAGATACGTTGTATATTAAATATATATTTATATATACATAATAAATTATTATTTTTATGATTATTTCAATCAAATTAATTTGAATCAAATTCATAAATAAATAAATAATTAAAATAGTCTAGAATGAATTTATATTAAAAACATTAATCCGCCGTTTATTAATATCATTTATTATTTTAATTTGACAAATTCAACCCTATTTCAATAATTCATAAAACTTAGAGAAAAAACAAGCGATTCATCTCTGCACTCGTATGTTAGATAAGTTAGAAGAGGAGAAAAAAAAATTAATGGGTGAATTGGGAATCATATGTCGGAAACTCATATGTCAGAATTTCGACTCGAGTGTCGGAGAGTGTCGAGAAAGTTGATCAAGTGTCGGATTTTTCGACACGTGTTGACCGAGTGTTGAAGAGTGTCGAAGAGTGTCGGACACGTGTCGAAGTGTCCGACACGACACGAAAGTTCTTGAAGAATATCGGTGCTTCATAGGTTAAAGAACATTTTATATATGCATTATCAACTAGTTTCCTAAAAGTTTCTAAGGAAAATCTCCGAAACTGATGATGCATTTGATAGTAACAGTATTCATGTCTAGAAAATTGGAGATCACCCATTCAAATCTTAACAATAGTGAGTGATATCTTCTGAGTTTAGGTTACCTAGACTAGTCAAAAGTCTGAATTTGATCGGTTTATGAGACTTGTTGGGTGTTGTAACATAAGATTTTAAGGAAAAAAGCATTTGTAATGTGACATGTGGTCCGACAAAAATGTATAATGTTGTTGCAAGACTAGCATCTCTTACACGTTCCAATCTATCATATATTGGGATTCATTAATTTTCAAGAAACACAGTAGAAACTAAAATTTGATGAAGTCACTTCTTTCTCATTTCAATTTTTTCATTGCAAAATTGAACATATATAGTTGTGTTGATCAATCATAATTATGTGTATTTTGCAACCTCATGATTTAGGAGTAAGAGGGCTAGCTACTTAACTCTTGCCCCAATTGAACTTCTGTCTGCGGTGAAACTCTTGAAATACTTCTTCAAAGCCCTTGTACAACTCTTTAGTTTTACAATGATTCCACTATCAATGTCAAGGCCCCAGCGACCCCATTGGCTCTTTCTAGGAAAATGAAGAATGCAGCAAAAGAAAGAAAATATTATAATTTTTTTCAAAACGACGCCATTTTGAGTTGAGTTAGATAATTAGATTGCCGATCATGATACGTAAGATGGTCACGATTAATTGAATCACCACGTCACCAATTTCTGACATAAATTTGTTGAATGGACTACACTGCGGAATTTTTACAAGGCTTAGGACTACTTAACAAAACGCAAAGTTTAGAATTGAATTATCGATTATATAATAAGTTTAAGATTTTTGGACAACCTTCTCTACCAATATTCATACATGTGCTCCACACAAAACAGAAGTTCAATTTACACGCCCTAACTACGTATCTGAGGTCGAAGAATGTGCGCCAGTCAACTTGTGCCCCCAAATTCACTGAGACCGAGTGTCTTTATTTATTGATGTCAGTCGGCAACCAATTATGAAACTACCTAACCTGTCGAGCCTCTTAATGCACAAAATTAATTACTTGGCCCAGTGTCTGCAAGTATCAAGGAAAATCTTGACTAAATGAAGTATTGTTTGTTGCACCTTCTTCGTATTTTACAAAATTTTCATGAATTATGAAGCTTGATCTTCGTCATATCCCACGGTGATCTCGGACAATCCTCCAATCTAGAGTATTTTCTATAGATACGATATACATATATATGTCTATATATAGTATATGACACATTAATACAATGATACGTAAAAAAACCATAAACAAATATCTGAATTAACAAGTTGAATATCTTATTTTACCACTGATCGAGCTCAATTTAGAAATGAAGAAGTCAATACACCATCTCTATTTAATGACGTGCTGATACAGTATCAATCATTTAAAATAAGGTGCCTTTAATGTCGATGAGTGTTTGAAATTGAAAACAAATGAATATGCTTGCCCGTGCCAATGATATTCAATTAACATGTCATATAGTATAGGTTATATAACAAATTTTCTCTATTTAAAGAGGGTTAAAAAGAGGAGGTCGATGGTAAATAAGTAAATCATAAGTACATAGTCATCCGCTCTGAGGTGATATAAGATAATTCCTTGACAAAAAACCTTATTTGGTTACGTAGTGTTCTTAAGATGATGTTCTCTAGAGCAAGATCTCGGGGTTAGAAGAATTTGACCAAAATAAAACAAAGTATATTTAACTAAGTAGAATTCGATTGTTTTGAAACAAAAAAATATAAAAAATTTTTTTTGCCGTGCTTATAATAAATTTCAAAAACTGTTCCTAAGTGTAAAAAAAACAAAGTATAACAAAAAAAAGGTCTGGTGATTTTTTTCTAAGTTACTTGCTGGTAACTTACCAACATTTTCATGAAATTATCAGTTTTTACTGTTTACAAATTAGTAATTTTTTCACAACTCACCAACTTTTATTTACATAAACTTACGAAAACTTTGAATTTACTAATATGAAATTATGTATCTAAATTAAAGTGTTATACCTATTTTGTCATATTAGAATAAAGACCAACTAGTTTTGGGTTATCAACTCTTATTTAAGTAATTTACCATTATTTATTTCTTTAAAGTTACCAGCTTTCCATTGAAATGCCAATTTTTAGTTGCCATGTACCAACTCTTTTCAAAGATTATCAACCTATATTAGCGTAACTCACCAACTTTTCTCCCCTTAAACTAACATCTACTATTTGATTACCAACTCTTATTTGAATTACTTACAAATTTTTTTAAAATTTTTTTGTTGAAATTTTAAATAGTTTTCAAACTTTTATTTCATTTCTTAGCATTGCTTTAAATTCATCTATTTTTCCAAGAAATTATCAACCTTAATTATAGTAACTTACAATTTTCCCTAGTACCCATTAGATTTAGATTACCAACTCTTGTTTCAGTTACTTGCAAAGTTTATATATTTTAATTACCAATTTTTATTTATCTTTCTTAATTAAGCTTTATGCCAACTTTTATATGAATTACTAAGTTTAATTTAAATTAGTCATAAAATTTTCTCGGACAAATTATCAACTATTTTTGTCTAATCAACTTTTGAGTTAGTTACCACGCTTGGATTTTTTTATTTTTTTTAATTTGTCAACTTTAATTTGAGTTAGTTACCAACGTATTTTTCAATTTTTAAATTCCTACGGAAGTTAATAAATTCATAGTCTTGGAAAGAAATCGAATAAATATAGTACGAAATGAAAGTCGATCATTTCTAAATGATTACTCTTTCTTGACTCCTGCTATGACTAAAACACTCCGTATCACATTACTATGACAATATAAACCTGTGAGTCCTATCTTTTTTAAGCATTCTTTTATTTTTCTTCTCTCTTTTTTCATTGTCCCACTTTCCTTCTTCTCATCTCCCTCTCTCTCTAAAATACCCCTCTCATGCCAATAATAGACATTTTTTTTATGCAATGAGCTATGCAAGCAGAATTGAGTCCAGTTCCTTCTTTCTCCGTGCATTCTTTTGGATTCGGACTTGAAATTTTGAAATCACAGTTTGAATTCAATCGTTAAGATTTTCTTGCATCTCATACCTATGTTTTCCGCACTTGATTTCTTTGTTCATTAAACTTGAAGTTTGGACATGGCATTTTAACTCGTTACATAAGTGAATTGCTTGTTGTTGCTTTATTTAATAAACACTGACCATTTCCTATTGCGATATGCTTTATTGGGTGCACGACTTGAGTTTTTTGTCTTTTGTTTTTTTTAGGAGCACGACATGAGTTGGGATGTATGTGTGAGCCTTGTAATTAATCCCCTTTGTTCAAATTCAACCGTGAGATGATCCATTAATTCCTTATAATTATGTTCGTCACCGGCACAAAAAAAGAAAAAGTCCATCACCAACACAAGCAACCCACGGAGTTGAAGCCCAGATTTGCAAAAACCTCCTCCTCACCCAACTAGTCCTCTTCCATCTCCATTTCTTCTACTCAAAGCTCAACTGTAAGTAAAATACCCATCTCATATCTCTTTACTCTTCACCCTCATTCCATCCCTTTCGCTCCATGTCATTCGTTAACCCATTTCGCATCAAAGAATCTTCAATAGATCAATCACGAAGACAGAGAAAAAGAACCCCATTAAAGATTCAAATCCGAGAGCTGAAGCCCTCACCCAAATCCTCATCAAACTCATCAGCAATGTTTGCTTCTACGTCTTTCTCTTCTTGGTCCTGATCATCACCATCATCGCCAATTCGCAATCACCTACCAACCTCTATATCCATGACTCGAATCCACCCCTGCCCTCACTAAGTTGTTTACCTAAACCAAAAATGCCACATTCAATAGCGACAATCCCATCCACAAGACTGGCAAGGATTTCCCTCTTGTGGGCCCCACAGTCTCTCCTACTTCCGCGCCATTTTCGGTTGCCAGGCCGCCATCGTGGTCGATTGAGAGGGCTAAAGATGTGTTCCTATTGTGTTCTTGGGTATCAAACTTTGGTTAAAGATTTAAAAACTGATGGGTGTGACATGGGTTGGACGACAAGTGACAGAAGTAGACCACAAAGGAGAGTGTTCCTTTTTTTCTTTTTTTTTTTGTTACATATACTAACACAGCTTGAACCATGATCGGATTTAAGATGGAACGAAGAGAAGTAAAGGAGGAGGAGGACGATGGAGTCCACGACAAAAATAAAGAAGAAAACAAACAGGACACCACAAGTAAACAAAAAAGAAAACTTAAAAAAAGGTAGGACCCATAAAGGTTAATATTGTCAAAACATTAGGATAGGGAGTGTTTTAGCTATAGTGAGAATGAAAAAAAACGACCCTTTCTAAATTTTGAGAAAGAATTAGCGTTAATAATTTATTAATCAACATGTTACTAGAAAATTAGGTGACTGGTAACTTTTTTTTGGCAATAACTTTTTGATATTTTCCAACTCTTTTACTAATCTATTGATGTGGATTTTTTTAAAAATAGAACACTACATAATTTGGTAAATGTACGTTGTCTTCAGCTTGCTTTGGGTTGTGATTTCACTATGACTGCAGCTTACTTATGAGGGTAGGTTTTTTGAATGAAAATCTCATCCAATTAAGAAGGTAGAGGAGAGAGGAGACCTGACAAACAAAGTTTTCTTAGTCAAAAGCACAATAATAGTGCAAAACATACCAAATATTTGCTGCTTTTTTTTTTATTTTATTGATGATCAAAACTAAGCATGTTCAAGGAAAACTGGAAAAAAAGCATTTGGCAAGTATCAAGCATGCCTTTGTAAGTTTTTGAAAACAGCATGTGCATCAGGAACTAAACAATACATGGCCAGCGTCTGATATTCAGCTCAACCATAGACGATGCAATAGTAGCCATTCCCTTGGCTTCAATCATCATACAGTTGCAAATGAAGAAGAAATAAATGATGGGATTAGCACATTGAGATTATGTGACTCTTTCATTATTTTGCTTCATCAAATGTTGAAAGTTTCAGATGATCCACTCTGATAAGGATTCGATCATAGACATCCACGTATCCAAATTAGAGTTCATTTCAGGTTGATCGAAGTCGTCCTCCATCAACTCTGCAAGCAGATCCCTTGCATAGTTATAGTGTGGCACATCTCTTTTGCAGACTTTTGTTTATATGGGCTTGCGCTTCAGTCATAGCATTGATATGAGAAATCTGAGACTCGTTGAGCCTTGAGAAAGCAATGTTGAAGTCGATCTCATTGGCTGCAAGTATGGCTGGCTTCATCTCTGTCGATTTTCGGTTTTTACTTTCATTGCCTACTTAGATTGCTTAGGGCCAGCTTGTCCCTTTTTGGTTATGTTTGAGTGTCAACAGTTTTTATGTTTCTTTGCCTGTTCGCCCTGGAAGCCTCCCGGCAATCAAAGACCAGCTGCAAAAATTTCATTTTGATCGATCTGGACGCGATGACGACTCGAGCAACAAAGAAAATATCGTTAAGGCTTCCACCCTCCCTACTCTCACATGCAAATTAAAGTTGGGTTTCCTAATCTTAGAATCTTGGTTGGAGTCATATACGATGAAATGTAACGTCATGAACGTAGATTGTCATGCACACGCATGAAACTATGTATACAAACCTGTCGCCTAAGAGTTTGAAAGGGAAAAATATCAAAAAAGTTATAAACCTTTCAATTGAACCAATCTAGTTTTAAACCATTTACATTTATACCAATTTACTTCATTCGGTTAGTTTTGACTTGAGATTGCTGATGTGGATGTTAGCTGTTTTTCGTGAAACAATCGACGATGACATAAATATATCTTAATTATTTTTTGATTTTTTTATTAATTTTATTTTTGGTTTTGTCCTTTTTCTTTTCTTTTCTTTATTTTTTTTTTATTGAGAGCCGGTAAGGGTCGCTGACCACAGGTGAGGGCCATGTTGCCCTCATTGGCTAAGGGCGAGGCCACCCTAGCCAACCATAGGCGAGTGTGGCTCTCGCCGATCTGGGCATCGTGACCTTGCCTAGATCGGGTGAGGCCACGGTGCCCTCGCCTAGTGCTAGCAAGGGTCGCTTGGCAACCCTTGCCGACCCTCAATCAACCAAAAAAGAAAAGAAAAGAAAAATTAAGAAAAATTGAAAAATTATTAAAAAATATTTACGTCAACACTGGCTGTGCAATATAGGATCAACTATGTCCATGTCTGCAATTTTAGGCCAAAATTTATATAACTGAATTGGCATAAATGCAAAAAGTTTAAGATTAAATTAGTTCAATTGAAAGATTTAGAATTGAATTGGTATCAATATAATAGATTTACCACTTTCGTTTGGTACTTTTCTCGAATACAAAGTCTCATAATGAGGTCTTCTTCATCTTGTGAAAATGTTGCCCCTCTTGATATCGGGTCTCAAATAATTAAACCACCGAAGCCTAAAGCTCCTCGCAGATCTCTTGAGCCCAACCCAAAAGCATTGATTAGTATAGTTTTTTAGATTTTGCCATGTTTTTTTGCAATGAGAACAAGATCAAATTCGTGTATGATCACTGATGTGCTTCTTTTGACACAATGCTCAACATTTATTGTTAAGGCGTGGTTCATACTCCTCATCGACAGGATAACACATGAGTTTTATCGAATAAAGCACTAATTTAAGGGTAAATCGGGTTAAAATCTCATATCAAATTCTTTTTTTTGCTTTTACTCTTTGTTTCCTTATGATTTTGCCTTAAATCTTAACATCTATCACCATGGACAGTGACATTATGAACGAGTACTTGGTCTTCTTGACAAGTCCGTGCTCCTTTCTTCATTCCGTCATTGGTGTCAGAACGACCCATGCCCATTTCTACTCTTTTTCTGGCAAAAAAATAAAATAAAATAGAGAAAAGAATTGCACAAGCTTCCCTCCGTGTGAAAGTAATGAATATTGGAGGTTCTGAGAGCCCTATTTATAGTCAATAATTGGATCAGAAATAAACATTTTCTCGGCGTACGGTAAATGTCCCCTTTAGTCTGATTTGTCAAAAGAGATATGAGAAAGTGGTATTCATTTATTAAACGTGCATCGGCGACCGCGTTTTTATCAAGTGCATGGGGAGCCTATAGACTCCCAATGGCCCACTTTTTGCACCCATTTCCAGTCTAGAAATATCGGTTTAAAGCCAAAGATCATTGCGATAGGAGTGCGTGTTGACTTGGGCATCTATCATTATCTCTCTTTTTTTCTTTTTTGTGAAACAGAATATAATTCATGATTAGCAAATTAAGTAATTACAAATTCTTTTTTTAATCAAAAAAGTGTTTTGGACTCTTTAAACATTAACTATTCTCATCGCTCGTGTGTGGCAAGATCCTCATCCCATGATATATTGAGTAAATACTGGAAACATACAGGTCTGCTTTTGAGAGTGACACCAAAAGAATGCGTAAGTGTGGTAATTCGAATCATATATTTAAATGAGAAAAATGAACTTGCTTACCATTTAAGCAACAGCTCGAGATTTAATAATTGCAGTATATTTTGTGATGCAACGTATCGTTGATGGAATGGAAGTGGAGAGCCCCTTTCTAACAAAAGTGGATATGAGGGGACACATGCATTTAAGTTGTCATGTATAGCCAGCTATCACTCAAAATGGCCTAGTTCTGAGGGCACTTCATAGGCATGTTCTAAATTTCCAATGACGGTGAATCCTACAACTTATATTGCTTTAGTAATTTCGCTCAAACGATATTTAAATGCGATCAAGATGACTTTTAATAAGTATAAATTATTCATATCTAGACTCAAAGTTCATCAAGTAAAAGAGAGAAGCGATAATAGCATACAGTGTGCTTCTAAAGCCAATTAAGCTCGGCTTTTCCCCCTAAAGTAGGTTATGACAATCGAATTGTTCAATCATTATTTTAACCGCTATAGAAATTTTAATTAGCAAAGCAGTTCCATCGGCGGGTGGTCATGAATAGTATTTCTTTTCTACATGCTATGATCATCGGGAATAACGAATTTCTAATTTTCAAATGATAAGTATTTTTCATATCCTAGCAACTTACGGAGGTGCTTCTAGCCTTAAGTTGTACCGGTTATATCACTTGAATATACAGTCTTTCTCTTTCGACCAAAAAAAAACTTACAGAGGTGCTTTTCATATCCTAATAACTTAAGGATAATTATACCCTAAGGTTGGAATTGGATGATCGAGGGATCACACATAAATTATTTTTTTTCTTGGCACAAGATGATGTGTGATTTAAATAAATTTTTTGTTCAGCATGTAGCTTGTGGAAGAAATCTACTAAAAAGATTGATCTAAATGGTTTCTATGGTAATGATAAGTGATCCGAGATAAATTTCATCGCTGTTTCAAGCAAGAGAAACAATATGATCGTGATTCTTGACCCACCACTCATACATTATTAGGGTTTTCTCATGTTCTACTAGTTTCTTGTTAGACATTATGAGCCACCTCATCGCCGTGCACTATTATCCTACGTCGCCGGCAGATCTTTATGCCTTTCGTTTGGGCAATTACATAAAGGCCCAATGGGTCCTCTTCATCTCACCTTATAAAGTCATACAGAGACGCGCACAGAGAGGGAGGGAGGGAGAGAGAGAGAGAGAGAGAGAGAGAGATGGGAAGGAGTCCATGTTGCTCAAAGGTAGGACTGAACAAAGGAGCATGGACTTCCTTCGAAGATAGAATTCTGACTGCTTATGTCAAAGCTCATGGGGAGGGCCAATGGAGCAATCTTCCCAAGAGAGCTGGTATTCTTATTCTTTGCTTTCTTTCTTTCTTTCTTTCTTTTTCCATGACCCATTTCCTCATTCTCTCTCAATTTCATTCAACTAAAGAGAAAATATCCAGTCCATGTCTCAAAAAGTTGAGAATTGCAGGTCTCAAGAGATGTGGCAAGAGTTGTAGGCTGAGATGGCTAAACTATCTGAGACCAGACATCAAAAGGGGTAACATCTCTAATGATGAGGAAGAGCTCATCATCAGACTCCACAAGCTCCTTGGAAACAGGTCCTCTCTCTCTCTCTCTCTCTCTCTCTTCCCCCTCTGGTGCCGTTTAGGGATCGTGATCTTACTTTATCTAAATAATTCAACTTAACCGAAAGAATTATTAATGTTTTTTGTGTAGATGGTCGCTGATCGCGGGCAGACTCCCGGGACGAACGGATAATGAAATCAAGAACTATTGGAACACCACTTTGGTGAAGAAAGCTAAGGATCAACTGTCTTCTTTTCCCTCCCGAGAATCACCTTCAACAAAGTCCAAAGCCAAAAGGATCTCGGCCAACAATGGCTATTCCAACATCGTCAAGCCCTCAAGTTCTCAGTCGCCGCCGGCGACTGTCACCAGACCCCAACCCGTGCGAGCAAAGCCAACACAGTGCACCCCGGTGCTAGCCTGGGAGAAACTATATGAACACGGTCCCCTGCTTAAACCAACGAGTGACATTCAGGATTCACAAATTGGTAAGGCTCGCCATGAAGATTTTCCTCGTCCTGGTGTTAGTGAAATTCGTCTCTTTGACTTTGAACTTGATGATCATTTCCAAGCAGAGCAAGACCGTTTTATGGGGAATATGCTCGAGACTACTGATAATATTGCACCTAGCGTCGAAGAAATTCTTCTGGAGAGTTGGACGGGCAGTGTTTGTACAAAAGAGGACACGTTAGATCTAGAGTCTATTCCATTTGTGCTTGATCCTGAGGAATGGCCGTGATGTTATGTAATAGAGAATTTAATTTTGATTAGAGCTGCCTCTTTAGGTACCTTAATTAATCCCCATTGTGGCATTGATCCCTCAGAATTGGCACGATTGGTGGGAGTGTAAGAGGAATTTCAGCTCGAAAATTAAAGGTCATCTATTTAAATATTATCAATTGGGTACAAACAACTCTAGATTGACGTCACATGCACAAGCCAAATCAAGGCCTCTTAATTATTTTATAGGGTTTAAAGGTGTTTTGCGAGCATCCAAGTAGTTAAGTATTTAGTTGATCAATACTGAACATAGGAAACAAAGGACAAATAAAAAGAGTGTATGAAAATGAATAAACTCATTTTAATTACATAGATCGTCTCAAGAGACAAATTTTGTCAATCAAATTATTAGCTTAACTAACTTTATGAGACAAACAACTATTCTTGACAACTTCATTTTTTAGGAAATACTAATGAGAAATGACATAATGGAACTGACCAATATAAAGTATAGCTAATAATTTGAAAAAACATTATAAAAAAAAATGATTGATCTGAAATGAACATCAGTCTTGCAAATTATTCAATTTCACGTCTTAAGGAATCTCCTCACAGAGAGTCGGATATTAGGACAGACATGTCCTTGACAAGATTCGGACCAAAAACGTCCGATTGAACACATCAGATCACGTACCCGAGGATGCATGAATGCTGTCGGGTCAATTGAGAAGAATCCAAATTGGAGCGCCACTTAAGAAATTTATGCAATTATTATGATTTAAGGGTCGTCATCTTTATACGGATGCATTATTCACCCTCCACCGTACGATGCTGTTAATGGGGCCTAAACGTCTCTGATCGTGCCAAATGTGCGGTGAAGAAAGGCAGCGGACCTGAAATGGTTCCTCCAATTATGAATTGTTCCGTACCATCAGTAGTAGTTTCAATCTAGAAAGTTAAGGCAATAGTTGAAAATAGATCCCATCGTTCGTAATTTCCACATCAAAGCGACATATAATATATCGCATGCATATTATATGCTAACCCTCTGACCGAGCAGCTTTTTTTTTTTCCCGAATCATATATGTGTTGAGGTAGGCTCCTAATTTTAGTTTGATTTGTAAATTTGCCATTGGGTGTCTCTGGAGTTTATGCCCTAGAAATTTTGGAATCTGGAATTAAATTTAGCTCACTAATTTATAAAATTCACCTTTTTCATATGAAAGTTGGAGAGATTGAGGTAAAAAATAAGTAAATTAAGATCAAGTTTCGTGGACTGGAAATGAAGAAATTTAATGATTTCACCTTTTCTAGACGTAGAAGCTAAATCATGGTGTCAATTTCAAAGATCCTACCTGGATTTCAGATTTGCTCATATTTCTTCATCCCCAACTACGAAACAGGACTTTTCTGCTTAAGCGTACTACGTTGCATTATGTACATTGGGACAAGTAACTTTTAGTTTTCCCACACGATTTCCCAATTATATCTAGACTTTTGCCACTTGTTCATTGGTTATGCATCTAATATTGGATAATTGGTACATTATTAAGCAGTTAATATATTATAAATAATCTATAATTTGTTAGTTTAAGCTTTTGATTAAAGACAAATTCAATTTGATGTATTGATAGGGTTGGACTTGAACTTCTTCATAGGTGATTTTCCCATGTGAAGATATCTTACACGTCCTAACAAGTGTTTCTTCACAGGCGATGGCCGGTTGGTGGGCTCTAATCTATTTTGTTGTTTCTTATATATTTCAAGGAAGAAATATTATGATTAAGGCTTGTTTCGGTGAAATTACAAAATAGAGACCATGCATGGTGCAGGAGAGCGTTGGGCTACAACAATGTTGTGCAGGTTAACATTGTGGAAATTTAAATTGAGATATACTGATACAAAAGCATATTTGAATTAAGGGAGAATATGCCTAAAAATGGAGGTCACGTGGGAGGAGAAAAATTGCGTCAACACCACTACTAGCCCAATCAACATCTTAAGGAAAGTTAGAAAGTCACCAGGCACCAATTGCCAAGTAGTTAAGGCGTTCACCAACAAACTTTGCCTCTATACGTCTTCTGTTTTCTCAATTGTCCCCTTTATGAATACAGTAGAAAATCACCTCACCAGATTAAGCAATTGCATCCCTTAACTTAGAGAATTTAATATGATCACTATAAATTAGTCCATAATCAATGTCAACTCAATCTCGGTGCGCAACCAATGGTACTTGAGGGAAAAAATTACGGCCTACAAATTAATCTATCTCAATGAAGTCCTTTGACACTATTTAATAATGCTTTCTTTTGAATGCGACAACTTATGATTAAAGTAAGGTCCCATTTCCTCCACTTCACGAGTCCCATTTGGACTTGTTGAATTTGGACTATTACTTCGACCTTAAGATTTTGAAATTCCAAAAGACAGTTCACATTACCGCTCCAAGACCTTTCATTGAATGTCCGTGTCCTTCCACGCTGTCATATATTATCATGTTGAATGTGATATGTCGATGAACTCGTACTTAAATCCACTATTTTTGAACTTTTAACATAAAGATATCGGATTTCTTTTACATCAACACCATTGCTGCCTCGATCATCATTATCAAGGAAACCTGGTAGTCATCAGGCACCGATTGCCAAGTATATAACGTGTTCACCAACAGATTTTGTCTCTATATGTCTAATGTGCCTTGACCGTCCCTACATGGAAAAAGCAGAAGATCACCTCACCAGATTAAGCAACTGCATCCCTTAACATAGAGAGCTAAATATAAATACTATAAATTGGCTCATGATCTATGTCAACTCGATCTCGATGCACAACCAATGGTACAACCAATGGTACTCAAGGGAAATATTTGTAAACTATATATGATATTTTGTGAAATTAATATCAATTATTCTAAAATTTTAAGCAATTAGATAAATGCGTTATTTAATATTTAAATATTAATCTATGTTAACTCGATCTCGATGCGCAACCAATGGTAATCGAGGGAAAAACTTGAGACCTATATGTGAGATTTTGTGGAACAATTGTCAATTGCTTTAAAATTTTAAATTGTTAGATAAAACGTTGTTTAACATTTAATTAATACCCCACATGCATGCATAGGCTTGACTTTACCCTAAACCTAAAGCTTGGAAGAGTCTAGAAAAATTTGAACTCGAGATCTCTTACTCTGATATTATGTGAAATTTTGCGATACTAATATCAACCGTTTTAAAAACTTAAGCTATTAAAAAAATACGTTGCTTGATATTTAAATATTTTAATACTATAAACCAATCCATCTCAATCATATGCCATTTAATAATACTTTCTTTCAAATGCAACGACTTATGGATTAAAGTCAGGTCGCATCTTTTCCGTTTCACACAAGTCTCATTTCGACCTATTAAATTGGGATTATTACTTCGCCCTTAAGAATTTGAAATTTCAAAAGTACAGTTCAAATTGTTAAATGTAAATCTACAAGAAAGTGCCGTTCCTGGACCTTTCATCGAGTGTCTAGTGTCCTACCACGCATCCATACACCATCTGGCAACGAGTTAATCATTGAATTTTAAATGAGGACCTCAACAATCAAACTGGGGCCCACTAGGACCCATTGGGACAAACTGCTGAGGTTGTCATTCCTAAATGTCAAGATCAATTTAGAATCGAATGGACACCACGTGATATTGAAACTCGAGTTGACTTGTAATGTATTTGAACTAGACTTGATTAATTATCTAGATATGAGCATAGCTCGAAGCCAAGTTATATGGTCACTCAGTAAGATTCAAGAGCCGCCCGTGTCAAAGTTCAAGACTCGCCTTCACTCAATGTTTGAGTTGTTGTGCTATTCTGAATACAACTAGAACTCAATAATGATCCCGTTGAATTTCACACTTTTTTTCTCCAAGTTCATTAGAAACAAGCCTCGGGTATGCACTGTACTACTCCAAGCCTAGCAACAAAAACGTGATCATGTTTCATTCGTTTCTCACATCTAAAATGTTTGGTAATTTCTTGTAGGAACAATGTATCCGCATATAAAAACGAAATTGTAGGAGGAAAAGGACATCTACCGGTTTAAAATGGTCGAATTTGGAAATTTTTTGACTAATCTTGTGGGAAAGTATTACTGAAATGGACACTCGTAGGAAACACGCATCTTGAGGAGCAAATCAAAGGCAAAGCCACCTAAACTTCTTTCTTTCGGCCAGCAAAGCCCACCTAACGTTCTTGCAAGGTAAAACTTATTAAGTCATTGCAATGGATGATTAGTTTGATTTTGTGGTTAAGTGACAGTGAGATTCAATAAACCAGCAGACTTCTATACTTCCATGCTTCACATGCGGATTTGGTAGATTTTAATAAATGTTGATAAGTATCAGAAAACTGTTGATATATTTATTTTTATTTTTATTTTTAAAAAGAAGAGACCAATGACTTTTTATCTGAGTAACTTGTTGGTAATTTGCCAACTCCGTTATGGAATTATCAACTTTCATATTTTTAATATTGGTAAGCAAACTGCTGCACACATGTTTAGCTATTGTTGTGGAGAAAGCATCAAAACATTTTCATAATAGTGTCGATAAAATATTCACAAGTTACTGACAAATCAGGTGAACAGAAAAACAAAAATTAAAACCAAAAATTACCTATTCTTCAAAAGAAGTACCAACACAGAAAAAGAAAAATCATTTTTTTAACAGAACAATAAGATCGTCCAAGCAATTAATGAAACTTTCCCTCATCACGCAACTTGTTTTTTTTTTTTCTGGAGTTCCTTTTTACTACCGATAGGGATTGGCCATCCCCTATCTCTATGCTTAATGGAAGTTACCTATGTGCAAGCAAAGTGAAAATGATAGAGAGGATAGAGGTGCAAGTAAGCTTGTCCGCAGAATCCCTCTCGAACGTCCAAGATGGGCCAAGAACTAGGAAAGCTCAAACAGGCCAGATCCAAAAGGCGCAATCTTAGAAATTTCCGAAACCTTGTTCTATGCCACTCGGCTTATCCATGCATGTTCAATGGCTACCGAAAGATACGCACAAGTGCTGGATTGGTTGAGGTGAACCACCTTTGTAAAGAAGCTAATCGTCTAAGACTCGAAAATAAGAGAAGCGACGACCTTTTCGGCCCATCAAATCTGCCTGAATGGCCTTGACCCCTAGGGATGGCACAGTTGGGCCAAGTACAAGAGTTTCGTAACTTTCGGTTGAAACTTTTAATAAATTATGTATAAATTTAGTGAGACGAAAAAATTTGTGGATGTTTTTTAATCAAGATTCATCAATGTTTTGATATTGATGGTTGTTTCTTGAAGAATATATGAAAAAATGGATCGGTACATTTTACTTCATATATATATATATATATATATTCTTTCAGGATTGTGTGAACAAGATTTTGATTATAAAGATGAGTTAAACGGAGTCAATTTTCGATAAAATGAGTTATTTTGTCAACTCGACCATCAAATTGTGCAGAAAAAAATGTTTGCCTTGGATCGAGCATCAAACTTAGTCAAATCTGCAACATTTTGTCGTGCTACCCTGCCCTTTTACAACTAGAGCACAATGCTCAGACTCGTAATTTTGGTGAGAGATGCGATATTATAGAATGTAGAAGTATGTCCATCTTCCAAAACTTACATTCATGAAGTTGTGTTGTAATGAACTAGAAAAGATTTCTCAATAGTAAAGTTTTCTTGAATAGAAAAATCATGACATTTAAGTCAAAAGGGACTCCCTCGTCAAATTGTGAAGCACAATTCAACCTGAGTAAACCATCATATTGTTAATAGTTATAGCGGTGATTCTACACCGACCCAAATAGTAATTTCTTACAATATAACATATCATTTCGAGTTATGCCAAGACGAATATGAAAGTCTGAGTAAAGAATAATAGTCTTTCTAATACCCAGATCTATCTAGATATTAGTTGGTCAATCTTTGGTGGCATTGGGTTCCAATTAAGAATTACTACGATTTACAATCAATGTCAAGATCCATGCTTCATCCAATTCAAGATCTCTCTTTGGGAGATTCGTGTCACAAACTCAATACATCATCTGATGAACTATCGATTGAGAGCAATTGATAATACGAAGGACAATACCACCCATCCAAGTACGAAGTAACCCACAAGTCTCGTCGGCCCCTCGTCCTCCGGCTCCTGCATCGCAAAATCTCCGACTCTCATCAAACCAACTCGTTAGGCACATCGACAGTCCCATTCAAGATTGTCCGAGCGATTCAGCATCGAGCAAATTCAAAATGCCCGTGTCGCAAAATCACCAGATTAAGCAAAAGATGGAAAGTTTGAGACAAGTGTACCTGCGGAGGAGGAGAGTCCGGAGTTGCCCGAGCGATGTCGGCCTCGAAAGGCCACATGTATCTGTCCGGCTTCTCGCTCCTGGCCAAGCTCCAATCGTACAGCCTCCTCTCTTCCGCCGTCGACAGTATCCTGTACGACTCCTGTCCCAAAATCGCATTCCCACAACGTCAGAATCGTCGACCACTACATGCTTTCGCGCAAGACCTCGAGTTGGAAACCCTCTCGTCACTCACCTTCAGCTGTTCCAGCTTCTCGTTGAGCTCGTCCTCTTCCAGCCCCTCGCTCTTCGCTTCTTCAACCTTCTTCATGTACGCCCCGGCCACCTGCTCGTTTCCACGCAAACGGTCGGAACATGAACAACATTAGAGTGCCGTGAATCAGAGGCGAAGGTAGGACCTGATCGTAGGGGCATTTTCTCGGGAGCCCGAGGCGACCGTAATGATCCACGTCCGTGATGGCTGCATTCTAAAACCAAAACCAATCACGTCCCGCGTCTTTGACCCCTCTTCCCGGAGCAAAACTCAAGCAGGACACGACTGAAACGGCACCCCCGCAAAGAACGAGGCTTTGAGAGGTGAAGATTGGAAGTCTTTACCGATGCCGCGGAGGACTCGTTCCACGTTGAGCGCGGAGATCAGAGACGGGGCCAATTCGGGAGCTTCGATGGAGGCATCATCGCTGTCTGCCGCCGTCGTCGCCGTCGCCGCGTTGGTCTCGGCCGGGTTGTCGCCGGAGGAGCACGCGATGAGGATCGATCTCCTGGGTTTGGTAGGGAACGCGAGGGCGGTGTTGAGCGGGAACGAGGAAGATGGCGGTGGGGATGGAGAAGGTCGGCACGGGATAGCTACGGTGGAAGCGGCGGACATAGCCATTTTCGCTCACCGCGCCGATATGGAATGTTTCCACTTCGGCGTTGCTAAAATTTCAGCTAGAGAAAGAGAGAGAGAGGGAGGGAGATAAGCGACGGCCTCTAACCAGAAGAACGTTATCCGCACATGTAGTGCAAGCAGAAAGAGAACAAACCTTTAATTTTAGGGATAAGTAAAACTATAAATCATAAAACTTATCATAAAATTACAAATTCAAAACTTCTGAAATTTTTTTTAAAAGTACAATTAAATCTCAAAACTTGTCACGAAAGAACTTGATTTGACAATTGAAAAGTTTAAAACTTTTTTGAAAATTTTAGTGCAATCAAATCTTAATACTTGTTACAAACTTTAATTTTAAATTTTAATTAAAATTAAGATAAGAGCAACAAGGTCGTTGTAGTATAGTGGTAAGTATTCCCGCCTGTCACGCGGGTGACCCGGGTTCGATCCCCGGCAACGGCGAATTCCATCCTTTTTATTTTTCATTTTTTGGGTTTCGGCGGAGGCACGACGGCGCCGTTTTTCGCTCGTCCCTATCCGAACCTTCCTCGTTCGCCGGACGCACGAAGGCACAGAGCAAAGAAGAGAGAGAGAGAGAGAGAGATGGGGCTCCGGAGGATGACGGGTCAGTCGTCGTCGTCGTCGTCCCGGTCGGGCGACCCGGGCGCCTCCACCAGCGGCGGCGGCGGCGGGGCCGAGTCGCCGCGGCGGTTCGCGCCGGCGGCTCAGCCGGAGATAATGAGGGCCGCCGAGAAGGACGACCAGTACGCCTCCTTCCTCTACGACGCCTGCCGCGACGCCATCCGCCACCTCTTCGGTACCTTCTCTCTCTCTCTTCTCCTTCGGCCCCCTCCGATTTTTAGGGCGTGAGCGGTGTTGCGCTTCTCCGTTTTGCTGATCGAAGTCGATTCCGATTCGTATTCAGGCACCAGAGTCGCCGTGGCGTATCAAAGCGAGGTCTTTTCAGCTCAATCCATTTCTCAATTTCTCGTTTGATATTGCTGGAATTCGACTGCAGTGTTCGAACGCTGATGATTAACGCATGTGGGTATGTCGTGCAGACGCAGCTTCTCGGGCAAATGCTGTACTATGTGCTGACGACTGGTTCGGGGCAGCAGACGTTGGGGGAAGAGTATTGCGACATCACTCAGGTTCGTGTAATGGCTTTAACGTTAGCATTGCTTGTGTCGGCCTTATGCTTTGTAGTTGAAATTTGATTGCTTGCTTAGCCTGTAAGCTTAGCTTTAGCATTGATAGAAATGTCGCAACGGTTGGGGCTTCAGTTTGATATATGGATGATATGAGACTTTTGCTTGCCCGAATCATTTTTCTAATTGGGTCCTCTCAAGATCGATTCTTTTGGTTTTAGGTTGCTGGGCCTCACGGGCTTCCTCCGACTCCGGCGAGGCGTGCCCTTTTTATCATATATCAGACTGCATTTCCTTACCTCACGGAAAGAATAAGGTCAATTTACTGCTTTTCGCCTGTTGATTGCTTTGTCGATGCTTAAATCTTTATAAGGAACTAGGAAAACTGTTTGGCAAATTGTGTACTTAAAGAGGTATTTCGTTTGCAGTTCTAGACTTGCTTCACGTGGGATCATGCTGGCCGAGACACCATCTAGTGAACTGTATGAGAATACTGCTTTTGAGAATAATCAAGGTCAAACTTCTTCAGCTACTGGTAATCCATCTTTGTCTGTGTCACGAGGAAATGGATCTGTTTTCGCGAGGTGGAAGAGGAGATTAAATACATTGTGGCTGGATGCTGTTCAGAGGTGGCCTGCGGTAATTCGACTCTTAATTTTTATTTTTACTTTTGTTAAAGCTTATGAGAATTGTTTTGGAATGATCTGCGTTCCTACCATTATCTTCATTATATAGTAGTTGTGTTGGTGTATTTTTCTTCTTGTGCAGTAATCTATAGAAATCATACTAAAAAGTGTAATTATGTGACTGTATCACTTTCTCGTCAGTGGATCTGGAACTGTGGGCTTACTATCTTTCAAATTGGTATTGCGTGCTTCCCTTTGATTACATTCAGAGT
Source organism: Eucalyptus guilfoylei (assembly GCA_016097605.1). Classification (NCBI taxonomy): domain Eukaryota; kingdom Viridiplantae; phylum Streptophyta; class Magnoliopsida; order Myrtales; family Myrtaceae; genus Eucalyptus; species Eucalyptus guilfoylei. The sequence continues at coordinate 34,355,194 of CM027862.1, read as the reverse complement.
GTGCTTCCCTTTGATTACATTCAGGTGCTTCCTGTAGCTCGAGAGATTTTGCAGCTGGTCATTCGAACTAACCTCATGTTCTTCTACTTTGAAGGTGAATTCTGCTGAGGTCCCTCTTTTGTGTCTGATATGGTTTCTTTTCTAACTTTTGCTTCATATTCTATCTATAGGCTTCTATTATCATATATCAAAACGAGCAGCGGGCATCAAATATGTGTTCATTGGTAATCCATCCAACCAAAGGCCTAGGTAGGGTTTTGTTCAAATCTCAGGGTTCTTGTTATGCCCAAAGGCATCACTGATCTTGCTATATAGGTTCATCACCTTGGTTTGTGGAACATCAATGTAGATTGTGCCCTTTGTTGCATGCTTGACGCTTGTGGGGTTAATCCATTCACCTCTTTGACATAAGCATTGGTTGTATCAATTTTGGCAGTTGGCTCGAGCTAGCTTTATGCTTTTGCTGTGGAGGATGAGGAAGAATGACAATCTGTTGGCAATATATTCATCATTTTTATTCTATCATAAAAGACAGACCTCCTTCCCCCCTCCCTCCTTTTTAATTCAGAATATTAGAGGTTGTTCATTTCATCCTGTTACATTAGGCATCATAAAAAAGGTGTATCCTGGTTAAGAGTTAGATCTCAGGGACGCAATGGTTTAGTGATACTAAGCACTTTAGAATCTGACTGCTTGTGGATGCTTTTGTTTTTCAGGAGCATATAGCACTTGTCTATTCAGTCTAGCCAAATTTCATATTCTTCCAGTTTAAGGATTATGTCTTCAAATGTTACAGGTGTTCTCAACTCAAATATTAAAGCTGGTGAAATTCATTTTCTTGCAGATACCAAATATTGGGCATATTTCTCTTGATACAGCTTTGCATCCTTGCTGCTGAAGGACTAAGGCGCAGCAATTTGTCAGCCATTGCGAGTTCAGTTCATCATACATCATTAGGCACACACCAAACTTCATCAGGTATATTAGCTCTCCCAAGATACTTCACATTATACGCATTCTTGTTCAATTTATTGCTCGATGACTGATCAGAATGCTTTCTAGTTCTTGAAGCATAAGGCAAACCTCACTTTCAATTCTTTAAGTTTTCATGACAAAGTAGCAATCCTACTTGACATAGCATCGTTCTTTCTGGAATCAAATTGGTACTCTGTCCATCTCTTGGGTGTAGGGAGAGGCTTGCCTGTACTAAATGAGGAGGGCAATGTGATATCGCTGGATCATAACAAAGGAAGTTGGCTAACAGATTCTTCAACTTCAGAGGTAATTGATATTTCAAAAACTTTTAGTTCGATTTATTGCATCACGGAAGGCATCTTGTGTCCAGTTCCTACCTCCCCCCTTCTCATCTTAGCAATGAATCCACAAAAAGATACTTGCATGCATATACACATCACTAGAATCTTTCGTTTCTAACAACATGCATATCATACTAGTTTCTTACTACACCTTAATCTGTAGGATGTAGAACTCCATGACTGGAGGCTTGGTTGTCTTTGACGGTGCCAGTGAAATAGTCCTTACTGGTCGATGAAAACCTTGATTTGGTCTTCTTGATTAGCTTGAAATCCCATGATATATTCCAAAACAAGAGACTGTAGAAAACATAAGCATGTTTGCTAGTTTCCTGTTCAGATTTGTGTCATCACCTCATCCAGTGCATAGTTGATGGCCAGTGAAATCGGTGCTCGTCTCTTACGCCATTTTTTCTCATGCAGCCTCAAGGAATGACTGGCACAAGTAAATGTACGTTGTGCCTGAGCCATCGCCAACACCCAACGGCGACACCTTGTGGTCATGTATTCTGCTGGTACTTCCTCTGCAATGACCCAAATTCCCATTTTCCTCTGTGCTTGCACGTGTTCCTCTCTTACTTTAAATTGCCATTCTCCTTGTACAGGAATTGCATCATGGAATGGTGCAACGAAAAGCCTGAATGCCCTCTCTGCCGCACTCCTATTACTCACTCGAGCTTAGTCTGTCTGTATCATTCAGATTTTTAGTCCATTTTAAAGGGTATCTCAATCTTTAGCTGGTGGAAAGAATAAGAAAGCAGCAAAGCTGTTGCCTCTGGGTTACGTAGGTGGTGAGTGGCCAATTTTTCGCGTCCACATCTCGGAATGAATGTTGTAATTTTGATCTCCTGAACTGCTGACCGTGGCCATTGGAGCCAGGAGCCATCAATTTTCGCATCATGTAACTTCGGTCTCCCTTTTCATACTGATCTACGAATAACCATTGGATGATGTACACTAAATTTTTTGAGGTTCGCCAAATGAATTTATTGGCGTCTCTATTGGAATGCTCTTAGCATTCAGATCCACGTTATACTATGTTTGAAAGTCGAGATTCGAGTCTTAAGATCATACAGCATCTTTTCAAAGCACCGGCACAAGAAGTTCAACAAATTATCCTTTCAAGGCAAGCTATGGTGGGCAAGAAACAAAGGGTCCAACATATTGCTTTCGGTATATTGTCAGGAGAGCTGCTTTTACACGACAAAACAAAGACACGAATTATAAAAAGAAAATTTTGATATGACAGGATATGTTACGCTTAATATGTATTTGACACTGATTAACACGTCTTTGACACTTTGTCACTTGTTTTTAAAGCTGAAATAATGATATTTTATTGAAACAGGAATCGAAATAGGTCACGAAATTAAGGAAAGTAGTATGTGGACTTTGCTCATCTCCAAATCTTGTTTAGTCGGTTGGATTAGTGCTCCAAAAGGAACTCATTCGAAAATCCAAATAACAATTTTAGTTGAGTTTACATTGGGATTGAACCGTTTTAGCATCCGGCCCGGACCAATTGTTGTGCTGACAAATTCCAAGAAGAGCAGACCGGGTCGGCCCGTTTTTTGATTGGGCCTTGGTCCGGGTCGGAGCTTTTCCAAAAACGGATCCCTCTCAGCTCTAGAACCCGCCATTAGGGTTTCCAGCTTTGAGCATGAATGTATGAATGAACCGCTGGCGCTGACGATGATGCTCGAATTCGAAAGAACCTCGTTCCTCTCCCCTCGGCCCGACCGTAATGGCGTTTCGGGTTGGTGAGGAAATCGCGAAAAGGTTCGTCCTTGACTCCTCTTCTCAGCCCTTTTGCTTGGACTCCTCAGCTGACGAGAGTCGCCGTCGACGGTTTTCGAATGATTTTTGTCGAGTTTCGATTAATTCAGGGTTCGTGCTTGATGGGTTCGCGTTCGGACTGAATGTTTTAGTCCGTAGGGTTTCCATTCCCCTGTTCTTGATGGGAAAAAGAAGGAAAAGCTGTGATTTTTAGGCTCGCGTGGTTCTTGATTGCGATGCTGGGATTGATGTTTGAATCTCTTATCCCGCCAAAATGTCATCTTTACAGCGAGTTGGTCTTATTTTAATTAGTATCAATCTCGTGTCTGAGGATGACGATAACTGTTGTTACCATCCAACTTGGGTTCTGGTTGAAATGGTTCTTGCCCCCCATTGCAACAGAAGATTGGATGGTCAAATTTTCTGATGATGTAACAGAGGGTTGTCCTATTATTTGTGATACCATCTAGTTTTTCTTTTCTCTCTCTGGCGTCGCTACATTGCCTCGGGGATTTCATAGAAATGCTTAAATGAACACCGGGAGTTTGTCAGGCTTTCTGCTGTGCACATGATGGCTCGGAGTTTGGAATAATCTGCCACATGATGATCATACAAAATCTCTTTCCGCTGCTTGTGCTGTTTGAGTTAGAACCAGTTCGATAGGGGTAGGCTGTCTTCGCATCCATGATGTTTTAACGTCAGACTATTTGCCTATCCTTGTTTGCTCACTGTTCCCTCCACTCTCTGGCACTGCTTTCTGCTTTCATGCTTAATTGGTCTTGCAATTTGAGTGTTTCTATTGGGCACCCTTTTCTTTGTTATGGTCATGGGGGCTTTGAATGCAATGCTCATACACTACCAGTGGGAGCCTGTCTGGCTTCTTGTGCTAATCCAAGTACTTGGAGTTTAGAATGTGCTCCGACATTTTGAATTATTTTCCCATTGAATTAAGTTGATTTATGGTGCTACATGCCATTGTATTTTATTTTTTTTTCATATTGCCCATGTAATGTTTGATCTACACAAATTAGCCTGGATACGCACTTGAATTTAAAAAGAAAAACTTGTTGAAAAACAAGCCTTCCGCAATCTATGTGTATGTATGAAAGAAAATCATGTTATATTGGGTGACGGCCTTACCAAAAACAAACTTTTTAAGGTGAAGGGAGATATACCAGGGCATTTTTATTAATTTTCATGGTCATTTACCTCTTTTTTTGTGAATTCAGGGATCAAATGTTCACCGTATTGTGCTTGCTGCAACATACTGATGTTCAATGGCGAGGCTGAGTAGTGAAATGGCATAATCTAAGGTATATCTGAGAGCTCCGATTGCTGCCTTCATTTTTTACCTTCAGTTTTTATCCACATCCTATAATTGCGGTGGCTCATCTTTTACCAGGCTATATAAGCGTAAATCTCCATGCTCAGCTTGCCAAATGGTTGCTAGGAGTACATCCTTCTTTGACAGGTGAGCTGATTTGCTGTTTTACACTAAATTCTCTTGTATTTGTCACCATGCGCTCTCCACTACGCATCGTGGGCGCCTGAACGCTGACGTATATTAGCTTCTGTCATTATATCTTCCCATTTCAGAGCATGTTTTTTCTTTCAGGTTTTCCTTGTGAGTGCCATGTTTTTCCTTCGGATTTTCGGGCTAAATTCTCAGAATGTTCTTGTTATCGAGGTCATGATTCTGGTGTCATCAAGGTAGCTGACACAGTTTCTTGTGGGTTCCATCCATTCTCAACTACCAGCATCTCCAACAGAGATTTTTGAAGATTCCAGTTCGCTTAAGGACCAAGACACATGACTCAACCAATTAGCGGTGTGGGGAAGTAGTTCCAATTAAGGTGTGACCGAATATATTCGTGCTCGAGCATTTCTTTGTAGCAAATGCTTGATGAAGCTTGGTGAATTTCTCGAGGCTGCGATTTGCCACAATAATGGGAGCGCTTGTGAATGTCCAATTTAGATAGAACTGTTTATAAGTGTTTTGAGTGGTCAATATGTATGGTAGTGTTTTGTAAAGCACATTTTTTTTAGTGATGAGGTAGGATGTTATTGGCTCCTTTGCTCAGGAGGGATTAGAAAGTAAATCGATGCTTTCTTCTGAAGGTTAATATTAACAAATGGTCATGACTTGTGATAAGCCTCTTCCTGTTCTCAGTTGTGATGCACTCAAATAAACTCCCCAAACCGTCTTATTAGGACGTGGTGCTTGCAATATAGTGGTTCTTGCTAATACAAAACATGACCATTTCATTTTAAAATACAGATATGTCAACATGAACCCTGTACTAAACTGTTCAGGCATCAATGCTCGATGACGAGTAATTAATCTTTAATGGCTCGAATCATGCAAAACCCGTGAAGCAATTGTCAAAATGCAGCGTCATCGGTTCTTCTTCTCTTTCATTTTTCCTGTCCTTTTCAAGCTTCAACGACTGCCATGGATTGGAATCTCAATCATTTTAGTCTTAGCTAGTCCACGGTGCCCCGAGAAGTTGTGCGCGCCGACGTGAGCACGCGGACGCATGATTTACATGAGCCCTTTTCCCGGCGGCGAATGGCGAATCAGCTCATGGAAAGTGAATCCTGAATCCATGCGAGACGTACGTTAGAACATTTGAAATTCCGCCAGATTAGACGTGTTTTAGAAAATCTTCTTCTCATCACGCGATGAGCAATGACAACTAGTCTTCGCTCGCTCATCATGCGGTGTCGACAATGATGCCAAAGCATCATTTGTTATGAATCATGCGTGCTTAGAAAGTACTTTGATTCCCCCAGATTGATTGCTGGAGGTCATGTTTTCGTGTCAGGGCAAAGACTCTTTGAGGAGCCATCAATGACTCGTTAAAGAAACCCTTTCTTTCGGTGGGGAATTTAGTGAATCTTGAGGTACTGCTTCATCATTAGATGTCTAGATTTCAGTGAAAGTGATCTGACCAAGTATGTCAAATGAGACCTTACGGGATGCATATAAGCGAAAAATTCTCAACAGTAGTGGCATCCACCATCCACCATCCACCCCACATGCTGTGTTGAAAAGTCTCTGAAAACGATCTGGGTGCCGTGATGTACATCTCCTAAGCCCACTGTGCTCCACGAAATCGACTCGCAACTTCCTTTCTCCGCCTTTTTCCACGAGCAAATTCCCACTTGACATACCAATACAACTGGCCCCCGACTTCACTACGCATCGTCTTTTCTCAAAAATTTACTCGAGGTCGAGCTCATCGATGTCAAATATCGAGATCAAAACTCCGTGAACGGACTACAACCACACCTAGTTAACTTGTCTCTCTCATTATTCGAATCATGCCCTTTCTCAATCCCACTCTTTGGCAAAGACCCATCGCTCGTTGGACATCATTGACGGGATCACCTTCGAGCTGAGAGCGCATAAACAATAGGCACGTGTACGCAAGACGTGCCCCATATCTTTCCCAACACACAAAGCCCTTTCCGCAGCATCCACCAAATCCATCATACGCAGAGATTCTGTGTGTGATGTTGGAGCACCAAGCAGCCAACCCCAAGCGAACGCACACGCGCACACCACACCATTGAAAATACCATGATTGACTTGTCTTCTTGTCCCCCTCTGCTCACCTTTGCCGTTTGGTTCGTTCTCTCTTTTTGGCCTACAGCAATTAGTGGGGACTTTGCACGCATGGCCTCGTATGTGGCTCGGGAATGATTCGCGACCCCCCATTTTCTAATGTACGCTCGTCCTATGAGAATAGAAGTGAAGACAGGCTTGTTGTCTTATACCTTTTCTCTTGTTGAGAATAAGCCCTCATGCTTGGAGTGGGCAACTATACTTGGGGAAGTGGAAGAGTCATTTTCCTCAAAATATGCTTTACTTCTAGTGAGAGTTAGTAAGATTCTCTCTTATCTTTATAGGGTTTCTCGGGAATACCCTAAAAAATGATCATAACTTGGGATTTTCACCCATTCTAATACTTTTTAAAAGTCAAAGGACTTTGAATGTACTTTGTCACATTTTTTTTTTTTTGGGTCTAGGTAGGTCGAGATTGGCGATGTGGGTAATCTTAATCCAAGTCTATTGCTTTGATGCTAATGATCGTGGTTGTTAAATCGAGATACGTATTGTGAATCGAAATGCTAAGTTTCCGAGTTGTGAATGGAGAATCGAATCAAACCGTAAGACTCAGCAAAATTCTTAATTTCAACTGTTTTTTTATCATGGACATTTATAAATTTTCTAGGCAATATTATAAGTTATAAATTTTTCATGAAAATTGTGATTTACAATAGAGAAATCTTGATTTCGAGTACATGTGATGATCCCTATTTGTAAGAATGTATAATTTCCATTTTTATTTATATATTGATAAATTCAAGTATCAATTGTAGACCTTCATTTGTTGTGTCAATTATATTAATTTACAAAGTTGAGTAAATTGAATCAATGGATATGCGTCGAATTGCAAATTGGTAGTGAATGAATAGATACCCTTGAGATTCAAGAGATTAGCATTTCACTTAATAGACACGTAAAATGTTTGGAATTTAATTAAATCATACTACATGAATGGATCAAGAATTGGATAATCCCGATAACAATTCTAATGATGTCATGTTTAGATTTATGTGATTTAGTAAATAAATATCGGTAAAATCATCGATCATTGCTGGTGAACCCTTGAGATCAAAAGTTAACAAAATCTGACCTTCTAAGAAATTGAAGGCTTCTCTTTTCAACAATTGCAAATCCAAAGCCACACATCCTTAATATTTCTTTCTTTTCTTTTTCTTTTTCTCTCTCCTTCCTCCTATTTTTGGTTTTTTCCTTTTTTTTCTTCCTTAGTGACTAGAGTGGAAATTTCAACCTTAAAGCCTTTTGAGGTAATGAAGGACCCGACAAGAAATATCTATCATTAAGCAGTCGGACATCTTCGTGAAAAGATAAGATGGTTACAAAAAGCTTTGACTCAAAACACCATATCGCAGCACTCCCCCTCTTGGACCTCGACTTTCAAGAAAAAAAATCTTGATAAATAAAAAGTGGTCGTTCTTATTATTATTATTAGTATTATTATTATTATCGTTATAATTATTAGCCGCCCTAACATTGAATTATTAGAAAAAAAAACAAAGATCTAAAAAGCGCGTTTTTCTTGCACCCGGTTCCCCCAATACATCAAAAGGTGAGACATCTCAAAAGAGCACTTCCTTTTGTTGGCTCTCTCTCTCTCTCTTTCTCTCTAGTGTTGCTTGACCATCTTGCCCTCAACTAAGTTACGAAAAGTTTTGCTAATCTCATATGGCTATCACCCAACATACCGACAGAATTACTCGTTACCAATGCTAAAAAATCACGAGACGCTCTTAATACTTCTCTGTGCACATCTCCGGTAATCTCGGGGGGACAAAACGTGCATGCTTGCTCTCCAGATCGATCTCATTTTTTGCTCTCTATCTCTTCAAAATCCAAATGCATCTGTGATTGATTTACCCGATATCGGTCTAGATATCCAATTCCATGAGGGAGAAGCAGCTAGTGGGATGGCAAATTAGTCATCGGCCATCAAATTGAGCCAAACAAACAGGGGATTGAGAAGCCAATCCCATGCACGCAAACAGGGGAGAGCACACAAGAGATAGAGAGAGAGAGAGAGAAGGTGGTAAGAATGGTGGTGATGATGATGCAGGTCGATGGGGGGGGGGGAGTGGTCTCTCCACAATCGAAGATCTCATTCTTAGTGGGATCACCCCACGCTCAACACCAGGCCTGTTTCCCCACCTCAACCCCAACCCCCTCCTTCCCCTTGCCCTCTCCCCCAATCTTTGGTGGGCCCCACCAAAAGCCCAATTCATGTGGGCCCCCACTGTGTTCCCCCTTCCTCCCCTCTTCTCCCCCCTCCCACTATAGGCCAAGATTTTTCTTTTTCCCCCCCTTCCCCCTCTCCTCCTAAGCCTCTTTCCTTTTTGCCCTAATAGACCATTTATAGACTAGATAGCATTTTCGCACCCTTGACTTAAACTCCATTGCCATCGTTTTCAATGCATTCCCACATTAACTAGGGAAAAGCGAGGTTCCATTTTCTTATCGTGTTATTTATATTTCGATAGTAATCCTGAATTAAAATTTGGTTCTTCGAATTTGTCGCACTTCTCGAACCGTCATTGCATTTGGGCTTTGCCTACTCTCTTCTAGTACACAACCATTGGTCCTACGTGCGTACACGGACCGTAGCGCGTGCTTGAATACTAATTTTAAAATTCAAAGAGGGAGGGAGGAGGGGAAGTGGAATATTGCATGATACAAGGTAGACACAACGCTAGTGGATTGCAGTACAACCCACCAAAATCCACTTAGCCCGTCTTCATTGCACACACCCTCACAGAAAGAGGAAAAAAAGGAAATTTAAAATATTAATTAATTTAAAAAAAAAAAAACATGATCCACTCACAGGCCGACGCCCACTGGGGTCGGACCACGTGTCCCAAAAGCGTCGCCCACGTGTCAGGGCCGACCCCGCGTGGGGAGTGGTGGGCCCCGCCCATTATCCCACGCGCGCAAGCTCTATCCATCCATCCGATCTGCCTCAGGGGGATGGGAATGGTGTCGTTTTCCGGGCCTTCCCTCGCCTCCGTCCTTTGCGCATGCTCGCCTCCTTCTCCTCCTCCTCCTCCTTCCCAGCTATACCCCCATCACCTTCCCGGCACCACGAAAAATGGCAAGAATATATTATGTGCTTTTAGTTAGCCATCATCTGTACCTCAATCAAAAATGATTTGAATTTTAAATTTATTTGAAAAAAAAAGCGCGATTATCGATTACCGACCATATGGATAACTATAACGTATCGACATTGTGAGTGGTGACGACGACGAATCCCATCCATGAGATTTTGTGCGACAAGCGAGCTTCCTCACTTCTGTTTATTCGATGAAGAAAATGACACAAGTATTACATGAACTTTTGCTTAATGTACAATGTAGTTACTGAATTTTTAATTTATTCAATATAATCCATAAACTTTTTATACATATTCTATAGAGAAAATGGTCAATGTTGTTTGTAAACTTTTAATACATATTTAATACAGTTTCTGAATTGTATGAAAATGTTCGATATTGTCCATAATCTTAAATTGACGAAAAGTAATACATTGAACATTTTGATACAATTTAAGGACCATATTAAATACATACTAAAAATTCAGAGATTACACTAAACAAATTAAAAATTCAGGTGCCACATTGCACATTTGACTAAAATTCAAAAACCACGTTAAACAAATTAAAAGTTCAGAAATTACATTACACATTGAAATTAGGTTCATAGACTATTTGCATCATTACCCCTATTCAAAATGTGTAAATGTTAATGTCGAGAAGTACATAAAGATCATTCATATAAAAAAATAACATGAGAAACGATTAGATATATTTCTCTTCTCTGACCTTTGCTCTTGTATTTTTTTTTTTTTTATTCTTACTTTCCGAGTAGTTCCGATGGACTTTCGAAAAAATGAAGGCACGGAAACATGCGGAGTCGCCATGAAAGATGATGCACTTTTTCGAAGTGCTCGGTTGGCAAGTGAAAAGAGACTCGGATAATTCTTAAGCCTGCCCGTGACACAATCATCACGTCCCGACTGGTTCCGATGAGTGCAAAAACTTTTTTTCTTAGGCGCTTAACCGCTACTTCCTTCCGCTATAAAGATGCGACCTTCGAGCTTCAGGACTCTCACTGCAACCCCGCCCTTCCCCTGTTCCTCCTCCCCCCAGAACCAAACCAAACCGACCCGACGTCTCGCTTCTTGGCGAGATCTTTCTCTTCTTGAAAATGGGTACTGGGAGTCTGGAGATCTTGCACAGTGATGATGGGCTCTCCAAGAACGGCAATGAGGGGGAGAGGAATGTGGAGGAGCGTCCTGCGGATGGTCGCGTCTGGTTCGAGGAGCAGTTGGAGGATGATCTCAAATGGTCATTCACTTTGGAGAGGTCCGTTCGTATTTCGCTGTTCATAGGTCTAAATGATCCGAGAAATACATGTACTTCAATGGCGATTGAGGGTGATTAGGTTGTCAGTCTAGAGGAACAAGTTATGGTTGAGTTTAGTTATCAGAGGTCATTGGCTTGCACAGTTATGGATAAGGGTCGATAGTCTGAAGCCTCTACACTGGCATTGCAATTTGTCTAGGAAATCTGATGTTTCTCATTGACCGAATCATTTATACCCAGAAAACATGCACAACTCAATAGTTGGTATTCGAATGTTCAATGAGTCTTTTGTTCAAGAAATGGAGTTTACATAACATGGTTAAAACCATGCTAGGTTCAGTTTTCACATTTCTTTTTCCCACGCAAGCATTGTCATATACCTTTCTAGTGTCGATACGTTTACTCGAGTATGTAATAACCTCTCCACTGATATTTTTACTGCTATGGGGAAAGATATGTTCATTTCCTGCATTGAAAATGGATGTGTTTATCAGTAGTCTTACTCTTCCAAAGTAGGAAGAACTATGGAAATTCTAAGTAGTGATAATCAAATCGTGCTGATCTTCATACTAGGCATATGTTGTTTCTCTATGTCTTTTCTTTAATGCTTTGGCATAAGAATAGTATGGACGTACAGAGCGTTGATTGATTTGCATATATGCAAGAACGGTGGGGATTTGTTTTACTTTTCCTGGATTGGGGAAATTGTCATACTCTTTCAGGATCAATCCTGTGCTCTCTGTTCAACTCGTTTGGTCCATTTTACTATTTTTTCACAAAAGAGGTATTTGGAGAGCTGACTCTCTCCATCCGTATCTTTAGAGTGCTGGACAGTGGGACGAGCGATTATCAGCAGATAGCTCTCCTCGACACCAAGCGATTTGGGAAGGTTTGTTCTGTTCCTCTTGTTCAGAATATGATTTTTAACATGGTGGACAAATTGTCATGTGCTGCTCGGTTTCAGGTCTTGTTGATAGATGGGAAAATGCAGAGCGCTGAAAAGGACGAGTTCATTTACCATGAATGCTTGATTCACCCTCCGCTCTTATGTCATCCAAAGTAAGTCCTTTCCAGGACTTATTCACTTTACATGGCCTCATTCATAAGTCCATTCTCATTTGTCCCCCTGGGATCCAACTTCACCATTTTGTTTGCCACATTACCTGAAGGTCTCTAGAGTGATTAAATTTGATTCAGATGGCAGTTAGATAGATAAGATCATGTGTACTCCCATGGTGCATTTTGCTCATCAATAACTCTGTAAATTCAATAAAATAGTGCCTATCAGTTTTACCTGTAATCCTCATGGTTATGAATTTTCACTATGATGGTAAGTGTATTGATTATGGAGAAGTCTTCACCAAGATGCCTGCGCTTAAGTTTTCCAGTAATTTCATCATAAATCTGTAAATTACCTTGTTTATAAGTTTTCTCGATCAACTGATTTTAACTTTGATGCGTTAATTGTCTTGTTAGCCCGACAAAATTGTTTATAATGGGAGGTGGCGAGGGTTCAGCTGCAAGAGAAGCACTGAAGCACGTGTCAATTGAAGAAGTGGTCATGTGTGATATCGACAAGGTAACTCAGACAGGTTATATTTTCTAAGTTTGAAGTTTGCTAAGTTAACATCATGTTTCCATGAAGTGTAGAGAGTCTCAAATCAAATCAAGAATTACAAGGACATTGTCCAGTCTAAATGTAGTAGATGGGCCAAGCCAAATCTAATGATCTTCAAGGTTCAATTTAAGTATTGTTACAGGTGTCTTGCGACTTTGCTTAGTATGATCAGAAATTTTAGATGGTCGAGTATGTCGTATAGACTTTTGTCAGTCAACATAAGGACTGTACAAGTTGTAACTTTTCATTGAAAAAAGAATGGCTGTTCTTGTAGGACCATATTAAATAGCTTTGACTGCACTTAATTCCTGTAGATGCTTACACTTCAGGTGCAAAATGAGTACATTCTTGTAAACATTCTTTCCTGATGAACTGCAGGAAGTGGTTGATTTTTGCAAGAAACATCTGACTGAAAATCATGAGGCCTTTTCTAGTGAGAAGCTGAAATTAGTCATAAACGACGCAAAGTAAGTTGCCTGGATTTCATTTGTAGTGGATCAGTTGGATAATGTTGAACCTAAGCTGATTGAATGAATATCACTGTTAAAGGGCCGAACTGATGAATAGGAAAGGTAAGTTTGACATTATAGTTGGAGATCTAGCTGATCCAGTGGAAGGAGGACCATGCTATCAGCTCTACACCAAGTCATTCTATGAGAAGATTATAAAGCCTAAGCTCAACAAGAATGGCATATTTGTCACTCAGGTACCCTTCACACAGTTTCACCATATCTGTACTTGAATGACATGAGATTTCCAATTTCAGCCGTGGGAAAAAAAAATTCTTTCGTATGGTTGTGAAGGAATAGTCTCAGAATTGATGAAAATTTGAATATTGTTAACTCTCTTCGCTGGTCTGTGTATGTTGAGTTACGACTTTCTAATTGCGCAGGCAGGACCAGCAGGCATTTTCAGCCACAAGGAGGTCTTCTCATCCATATACAATACAATTAAGCAAGTTTTCAAATGTAAGTCTCTCCACCAGCCTAAGCCTTGCCTATATATTCATTGTCTAATGAGCTACTAAGCCTGTAAATCAAAGTAATCAGACATGTAATGGACCGTGCCTTATCATCTTTCTGCAGATGTCATTCCTTATACGGCCCACGTGCCATCTTTTGCTGATACATGGGGATGGGTCATGGTATGTCTTTGCTTGATAAAAATCATTCAGCTAGTTAACTTTTACTTCATCTTCTGCTTCACATTCTTGATGGGTTTCTTGAATCAGGCCTCTGATGAACCATTCTCTGTGGACGCCAAGGAAATTGATAGGAGAATAGAAAAGAGAATGGACGGCGATTTGCTCTATCTCAATGGCGCTGCGTTCCTTGCTTCAGCCACCCTAAACAAGATGGTTTTGACCTCGTAAGTGAATGGTTCTCTCTGCTGCTTGTGCTAATCGAAAAGTGGCATTGACGGCATTTTCCTCCATAAGGTCACTGCATACAGGTTTGATTTTATTGAGTTTCCATGTGTCTTTCAGACTTTTGAAGGAAACCCATGTCTACACGGAAGAAGATGCGAGATTTATACATGGACATGGTGTGGCTTACCGCCACTGAGGTCTCTAGCCTCAGCTTGATGGGAATGGCTGTACAGGGAAGGGAGATCTTGAGTCGCTGTGAAATAGATTTAACACAAATCCCATTCAAAGGAAGAAATCCATCAAGCAATTGTTAGAAGAAGCAACAATTATTTGAATGTCTCATTTGTCCTTCCCGCCACATATGTCGGCTTGCTTCAAGTGTTTGCAGAAATAGAAATCAATGCTGAACTGAATGAAAGCTTTTTCCCTTTGATCCATCTGTGGGCATTCCTCAGTTTGCTTTCGTTCGCATGGATGTTATTCCCGTTTATCTTATCTGCTGGATCGCGGAATCGGGAAGGTCTCTGACTAATCTGATGTATAAGTGAAAGGCATAGCCTCTCCAATAACATGGAAGTCATTTATGTGAATGCAACACTGAACAAGTAAAGAATAACCACTAAAGCGAAATTGATATTCCCATTGTCATCATCCTGAGGGTGATACAAGTAACGTATCAGATAGATATGACCCTTTGAGCATTAAGCTCTAATTGCCTTTGATGAATATTTTTTTAATTCATCATCAAGTTCTTGACTTGTTTCCTCCGATGGCTGGACCATAGTGGTTGAATGCACATTTAGTATCAGCCCAAGAAATACCGATCATCAGAAGCCCGCTAACGGGGCAGAGGGTACTCGGCCCAAGTTTCCACGGGCCATCTTCGTGAAGCATGACGACACTGAATTATTCTTTAGTTATTAATATTCTCACCAAATTTTATCTTTATCTTAATTTTCCTTTATTTCATAACGTGACAGCTTAGACGTTCAAAGGGGGGAAAAGGGACTTGTGAGAAAAGAATTGTTATTTAGTTTTGGGCCAAACTGTTTTGAGAATTGAGAAGCTCCTTTAGGAGCGATGAGGGAATTGAACCTAAGCAATGGTTGAGTTATTTGAATGAAAACACGTACATGTTAACCCTCCCAAAAAGGAAAGGGACACGGAACTCTAATTCAAATGGGCGTGGGGGCTTTGCTAATTGGTCCTTTTTTGCTGGCCTCCTCTTTTTCGAGCGTCGGACAAGCATCATCTCCATCACTCCCTGTTGTCACTGCTTGGTTTGTACTTTGAGGACAGAAGGCAAAAGCTGCAGAGCAATCGCTGGGAATTTTCTTTCTAGGGATTGGCAATCGAATTCCTTTTCTCTTTGCTGGTTGCAAAAGCCAAAGTTGCCCGCATGAGTTGGGACCTATCTCTCTTTTTATATGTCCTCAAGCTGATCCTATCTTCGCCCATTTCACATTTCCAACGCACGTACGTCTTTTTCCCTTTTGTTACTGCAATAAGGACGTATCTTGCTTCTGATACGGATCAAACTTGAGATATCGCTAGGTTTTTGAAACGGAGCATTGCATTCCCTTTACTACTTGAAAAGCAAATCCTGCATCCAGTTAGCCACATCCTGCAAATGTTCTGCATTTCATTTCTTGATTGAAATGAATAGATTGCTTGATTAGGTAGTGTTAAAGGTTGATGGGCACCCAAAAAACTCCAAACCGTTACACTTATGACAAATTTACCTTAAACTAATTTTTTTATCACCATAAATTTTAGATGAATTTATCCCAAATTGATGGATTTGTGATAAATTTACTCTCTATTAGTTTCCGTTAAATTTTATTGTCAAATAACTGAGTTGGATGACACGTGACAATTAATTGCTGTACCGGTTTGGAACTTTACTCTCAATTTGCCACAGTTGCACCAATTTTTGTTTTTTGTGATATTAATCCAATTTAACAAAAGATATATATTGCCATAAATGTACCATTTTGGGATTTTTGGGGTTAAAAAAATTAGTTTATGATAATTTTATTATAAATGTACCAATTTTGGGTTTTTTATGGTCATTTTGGGTAAATTTATCATAAACATATTAGTTTGGGATTTTTCGTGGTCAAAAAATTATTTTTGAGTAAATTCATCACTAGTGTACCAATTTTTTGTTTTTCGTGGTATTAACTTTTCTCTTTTTTTAGTTGCAAAAGCCAAAGCTGCCTGCATAGGTTGGGACCTATCTCTCTTTATATATTCTCAAGCCGATCTTAACTTCTCCCTTTTCACATTTCAAATGCACGTACATCTTTTTTCCTTTTTAATACAGGAATAAGGACGCATCTTGCTTCGGGTAGGGATCAAACTTGAGATATCCCTAGGTTTTTGAAACGTAACATCCCATTCACTTTACTACTTGATCGACCCTTTAGGAGCAAATCCTGCACATAGTTAGTCAGGAAAAAGAGCAAATGTTCTGCAAATCATTTCTTGATTGAAATGAATAGATTGATTGATTGGGTGGTGTAAAAGGATGATGGAAGTTGGAGCTAGTTAGACTTCAAAACGTATGAGGGTATGTGTGTGGACATATTTTTAAATGTGAACACAAGACTAGCCTTTAAGGAGATCGTTTGATTTGTTAAAGGTTTAGTTTGGATGTGATCGATTTCATTCAAATCACAATATCTGCCACTCAAAAGAGCTTTAAGGATCATGTCTGCCGCTCTAACAGTGGAGCCTTTCCTTTTGCACATGGACAAAATAGGTTGAAGCCATTATTGCATGCGCTCCAACGAGGTAATTTATGGGCATTCATGGGACTGATTGAGTTGAATGTCATGCTCAAGTTGTCCAAAACAAAAGGAGAGATAATAAAGGAATCAAAACTGATCAGCAAATAGCAATGTGCTAGATATGTTTATAAATACAAGATCTCCTATGTAAATATTCTATAATCTTTAAGAGAGAGGGAGAAAAAATCAATAAAGACTATATCTTCACTCAGTTGACGTCTTCAATCTTGAGTTATTAGAATTAAGAGTATTAATTCCTTAACAATATATAAACAAAAGGAAATAAGCCATCCCAGAGAATGCCCAATTTTAAATAATATCCTCAGCATCTAATAATATTTCTAACAATATTTTTCTATAAGGAAGTCCCTAATTTCCACAAATATATTTCATCACTCCCTCGGAGCATCCAGCTTGCATCTAACTACTGTGATTTCTTCCAAAGTATATGATCAAATGCGATGTAAAAATTAATATGAAACGGATCTTTACTTGTTCATTAAAAATGTAAGGATCTTTTTATGATGAGAAAACTCACTTCCAGAAGATAAGCTATGGAATCAAAATACACCCAAACAATAAGGTTGTCTCTTAAAACCTCAAACTATTATACGTTAAAATCTCAATAATGCTCATATTTGATATAATATAAATAACAACTATATAATGCTTAAAATGGACAGGATGATAATTTGAACAGTCAACGTATCAATATTGTGTTCGCATAACTTTCTCGTGGATTTCAAATTTCAATTAAAATTTCCAATCCGGCAACATCTTAAAAGTTCATTTCTTGAAATAACGCAAATGGCAACTTTTCTTTCCTTATATAAATAAAACATCCACATCTCGTATCCCGCACTTTGTGGATTAGATCAGCCGTTCCTCGTTTTGAGGTTGTAACAATTATAATTCTTGTTTCCCTTTTTCCTCATTGTCAACCTTTGTAACTCAATAAACAAATGGAATTAGGTAAAACCTGTACTTGTATGTCACCTCGGTGGGTCTTTAGATTTAATTCCGGCATAAAGCATGTCCTTATTTTGGCAGCAAATTCATAATGTTCCCACCACACATGAAAGCAAGAATAAGTTAAACAAAGAATTGAATAAGACTGGCTCCAGTTAGGTTGTGAGCTCATAAAATGCAAAATTCTTTCTATTTTTTCTTTTTTGGAAATTTGAAAAAATTGTCTAACCAATCTTAAACTTATTGTAAAGATGTCAATTTAATCATAAATTTTTCAATTTGATCAATTCAATATTAAACCTTAACGTGAAATTCCAATATATTTCTTCTAGTCAATTTTCATTGGAAATTGCCGACACGGCAATCCGACACTATTGGCTGTTCTACATGGCACCCTAGTGATTCCGACGGAAATTGACCAAAATACTACATTGGAATTTTTTTGTAAAATATTATAATTAAATTGACAAAATTAAAAAAGGTTAGGACTTAATTGATATTTGTATTGTAAGTAACCGATCAATTTTTGCCAAAAATCGCCGACATAACGACTTGGTCACCGCTAGCTATCCTATGTGGCACGCTACCACATCTATAATTTCCCATGAAAATTGGTCAGAATGATTACTTTAGAATTTCATGCAAATATTTAGGATTAAATTGGCAAAATTAGAAAATTTAGGACTTAATTGACATTTGTATAATAAGTTTAGGATTGATTGAACAACTTCTACTTGAAACTTCACTCAACTCTAACTAATTCACCCCCTGTAGAGATAGATTCTATCATGCATATGAAGTCCTATTTGTCACATAAACGTAAGTTATGTGTAAGCGATGACTGATGCTTCAATCAAACCCAAACTGCCTAACCAATTAAACTTTCTCTAAACCATTAATTAATTCGGATGCCCATTTGCATTACATAAACGGATAACTAACAGGTGTGATTTGCACCCCCAGAAATAGAATTTTTTCATTAAAAAAAAAAAAAATACTCACGAGCTTTATGAAAGAAAAGGCAAAAGTCAAGCCCAGGGTATCAAGGTTTTTCTTTCTCACTCACTTCTCTTCCACAAACGACATTATTCCATGCATTCGTCATTGCTGGCAAGTTCCCCACCAAGTGTACGGGGTAATAACCCATACTATATTTAATTTAAACACACACAAAAGACCCTCTAATTAAACTTCTATCAAGAAATTAAGAAAAAAAAAAGAGTAAGCCAATAAAAAAACCTCAACTTAAAAATTCATTTCCCACCCACATTTGTTGAATAAGTAACCAGAGGCACCACCCACTACCATTAATGAAGTGCATACTTTTTCCACTTGTCTTTTTGCTTCTAATCATATGATCATGTTAGATTTTGACTGGAGAAATTCTTTCTTTAGTGTGTATGCTCTTCACGTACTAATGTCATCTTATAGGTGCATTATTAGGTCTACTTCAAAAGCTCAATCTACATTTAATTTTAAATTAATTGGGAGGTGCATATTCTAGTGTGGATGCTTTAAACTCAGTTCTTGGCACTTTAGCATCATCACCTCCTGGATATATATTCTTACAAGTACAACCTCATCTACATCTCTAAGCTCTTTTGTAGACCCTTTTGACATTGATTGATCATGACTCTTAGGGTTTTATTTGCTCTAAGTGATAGGGAGACTACTAATCACCCTAATTAAAACTAACAAAGACAAGAAAAACATAGAAGTGCAAAGGTAGAATAGGGTTTGTTATAATGCAGGGCAGAATTAGTGTGTCGCTTGTGCTTGTACTATTATTAAAAAGGAAAAAAAAAAGCATATAGTTAGTTCGTTGTCACCAAAAAGATTATTTCTACAAGCGATATTAAGAGATTGACATGGGCAATTCATTGAATTATTAGAGATCTTTTAACCATAGAGATTATCGGTTGTTTGTGGAATGAAAATTCAAAAATGCCGACAAGTTAGCCTTCTCTCATTTACCATTTACAAGCTGGACAACTAAATTGGTATGGAAGAACCACTGCGCCACGGGAAATCCTTTTATATACGAGTTCTCGGACGAGGTTTTTGAACCCCCATGCTTCGGCATGGAAAGGATTGTAAATTAAGGAGAGTGGGGAATGAAAACACCAATGCAGACCGCATGAATTGGAATCCACACCATGCCCTCGGAGAAAGTAGTGATGATTGCCATGAATGCTGCTATTTATTCCATTTTATGATTTGACCAGAATGGTAATAATTTTATTTGATCCACTACCAGCCAAGAGAAGATCTCCTTCTCGTGGATGGTAAAGATACGCCATTTATCCCATCTCAAGGGGGGCGAAAATACCCCGTCGCGTATTTGTCTATATTCGAAGAATTAACTAAGCATTTCAAAGAATACATGTAGATATAGAATACATAAAAAAAAAAAAAAAAAAAAAAAAAAAAGAATTTCCCAAAGCAATGACATGGATAAGTACTGCTTTTCGAAAATAATTTTTTATTGGTCATCCTAGTAAAAGAGTCACAAATTGATGATAAGTCTAATGACTCGTCACATGCCTTAAAACAAAAGAGATGTATACTGCGATTAGTGCTTCTTTGTCTTTTATCCTGCATGGTTTATCTTGTTTGGTGGAAAGTTGGGAGTGCCCAATGCCTACAACAACATTATTCCCCTCGATATCGACACATAACATTATGTAATCACACAGAAATTTAGCCTAAACATTCACAACCATCACCATTAAAGACACGCACTTATTGATTTTCAAGATTATCAGATTCCGTCATGGTACCTATTTCAAGACTAATCAAATCCACCCACGTCTCCAAAACAACATTTGAATAATTAGCTCAATAATGCCCTAGCTCTAGTAGCTACGTGCGCGTAACATTACTTAAATCCTCCCCAGTCCCAACTACTTGTTCTCTTCTCATAAACAACCAAGCTAGAGTATCTTCAACGAAATACCCAAAATTTTTAAAAAATAATAATAATTAACTACCTAGAAATTAGGTCTTTTTTATTTTATTTCCCTTTACTTTTTAAATAGGAACTATCGCAAGTGCACTACCTAAGTTTAGGCTAATGAACTACTAAAACTTTAAACTTAGCTCGGGTTCTCCCAAACCCATATCAATTCGCGATTTAATGTTCAAATATTTAACATGCAAATGATTATTATATAGGAGTCGCCACTAATCGATTTACGGTAGGTCGATTAGATACCTAAGTAAAATAATGGAAGAATTAGTTTATTCCTATGAACTAGAGACTAAGGGTACGGGGACTTTGTTACACTAGATTTCTCTAATGCCCTTTCGGTGCCATTTCTTTTTAATTTTCAAAAATGTTTTTACAGGTAGTTTGGATTTATTTTAAGCTAAATTACTATCATGCAATGTGATTGATCACATAGATGCTCAATCATTATTAAACATTGAATAAAATAAATTGCACTAAATGAATTCCACACACTAAAGCAGTAATTATTTTTTGGGTTTTTCTTACTTTATCATAAATCATGCATTTAAACTATATGACCTAATTTTACTAACGAGCTATTGCTAATTAAATGAACCTAACATGCAAACTAATTGACATGCACCTAACATTTTTGCATTTTTCTTATTAAAATTCGGAATTAATAAAAACCTTAATTAAACTATCTAAAATGAATAATGTTCTAATATGTTTTAGGGATTAATTTGACTTAAACCCTATCCTATCTTAGAAAACTATTTTTTTAAGAAAAATGAGATTATCTAAATGTGCAAACATTATTTAAAATCAATCCTAATCTATTCCAAAAATCATCTAAAAATGCAATCCTAAAAATGGAATCCTAATTTACTAAACCAACACACTCTAATGCAAGATTTGATTTTTTTTTATTTTTTTTATTTCTGATTTTTATGTTTTTTAGTGTTTTTCCAAGATAAGCAATTATATTTAAACCATCAAGATATCCACCAAATAAAGAATTAAAATAATCGATAAAATAACCTTGTTGTCTTACGGGTTAAATTAACGATTACTCAACCCTAAACATCACGATATTTCAAAATAATTAAAAATCTAATCCGAAATCTTACGGATCAAATTAATAATTATAATGATTTAACAATTAAAATATTATCAAAATACCCAAAAATTAATACAATTAAAAAAATGATCCGACATCTTACTAATCAAATTAATAATTATAATAATTTTGAACAAAAGCCTGTGGATAATGTTTAGAATATTCGTAAAATGAACATCACATTCCAATATTCTCATTTGAACAATACTAACAAAACTTAAAATAAAATAAGATAACATAAAATAAGTGAAAAATAAGAATAAAACTACCTGAGGGAACTCAACGCGACAGGAGAAGACGCGGCGTGGGCGGACCAGCAGCGTCAATGGGTGAACAGGTCGCGGGCAGAGGCAAGCAGACCGGCGGTGTGGGCTGTGGTGGCGTCGGGTCGCGGCTGAAAGTGAAACCGCAGGGGCGTCGGGTCGCGGCTGTTGCAGATCGGGCAGTGGCAGCGCAGGCAAGGCTCACGGGTTCTGCAGGTGGAGGCGCGGGCTCGCGGGTTGCTGCGGCGTCAGGGGGGGAACAGCGCGCGACGGTGACTGACTGGTGTCGAGAGGCTGGTCGAGGCGCGAGGACTGGGGGCTCGCGGTTTGCTGGTGCCGGCGCGGATGACTCGGGACTCCGGCGCGGTAGCGAGCGGCGCCGGGGAATCGCGGACGAGTGACAAAACAGGGCAGGAACGGCTCCGACGTCGAGCTTCACGGACGGCGACCGGCAGGGCAGAGCTTCGGGCGACTGGTGGAACGGTGGCGGTGGTCGCGTGCGGGGCCTGCAGCGCGACGGTCGGCACCGGCGTTCGCGGTTGGAGACTGGCGGCTCGGGCGGCAAGGGCTTCGGTTCGCCGAGGAAGATGAACAGGAGTAATTTCCTTTCTTTTCTTTTTTTGACTTCCTCTCTCCTCACATCTCTCTCACCAGTCTCTCTCTCACGTCTCCCTGTCCCCTCTCTGTACTTTCTGCACCTTCTTTTTACTTTTTCCTCTTTTCCTCTCCAAAAGAAACGAAGCTCTCCTCCCTTTTCCTCTCTTTTCACTTTTCACTTTTGTGTTCTTTTTTCTCCACCGAAAGAACCCCCTCATTTCTCACCGTACACGGCCCATTTTATAGGCCAAAAAAAAAAGTGATCTCCGTGAAATACTTCATTTCGAAGATTACATATAACCTCCCGATCACAAAAATCTTTTTTTTTCTTAAATTTTCTCATTTTCTGAATATTCTCTACTAATTTTATCGCCTAAAGATAAGATTGCGGCCGATTTTCTTAAATTCCAAAATCCACCGTAATATTATTTCAAATCTCCATTTAGGTAATTTTTGTCATTAAAATAAAACGGACTCGGCCAATTTGCTCTTTTCATAGCGCTTGTCCGTTCCGCCGTTAAAACTCGGAACCATTAATTTAAACATATCCACCACCGGTCCAATAAAATGCAAAAATGTAAATTAAAAATAAATGCATCTAAATTTATATACAACTAATATATTTTTTTCAGGGATAGTAAATAAATGACTAGATTGTCAAAATTTAAATGTCAACAGGAACTAATGAAGCTTCTACCAAAAATTACCTAGGGTTTGTGCAAGCACCCAAAGGTTGTATGGAGTTGTCCATTTTGGACTTTGGTGGTCCACGACCCAATCACCACACGCTTCTGTTTTTATGTGGAGCAAAAATGCTTGTTGAATAAATCTAGACTTTAGAGCTGCTTCGCAGCACCTACAATCGCCTCATCACAGTTGTTGATTTGATGGGGAGGCGTTGTGGGTCCAACATGTGCAATCAAATTTATAATATAGTTGCATTATATAGTACTATTCCTAATAATTCTCAAGTTCACATGGCTACGGTACCTTGTAAATTTAGTGTGCGTGATAACATTTCTTGTGGAACAATTTTTTTTCGTAAATAGTTTTTTTTACTATTTCTAAACAATTTAAAGAAAAAAACCCGTTTGATAACCGTACAAAATTTTTATTTAAACAAAAAAATAACGAAACACGTTTGATAAGCACAAAATTTCTATTTCTGAATAGAAAAAGAACATAAACACGTTTGATAATCGCACAAAATTTATATTCCAAATTTTATTTTAAAAAAAATTAAAAATAAGAAAAAGGAATAAATTAGATATTACATAAAAATTGACAAGATCAAAATATTATTAGATTAATAATACATTTGATTAGGTGTAAGCATTCTAGTCGAATATGCTTGTAACATAGGTGGTATTGTAATGGAACGTGAGCTATTATTTTATATTTATGTGTGAGGATCTTTACTTATGTTTTATAGCGTATTGAATTTATGTAGCGCTTTGTTGGAATCAGTATTCACAAACTGATGTTTTGAACTATAATTCTCAATAATATATTTTCTTTTTGCGAATTTTAATGTTTGGTATAGCAAATATTGCGAAAAAAGCACACGTGATATTGTCACCAAATTAATTTATGCTCATTTCCTTGGGACTAAGTTTTTACTCTTTAAAAACAAAAAATTGTAATTATAGTGCATGCGTGGCTTAGGGATTTTAGTCTCTTCTAATCTTGACATGGATGTCGGGTTGGGGTTGGAAATTTCCAACTGTTGGAATGGTGCATGCATGGCGTGGCTTTGTTGTCATTATGCATTTAGTTCATAGTATGCTCCTAAAACACTTAGTAAAGACCTCGTTCTCTTGCATTTTGAACCGTCGATGCATCCCATCTTGATGTTACTTTTTACCTTGCTTCTTCCGAATTACCTTGCTGTCGTTATAAGGTTTTGGCTAATTTTGATAAAGGGATGTGTTTTTCTTCTCCTCTTTTGCTTTTTTTCTTTCTTGACTAGCATACAAGCTTCGGACGGTTTGTAGGTCTTGAAGTGTCAACTATACAATAGCTTACCATTTGCTTCTCTTCTATTTGTCCACATTTATGATACATTCAATGACATTTATGCTCATGGAGATAGAATTGGATGACCTTAATACTATTAATAGAAATGTATTCATAATAGTTTACAAACACATCGCAAAAGTTTTCACCAAAAAACAAAAAACACGTCGCAAAAGTCGGAAATAAAAAGTCATGGAATCTCTTGCATATTGTGATCCCTTGCCATCACATTTGCAATATTTTTCCTGATCATGTTTATCTCAGCCGCCTCATCATGTGATGCATCATCTACAACCTCATCTTCTATAGATCCAAGTGGATAATCCGGATCTCCATAAAGGGCAAAGTTCCTGTCCATCTTGTCTTGGTCGCGAATATAATTATGAAGAGTACAACATGCGATTACAATATATGCTTGCTTTCGAATTGAAAATGGAGGCATGTGTCTCAAAATGGAGAAGCGAATTTTTAATACCCCAAATGACCTCTCGATAACATTTCTCAATGAAGAATGCTTATGATTGAACAATTCTTTTGCTGTTCGGGCCGTCTCGTTCTACCCCTATACTCATTCAAATGATACCGTTCACCTTTAAATGGAGTTAAAAATCCTGGAAGTGATGCATAACCAGAATCTACTACATAATATTTCCCTACAAGAATATATACATAAATTTGTTATGATATGCAATAGCTATACAATCATAAAGAAAATCACTTAATATAGACAAAACAAATACCTGGTGGTGGTCGAGGAAATTGCAATCGAGGAGTCTCGAGTCTTTGCCGAGAGAACCCGACAATCATTGGCGATCCTTCCCACCCAGCATATACGAAAGTAAATTTCATATCAAATGAACAAGCACACATCACATTTTGAGTGGTAGTCCCTTTCCTGCCTCTAAATGGGATTTGTTTTGATATAGGGACGGATGCATTAATGTGGGTGCCATCAATAGCACCAATGCAGCCCCGTGATTTTATGAAATTATAGCGTTAGACAATATTATCAACTATATATATTTTAATAATGTAAAATTGATATTAAAATCATACCTTGAAGTAACGTGCATGGTTAGGATCGATAAGAATCTCCTCCGGAACAATATCAAAAGAAGGCGGCCTAATAATCTCTTTTGATAATTTGAGAAACGCTTTTAATACCGTAGTGAAGAACTTACTGATTGTTTGTCCCGAACGTTGAAATCTCTCACATAAATCTCTATTTGTGTTTTTGTGTCCAACCATAGATAAGAAAATCCCAACTTGTTCATCTACCTTTACATATCGAGTATCTTTCAGCCAGCCTCTTGCCTTCATTAGATCACATAGGTTAAGAAAAACATGTCTCTCTAACCTGAATGCTTCATATATCCTATCTGAATGTCCATAAACAATTTCCCTTACCCATTCAGCTCCTGATAATTTACTGTCCCTAATAGGCTCTTTCGTATGCAAACACATGTCCAAATTAACAAGAGATAACCATGTTTTTATTATGTCAATATCAAAGTCATCCAAATACCATTCAACTGCTGCTACCTCTTCATTAGATACACTATCTGATTCATCTTCCATAGTACCTATGCCATTACACAAATATAAGAAAATCAATATAGATATATGTAAAAATAAAAATAAAAAACAATATAAACCAATAACGTAAGTAATAGAGTGAAAAGGCAAACCAAATATAAAAATTCAGCACAATCCATCATATCCAAACCACAACACAAATGCAAAAGTCTCAACATCAATATCTTGAACAACAAAATAACAACCAACAACATAAAAAACATAGTCTAATAAAACTCCATGCAATCCACGACACATTTCCTAACATCCACTAAAGACGTTGGAGAAGTCCATATCTCATTTCAGTTGGGGTTTTGATAAAAGCCTCCCTCCAAATGGCATTATCACAAAGCTCGCTCCACTGCTTTGCTATAGAGATCTGGGTCCAACGTAGGCATGGCAAGTAGGGTATCAATCACCACGAGATATGGAGAATGGGTCTATAGGTGGTGATGTCACTTGTGAGTTGACAGAACCACTCATAGATTGATTAACCCTACTTTTGATCATCTCTTGCAAGGCTTTGCAGGTGCTAGCAACATCATATGATTGACTCTTCCTTCTCCTCTTAGTATTTGGAGTTTTATCCATCCTATGTTTGTCATGAACTGGAGTAGGAGTTATGTCGACATAAAATCTTCCTCATTAACATGCTGTGCACCAAAGTCCGATGGTCCATCGTCGCATCATCACCACCAATGTTAAGTTCATCCGACATCACCAAATCTTCGGCATTTCCTGCTGCATAGTCTCCAGTAGCATATGTATCACCAAATACAATGCACAAGTCAGGATATTTAGGAAACCCATCCTTCTTGAATTTCACCCACTCAATATTATCTTGCAATTTTCACAATAATGATATATATCAGCAATACAATTAAACATATTGGATGTAAATATATAGTGCTATGAAAATGATCAAAGGTTAAATCATACCTTGATATGAGATTCCCATATGCTTGGATCATCAACAACAACTTTTTTGTTCACATTATCCCAGCCAAATCCGGATTGTGAAAGAAGCTTCTTGAAACTAGCATACCGCTTTTTTTCAATTTGTTCACCTTATTCTTCAACCGTACTTTGCAGATATTGAAGTTCTCGCTTGTTTGTTGAACTCTATCCGTATGTTATTCCACCCTCGCTTTGTTGAAAGTAGAAGAGGTGCGATTTCCTTTTTTGACCTCTTCTACCAACAAACGACGAACAAGTTGGTTAAAGGCTCATTCCACTTTGCGGTGAATGCCTCTTTTTGGGATGCCATGTAACCTTCACTAGTTGAACATCATATGAGTTCAAGACAATTAAAAAGAAAGTGCAACATGCTGCTGCCTTCTTTTCTCATCATCATCTTTTAGACTAAGGAAAGACACAAGCATCAAAATGTCATTATAGCTCTAAACATTGAATAGCTATTCAGTGCATAAACATTGGGTAGCTATTCAGTGCAATGTTTGAATTCTCAAATGTTTCATTCCATTATTGTATATTTTTTCAAGACAATTTGCTCCTCAAAACAAAGAACCAGCAAGATCAGTAAACAAAGAACCGACAAAATCAGCAAAACAGAACTAGCAAAACAGGAAAACAGCAAAATCGTAAACACAAATCAAGCTGAAACTACTGCAGAATTGACAGATTTCAAATGTGTTTTTCAGCAACCAAACGACATACATTATGGGCATACGACATATCAAATCGAAGCTCTACAAGTGTATTTTTTATGTCTAGAAGGGCTCGAGGTCAAAAAAATTCATCTAGCACTTCGTTTCAGCCAAAACAGTAAGTCCATCACAAAGATACGAAATTGCAAAGTAATACAAATCAAGCTCAATCAACCTCAAGTTCATGATCATTGATCGTCAATCCACAAAAAATCATCCAATAACATCATCAATCACCATATCTAAGCATATTATGTGAATCTAAAGTCGAATCCTAAGCTCGATCCGTGACTCTAAACATAACATCCAGCAGAAAATCAGTTCCTCACCAAGCATGACTAAATCATTTGTTTGTACCAGCAACATCATATCATTCAGTGCAATGTTTGAATTCTCAAATGTTTCATTCCATTATTGTATATTTTTTCAAGACAATTTGCTCCTCAAAACAAAGAACCAGCAAGATCGGTAAACAAAGAACCGACAAAATCAGCAAAACAGAACTAGCAAAAC
Source organism: Eucalyptus guilfoylei (assembly GCA_016097605.1). Lineage (NCBI taxonomy): Eukaryota > Viridiplantae > Streptophyta > Magnoliopsida > Myrtales > Myrtaceae > Eucalyptus > Eucalyptus guilfoylei. Next base: position 34,326,670 of record CM027862.1, on the reverse strand, counting down.
AGGAAAACAAAGAAAAATCGGTAAACACAAATCAAGCTGAAACTACTGCAGAATTGACAGATTTCAAATGTGTTTTTCAGCAACCAAACGACATACATTATGGGCATACGACATATCAAATCGAAGCTCTACAAGTGTATTTTTTTATGTCTAGAAGGGCTCGAGGTCAAAAAATTCATCTAGCACTTCGTTTCAGCCAAAACAAGTAAGTCCATCACAAAGATACGAAATTGTAAAATAATACAAATCAAGCTCAATCAACCTCAAGTTCATGATCATTGATCGTCAATCCACAAAAAATCATCCAATAACATCATCAATCACCAGATCTAAGCATATTATGTGAATCTAAAGTCGAATCCTAAGCTCGATCCGTGACTCTAAACATAACATCCAAAAGAGAAAATCGGTTCCTCACCAAGCATGACTAAATCATTTGTTTGCACCAAAGCAACATCATATCAAGATAACCAGCTTTTCGTATTACTTGAATCCTCACCATACAAAAGCACAATTCAAGAGAAGGACAAGCAGGAAAGCTTAATACAACATCACAGCAGAAGACAACCAATATCTCTAGACTCATAACCAAGATTCAAACAAAAAAGTACCGGATAATTGAACCACAAAGCCATTAGTGAGGGAAGTGATACAACAATAAGCTTTAATAGGAAAACTAATCACACATGATAACAACAAATCACAGCAAAGATTCACTTTACTCATTACTAACAGCAATAACCAAGGATCGGTACAAGAAAGGAATCAATTAGGAATGAGCTTCAAATTAACGAAAACATGATACACCGATGAGCGTAAGGTTGTCTACATATAACGTACTAACTACCTCTTTGCTTTCCTACTTAATGCGAGACTAGATGTTAGGAAAAAGAATCTCAGAAATACTTTCTAATTCCTACATGAGATACTCCAACAAGAAAGACAAGTGAGCATTGCAAACTTGCGCTCAATCAAAAATCAAAACAATTATCAGCACATAAGGCGGCATCCTCATTACGGTGCTCTCATTTATAAGCATTCATCCCCTTTGCTTTATAGTTTTGTAAGGTTGGGCATCCCTTGCTAGTTCATGAACGGATCAGATAGATATAACTTTGAATCTATGAGATATTTCTTGATCAGAAAATTGCCACAAAAAGTTTGATGAAGTACATACCCAAAGCTTCACACAAGCATCAATGACAACTAGAATCAAGCATATAAAAATAATAAACTGAACATGTTGTTCTAGTAATCAATACTTCAAAGATTGACAGACATACGGCGGAGTTTCAGGTACGCAATTGATAAGGGAAAATAGAGAAAGAGCGAGCGTCATATCGAAAGAGAGAGAGACAGATCGCATAGGCCTTATTCAATCTAAATCAACCATAAAATTCAGTAAATATATGTGCATAAGGCGCAACATGCTTATCTACATCCAAGAAATGAAGCTTTCCTTCATTTAACATGCATATCTCGAACCATTAGGTCCAGGTATCCACTCTACCTCCATTGATCAAGGGCGACACAAGCACGGGGGAAGCAACGTGAGAGAAGCGAGCACAAACAGAGGCAACGCGACAGAGGCGACACGATTCAACTTCGAAAAGTGAGAATCACCACTAGAACAGTACAATGAGAAGGAATCAAAGCAACAAACCTGATTTAGGGCAAGACGACCACGAGGCGACGCGACCGGAGGCGATGCGAGCCGAGAAACTTGACCGGGCGACGGGATTGCGGGCGGTGGGATTGGAGAGAGGCGATCGGAGGCAATGGCGCTGCGGCAGTGGCGATTCAACTTCAAAAAACTAGAACATGTACAATGAGAAGTAATCAAAGCAACAAACCATATATGACCAACCGACGCGAGAACAAATTATTAGCAAATCGACAAAAGATAAGCACAAGTCCACTCGAAATTCTACAACTCTCGCTCTAGCCTTTCTTATAGTGAACAGTCATATGATATATGATACGAAGTCTCGGAAGTATGCGAATCACCAATGCAAATCATACCACTCGGTGTAAGGATTTCACAATAGCTCACCCTCCCCCCCCCCCCAAAAGAAAAAAAAAAAACACACACGCACACACAAAACACTTTATCATTAGAGATGTGAGCAAATAGGTTGTAATCGAGGCGCTCGATATATCTAACTCAATGCTATGTCTTCGATAATTGACCAAATCAGATTAACTTCTCTGCTAATTGATACAATATAATCCAACAAAAGTGAAGGTGACGTCGTATAGATCCTCATCATTAATCCGCCCGCTTGCACTACATTTTTACACATTGAAAAATAGCAGACCCTCGATCAGTCAAAACCCAAAAAACATTGCACCATCAACCCAAGAGAATTCGACAAAAAAATAACACCGCAGACGAGCTGAAAAAAATTAAGGGCTTTGAATTCATTCAAACCAATCACAGCCCTCAACAACGCAACCTGATATACAATTACAATCACTCCCATCAATATAAACAGAGACCATATCGACAAAGGTCGGAACCAATCACACCAAAGAAAAAAAATCCTCACGACAAAGCCACGGACTGGCTCGTGACATCACAAGAAAACCTCGCAAGAAACGCGGATCTCCGAACGGTACCTCTCTCTTTATGCAAATTGCAAAGAAGGGTTCTCTGTTTTTCACCCTGGGAGAGAGAACGCGGCGTTCTTATATCGGATCCTGCGCAATAAGGGCCTCTTTTTCAAGGCGGCCTGTCTTCCCCGAGAAAAATACAACAATCCGCATTAAGATCACAATCACCCTTGTCGCGACCGCGAGACGACGGGATTGACGGCACCAAAGAGAGGCGGAGGCGACGGACCGGACGCAACCGGCTCGGAGAGAGGCGACCCAACCGGAGTGTCGCGTCGCGACGACCGTAGACGACGGGATTGATGGCACCGAAGAGAGGCGGAGGCGACGAGATCGGACGCAACCGGCTCGGAGAGAGGCGACCCAACCGGAGTGTTGCGTCGCGACCGAGACGACGGATTGACGGGAAGAGGCGGAGGCGACGGGATGGATGCAACCGGCTCGAGAGAGGCGACCCAACCGGAGTACGAGACCACGATGACAGGACCGGACGGCAGCAGGGGCCGCGGCGACGAGACCGGAGAGAGGCGACCAGAGATGAGATCGGAGAGAGGCAAGCGGACAAAGGGAGAGGTGAAAATGGAAGATCGCGAAAGTGAAATTAGGGTTGCCCAAGGGTTGCCCAATTTGTTTCTTATTTTTGTTCCGGGAATTCTTGGCAGGAATGAGAAGTAACTTTTTTCTACTTCTCATTTACGTTCCAAAACCATTCCCGGACTAATTTTCTATTCCCGGAACAAAAAGCCAACTTGTCGTTATCAAACGGGTTTATTCTTTTTTTGTTAACAAAAGAATAGAAATTCTTGGGCTGGGGAAGGTTACCATGCGCAGCCTTAAAGTGTCATCTTCGGCTTTGGGTTTTACCCGTCCTTGTTTTTCTTTTATTACTTGAATTTTGACGTGATCTACATCTCTATGAGAGCATTTTTTATCTTTTTTCACTCTATGAGAGCATTTGATGAGTGATGTTAAATTCATGATGAAATCGACGGTGATCGACAGCAGAATGATGTATAAGGATGAAAAGCCAGAAAACTCCAATATGCCTTGACTCGGAATGATCGCTGACGACTGGCCAGAGGTGAGGTGACCTCAATGGCCATGGGGGAGGCTCGACTTTCCTAGAACCAGCCAGGTTGACTTACTATTTGTCCGCTTCCGCAGTTTCTTCGAAAAAGCACACTTCTTTTCTTTTTCCTTTTAATTGTCTATTTCAACAAGGAAGTTTCCGTCCCTTTTGATGCATCAGAATCTGAACGCGTACCCCGCAAATCTGGAAATTCGCATATATCTGCTACACCTTCGTTGCTGTGGATCCTAAATTACCGTCAGTTTCAGAATCGATCCAGATAGATTTTTGCCGATCCTTCCCGAGAATGGTGTTCAACTGGGCTTACTCTTCGTCCAGCGCTGATTCTCCGCCCAGCACTGATTCAGACACCGAGAGTGTAGCGAATGTGAGTACTTCGTTTTTGTGAGCACGAGCTGACTGAGGTGGACCTTTTTATTTAGTAAAAACTCCGATGGAATTAATGATATTTCTATCGGGATCAAGACAGGTTCTTGTCCATTTTTCTCCGCGCCTTTCTCTCAGGCCAGAACCGATTCAGACACCAGGAGTAGAGGGATGGGAGAGAAGGTGAGTAGTTCTTTTTCGTGAGCACACCCTTTTAACCGTAGAGTCACAAACTGCATCATCGCTCATTCTTCGATTCTAAGGTAGTTCGAGTCCCTCTAAAAAATTGACTCTCACAGCAACCCTGCCCTTTCCCTGTTCCTCCTCCCCCCAGAACCAAACCAAACCGACCCAACGTCTCGCTTCTTGGCGAGATCTTTCTCTTCTTGAAAATGGGTACTGAGAGTCTGGAAATCTTGCACAGTGATGGTGGGCTCTCCAAGAACGGCAATGAGGGGGAGAGGAATGTGGAGGAGGGTCCTGCGGATGGTCGCGTCTGGTTCGAGGAGCAGTTGGAGGATGATCTCAAATGGTCATTTACTTTGGAGAGGTCCGTTCGTATTTCACTTTTCATAGCTCTAAATGATCCAAGAAATACATGTACTTCAATGGAGATTGAGGGTGATTAGGTTGTCAGTCTAGAGGAACAGGTTATGGTTGAGTTTTGTCATCAGAGGTCATTGGCTTGCACGGTTATGATAAGGGTCGATAGTCTGAAGCCTCTACACTGACATTGCAATTTGTCTAGGAAATCTGATGTTTCTCATTGACCGAATCATTTATACCCAGAAAACATGCACAGCTCAATAGTTGGTATTCGAATGTTCAGTGAGTCTTTTGTTCAAGAAATTGAGTTTACATAACATGGTTAAAACCATGCTAGGTTCAGTTTTCACATTTCTTTTTCCCGCACAAGCATTGTCATATACCATTCTAGTGTCGACACGTTTACTCGAGTATGTAATAACCTCTCCACTGATATTTTTACTGCTATGGGGAAAGATATGTGCATTTCCTGCATTAAAAATGGATGTGTTTATCATTAGTCTTACTCTTCTGAAGTCGGAAGAACTATGGAAATTCTAAGTAGTGATAATCAAATCATGCTGATCTACATACTAGGCATATGTTGTTTCTCTATGTCTTTTCTTTAATGCTTTGGCATAAGAATAGTATGGACGTGCAGAGCGTTGGTTGATTTGCATATATGCAAGAACGGTGGGGATTTGTTTACTTGTCCTGGATTGGGGAAATTGTCATACTCTTTTAGGATCAATCCCATGCTCTCTGTTCAACTTGTTCGATCCATTTTACTATTTTTTCACAAAAGAGGTATTTGGAGAACTGACTCTCTCCATTTGTATCTTTAGAGTGCTGGAAAGGGGGACGAGCGCTTATCAGCAGATAGCTCTCCTCGACACCAAGCGATTTGGGAAGGTTTGTTCTGTTCCTCTTGTTCAGAATATGATTTTTAACATGGTGGACAAATTGTCATGTGCTGCTCGGTTTCAGGTCTTGTTGATAGATGGGAAAATGCAGAGCGCTGAAAAGGACAAGTTCATTTACCATGAATGCTTGATTCACCCTCCGCTCTTATGTCATCCAAAGTAAGTCCTTTCCAGGAAGTTGTATTCACTTTACATGGCCTCATTCATAAGTCCGTTCTCATTTGTCCCTCTGGGATCCAACTTCACCATTTTGTTTGCCACATTACCTGAAGGTCTCAAGAGTGATTAAATTTGATTCAGATGGCAGTTAGATATATAAGATCATGTGTACTCCCATGGTGCATTGTGCTCATCAATAACTCACTCTGTAAATTCAATAAAATAGTGCCTATCAGTTTTACCTGTAATCCTCATGGTTATGAATTTTCACTATGATGGTAAGTGTATTGCTTATGGAGAAATCTTCACCAAGATGCCTGCGCTTAATTTTTCCAGTAATTTCATCATAAATCTGTAAATTACCTTGTTTATAAGTTTTCTCGATCAACTGATTTTAACTTTGATGCGTTAATTGTCTTGTTAGCCCGAAAACATTGTTTATAATGGGAGGTGGCGAGGGTTCAGCTGCAAGAGAAGCACTGAAGCACTTGTCAATTGAAGAAGTGGTCATGTGTGATATCGACAAGGTAACTCAGACAGGTTATATTTTCTAAGTTTGAAGTTTGCTAAGTTAACATCATGTTACCATGAAGTGTAGAGAGTCTCAAATCAAATCAAATCAAGAATTACAAGGACATTGTCCAGTCTAAATGTAGTAGATGGGCCAAGCCAAATCTAATGATCTTCAAGGTTCAATTTAAGTATTGTTACAGGTGTCTTGCGACTTTGCTTAGTATGATCATAAATTTTAGATGGTCGAGTATGTCGTATAGACTTTGGTCAGTCAACATAAGGACTGTACCAGTTGTAACTTTTCATTGAAAAAAGAATTGCTGTTCTTGTAGGACCATATTAAATAGCTTTGACTGCACTTAATTCCTGTAGATGCTTACACTTCAGGTGCAAAATGAGTACATTCTTGTAAACATTCTTTCCTGATGAACTGCAGGAAGTGGTCGATATTTGCAAGAAACATCTGACTGAAAATCATGAGGCCTTTTCTAGTGAGAAGCTGAAATTAGTCATAAATGACGCAAAGTAAGTTGCCTGGATTTCATTTGTAGTGGATCAGTTGGATAATGTTGAACTTAAGCTGATTGAATGAATATCACTGTTAAAGGGCCGAACTGATGAATAGGAAAGGTAAGTTTGACATTATAGTTGGAGATCTAGCTGATCCAGTGGAAGGAGGACCATGCTATCAGCTCTACACCAAGTCATTCTATGAGAAGATTATAAAGCCTAAGCTCAACAAGAATGGCATATTTGTCACTCAGGTACCCTTCACACAGTTTCACCATATCTCTACTTGAATGACATGAGATTTCCAATTTCAGCCGTGGGAAAAAAAAAAAAAAAAAAAAATCTTTCGTATGGTTGTGAAGGAATAGTCTCAGAATTGATGAAAATTTGAATATTGTTAACTCTCTTCGCTGGTCTGTGTATGTTGAGTTACGACTTTCTAATTGCGCAGGCAGGACCAGCAGGCATTTTCAGCCACAAGGAGGTCTTCTCATCCATATACAATACAATTAAGCAAGTTTTCAAATGTAAGTCTCTCCACCAGCTTAAGCCTTGCCTATATATTCATTGTCTAATGAGCTACTAAGCCTGTAAATCAAAGTAATCAGACATGTAATGGACCGTGCCTTATCATCTTTCTGCAGATGTCATTCCTTATACGGCCCACGTGCCATCTTTTGCTGATACATGGGGATGGGTCATGGTATGTCTTTGCTTGAATCATTCAGCTAGTTAACTTTTACTTCATCTTCTGCTTCACATTCTTGATGGGTTTCTTGAATCAGGCCTCTGATGAACCATTCTCTGTGGACGCCAAGGAAATTGATAGGAGAATAGAAAAGAGAATGGACGGCGATTTGCTCTATCTCAATGGCGCTGCGTTCCTTGCTTCAGCCACCCTAAACAAGATGGTTTTGACCTCGTAAGTGAATGGTTCTCTCTGCTGCTTGTGCTAATCGAAAAGTGGCATTGACGGCATTTTCCTCCATAAGGTCACTGCATACAGGTTTGATTTTATTGAGTTTCCATGTGTCTTTCAGACTTTTGAAGGAAACCCATGTCTACACGGAAGAAGATGCGAGATTTATACATGGACATGGTGTGGCTTACCGCCACTGAGGTCTCTAGCCTCAGCTTGATGGGAATGGCTGTACAGGGAAGGGAGATCTTGAGTCGCTGTGAAATAGATTTAACACAAATCCCATTCAAAGGAAGAAATCCATCAAGCAATTGTTAGAAGAAGCAACAATTATTTGAATGTCTCATTTGTCCTTCCCGCCACATATGTCGGCTTGCTTCAAGTGTTTGCAGAAATAGAAATCAATGCTGAACTGAATGAAAGCTTTTTCCCTTTGATCCATCTGTGGGCATTCCTCACTTTGCTTTCGTTCGCATGGATGTTATTCCCGTTTATCTTATCTGCTGGATCGCGGAATCGGGAAGGTCTCTGACTAATCTGATGTATAAGTGAAAGGCATAGCCTCTCCAATAACATGGAAGTCATTTACGTGAATGCAACACTGAACAAGTAAAGAATAACCACTAAAGCGAAATTGATATTCCCATTGTCATCATCCTGAGGGTGATACAAGTAACGTATCAGATAGATATGACCCTTTGAGCATTAAGCTCTAATTGCCTTTGATGAATATTTTTTTTAATTCATCATCAAGTTCTTGACTTGTTTCCTCCAATGGCTGGACCATAGTGGTTGAATGCACATTTAGTATCAGCCCAAGAAATACCGATCATCAGAAGCCCGCTAACGGGGCAGAGGGTACTCGGCCCAAGTTTCCACGGGCCATCTTCGTGAAGCATGACGACACTGAATTATTCTTTAGTTATTAATATTCTCACCAAATTTTATCTTTATCTTAATTTTCCTTTATTTCATAACGTGACAGCTTAGACGTTCAAAGGGGAAAAAAAGGGGCTTGTGAGAAAAGAATTGTTATTTAGTTTTGGGCCAAACTGTTTTGAGAATTGAGAAGTTCCTTTAGGAGCGATGAGGGAATTGAACCTAAGCAATGGTTGAGTTATTTGAATGAAAACACGTACATGTTAACCCCCCAAAAAGGAAAGGGACACGGAACTCTAATTCAAATGGGCGTGGGGGCTTTGCTAATTGGTCCTTTTTTGCTGGCCTCCTCTTTTTCGAGCGTCGGACAAGCATCATCTCCATCACTCCCTGTTGTCACTGCTTGGTTTGTACTTTGAGGACAGAAGGCAAAAGCTGCAGAGCAATCGCTGGGAATTTCTTTCTAGGGATTGGCAATCGAATTCCTTTTCTCTTTGCTGGTTGCAAAAGCCAAAGTTGCCCGCATGAGTTGGGACCTATCTCTCTTTTTATATGTCCTCAAGCTGATCCTATCTTCGCCCATTTCACATTTCGAACGCACGTACGTCTTTTTCCCTTTTGTTACTGCAATAAGGACGTATCTTGCTTCTGATACGGATCAAACTTGAGATATCCTAGGTTTTTGAAACGGAGCATTGCATTCCCTTTACTACTTGAAAAGCAAATCCTGCATCCAGTTAGCCACATCCTGCAAATGTTCTGCATTTCATTTCTTGATTGAAATGAATAGATTGCTTGATTAGGTAGTGTTAAAGGTTGATGGGCACCCAAAAAACTCCAAACCGGTATGTCTATGACAAATTTACCTTAAATTAATTTTTTGATCACCATATATTTTTGATGAATTTATCCCAAATTGATAGATTTGTAACAAATTTACTCTCTATTAGTTTCCGTTAAATTTTATTGTCAAATAGCTTAGTTGAATGACACGTGACAATTAATTGCTGTACCGATTTGGGATTTTATTCTCCATTTGTCACAATTATACCAATTTTATGTTTTTTGTGATACTAATTCAATTTAACAAATGATATATATTGCCACAAATGTACCATTTTGGAATTTTTGAGGTTAAAAAAAATAGTTTATGATAAATTTATCATAAGTGTACTAATTTTGGGTTTTTTATGGTCATTTTGGGTAAATTTGTCACAAGCGTCTTGGGTTTGGGATTTTTCGTTGTCAAAAAATTATTTCTGAGTAAATTCATTACTAGTGTACCAATTTTAAGTTTTTCGTGATATTAACCTTTCTCTTTTTTAGTTGCAAAAGCCAAAGCTACCTGCATAAGTTGGGACCTATCTCTCTTTATATATTCTCGAGCCGATCTTAACTTCTCCCTTTTCACATTTCAAATGCACGTACATCTTTTTCCCTTTTTAATACAGGAATAAGGACGCATCTTTCTTCGGGTAGGGATCAAACTTGAGATATCCCTAGGTTTTTGAAACGTAGCATCCCGTTCACTTTACTACTTGATCGACCCTTTAAGAGCAAATCCTGCATATAGTTAGCCACATCCTGCATATAGTTAGTCAGGAAATGGAGCAAATGTTCTGCATTTCATTTCTTGATTGAAATGAACAGATTGATTGATTAGGTAGTGTAAAAGGATGATGGAAGTTGGAGCTAGTTAGACTTCAAAACGTATGAGGGTATGTGTGTGGACATATTTTTAAATGTGAACACAAGACTAGCCTTTAAGGAGATCGTTTGATTTGTTAAAGGTTTAGTTTGGATGTGATCGATTTCATTCAAATCACAATATCTGCCACTCAAAAGAGCTTTAAGGATCATGTCTGCCGCTCTAACAGTGGAGCCTTTCCTTTTGCACATGGACAAAATAGGTTGAAGCCATTATTGCATGCGCCCCAACGAGGTAATTTATGGGCATTCATGGGATTGATTGAGTTGAATGTCATGCTCATGTTGTCCAAAACAAAAGGAGAGATAATAAAGGAATCAAAACTGATCAGCAAATAGCAATGTGCTAAATATGTTTATAAATACAAGATCTCCTATGTAAATATTCTATAATCTTTAAGAGAGAGGGAGAAAAAATCAATAAAGACTGTATCTTCACTCAGTTGACGTCTTCAATCTTGAGTTATTAGAATTAAGAGTATTAATTCCTTAACAATATGTAAACGAAAGGAAATAAGCCATCCTAGAGAATGCCCAATTTTAAATAATATCCTTAGTATCTAATAATATTTCTAACAATATTTTTCTATAAGAAAGTCCCTAATTTCCACAAATATATTTCAACACTCCCTCGGAGCATCCAGCTTGCATATGACTTCTGTGACTTCTTCCAAAGTCTATGATTAATCGCGATGTAAAAATTAATATGAACTGGGATCTTTACTTGTTCATTAAAATTGTAAGGATCTTTTTATGATGAGAAAACTCACTTCGAGAAGATAAGCTATGGAATTAAAATACACCCAAACAATAGGGTTGTCTCTTAAAACCTCAAACTATTATACGTTAAAATCTCAATAATGCTCATAATTATTTTATATAAATAACAACTATATAATGCTTAAAATGGACAGGATGATAATTTGAACAGTCAACGTATCAATATTGAGTTCGCATAACTTTCTCGTGGATTTCAAATTTCAATTAAAATTTCCAATCCGGCAACATCTTAAAAGTTCATTTCTTGAAATAACCCAAATGGCAACTTTTCTTTCCTTATATAAATAAAACATCCACATCTCGTATCCCGCACTTTGTGGATTAGATCAGCCGTTCCTCATTTTGAGGTTCTAACAATTATAATTCTTGTTTCCCTTTTTCCTCATTGTCAACCTTTGTAACTCAATAAACAAATGGAATTAGGTAAAACCTGTACTTGTATGTCACCTCGGTGGGTCTTTAGATTTAATTCCGGCATAAAGCATGTCCTTATTTTGGCAGCAAATTCATAATGTTCCCACCACACATGAAAGCAATAATAAGTTAAACAAAGAATTGAATAAGACTGGCTCCAGTTAGGTTGTGAGCTCATAAAATGCAAAATTCTTTCTATTTTTTCTTTTTTGGAAATTTTAAAAAAAAAAATTGTCTAACCAATCTTAAACTTATTGTAAAAATGTCAATTCAATCATAAATTTTTCAATTTGATCAAATTCAATATTAAACCTTAACGTGAAATTCCAATATATTTCTTCTAGTCAATTTTCATTGGAAATTGCTGACACGGCAATCCGGACACTATTGGCTGTTCTACGTGGCAACCTAGTGATTCCGACGGAAATTGACCAAAATACTACATTGGAATTTTTTTGTAAAATATTATAATTAAATTGACAAAATTAAAAAAGGTTAGGACTTAATTGATATTCGTATTGTAAGTAACCGATCAATTTTCGCCAAAAATCGCCAACATAACGATTTGGTCACCGCTAGGTATCCTATGTGGCACACTACCATGTCTACAATTTCCCATGAAAATTGGTCATAATGATTACTTTAGAATTTCATGCAAATCTTTAGGATTAAATTGGCAAAATTAAAAAATGTAGGACTTAATTGACATTTGTACAATAAGTTTAGGATTGATTGAACAACTTCTACTTGAAACTTCACTCAACTCTAACTAATTCACCCCCTTTAGAGATAGATTCTATCATGCATATGAAGTCTGATTTGTCACATAAATGTAAGTTATGTGTAAAAGATGACTGATGCTTCAATCAAACCCAACTGCCTAACCAATTAAACTTTCTCTAAACCATTAATTAATTCGGATGCCCATTTGCATTACATAAACGGATAACTAACAGGTGTGATTTACACCCCCAGAAATAGAATATTTTCATTAAAAAAAAATACTCACGAGCTTTATGAAAGAAAAGGCAAAAGTCAAGCCCAGGGTATCAAGGTTTTTCTTTCTCACTCACTTCTCTTCCACAAACGACATTATTCCATGCATTCGTCATTGCTGGCAAGTTCCCCACCAAGTGTACGGGGTAATAACCCATACTATATTTAATTTAAACACACACAAAAGACCCTCTAATTAAACTACTATCAAGAAATTAAGAAAAAAAAAGAGTAAGCCAATAAAAAAACCTCAACTTAAAAATTCATTTCCCATCCACATTTGTTGAATAAGTAACCAAAGGCACCACCCACTACCATTAATGAAGTGTATACTTTTTCCACTTGTCTTTTTGCTTCTAATCATATGATCATGTTAGATTTTGACTGGAGAAACTCTTTCTTTAGTGTGTATGCTCTTCACGTACTAATGTCATCTTATAGGTGCATTACTAGGTCTACTTCAAAAGCTCAATCTACATTTAATTTTAAATTAATTGGGAGGTGCATATTCTAGTGTGGATGCTTTAAACTCAGTTCTTGGCACTTTAGCATCATCACCTCCTGGATATATATTCTTACAAGTACAACCTCATCTACATCTCTAAGCTCTTTTGTAGACCCTTTTGACATTGATTGATCATGACTCTTAGGGTTTTATTTGCTCTAAGTGATAGGGAGACTACTAATCACGCTAATTAAAACTAACAAAGACAAGAAAAACATAGAAGTGCAAAGGTAGAATAGGGTTTGTTATAATGAAGGGCAGAATTAGTGTGTCGCTTGTGCTTGTACTATTATTAAAAAGGGGGAAAAAAAAAGCATATAGTCAGTTCGTTGTCACCGAAAAGATTATTTCTACAAACGATATTAAGAGATTGACATGGGCAATTCATTGAATTATTAGAGATCTTTTAACCATAGAGATTATCGGTTGTTTGTGGAATGAAAATTCAAAAATGCCGACAAGTTAGCCTTCTCTCATTTACCATTTACAAGCTGGACAACTAATTGGTAAGTAAGAACCACCGCGCCACCGGAAATCCTTCTGTATACGAGTTGTCGGACGAGGTTTTTGAACCCTCATGCTTCGGCATGGAAAGGATTGTAAATTAAGGAGAGTGGGGAGTGAAAACACCAATGCAGACCGCATGAATTGGAATCCACACCATGCCCTCGGAGAAAGTAGTGATGATTGCCATAAATGCTGCTATTTATTCCATTTTATAATTTGACCAGAATGGTAATAATTTTATTTGATCCACTACCAGCCAAGGGAAGATCTCCTTCTCGTGGATGGTAATGATATGCCATTTATCCCATCTCAAGGGGGGCGAAAATACCCCATCGCGTATTTGTCTATATTCGAAGAATTAACTAAGCATTTCAAAAAATACATGTAGATATGGAATACATAAAAAAATAGAATTTCCCAAAGCAATGACATGGATAAGTACTGCTTTTCCAAAATAATTTTTTATTGGTCATCTTAGTAAAAGAGTCACAAATTGATGATAAGTCTAATGACTCATCACATGCCTTAAAACAAACGAGATGTATACTGCGATTAGTGCTTCTTTGTCTTTTATCCCGCATGGTTTATCTTGTTTGGTGTAAAGTTGGCGGTGCCCAATACCTACAACAACATTATTCTCCTCGATATCGACACATAACATTATGTAATCACACATAAATTTAACCTAAACATTCACAACCATCACCATTCAAGACACGCACTTATTCATTTTCAAGATTGTCAGATTCCGTCATGGTACCTATTTCGAGACTAATCAAATCCACCCACGTCTCCAAAACAACATTTGAATAATTAGCTCAATAATGCCCTAGCTCTAGTAGCTACGTGCACGTAACATTACTTAAATCCTCCCTAGTCCCAACTACTTGTTCTCTTCTCATAAACAACCAAGCTAGAGTATCTTCAACGAAATACCCAAAAATTTTATAAAATAATAATTAACTACCTAGAAATTAGGTCTTTGTTATTTTATTTCCCTTTTCTTTTTAAATAGGAACTAATCAAGCTTCTACCAAAAAGTACTTAGGGTTTGTGCACGCACCCAAAGGTTGTATGGAGTTGTCCATTTTGGACTTTGGTGGTCCACGACCCAATCACCACACGCTTCTGTTTTTATGTGCAGCAAAAATGCTTGTTGAATAAATCTAGACTTTAGAGCTGCTTCGCAGCACCTACAATCGCCTCATCACAGTTGTTGATTTGATGGGGAGGCGTTGTGGGTCCAACATGTGCAATCAAATTTATAATATAGTTGCATTATATAGTACTATTCCTTAAAATTTTCAAGTTCACATGGCTATGGTACCTTGTAAACTAAAAGTGTCATCTTTGGCTTTGGGTTTTACCCATCCTTGTTTTTCTTTTATTACTTGAATTTTGACGTGATCTACATCTCTATGAGAGCATTTGATGAGTGATGTTAAATTCATGATGAAATCGACGGCAATCTTTTGCGACCATAAGAAATGAGAGATGAAGGAAAGAAATTTGAATCTGGAAAGAAAATGTGGATATCTTTGGATGGAGTGTGATGATTTTGTGGAGGTGGATGCTAACGCAATGCTCAAGCAAAGTGAACATGTCAACTACAATCCAAAATGTGTTGAGGAACAAAGAAGGAAAGCAAAAGCCTCTCGCTTTTGTCAACTCCCCGTGGGCTGTAAGATCATGCCCCTCCTTTTCCCCTTTTTTTGGCCATCGCCTTCATTTCACAAGAACTACGCATTTTCCATCCACCCTCTCTCATTTTGCTTGTGATTGTGATCTCTTTTAAATCTTTCCTTTTCTTTTCATACATCTTCTTTCCCTTTCTTTACTTTTCTCTCCCCTCCCTATTCACACTGGATCATCAAAGTTAATAAAAACGGGTTCTATCGATGTAACCGCCAACCAATCAAACGAGAAAGATTTAATATTTTCGATATACAACATTTTCTTTTTCATCTTAAATGATATTTACTTTGAAAAATGAAACATTTCTCATTTCATATGCTTAATTAATGGTGAAGGACACTCGTGAGCAAGATCTATCGAAAAGTCAATCGACCTTAGTTAGTTTTTACTTTAACTCGAGTTTATCGAGGAGCCATGCCCTTTATTAAGATCTCCCATGTCCATTGAGTACAACTCCAAGTCTCAATGTGAACTTCAAAGGATTTCGTTGGCTTGTACTCCACCCAATCTAAACCCGAAATGGGTTGATCCTCATTTAAGAGAACACATACACTGATCAAACTATGACATTAAGAGCTTCAAGACTGTAAAGATGTAAAGGAGAGAGATAGAGATTGGCTAAGAATGTGGTTCTTGTAATATCATGGGGAAATAGTAATTACATCATCATTCCATTAGCAATGGCGCGATTCTTTCCAACATGGGTGGTTTCATACACGGGAAGCTCTTCACAATACCTCTCTTTGCCTATCACTGCAAGATGATCAAGCTCAAACAGATCCGAGCTCGAATAGCTCGCCGCGTCGTCGTCGTCGTCATGGCACTCGCCGCCCTCATCATGGCCGACCTGGTGAATCTCCCTGTGACCCCTCACCGCGAAACTGTCGTTCCTCACCTTCTTCTGGTTCTGGTAGTAATCTCTCAAGAACTCTCTGGCCGCCTCTTCCACGCGCCGGCTCTTCTCGATCGCGTGGCATTTGACTTCCTCTGTTTCCTCTGTTTTCCTCGACGTCGGCGGCCTCCCGCCTCCGATTTTCCACGCGCTCGGCACCGACACCGGCATCGAAATCGAATCGTACTCCACGTGATCTTCTTCGTACAGTGATTTATGTCCACATGGCCTGCAATCTTCGTCCACGATCACGCTCACCGGGTAGAACCGGACCGTCCTCTTCAGGCCGTTTTGCAGTTTTTGCCTAGTTTCTGGGGAATGCTTGCTCAAGCAAGATCTCGAGAACGAAGAAGCCGAGGAACACGCGGATGCATGCGCAGATTGAGATTTCCTCTCCGCATTTGGTTCTCCATAACCACCGATCGCCGGGGTCGACTTCGGCTTCTTCGTGTTGGTGGTGGTGAAGAGAGAATTAATGAAATTTGAGAGCCGGCCCCCTGGGGAAATCGGCTGCTTCACCTTCTTCAGATTGGCATAAATTTTTAAAGCTCTCGATTTGGACTTTATCATACCTTCCTCGGTGTATGCGCTCTGTTCGACAGAGGAATCGTGACGATAACGATCAAAGTCACGCGACTTCCTCTGCTCCTGAAACAGAGCCCTCTCTGTTTTCTCCGGTTTAGCAGAGGACATGGTCCTCACTGGCTTAGGCCTCGGTAGTAGCGGTGGAGCGAAGCAAGAGCTTCTCGTCTTGACGAGCCCATACATGGACTCGGTGTCCGAGGAGGAGAATCCACCGCAGCTCGAATCCGACGAGCTCGAGGTCGAACTGAAAAACAGAGCATCGTGGTCGCGATCGCGATCCCTCCTCTGCTTCCTCTCGAATTCCTCCCTCACCTGCCTCATTTTCGCTCCCCCATCGTCACCGACCTTGTTATTGACGAAAACCCCGCGGTGAGGTGCGAGATTCTCCTCGGCGCACTTGCTGCTTTTGGAGCCGCATTTCTTGTTCTCCCGGATGCTCTGTTTCCTCGCCATTGCCGCGTCGCCGTTAAACTTCAAGTCCTCGCCTTTTGGGTCAGACTCATCAATGGATCTGTAGATTTCGTCCAGAAGGGTGGAAGAAAAAGACGGGTAGTGCTTCACTTGCGCACATCTCTCTTCTCTCAGAGTCCTCTCCGACTTATACATGTTTCTGTCTCCCCACCTTTTTCCCCCACTCCAGGGAACTGTGCGGGGGGAACAGAGATGTCAAGAACACAAGGATTGGCGCACAGAGAGAAAGGGGCGAGGGACAAAATGATGGAGAGAGACAAAGAGGTGGTTGAGCCTGTCTGTGAAAGAAGGGTTCAGAAAGCTGCTGTTTTGGAAGGCGCTCAAATCTCGCGAGAGGACGGGTCGGGCTAGAGGGGCATTACTGGAAAGCGTAGATCTCTTCTCTCACTAGAATTTTCCACTTCCTCCCTTGCCTTTTTCTGGGTAGTGAGAGAAGCGAGGGAGGAGGCGAGCATGGCATATGGAGAAACAGGAGCAATCGATGTGTTTTCTAGAGAGAGAGAGAGTAATGAGAGCAAGCAAGGGCACGCCTTGAGGATGAAGGAAAGGGGAGGAGGGAGAGAGAGGACTTTATATAAAGGGGGAGGGTTTCTTTCGTGCGCGTGCATGGTCCGTGCCAGCCGGAGCCGATCGCCAGCTTGGCATCTACGGTGGAGGAAATTAGTGTATGTCCGATTTAGTTTTTTGTGCCCTTATCCCAAGTTCGAATTTGAAGCCGGTGATCACGTCGAAAGGATGAAGAAGGGCATGTGAAGCCATGAAAATCCCACAGTTTCTGCAATCCGATTTGAGTCGTTGGTATCATTGCTCTTCGAATCATGTTCCTAGAACTAGAATTGTGACATGATGATTGATCTTCTGCATAAGGATTTGTTTGGGAGCTTAATGACTTCGGACTAGACACTTCATGGAAAAACTATCAGTGCTTTTGCCATGCTAGGTCATGTGCTAAATTTCATTGTGCGAGCTCTTCTGGCATCACAATTTTGACGCGCTTTGAGGATAATGCTCCTCACTCTATATTTTGACACTTAAAATCTATCGATGTGCTCTAATAGCTCCATTGAAGTGCTCCATAAAAGGGAATTCGTTTTTTTCAAGTTTGGTGAATGCCTTGAAAAGTCAAAGTATCTCTCTAAATCTCGTAACTGTCATGAAGGTGCACATTTTGAAGACCATTCAAGTTATTGTATATTGGGCTTTGACAAGTTTACTTAGTTCACGGGGTGGAATATGCTTCTTGTTGAATTAGTAAGTCTTACAACAAGTTGATTTTACAATGGATGGTTGATGCAATAATAACTTTGGTCAATCAATTCGAGTGACACAAGAAGTTAGCGGTGATGGTATAATGACCTTAAACTTCCACACTCAAAGTCATAAGATTCTTATGTATAATTCATATTTGATATAAGTCTTTCCGATTCCAATCATAAGAATTGACCTAATGTTTTGCAAATTCATGATCGAATCAAGAAGGTGGATTTTTTTCAAAACATAAAAGCCGACCGAACCCTTCGGCGGCAATCTCGAACTAAATTTGATTTAGACCATGTGGGAGATACATCACCAATTGACCAAGATTTTTTTGGAGAAATTTGGGAGATTGGGCAGGACAATAATTATTGGATGTAGAGAGATGGAATCAACGTCGGTTGAATAATTAATTGGTACGTAGATTGGTTGATTTGGGGAATATTGGCGATTCTATAATGAGATGGGTGAGTGGCTTATAATTATTCTGTTGGGTGGGAATGCATATTTCTAATCGAGAGTCGTCTGTGGAGATTTCTAGGTGTGATTCTTGAATGACAGAACTTTTACCCTGAGAGAGAGAGAGAGAGAGAGAGAGAGAGAGAGAGAGAGAGAGAGAGAGAGGATTAAGACAAATTATATTTAATGTATGCCCAAATCTCCCATCAATCAAGCCAGGGACATAAACAGTGGATTTGTGCAGTGATTGCATGTTTTAGCTGTGGGATTAGAAGCATGTCACATGTTTTTGTGGAGGACAAACACATTATCATTGGCTATTATGCGTGCGTTATTAAAGTGGAATTTTCCTGGGACTTACAAAAAATAATTTCGAAATTGTTTCACAAGTCAAACATGATGATTTTAATGAGGCAATTCGAAATAAATGGTCCTATTTTAACCGAATATTATATTCATTTCATAGTGAGAACAGTTTTGAAAATACGTCTGCCAAGATTTTCAAAACAGTTTTCAAATGAAAATTGGAAGAAAAAAAAGAAAAGAAAGAAAGAAAGGGATTGTTTCCGGAACTAGATTTATATACAACATTTCCTATTCTCATTGTTTTGGAGATTGGAAATCTATACCAACAAAATGTCTCTTTCATTTATCAAATATGTTTTAGCGAAAATGGAACATAAAAACTAAAAGTATTATATAAAATCAAACGAGGGAGACAATAAATCTTGTATATAACACTTGTGCCGCCTGATAAACCAACATGCGTATCTATTACAACACTATTTTTGTTCCTTTATGTGATTTTCAGACATGCATTGAAAAGAAGAAGATATTTCATATCACATCATCTAAATGTTAAAAGAAGTATTCGGATTAATTAAAATGAAAAGTAAAACAGTCATTGTCTATGCTGTTTCTGATCTTGAAAGGAATGGGGCCCGATTTTACCTTGTCAATCGTTTTATTTTTCTTTGAATTTGAAACTTGCATAACTCTATTACCCAAAAATGGAAATGACAGTTTCAAAAGCTTGACCAGAGTTGGCGATAGATTTGCCCGTAATCATGAAAAAACATTTGGCTTTTTAACCTGCATGAGTAATTATTTCAGGAGCCTGTGAAAGATTGACATTTAATCATGGTTTTACCAAGGAGCCTCTCAAGATCGCAAAGGAAAAAGGAAAAAATGTAATAATAATCTGGGAGCCTATGCTCTTGCTTTTTCGTAATGCTCGAAGGTTTTCAAAACAAAGCAGGAGATGAGCTATTGTATTTTGTGCTTAATATAATGGAATCACTTAAAAGAAAAATCGAGGCGATATAATCCCAACCCTTTTTTTTTTATTTGAAAAAAATATCACTATGTCTCTTGGATTTTCCCTTCTTTTAATTTGAAATAGGGTGTGCCTAAGTAACAATCTATTTATCTTTTTGTTTCAAAACAAAGTTGGATATCAGATATTCCAATTTATAATTGATAAAATGGAATTGATTAAAGAAAAAAAAAAAGAGAGGAGGGAAAATAATCCCAACTCTCAACTTGTTCATCAATAATTTTCAAATATAGGGTGCCTCAGTAACTATCACTGGCTCCATCCATAATGCACACCACTGAGAAGTCATGCATGTCTTTCTTCTTTTGGGCATTGAGAAGCCCAGTTGCTTTCACTGGCGCTTGGGAAAACAACAAGCATCATTAATGGGGGCTGAAAGTGATGCTTTGGACTAAACAACATTAATAACATCAAAACCCAACCGAACCCCCCACACCACTAATGCGCACGCACAGTGTCTTGCCTCTATTGCACTCGCCAAGGCCACATGATCTTCCCGTTTCTGGTTCTCTGGCTGTTCATCCATCTCAAGACAGCACGCCATGTAGCAATCAGCGTCAGAGATCGTGTGCTTTGAAGGTGAAAGGTCATTGGTTTTGGTCTCTTTGAGTCTCTGGCTGGGATGGGGTAGTCTACAAGGAGTTATCTTTGAGCTACAATTTGCAAGGTGGCATGCACCAGCAGTAGCTGTTGAGCCTAAGATCCATCTCGTGCTGTAATCTCAACATCGGATAGCGATCGATCGAGGAGGAGACCTAATTAATAGCATGGGCCCAGCGGTTGAAAAACTTGTAGCCTATAAGTTTTAGGGGTGAGGATATAAAGCCGCCGGAAGCAAGAACCTCCGAGATCAGATCAAATTGAACCGATTGATTTTGGGTGATTCTAGAGGCGCTGATCTAGTTTCTAGTTCTGGTGATTTTCAATGTGATTCACAATTTTAGAGTGGGAACCGGATCGATCCTACCAGATGATTTATAAATTTTTTTATTTTTTTATTTCTTAAGAAAGTAAACGTAGATATAAACCCTAATCTCCTCTTACGCCTCATTCTAAATGATGAAACAAATCTTTATTTCTTTTATATCGTTGCACCGATTCATCCAACTTGCTCTTTTTGTTTATTGCTTTTTTCGTCATTTTACTTTCTTTCTTTTCCTGCAAAGATTCACCAATTTTACTTCCTCACTTACTTGCACATTCCTTAATTTTGTGGATCTTTATTCACCAAAACCTCCTCCTTTCTTTTAGTGTGCCCCTACAATCATGGCTCCATCATCTCTCAGTCTTCTTTGTAAATCTTAGACAAAATCCCAACTTCAAATTGGGACATAGATTGACAATTCAATTCATTCAACACTTTCTATCAAGACATGTGAATCTCCCCTATAAGATCACCCAGTTTATTAAGAACCGATCACTCTTAATAAGTTTCAGTGGCTAGGCAGGGGTCGCAAGTGGACCCGAATGATCTCGATCATTAGATCGCATGCATCCCATGTACAAATTATCCAGGGCTTGCGATAATAATTTTTTTGGTTTAGAGTTGATGAATCTAGTTGGAATAGTGTTGTGGATACTAAAGTTAAATGATTGTCCGGCGCATGGAGGGACCCTAATTGCACCCTCTAAGCGAGACCCATGATAACCTTACAAATTCCAAACGTTTTGTTTCTTTCTACCATGCCTAACGCCAAGTCTCATCTGCATTATCCAAACTTGTCATTAGACTCATCACAAGATTTTTCCGAGGAGGTGATTGATTTACATAGCTTGTTAGTTTTGCTTTTCAAATGGGTAATCAGTGCTATTCAATTTCGTTTTGTCTCATGTCTTAATTACTTGTAGGATTAAGGGGCAAATGGAGAAAAACTTTCCTAATTACATCCTCGAGCACAAAATGCACGCCAAGAGACCAAGCTTTATAAGGGAAATTCTTTGTTTGTTGTAATTTAATTAGCATAAAATTTGCGACCGTTCAAAAGATTCTCCTATAGAAAGTGAGTAGCCTTTTGATCATTGCGTGGAATTTGGGGTCGATTGGTGACAGTGGCTCATAGTTGTCCATTTATATCATCAAATCACATATAATCACTCGATGTGATTTTATTCATTCTATCAAATACAAAGGTTACGGTTTTTACTAATTCGATTCTAAACCTTTTAATTGTGCAAATTAAATTTTAATTTTTGTGTTTTACTAATTGAGCCAATTCGATCAATTTTTGACAAATTGTTAACGTGTACGCTAGCCATCTTATATGACATGATGGTGACGTAGACTGCTTTTAATAATATTTTAACTTTCCAAATTCTTTATTTTATTTTTTCTTTTTCTTCACTTTTCCATCATTTCTTCTTTTTTCTTTCTTTTATTGTGGGCAACTGGGGTGGCGAGGCCCTCATCAGCCACTGGGCAAGGCCATCACAGCTATAGGCGAGGCCACCTTGCTCAGATTTGGACGAGGTTGCCTCGCCTAGACCATTACAATTGCGGGCAATGGTTGCAACCCTCGCCAACCACGTTAAAAGAAAAAAAAAAGTTGAGAAGCAAAGAGAAAAAAAAAAGGAAAAGAAAATTTCTCATTATAATATTATTTTAAATTATTCACATCAATATCGATCATATCATATAAACATCATAACTCAACTAATAAGATGTGAAAATATTTAGAATTTAATCGATAAAATTAAAATAAATCTATATAAGTGTAATAAACTCAACATTGTTATGACAATTTCGTCAGGACATTTTCCAGCTTTTGGTCCTTTTGAGGCCAATTTCGCGAAGCGTCTGCACTGCACCGTCTCGTTACAAGACCCTGCGAAATGGCCAGCACGGGTCATCATCATAAAACCAGTTTAGCCTTCAGGCTATAAGAACAAGCTATAAGTCGCCTATTGCGTATAGCCTGCCGATAAAACCCCTTGCCTCCCTCCAATAATTAGCGCCTGGCCGTCTGATCCTTTCAAACCCACCACGCGCGACCCGTTATTAGTCGGCAAGTGCGGGCGGGAGGGAGGGAGGGGAGGGGACGACTTTTGACGCGTGTGGTGGGCCCCCCGGGGGGCGCTCCTCCGGCAGACGAGCATTATTCACTGTTCCCCTTGTCCCCACCGGGGGCGTGACGTGGCGTGGCCCCCCGACACGTGCGGTCGGAAGTTCCGCGGTTGTGAGTCGTTCGATGATGTCGATGAAGGAATGAATGATCTTTTGTTTTTACTTCGCTTTTGGCTTCGACTTGGGTTATTATTCAAACTGCGCTCGCCGACGTCATCCCTCCGCTCGGTGCTGCAAGTTCGGTGCTTTTGTCAGGGAACGATCCCCCAGCCGTCGGATCCCCTTGCGTCTGCCTGCCGCTTGCTGATCCCACGGACGAGAAGGCATGTGATTTCAGTCTTGGCAGGCCACTCTTCTTTTGGTCCTCTCTCTCTCTCCCTTTATGAACGATTTCTCAAGCTCTTTTCTTGTGCACGAGATGTTACTCTCGGGATTACTGTAAATAACGTTTGGCATTACAAGAGGTAGGGAATTTTTTTGATCTTTTTGAGGGATTTACGAGAAAATAAAAAGTGTATTAAATGAAAATATTTATGGCTAAGTTGGTGTTCTAAATATAGTTACTTTATCACACGTATTGAATGATTTTACTTGGGTTTCGATTTCTTTTTGTGAGTATGAATTGTCTTGACTATTCTGTATGTAAAGTTCTTGAACATTATTGTGTTTCATTAAGAGAGGATGGAGTGTGAATAGAGTCTCGATCTATAAGTTTTGATGCGCCGTCTGAGCTCTACTCCCCACCAACCCTTTTTGCAACCCGTCACTAGTATTATTAGCTGTCGTGTGGCAAATCGACATGAAAATTATTATAATGGACATAATTGTCTATAGAGACTTTTTTCCAACCTATTATAACGTTGGAGATATATATACGGGAGATTCTCCATATTTCTCGAGATTGTCGTACACATCTAATCAAGAAGGTGCATTAATGCCGCCATTGTTCACCTCAAACCTTTAGACTATTGTTTGAAGGCAACGACTTTTGCTCGAGTCCCAAGGACGGGTAGTTAGCTAGGATGCTCGAGGGCCATGGATCATGAGCTTTGCTTAGATAGACGCAATCGAAGTATGCATGGACAAAAATCAGCTATCAACTCAGGATTGTGACGGGCGGTGGTCTCTTTCCCACGTGAAGCGAGGGCATACACTGCTTCCTTTGCAACTCAAAGAGTTATGATCAGTTGAAGTCAGATGTCTTCATGGGAGCAGGCGAGTGGGGCAACGGCGTCGCTTGACCGCACGACCATCATCTGCCCACATCCTTTTCTCGACCCCAGTTCATCTCTACTCGGGGAACACTTCGGTGGAGCAGAAAGAGAAGAGAACGCTTAGCACAACATCTCTTTGACTCGTGCTAATCTCTATGGTGTCAATTGCAACCAGCTCGTGTATTGAGGACCACAAGATAGAAATCATATTCTTTGTATTGAGAAGTATAAAAAAAATTTGACTGCTCAATTGTTGATATATAAAAAGCGATACACCTCACATGATACAGTACAAATATATAACCAAAATTTACGATTTGTTTGATTTGCATGGGCATCCGAACTAGCACGAGTGTATGTTCTCAATTATTTATGGGGTTTTCAGGGGACAGTGTCGAAAAAAAGAGTTCAGAAAAATTCTATAGTAAACTTGATTAAACCCTACCCAGCGGGCCAGCGACTCAATAAACAAACCTCAATGAAATTCCAAGCCCCCAACAAAGTGGCAGTTCGTCAGCCGTCTCTCTAGGGCCTTCCGGACAGTGTCAGCCTCACTAATGTTTCTCTGTCCTCGTCTCTGTCTCTCTGTGTGGCCATGGTAGTGCAGTGCAGCGGAGGGGATGCTCCACGTGCGCTTCACGACTTGGCTGCTTTCTTGGGGATCCCCCCCATCCTTCCATCCTCCCACCATCCCCAATGCCCATCCATCTTCCACGTTCAGTGCGTGCATGCATGCCCCCCACCCTTTCGTCTCGCCAGCTTTATCTTTGTATCGCGGCAGTCGAAAAGTTTCAATGGAGACAGTGCGTGATTTGGTCGATTTTGATGCAATAAAGCAAAGAACATTATTGTAGTCGGGATGGAGCATGCTCTTTGTATCTCGTTCGCTCACGTTTCTCAATGGTTTCGTGAGTTTAAGGAGAACTATAGGTTAGATTAGCGAGTTTATGAGCTCGTTGTGGTCTGCAATGATCGGCGTTGTGACCCTTGAGAAAGGGTCGGGGATTGGAGATCCATGGCGGCGGATATTTCTTGGTCGCAATAGAAAGATTGACTTTCGGATTATAGGAATTGGCTTAGTGTGATAGGCTATATAGCTCATGATACAATAGGGATGAGGCATAAACAAAAAGGATTATCTTTTCCTCCGACCACCCTTCTGATTGGCAGTAGTGTATGATTGTTAATAGAGAGCTTGACTTTTGGATTAAAGGACTTGGCTTGATGCGGTGTGGTAGGCATCACACGAGCTCAAATCGAGCCCACTCTCTACTATGGTTGATTTATCCATCACGCTATACGAATGATATCTAAGATGGGGCTATTTGCACAATCATTAAGATTAAAATACATATTTTTATAATCCGAGTGATCTAACCACCATTTCTCTCTCCAAATTGTTGTTTCTTTCTGTTAGTTTCAAGAATGATGCAAGTCACATTCTCGCCCAGTGCACTATCATCTTTCCTTTCATCCTCTTGTCACCCCTTGTCCATTGGAGATTGTTAATTTGAACTATTGGTTCCATCTCTTGAATCATATCAGTCGCAAAAAGATTAGGAACGACGGAAGTGACTCGTATTCATGCCATTAATTGCAATTCTTTTTCAAATTTTGTCGTTTCAGCTATTTGATGATCTCGACAAATTTTTCCAGATTTGGATCCAGTTGTTATGTGTGCTTTCCTTTGGTATATATATATATAAACTCTGAACTGCAAATGGAGGTTCAAACTATTGATTTTTGTTCTCTTTTACCTTCTTTCAACCTGCACAAACCCAAGATGTGAAGGAGTATATACTTTTTAATCTAAAACCAATCTTCTAGCATGAATTTATGACCCCATCCTATGAGGGCGGAAAGTGGTCGCTAGGGCCAAAGGATATGGATAAGGAGTGGCTCTTGGTAGACTTTTAGGCTGACGAAGGGAGCACGAATGAACCAAATTATGCATCTAGTAAGAGGAGAACGATTCTAGAATATATATATGTGAAAAATTGAATTAACTTACGAAGGCACCTTTTAACATACCGGTATTGTTTAGCTAGGCGTACTCAAGTGGGAGCACTCTCATAATGAGTGACCTTCTTGGAAGGTGCCCACTTTTACGCCTGTTGACACTCAAAATTGATGCAGTTGTCGCATGCTTGTCATAGGGGAAAATGTGTCAAAAAAAAAAAACTGCAATCACGTGCATGTCATGCGAGTAGTGTTTGATATATGTTTGACTATTGTGAACAAAAGGATAAATACTCGATGATCGATGATAAGGTAGGGATATGCCACATCTATAGTAATTGAAATACAATGACGGACGATTGGTGGCCGCCTGAATGGATTTCGGCGACAAACTTTTCAATAGAAACACTTAATATTACTCAACATACTAGGATAATAGGCACCACGGATGCACATTATTGAGGAGTATTTGCCATTTGAGGACCTAGTAATGGAATGGCCGTTGATAACCATGTAACCTCCGGAGCACAATCTAGATGGCTGTAAAGGAAGTGGATGAAGTAATTTGCGAGGAAAAAGGGATGTGAACAAAGCCAGGAGTGGTTACTAAAGAATACACAACAACCCAACGGTTGCCAACTTTCACTATAAATACTATCAGTCATCCAACGAAGGAGGCCCCTTAACAAAATCAATCAAAACATTATCTCTTTATCTTTACTTTACTTGTGCTGCACTTTAATTTTCCTAGCTGTAGTTTTCAAATTCTCGTTATGGATTAGATTCCAGCACATACCTATATCTTGGTACATCGTCATCAATTAGATTTTAGTGTTGTGTCTCCCTATCCGAATGCATCATCATTGATTAAAATTCGGCGTTGTATCTCATTATCTTGGAGTGGTGTCATCAATTAAATTCCAGCATTGTATTTAACTATCTTCAATTTGTGTCATCGATTGAGTTCCAACATAGTTCAAGTCTGATCTTGTAACTTGTGAGCCTTTTGTTGATTAAATTCCAACTCATACAAAAATTGTACAATGTTGTTTGGATCAAAGAAGCTAATTTGATATCACATTAGATATCCTCTGTTTGGAGTTGGCATAGAACACTTGTCCCCTTTGATAAAAACCAAAGAATGACTTTTGGTGAAAGACATTTTGTTGCAGGAGCAATTTCAGCGAAACAATGCCAAAGGACAACCGTTAGGCTCAATGTGGGACGTGCCAAAATGGACGATCTCAATGAGTTAATTCAATGATGTGACAATATTATATCGAAGCAAGACCCTCTCCAATAGGTGTATAGTTTGGGGACGAACCATGCGGAAGCTAATGGGTTTGTAACAACTCGGTCTGACAAGAGTGAAGAGTGGTTGTTGGGTCCAGAGGGCTTGGATAAGAAGCGATTCTTAGCAAGCTTCTAAGATAGTGAAGGGGGGTAGAAATGAGCTGAACTGTGTGTCGAACATAGTGAAAGCGATTATGAGAAATATATGAAAATGGGAATGAACTTATGGAGGCGTTTTTTGACATGATGACAATGCTTGGCTTTGGAAGGAAAAAATAAAAGTAAAAAATCGGCATCGGACGGGTCATAGCAGGTAATACCTCTGGATTAAAGGAGGGGCCAAAGTAAAATAATGTCTAAGTGAGTTAATCTAGGGATATCACAAATTATTTTCTAATCTCCTTCGAGAAAGAAGACAACTTGGTCATGCTTGGAGGAAAACATAAAACAGAGGTATGACTTTAGCAATTTCGATATGCAGCAGGGGACGCATTAGAAAATCTTCGTCGATAAGTCAATCGGACATTACATAGATGTCGAGATGGACTATTGATAGTGTGTTTGCATGCTGATACCAATGCTCCCTTCTTAGTACTCTCGAAAAATTAGAAGTAACTAGCAAATGCATTGTGCGTGAACAGAATGCAATGTGAGTTGCCCATAAAACACGGGCCGCGAGCTCATGGGCCCTGACCCTCAAGATCCATCCTCCAACGACAGATCCGGGTCGGAAAAAAAGCAGCTCTTGAGGAGTTCAGGTCGGGCCACGGCGCTATCTTACCGTGCTCCCCAGGCAATGCTCGCTTGCTCATCCTAAGATTCCCCACCCCTTTCCTATGTGCAAAATGAGGAAATCGTTGATTGGGCCTTCTTTGAGGCCCAATTGAAGGCCCAAGCCCAACTAGCTGCCAGATCTAATCCGGTTTCCCCGGACTCCTCCCGACCAGAATCAAATCCAGTTAAATCCGGCCACTCCAACCCGGTTCAAATCCGCACCCATCTTTCTCTCTCTGTTTCTCCCCCTCTGCACAGAGGTCAAATACTTTCCCATCTTTCCCTCCTTTTACCTCCCCTTCTCACTCCCCCCTCACTCCCTCTCCTCTTCGATCTCCCCTGCTTTCTCTCTCTAGGAATTTCTCTCTCCTCCGAGCTCAATTCCCGACTCCCCACCGCCTCCCCTCCTCCGCCGTTCCTCCGAATTCAGGGGTCCTCGAGCTCCAAGGTTCGTCGTCGTGTAATCATGGATGGAGGCGCGCAGTACAATCCTCGCACCGTCGAGGAGGTGTTTAGGGATTTCAAGGGCCGGAGGGCCGGCATGATTAAGGCCCTCACCACCGGTACGCCCCTTCCCTCTTGGAAATTTCCGTTTTTTCGGGTCCCGGCGCGTGATTTTCGGGTTTCGCGCCTTGCGTGGTCAAATGGGTTGGAGGAATTTCGAGTTCTTGCGCCATTTCCGGTCTGGGTTTTCGAGATTCTGACGTGAGTTTTTCTGGGTTTTTCTTTCCTTGCTCTGTGATGCAGAAGTCGAGGAGTTTTACCAGCAGTGCGATCCCGGTTAGGGTTTCCATCTCTTCTGCCCCGTGGTGTCGTGGTTTTTCTTTCTGGCTGTGTTTCGCGTTGTGAATTCGTTCGCTGATAGGAATTAGCGGTGCTGCTGCTTTTCTATTGCTGATGCGATGCTTGTATGAGACGAACTTGGAGACTTTGTCTTGTGGGTGTCGAGCAAGTTTCGCTTTTTGGAATGCATGACGGGCTAAAATGGAAAGGGGGAGTTCGAGCGTTATGTTTTGATGTGTTGCTAGATTTCATGCAGTGTGTTTGAGGAGTAACGTAATATGAAGGCCCGTGTATCCTCAAAAATGTTCTTGTGTTCTCTAATTTCCTCCTGCAAAATGACTTTTTCTTGGATTCCGTTTGGTTTGGATTATTTGAATTCTGCAACTCCCTTTTCTTTTGTTCTGAGAGTATTTTTTTTTTCACTGGGCTTTGATGTGGATGCGTTTTGAGGAACATGTCTGTTTAATTATAGAAGATTAGTTTATTCAATTCGTGGCCTGCATGTGTAGTTTCACAGTAATTGACAACTAATTTAAAAACAAATGTCCTAAAACATCATGTTTATTTCAGTTGTTACTTACTGGTGAACAGATAAAAGCTTATTTTGCCACTTATTTGCCTGCAGTTTTGCTTGCAGTTGAAATATTTTAGCTATGCGGAGACTAAGCAATACACCTGTATGTCTAGTTTTTGTTAAGCAATTACTATGAGAAAACCAACCGATATCGAACCCTTGTTTGCAAAATGCTTGATTGACCAAGCTTTGTCCAGGTTATTTCTCTATGATGCTGTTTAATGTTAAGGATCCTGAGGATTACCCTTTTCTTGCTAATACCTTCCAATGAATAAGATAACAAATTTTGGGGCAGTGTAACTTCTGCCACTCCTCTTACATGACAAATGTTGACTCATGAGTTCAAATTGACATCTGTTAAGGTTATTGTCTCTTGACTTCTCACTCTTGAATTTACCTGCAACTCATTGGCTCTCCACTGTATATGTGTTGGTCATCAAAATGTGTTGGTCATCAAAATTTTGTGTTAATATAATTGACAATAACTAGGCCTGTCTGTCTTCTGTAAGATAATGTACTTCATCCATTACTGTGAAACTCAGGATATTTTTAATGGTTCTTATAGAGGTAACACATTTGATGTGTTCTGTCTATGAAATTTTAATGTACTGCATGACATGTTATTTGATGCGAGAGCTTCTTAGAAGCGAGTGATATAAACTTGTTCTGTTTATGAAATTTTGAGGCCTTTTTGAAATCATTGTGCTTTCTGGACTTTTTCTTTTATAAATTTTATCTGCTTGACCGAAATAGTAACTCCAAGATTCTGACGTACTTGTTCTGTTTGGGCTTCTATATAACTATCGCTCCTCCTTTGTTTTAGAAAAGGAGAACCTTTGCCTTTATGGATTTCCAAGTGAGCAGTGGGAAGTCAACTTACCTGCGGAAGAGGTTCCACCGGAGCTTCCGGAACCTGCCCTCGGCATTAATTTTGCTAGAGATGGGATGCAAGAGAAGGACTGGTTGTCTTTGGTCGCGGTTCACAGTGATGCATGGCTACTTTCTGTCGCATTTTATTTTGGTGCAAGATTTGGATTTGATAAAGCTGACAGGTTCTGTTTCCCTCTCTTCCTGACTACAGAACATTTATAGATTCATAATTTGACTTTTGCAGAGTGATTTGATGTTTAGTTTTGTTAATTCGTTCATTCACTCTGGAGAATTTGAAACCTTCCAAATGATTGAAATTGAAGGGGGAATTTTTTTTTTTTTTTTTTTTTTTTTTTTTTTTTGGGGGGGGGGTGGGGTTTGGCTCATAATTAGTTTGCATTTGTGCCGTTTTTGGGTTTTATATCAAGGTAATGCTCTATGTGCTCAGACATTGCAGCTAGGCATCCAAAGGAATTGACAGCACACAGAGCATTACCTTGATATAAAACCCAAAAATGGCTTTGGATGCCTAGCTGCAATGTCTGTTCTCTCTCATATTGTGAAGCAGTGAATGGTTAATAATAGCGACTCCATATGGTATGGTAATTGTGTAGACGGAGCTGGAGTTACACTTCTGCAATGAGACAATTACTGTGCAATTTGTTAGATTTCTGTGATATTATCTTGGGTGTCGATGGATCTTTTGCTTTTAATGTTTCAGTGGTCTAGCACATCATCAGGCTTTGTAACCTTATAGATTTCTCTGGTGCAGGAAACGCCTTTTCAATATGATTAATGATCTTCCCACAATATTTGAGGTTGTGACAGGCACGGCTAAGAAGCAAGTCAAGGAAAAGTCATCAATTACAAATAACAGCAGCAGCAAATCTAAATCGAATCCCAAGGTGTGGAGGCAATCTTATGCCATTCTTTTGGGTCATTTACTTAATTTTCCAATTTCCAATTCATTAGAAGGATAAACTTCATTTTTAGGCTGGCTAGCCTGGGTGCGTCGTGAGCTGTATGCACCCCTAGAGTCCCATTTTTAGCAATTCCTGAAACTCCTTTCTGTGTCAAGCTTACAAAGCACCACACCTTCTGCATCCCCAGTCCATAATCTCCCATGCCAAAGAGAGAGAAACAAGCCAAATAAAAAAACCTGCTTCGCACTGTTGCACCTGTATTTTTAATTTAATGTGCATTCTAGTTTGGAAGCAGTGATGCATGATGTGCCCTTGTGATTTGTTTCCTGTAGTAGTCTGATTGTTCTTGGACATTTAAAATTTTGGTGTACAATCTTAAGCAGTGTGCTAGTCAAGTGAATGTATCCATGCCATGGTTGATAAATGACTTCATTTTGTTTGAAGTTATTGAATGCGAGTGCTCAGGGGATGGTCAAAATGCCAAATGTGGAGCACTGTGATTCATCTAATTATGCATTGTTGGTGATATTTTGTTATGTGTCATATCTTAATGGTACTTATTGAATGCAGAAAGGATCAGAATCTCAGACAAAGTTTTCAAAGGTAGTGCAACCGAAGGAAGAGGAGGAGGAAGGCTTGGAGGAGGAAGATGAGGAGGAGCACGGGGAGACTCTTTGTGGGGCATGTGGAGAGAATTATGCCTCGGATGAGTTCTGGATTTGCTGCGATATCTGTGAGAAGTGGTTCCATGGGAAGTGTGTCAAAATCACTCCTGCAAGGGCTGAGCACATCAAGCAGTACAAATGCCCATCTTGCAGCAACAAGAGATCCCGGCCTTGATAGTTGCTTGGGTGGTAGCTGTTCAAATGGTTCCTTTTCCTTGACTGCTAATTGTGTAGTTGGTCACTCTTATTAGTTTGGTGTTCCTTGGTTAGAGAAAGTTGTGTAGGTTGCAGATCAGTTGTTCATTAACTAAAGATTCATATTTTTATGGTTGAGTTAAGGCGGAATTCAGACTTTCCTGTTAAGGACACCTTTTTTTTTTTTAAATGTCAGTTCTTGTAATTTTAATTTACGGAAGATGTATTGTCTCCTCGTTCTAGCTTCTGCCTGGTCCAAAGTTTGTAGAATTTGGTGTGAGGCGATGCTTTTGCTCATTATTTTTTAATGTGTGGGCATGATTCCGAGTCGGTCTACGTAAAAGCAAACCCTCGAGGGAATCCAAAAATTACTATATTTGCTAGAACTTAGAATCGAGCTATGTGAATCGTGTTTTTGTGCTCGACTCTACTGCTGGTTTTAGCTGTATATCTTCTGCAGTAATTCCATTGCGCATCTGCACCCGTAAAGTACGTATTATGGTGGTCTGGCAATTGCCAACGCAGCTGATTTCGGTCTTGCAATGATAACCAACCGTGGTTGGCGAACATCGTAGTTGCCGAGCACTTGGATGTCTGTGGACATATGAGAGCTAGATCTCCATTCTTGAATTAAATGGACTTTGGAAAAGGTTAATCTATAAGTAGGCTCATCAAAGGGACTTGGGCGCGAGACCTTAGAGCATGGCCACCGGGGATTCGGGTATGGGCATTGAGATCTTGGGCTTGGGCTGAGCCTTGAGGGTCTCGGGCTTAAACTCCGTGCACAGTTTGGCCCAGCCATTATGGACTTGGGCCTGACTACGATGGGCTTGGGGTGAACACTAGTGACTTGGGTGTGGGAGCCGCATAACTGCAGCACGGGCTCCTGAGCCTAGCCTCAAGAGACTTGGGCTTGTTGTTGAGAAACTGGGCCCAGCCTTGAGATACCCAACCTTGGGCTTCAAGAAGCCCAGCATAGGCACCAAGGCTTGGGTCTTAGCTTGAGGTACCTTGGGCCCCACCTTTATGGTCCTATGCTGGCCTTCATGGACCTTGGCCTGACGCTAATGACTTGGGCATGGGAGCTGGGTACCCAATCATAGCCTTGTGGCCCCGGGTACCTCAGGTCCAACATCGAGACTCCGGTCCAATTTCTATGGACTTGGTCCCAACCATCAAGGAAGCAGGCTTGGACTCGATGGACTCGAGCCGAGTGCTAGTGATTTGGGCTTGGGAGCCGGATACTCTAGCATGGCTCTTGGGACCCGGGCATGACCTCTATGAATTGGGCATGGGCAAGAGGAGGACATTCCTTTCAAGTAAATGGGTCGAAGTTGGATTCTTTGCAAACCCATAAAACTATTTAAGACTTTGTTTTATTAGACCCATTTTATCCTATATTATTAATTTTAGGCAATTCATATTGCACTTAACTTAATAAATATGAGTAAAAAAATATAGGTTCATAATCCATTTTGCCACCTCTATTCAGGAGGATCATGCCCTAGCGATGATAGTGCTTAAGGATTTGACATAGGGATATCATTAGCAGTTAAATGTTGTGACCTCTCTGCGAGAGCCATATTAACATTACATAAGATTGGCCCGATCCCCAGAATGGATTCGTGCAAGTGTTTGCCTTTTCGATAATCTTTCTCATCAATTACTAATTTTTTTTATGGCTCATCCATTACTCATTTTCTCTTAGAAGAGACCTCAAACCTTTTATGTGCTCACGTATGCAAGGGAGGGGGAGGGGGAGGGGGATGGGGGAGGGGGTTGTCTCTTATGCACATTGCGACTTAAAACAATGATCAAACCTCTGTATTGATCCAATCCAAGGGTATCTGATTCTATAGAGTTGTTGGCTATTATATTCTTTCTAGTTCCAATGAGATTCAATGATTATCATAATAGGCCTAGTTGTTGCTGGGAATGACAGATTTACTTTATTGCCGGGCCATTTGCTGAAAAGTGTGGGCCCCAAAATCTTATCCATTCAAAAAATTCCCTCATGACACTGACCAATGTATCCTCCATTCCACGCTTCACGCATATGCACATCAAATGTGCAAGGGACGTTGACTTGCAGATGACGGTTATACCATGCCATATCTGAACAATGAAGAAGGCCGTGCATGCGGACAATGTCACTTAAAAAAATATGGGAACATTTCATAGTAAATCACTTCTATTATAAGACATTAATTGTGGATGGAGTTTTCTAGAGAATCTTAAAAGCATCAATCTCATGTGGTTATACATTGTATCTAGATTTGTTTGTCGTGACTTTGTATACATTGCGGCAAAGAGCATATCATGAGCAATCAAAAGTGAGTAAAATAAAATTTGGCAACATAAAGTACACCAAATACTACCTGTTAACCCCTCCCAAGCATTGGTAACAATCAAAATTTATTTTGAGTATTGAAATGAGTAGAACGCAACAATCTGACATATCATTGAATTACATCTTGTTATCTTGTCAATGTAAATTGAATATGGCTTAGCAGATGCCTTAAAGCACACCTAATTGTATTTATCAAGTAATTTTCATTCCTTTAAACATAAGGAGTACAGATAGTCTCCTTTTCCTTTAAATGAGGCTGTGTTGGACAGTTTGGATTGGGACTAGCTGGAAACCCAGATGCAAGTGGTCCTCAAGGTTTGTCTTGAGGTCACAAGAGGAGTAGCGGGAGATCAGATTCAGTAGTGGATGCAACAGTTTGAGATTGATGAGATTGAGAAAAGAGTTGAAATGGCCCACGGTTTGATGGTCCATAGAAAAGTCAATAATAAATGGTGAGGCCTGAATGGTCCATAGAATTTGGGAATCTTGGCAAGTGGGATGGTGCTGCTGCCCCAGGTTTTGGGTCCCTTTTCTTCCCATTTTACAAATTTTAAACCAAAAACAATAAAAATAAATAAAAGCATCATCATCTTCACTCGATCATTCCAAAACTACAAAAAAAAGGCTTATTAAGAATTATTCTCGATTAAAATAGCAAATTCCATATTAAATGTAATTCATCGAACTCCTAAACAGACTATAATATAATGTACTCTGCATATGAGAGATGAAAAGTCAGTGGAAAAAGATTGCAAATTATTTGGTCTTGGAGTATGTTTCATTATGCATTTGTTAAAGATAGGGATGAGAAATTTCATCAGCCATTCGTTGGCATTGGACTATATTCTAGGATAAATCCGAAAATCAACAGGTGCGGTTCTGATTTCAAAAATTGGGAATCAATTTTTATAGATTAGGTTTAAAATATCTAGTCTTGAACTTACTTATTTTGAAACCACCCATGATTTTCGCATTAATAAATTGAGAATTTTTTTTTTTGGTACCCAGAGAACCTATAAATTGAGGATTTTTGTTTCTTGGTGAGGCCAGTAAAATTGGAGGTGAATTCCACATCTTTCCTCTTTTGTCCGATTTCAGGTGGCCCTCAACTCTGCCAATCAGCCACTTGGTTTGATGATAAAATTAAGAAGATATTTTTATGACCTGGATTTAATTATGTGATTTTTTTGTACGGCTTCTTTTCGGTTCTTACGAGGACTTTTTTTTTTTGGTCAGAGTTCTTACGAGGACTTGAGTCGACACTTCTTTGGAGGTATTCAGAAACAATGGGAGTTCACGTGCATGCACCACTTTCCTCCAAAATCCCCAGCCCACCTCTCCCATTGTTTATTTAATTTAGTACAGCTTCTTTGGGTTTTCTAGAACAGGAAAATTGGGAAAATGGAACTTCTTATTTGCAGCAGGTAGACTCTATTAGATCCCCATTACATGCATTTTAAGACACACTTCTGAACATGATAAGCTTGAAACAAATATAATATTCGAGCATCAATATCTTGATGTTCATATGTAAATGCTTAGTGTTTGCAGCATGCTGACAAACAACAAGCCGACGCTTATTTCGACAAAAACTGTCCCCGTCTTTCAGCAGGCGATAGGAGTTACCAAAGCTCGGGGATGGTAGCTATTGGTACATGGAAAGGGTGTTGATTTGTTAACTTAAATCGCCTCTTCATTCAAGTTATGTAAGTAGCTATGACTCTTCAGGTCTTAGAGGGTCCAACTTGGAGTTGATCTATACATTCTCAAGCTGTGCCCAGAACAGAT
The DNA here is from genome assembly GCA_016097605.1 of Eucalyptus guilfoylei. Taxonomy (NCBI): domain Eukaryota; kingdom Viridiplantae; phylum Streptophyta; class Magnoliopsida; order Myrtales; family Myrtaceae; genus Eucalyptus; species Eucalyptus guilfoylei. The sequence continues at coordinate 34,290,123 of CM027862.1, read as the reverse complement.
GCAACTTCTCATATCTGCAATAACAGTAGCTCTCAAGGACAAAAGAATTGTTTCCCATTAGATGTAGATAAACCTTAGGAACTTTATCATATATCATCATGTGGAATAGATGGAACTAAATAAAATCAAGTTTAGCCCCTTGGTCTTTCCTCCTTTGTATCTTCTTTTATTCAACCATCTGCTGCAAAAATAACTTTTTAGCAGCATGGCTCTCCATTTAACAGGCATTGGTACTTTATTCAACTGCATTAGCATTGTTATGAGTGATGAAAAGCTGGGGCAAACAAAAGATAAAATCCCAATAGCTAATATTGATCGAATCATTGATTTACATTCGGCGAGCCCTCTTCTCTATGCCATTATGGGAACATCTATCTAAAAGGAAATCTGAGAATATCTATCTAAAAAGGAAAGAGAAGAGTTTATGCGTTCTCATTTGTTCTGCTTCAATTTAATCCTTCAATCAAGAACCGAAGCATTCCTGGTTTTTAGCAGATAATCTCTTCAGGAACTCGTAGGTGGTGATCATGGTTGTTGCAGACATGGCCATCGAAGCCCATCTTGGTCCCAACCCTCTGTAACAAGCACTAAACCCACCTTCCCTTACCAAACTCCTCACACTCTGCATTGTAGTGAGTGCTCTTCTTCTGCCATTTTCTTCTACATCCAACACTTGCAATCTCGTCTTGATTGTGTCCAACGGCATGGTGATTATTGCAGAAACCCCACTTGCCATTGCTGCACTCAGACCCTGCACGGCCACCGTCGGCATTGACCTTGACTCAGCCCCAAAAGAAAGGCCACAAGAAGAGCCGCCTTTTCGGCTTCTTTCACCACTTTTGCCCACAAAACCACCTGTAATGAGCCTATTGGCCACAGAATAAGAAGCCCACCAAACTGCATTTGAAGGTGCATATGTCAAAATTGAAATCCCAAATCCTCTGTATAGGCCTCTCAGACCATCAGCACATAGTATTTTCTTGAATGCATCAAGACCATTTTTGTACCTACAAGAACCAATACCCCCTTGACCAATTAAGCTCCTTTTGCTAGTGAAGCCATTTTTTTGGCCTTGGACCATTAATCTCTGGCTCACCACATCGACTGGGGTCCACACGAGCTGAGCAGCCATGGCTGAGCTTACCCCCGCCGCGGCATTGGCAACGGCCAAGGCACTGGTGTCTGAGAGCCCTAGCTTCACAGTGGCTGAACCAACACTGCTTTTGGTGACCTCAAGTGCAGCCATGTAGAGGGCTCTCGCTGGGATTGTGCCCAGCAGGGACGTCCCAAACCCCCTATAAAATCCTCTCATGCCTTCATGCCTCATGATGGAGAACGACATCTTGAAGCAAGAGACCTGCGCGTGTGAGACTTGTTGCCTCGTCTTGAGCACCACAACTGGGTAGAGAGCAGCCGACACACCTGAGAAGAGGCCTGCTCCAAGGAAGAAGAATCTTGATTTGTCAAGCATATGCCAATCCACATCTGCTGGGATTTGAATCTTTGGAGCTGAACCTTCCTCTGTTGCTCCCAAGCTCATCTCTTGAAGCAAATTCGTAAAAAAAAAAAAAAAAATCCACAAATGGTGTACGATTCCTCTGTTCTGCTTTAACTGTACAAACTCAAACGAATCTGAAGTCCAGACAACTGAACTGATCCCAATTCCACTTTATGCGGATTGAGAATCGCTTGTGTTAAGCAGATGGAGATCTACCAGAAACTTATACGAAGATGGAGAGAGAAAAAAAAGGTTGATCTGAGGAGGGAGTGATGAAAAACAATGGACAAAAATAATAGTAGTGTGGATAAGAAGCAGAGTTGCTCTAATTATTGGACCGAGGTATCGGAAAAGAAAAGAAGGATCATGAAGAGGACTTTCGGAAACGGACGAGGTTCACACAGAGAAGGCGTTGAGAGATTTCCGACCTTTGATGGACAAACCTGATTTAAAAAGATGGTTTCTTACAAGAGACAGAAACCGTGGACCATGATGAACATGGTCTATCATCCAACAGGCGACTGATTTCACGTGGGGACAAAAGGATTCCCACTTTTTCAAGAGTACACAGAGTGAGACAGAAGGCAGACTCCAGAAAACTAGATAGAGAGAGAGAGAGAGAGAGAGAGAGAGAGAGAGAGAGTTATATTTCCTCCCTCAAGAAATGGATTTAAGCGAGGTTTTCGTATCGATCGAAGCAGGGGACATGTGTCGGTCGGGCGGAAAACTTGGGCTGGGATTTGCTGGGTTTGAGGTTCAGCCGCTCGCCCTGTGCAGGTCCAGTGTCGAGGCGGCACCGCTGATTTCCCTCCGCAACTGTGGGCGAGGGATCGTTTCGAGCGAATGGGTTTTGGTTAAAATAATAAAAAAGGAAGGTGGGATCGATTGAGTTTTCTTTGTCTCTACATGGGTTGTATATGGTGCCCCTTCACTCAGCCAATGAAACTTTGATAAATTGCCTTCCTTAATCCAAGAAAGTCAAGAAAATTTCACTGGTCCCGTCGCTTTCCTTATCAGGGTGGGCGCTGAAAGTGATGTCGCGATTGATGAAAGGCAAGAACCATCGTATTTCTCTATTTGAGTTTCTGTTTGTATAAAATAATGTGCCGTTTGATTAAATTGATATATATATATAATTTTTCCTAAAAGAAAAAAATCCACTTTAAAAGCTAGTGTTATGTGAGACGGCAGATGTGTGAAACAAATGTAAACAACCGAGCGAGAAGTAAAACTAGAAAATAAACTTATTTTAAAGGATTTATGTATTTTGATCTAAATGTACAGAGTGAGTTTCTCAAGAATATGGAAACTCTTCAATATGCTTAGCTCCCGGGGTGGTGCCACTTTGTTTGACTTAGTTCAAGCCTCAAAAGATTTCGTGCAAATAATGGGCATGGCTGTTGTGTCAATTCGCATAAATGAATACTTGATAGAAGAAAGAATTGTTTAGATTCATAGGAAAGGAAGTCGGACACTTCAACTTAATTGCGACTGTCAAAACATAAACGGACTTCGACAACATCATCATCATCATCATCATCATCATCATTTTATCAGTCAAATGCATCACCTTGAAATCAACTTTTTGTGTGTCTGATTTTGGTTAATATAGAGGGAAGATACATGGTGGATATTACACCATTGGAACAAAACAATGGACATGTCTCAAAGCGTGTTAGTGAAGGAAGATCATATTGTACGGTTTCTTCCATATCTTCAACACATTCAAGCCGCCTATATGAACTATGCATTTTGAGCATCACAAAATTATTCAAGAGAGCCGATCTCATACTCACTTGAACAGTTGCAAATGACATAATATATCAATGAACATGTCACACCCCGATCCACAAGAACAAGGGCATGACACGGCCGTCCTTTCACCAAAGGACGCAGCCTCAACATAACCAAGATTCGGCCCGATATCAACTTATTTACATATATATGACAAAAAGGGCATTTGGTTACAATATTAGAATATTTCTATAATCCACCAAACTAAAACATATACTTTCTGCAAAGACTAACTTATAAACTTATCAACTATGCATAAGTCATACCAAAAAGTTTCTACCACAAAAGCCCTTCTTGAATGAACACTCACGTCTACTAACAGCTTGCTAAAGAACCTGAAAAACAAGTAGATGAGATGAGTCAACTATCACAGCTCAATGAGTAGCACATATCTTCTAAGCGGATTGAGAAATCACTATGCACATTTAAAACACAATCCTAACTCATTTTTACATAATATATAATCATAACTCAAATACGGAAGATACAAATGGTCCAGTCCACTGGCCAATCTCATAAAACATGCATCAATGGTCTATTCCATTGATTAATCTCATCAAACCACACATCGATGGTCCATTCCATCAATCAAACTCAAAAATCACATGTCAATGGTCCACTCCATTGATCAATTCATGCTCAAATATCTAGCCATGATCATGCGTAACGCCTATGATAAGACAATCAAGATTTCCTTTTAGTAAGGTCTCCACCTATTATTAGCCGGTGTCTTGGTCCATAAGAATATCCTAGACTAGTATGCCCATACCCATACACCCCTCAAGGTTTATAGAGACATTGGGCACCAACCACCAATCATAATATCTAGTAATTCAACATCAGAAGGAAAGTCATATCACAACTCAAAATTTGATATATAAATATCAAATGATTCTTCAAAATGTTTCAAGATTCTTTCATAAAAAATTTCACAAACCATTTTCAAACAACCATTCAAATAGAATTCGAAATATAATTCCTTTTAGACAACAAAATGGCAATAATAGCTTCATCTTGTTTTATGAAACAAAGTTGCTTTTTATCAACTCATAAAATATATAATCCACCATGTTTCTCAAAACATGAGTTTAAAATACAAAAAAGAAATAATGTCACTCACCTGGGAAAAGCCAAAAATCAACTACGATGTTTACTCGAACCAATGCACTCGGATCCCTAATAATTAACGGAAAAACAATATCAAAAGGCCGAGTAAAAATGATATTCTTATAATGAGTCGCCTATGCTAGGCCTATTTGTTGATGAAACGACACCTATGTGCCATGAAAGCTTGCATTTAGCGGAAGCCCATTGTTGTTTGCTAGGCGCGGCCCATGCGCTAATTTCCTTCACAAAATTCTATTTCAAGCCGTCTTATAGTCCTTAGAGAGCTCTTTTGCCATACTACAACAACCCCAACTTAGCCGCCCCAAAAGCACCAAAAACGACAAAAAATCAGGCTCAAAGCTATTGTTCGCTACAGTTCTAAAACGCACCCCCAACTTTAAAATTCCGTTCTGGATAAACCGCAAGCTCAAATTACGATCCGTAAGATGCTATAGCTTCACAACATCCCAAAGTACCATTTCTATAAAAATATGTAGCTCAATGACTCAAAAATCGGGATTTGCCACACAAATATCCAAGAATATGAATTTCGAGCCCTAATTGCGATGATTGCTTCAAGTAGATGATTAAAGGCTTCGATCTCTTACTGGCGTTGCAAAACAAACTTGAGTCGGCTTGATGAGGCGTCTGGATCGTGAGTGTGCCAAAGTTTTTTCTTTTTTTCCTTTTTTTTTCCTTTCTCTTCTTTCTCTCCTCTCCCTTGTTTCTCTGTTTCCCCTGTTTTCGTTTCTGCTGAAACCTTCCCTCTCTCCTCTCTTTAAAATAGCTGAAGCTTCCACTATTTTCCTTCAGCTTCTATTGTTGACTTTTCAAACCCTTTTTGCCATTGTTTTTACTATATATTACAGAATGATACCACAAAGTATGAATTGCTTGTGAAAGGATGACCTGTTCATAACAATGCAAAAACTGACACACAAAAAACCTGGACAATGTCTGAGTTACATGAGGGGAAGCATCCAAAGACAAGTTTAAGAGCAGCACAAGTAAAACAGATGATGGTGTGAGTGAATAGCTTTTTTCCTGACTACCTCTTCGTATTGCCTCATCGACAGCCTCATGACAACAAGAACGAAGAGACTAAAATAGATTAGACATTAAACCCAGTTTCAAGATTATCCAATAAAAATCAGTCAAACAGAGATTATTACTTCTTGCTTGAGGACTACCAGTTAAAAGTGCTTTGGAACTAAGCACGTCCTTAAATTATTTCGTCTAAGCTCTGAGACGTAAAATGTGGAGTTATACCCAGCTGGGGAGGGGAGTGAGGTGAAGAAAAATGTTCACCTAGCAACGAGGGGGCCACGGGGGGAGAAGGTAGACTCCCCATCACATCTTCAGATGTGGCTACCGCCATGTATGTGTCACGGCCTGAAAGAAAGCCCATCCAAGAGGGTTCTAAGGGACGCCCATGACACATCCGTGGATCAAGCAACCCTCGGCTTGTATCCTCGAGACCTAGGGTTTTCTCGAATCTTCTAGAATAGTCGTGGGGGCAGGCGATATAGTAATTGTATTCGTATGTAATAAATGCGGGTAGTTGGTAGTTTGGGAGATGTGATCTTCACTGTTAGATCTAGAAAAAATCTACGAATACGGTTTGCCATGTTTTTGTATATATAGGGGTCTCCTCCCCCTCATTGTACTCATCTCATTCACAAGTAATACAATCCAGAGCTTCTCTCTCTAAAGTTCCTCTCTTTAAAGATCCTTGTGAGTTAAGTGTGAGAAAGGCTGCTTGGGAGAAATCCTAAGGCCGCATGAGCAAGGGAACGCTAGATCGATTGACCCGTGACAAGTGGCATCAGAGCAAAGTTCATTCCAAGCGCAAGTACAATGGCTGATCCACGATCTAATGAGGCACTCGCCATGGGTGGTGACTGCATTGATCGTGGGAGGAATGCCGAGAAGGGCGCTGCCAAGGGAAAGAAGTGCCGTGGTGGTTCGAGTTCAAGGGATCTAACGGGGGACCTTGCATAGCGGATGACGAAGCTAGAGTTGTTCGTCACCAATGTCCAAGGATCGGTCGACGCCCTTACCCAGATCGTGGATGGAGTGGATGCTGGAAGGGAGGAGCTCGTAGTTGAGGTGCAAGAGCTCAAGACCGATATGGGACTCCGACATGAGTTGCTGGGAACCCTAAAGGAAGAACTCGCACAACGGTATGAGCCCTTGGAGGCCATAATGGTGGCCATGCGCGCGGAGATAGCGGAGCTCAAGGGTAAGCTCGCTGAATCAGAAGCTGCACGCGTGAACGGAGTGATCATCGTGCAAGATCCACGAGTGGTCACACCCAAGCCGAAAGAATTCAAGGGCTTGCGGGTGGCCAAAGATGTGGACAATTTCCTATGGTACATGGAGCGGTACTTCCTAGCCATGGGGATCAAAGATGACCAAACAGGGGTAAACACTGCATCTATATGTTTAGCTGATAGTGCATTGTTGTGGTGGCATCGTCGGTCGGATGATAGGTGTAGGGATCCTATCATGACCTGGGGTAGATTTGTCGAGGAGTTCCGATGGAACTACTTTCCTGCTTATGCAGAGGAAGAAGCTCATGACGAGCTGAAACGTCTCGAGCAAAGGGGTGGTGTATGTGACTACATCAAGTGGTTTTCGGAGTTGCTACTCCAAATCCCTTCGATGAATGAGATGGAAGCGTACCACCAGTTCATGAGTGGTCTCAAGCCATGGACCAAGCAGGAGTTGAAACGGTTCAACGTGGGAGATCTCACAATGGCTATGACCGTGGCTGAATCGCTCATGGAATATAAGGCACCTACCACATCCCGATTGGACTCTCGTTCGAGAGATAAAGCCACTGGCGAGGGAGATCAGGGGAGATACAACCACCCGACTAGAGGTAGACCACCGGCTGGTTCTCACAAGGCTCATGCGGAGTCACGCGGAGGAGGACAAAGGAAGGTATGCTCTTATAAATGTTTCTTCTGTGATAGTCCACATATGGCGTGGGATTGCCCGAACAAGGCCAAGCTAGCCGCTCCCTATGCAAAGAAGATGAGCCTAAGGAAGAATCGTGGTTGGGTTCGCTGCGACTCCTTTACACAATCAAGTCCAAGAAGGCGAAGGAGCCTAGAGGATTGATGTTCGCGGATCTGAGGATTAGAGAGACCACAATGAGTGTACTCGTGGACACGGGAGCATTCGATCTATTCATATCGGAGGAGGCCGCGAAGAAACTAAACCTATGGGTTAAGAAGGGAGCTAGGTGGCTCAAGATGATAAACTCCAAGGAGGTCCCTGCAATCGGTGTCGCGAGGGACGTGGAGCTACAACTCGAGTAATGGAGAAGCAAGGAAACTCTAGAGGTAATTCCCCTTGACGATTACGATTTTGTCATTGGGATAAAGTTCCTAGATAGAATCCATGCTATTATAGTGCCTTTCGTCGAGTGTATATGCGTGTTGGACAAGCATTGTCAATGCGTGATTCCAGTCCATCGTGAATCGTATCGTGATTGAAAGATGATCTCAGTGATGCAACTCACTAAGGGAGCAAGGAAGGGTGAGGTGACCATCCTAGCTACCTTGAAGACCGAGGACGACAAGGGTGAAGGGAATAGAGTCCTGACGGAGGTAACCCAAGTCCTCGACTCGTTCAAGGATGTGATGCCTCCGGAGTTGCCAAAGAAATTACCACCTCAGAGGGAGGTGGATCATCAGATCGAGCTGGTGCTTGACGCTTGACCATCTGCCATGGCGCCTTATCGCATGGCACCCATTAAATTGGAAGAATTGAGGAAGCAACCGAAGGGTTGCTCGATACAGGGTATATTCAGCTGTCCAAAGCTTCGTTTGGTGCGCCGGTCCTATTCTAGAAAAAAGCACGACGGGTCACTATGAATATGCATTGACTACCAGGCGCTGAACAAGCTAACTGTGAATAACAAGTACCCGATCTCGCTCATCGCGGATCTCTTCAATCTACGCGGTGGTGCTGAATGATTCACCAAGTTGGATCTCCGATCGGGCTACTATCAAGTTCGGATCACTGAAAGGGACGAGCCGAAGACCGCATGTGTGACGCGGTATGGATCCTACGAGTTCATCGTGATGCCGTTTGGCCTGACCAACGCTCCGGCTACATTCTGCACGCTCATGAACAAGGTGCTCTACCCATTCTTAGACCAATTTATAGTGGTTTGCCTAGATGATATTGTAGTGTATAGTTGGACGCTTGAGGAGCATGTCGAACATCTAAGGCAGGTCTTCCAAGTCTTGTGCGAGAATGACTTATATGTCAAGCGCGAGAAGTGCGCTTTTGCCTAAAAAGAAGTTCCATTCTTGGGGAACATCGTCGAGGGTGGGCGAGTGCAAATGGACAGGGCAAAGATTCAATCGATTGTTGAATGGGAGCCACCAACGAAGTTGACGGGGTTGAGGTCGTTCCTTGGCCTCACCAATTACTATCGGCATTTCATCCGAAGCTACTCGAGCATCACCGTGCCGCTCACGGACTTGCTGAAAAAGGAGAAGCCGTGGGAGTGGACGGATCGATGCTAAAGGCCATTTGATCGATTGAAGAAAGCCATGGCCGAGGAGCCAGTCTTGGTGTTGCTTGATCACACCAAGCCCTATGAGGTAGAGACTGACGCATCGGATTATGCTATCGGTGGTGTTCTCATGCAGGGTGGACATTTTGTGGCATTTGAATCCCGTAAGTTGAATGATACCGAGCGTCGGTACACTGTTCAAGAGAAGGAGATGACTGCGGTGGTCCATTGCCTTCAGACGTGGAGGCATTATCTCCTGAGGTCAAAGTTTGTCGTAAGGACGAACAATTTGGCCACGAGTTACTTCCAGACCCAAAAGAAGCTGAGTCTGAAGCAAGCTCGATGGTAGGATTTCCTAGCGGAGTTCGACTATGTGTTGGAGTATAAGCCGAGGAAGGCTAACTCTATGGCGGATGCATTGAGTCGGAAGATGGAGCTGATGAGCAGCACGATGAGTTGATCGAGTTGTCCTTGGGTTGACCGCATCAAAGAGGAATTGAAACATGATCAGAGAGCTCAAGCCCTCATTGGGTATGCGAGGGAAGGCAAGACCCGATAATTCTGGTCTGAGGATGATCTCCTCTACACCAAAGGAAGGCGATTATACGTGCCCTTCCATGAGAAGCTGAGAAAAGAGATCTTGCGTGAGTGCCACGATTCAAAGTAGGCGGGTCATCTAGGGATCCATCGTACATTGGCCCTCGTCGAAGATCGGTACTACTGGCTTCAAATGCAGGACGGCGTGGAAGCTTATGTGAAGACTTGTTTGGTGTGCCAACAAGACAAGCTTGAGCAACGTTCGTCGCCGGGCCTGTTAGAGCCGCTTCCCGTCCCAACTCGTCCATGGGAAAGTGTTTTCATGGACTTCATCGTCAACCTGTCGAAGTCCAAAGGGTGTCGGATTCTCATGGTCGTGGTGGACAGGTTTTCCAAGTACGCGACTTTCATGCCTGCGACAAAGGATTGTTCGGCCGAGGAGGCGGCCAAGTTGTTCATGAAGCACGTGGTCAAGTACTAGGGAGTTCCGTAGACGATCATGAGCGATCGTGATCCTTGCTTCACGGGGTGTTTTGGATCCGAGTTGTTCAAGCTGCTGAGGTCGGAATTAAATATGTCGACAAGTTTGCATCTCCAAACCGACGGTCAGATAGAGTGGGTCAATGCACTCTTAGAAATTTATCTCTGACACTATGTGAGTACGACGCAGACGAACTGGGCGAAGTTGATCGACGTAGCCCAGTTCTCCTACAATTTACAGCGGAACGAGTCGATTGGTCAGAGCCCATTCGATATCGCGACTAGGAAGCAACCAAATACCCTGAGTGCAATCGCATCGGGTTATCGGGGAAGTAGTCCGCCCGCATACAAGTTCGCCAAGGATTGGCAGGAATAGGCCGACTTAGCACAGGCGTGTCTACACAAGGCCTCCAAGCGCATGAAGAAATGGGCTGATAAAAAGCAACGGCATGTGGAGTTCCAGGTTGGGGACCAAGTGTTGGCCAAGCTACACGTGGTTCTCCGATACAAGGACGTGCGCAAGGGGTTGATTCGTCACTACGATGGGCTATTTCGTGTGCTACAACGGGTCAGAAAGGTCGCATACAAGCTAGAGTTACCACCAAAACTTAAGGTACATCCGATTTTCCATGTAAGTATGCTTAAGCCTTTCCAAGTTGAAGAGGAAGATCCGGACCGAGGGAAGTCACAACGGGAGCCATTCGGGGCAAAAACCTCGTATTATCGAGAAGTCAAAAGCATCATGGCGAATTGAGTCATACGAAAGCGGTATTGTGCGTCGAAGCGAGAATACTTGGTCCGATGGAAGGGTCTTTCAGAGACCAAAGCAAGTTGGGAGCTCGCGGAAGGTCTTTAGCAGTTCAAGAAGGAGATCGACGCTTTTCATGCTGAAGACGCTACGAGGGCGTCGCCCGATTCGGTGGGGGAGAATGTCACGGCCCGAAAGAAAGCCCATCCAAGAGAGTTCTAAGGGATGGCTATGATACATCTGTGGATCAAGCGACCCTCGGCTTGTATCCTCGAGACCTAGGATTTTCTTGAGTCTTCTAGAATACTCGTGGGGGCGAGCGATACGGTAATTGTATTCATATGTAATAAATGTGGGTAGTTGGTAGTTGGTAGTTAGGGAGATGTGATCTCTACCATTAGATTGAGGAGAGATCTACGGATACGGTTTGCCTTGTATTTGTATATATAGGGGTCTCCTCCCCCTCATTGTACTCATCTCATTCACAAGTAATACAATTCATAGCTTCTCTCTTTAGAGTTTCTCTCTCTAAAGATCCTTGTGAGTTGAGTGTGAGAAAGGCTACTTGAGAGAAATCATAAGGCCGCACGGGCAAGAGAACGCTAGATCGATCGGCCCGTAACATATGTATGTATAGTATAGCCTCCCACGCTTGGGGTGAGGTGGTGGAGCTCACAAGGGCTCTTGTTGGGCTGACCTCTGCTATGTATAGAGTCACATAACTGCCATGTTGGCTTAATACCCTTGGTTATGTGACTCTGTTGGCTCAATTATTTAAAAGTACCTCAAAAGCAAGATAAATGAGGTTAGAGCTATGACGACCCAGACCTGGGGCAGTACGGAGGGACGGACTAAGATCGCCTTGGCAATACGCGGGCGAGACTAAGGGCATGTCTCTTGTTCCACATTGCTTAGGGGGAGGAGTCATGGGCTAGCTTATAAGGCTTGAGTCTCTAACTGTATATATGCGTTTTCTTGGGATAGTATGGATTGTCTCAAGAAGAACAAAACTGTGAAGACTTAATGTCCAAAGTGGACAATATGCGTACAGTGGAGACCTGAGTCCTTATAGGTGGTATCAAGCTGACTCCTACAGCATGTGGGGCCACAGCGAGGGCACTGTGCCTTAATGGGTGGTGAATGTGACGACCCAGACCTAAGGCAGTATGGAGGGACGGATTAAGATCGCCTTGGCATTAGGCGGGTGAGGCTAGGGCATGTCTCCTACTCCACATCACTTAGAGGGGAATCCTGGGCTAGCTTATAAGGCTTGGGTTCCTCTAACTGTACATACGCGTTTTCTTGGGGTAGTATGGGCTGTCCCGAGAAGAACAAAACCGTGAGGACTTAGTGTCTAAAGCGGACAATATGCGTATAGTGGAAACCTAGGTCCTCACAAGAGCAATAGTGGAGCAACCATACCAATATACAACAAGTGTATGGCATAAAACACACGCTACTTCTCAGCTTCTTGATAAGCACTTTGACTCCGCAATACACCTTTTAAGAACATTTGAGGTGATAACTGAAGTAGAGCGATGCATCAATCAGAGATGAGTAATTGATTAAATTGACACACTTCATCGACCCAAAAACCTGCAGTGTCCTAATTTAAGCATAGATTATCTTTTTTACACTATTCCTAGTATCAACGACAACAGTTAATTTGTTTGTGGCTGAGCAAGCAAGATCAAGTTTCTTCAACCCTTGCACGTGTCGAGGTTCAATTCTTCAATTGACGGGTACCCATCGAATTAGAGCTTCTGGAGACCATAGCATCTTTCCAATAGACAACTCTCCAAGCAATTGTCGGGCTCTCGTGCAGGGCTCAATACATGGCTGGTGAAATTTAAGAACTTGCCATCATACTCAAGACCATTGTGCACTGTCTACTCTTCCCATTTTTGGTAAGCACACTGATCAAAAGATAATTTTGCGTATGTAGACTAGGACCAAGTCCAGGAAATTACTGATTACACCATTTCTACCATCTTTATGGCCCTTTCAAACTTTCCGCATTGCTTCTTTGCCCGACAACACTATTGACCTCCAAAGTTGATCTACTCCAGGACACTATGATGTGATCAGAAACACTGCAGCAAACAAGAAACGGATCTGATAGAGAAATCAGGGGTTAAACAGAAATATGTTGGAAACGGGGTTGGACCATTGAACCCAGGCAGTACATTCTACACACGCTTGGAGAGCGACAAGAAACAAGCCAAGTGACGAAGCCTGCCGGGAACCACCCAAAATCAGAATTCAACCTCCTCCTTTTCCGTGAGGAAAAAAGCGTGGGAAATCGAAGAGGACCGAGAAAGGTAAAAAAGCACACGGTAACCTGGATGACCCAGTAACTCAAGGGAAAAAAACGCAGAGATGTAAATTGCTGTTTTTGACATCTTCTCCAAGATCAGCGCACTCTCAAGTAGAAACTAGATGAGCTCAATGACATATCCCCGTATCTTTACATTGCTTAAGCTTATTGCTCGAGGCACTAGTTTTCGCCATCGAAGTCACGTGCTTGCATCCAGCCAGCTTCAGCATGCTGAAATTTGAATGCAAGCCGTTCTTTCATCTCCAGCACTTGCGATAGATTGAATGGAAATTCATATGTAAATATGCGATGAGGTCCAGGATGAGCACAACTAGTGAGGATCTCGTGACAATAAGAATTCCTGTGTGAGGTGGAAATACCAGGGAGGAGTCGCTCTGCTTAGAAGCAGTCGAAGCCTTAAAGATGGAGCTCCCATAATACAAAGAATACCAATTCAAGGAAAGTAGGTGGAGGAGTGTGAAAGAAGCAACTCGGACTACGACTTAATAAAATTGAGCAAGAAAAGTTCTGTTCAAATTATCAAATCCCACTCGGTTTGACTTTGATCGAATCTGACGTTATTCCTCTTAGGTTTCCAGAAAACAATGTGGAAGTGCTTATTTTGTAAAATCTCATATTAGAGCACCACTTATTATCGTGGAATTGCAGCGGAGGAAGTGCGTGGTATACCGGTCAATGCTTGATGGACATGTTACTATGAAAAGTCTTCTTGGAAATTTGTGTCTGGAGGGGATGAAGTAAGTACATAGTTGGACTGATTTGATGCAATCCATAGTATAAGGGTATAAGGGTTGACTACCAAATTACCTTAAGTAAAGATACAAAGTTGGATACTCATGTTATCTATAGAAGGAAAAAGAACTCGCAGGTCAGATAAGGGACAAAATGATCTTGTTAATTTGCAAGAAGAGCACATATAATAACGATTTTAGGGTTCACATCAAGAAAAGACACGAACTTGGAGGACTTCACAACTCAATATTTTATGGTACAAAGTAGCTTCGGATTGTACTGATATAGATGTTGATAGTAATCATTAAGAATGTTGAACTGCATTGACTTCCTTTCAAGATAAAGAAAAGGGTAGCTAAACCTGAAAAGCAAAAGAACAAAGATGGCAGCCTCCGAAATGAAAAGCCAAGAGAGAAACAGCAGCCGCAAGAGCGAAGGCCAACTACTTTTGTAAAGAGCAAAGGCCAACTCATGAACAGATTGTAACTGGTGTCAATAGATTGTTCAAGTAAATCTGTACTGCAAACATTTTAGCCGAACTATTTGCAAGAGCTGGGAATATGAAAAGAAAAGCTGTTAAGAGAAACATACTTAAAAAAAATGGCACATCCACCATCAAAATATTCATAAAGCTGCCTGCACAGAGTCGTGGATGTTGCGAATCATAGACCTGAGGCAAAGGGGCGATTTCATCATAAAGCCCAACTACTTTTGTAAAGTCTACCAAATGTGAGACGTGCCTGGCATAGAAACATCAAGGGTTGTCCAAAATAAAGGGTGAACACAATTCCAATACCAGTATCTAACCCAGGTGAATTACTGCACTTGTTGAGGCCCCTGGGTAACTTAACAAAATCTGTGAAAACTCTAGCAGCGCGTCCAATGTACAATAATCCTTTGATGGACGACCAATGTCGCTGGAGAACATGAACTTGCTACCTGTTCGCTGCAAATTAACAAGATCATTTTCTCCAAGACCTGTGCATTCTTGAGCAGAAATTCAATGAGCTCAATGACATCAGGCTCTAGTACATAACCATATATCTTAACGTGCTTAAGCTGGTCCTACAGACAAGGAAATGTGCTGTCCACTGAACTCCAGTAACTGAAGCCGTTGAACTCAAATGCAAGCTTACACCCTGCTTCGGCAAGCTAGAAATTTAGAGTGACTTTTCAATCTCCATTAATTCCAAGTTCTAATATGCCAACAAAATGTTACAGTTCAAGCATTTATACCTCGGATTCATCTTCATCTCTTCCAGGATAAACATAGATAGTGAGTGTCTCAAGAAAATGAGAGTTTCTCAACGAGCTAGAGATGCCGGGGAGGTACCACGTATTCAGACGCAGTTGAAGTGTCACATACTTCCAGGCGAAAGATGGGCATGGCTGATTTGTCAGTTCCCATGTAGTTAATACCTGGCTTAAAAAGAATTACTTGGACCGACTTTGAATTAAAATTACTATCGGACATACATTGTGGGCACTCGAGTGCATGTTTATGTATGGACTGACTGAAATGAAATTATATGATACCATTCAATTCAGAGTCATGTCAGGAAATTTTTAATTAGCTATCATAGAATATTTAGAAAGGCAAATCACAAGAGCATGTACATGCACATTTAAAATGGTAACACATGTCACGTAAAAAGTGAAAACAATATCGTCCACAAAATGCCACAAAGCAAACAAGGACACAAGGAAGACAGACACCTAACAAGCTGTAGTTTTCAGTTACATGAATAGGTTATGGATCATAGTTTACAATTGCTCAAAGTTCATAGGCCAGCAGATGCAAGGAAGGCCACCTTATAAAAGTTTAGGTGGGCATAAATAAAAGAACCCAGCCTAAGTAAATAATATTTTCTTTTACCCAGGACATTACCTGATGAACTGAAGCATAAAAAAACTACAGAACACAGAAGCCAAAGCAGAGAACGGCACAGCCACTGTCCATTTCAAGTAAGACCCATCCAAAATCTGTTCACCCAACTTCTATTCTACAAATTTTAAAACAGTTGAAATGTGAGAATATCCAATCAAACAAATAGTTATACTCCTCACCTGAAGGATCAGAACCCAAATCATTCAAAAGTACCTCAAAGCAAGACAAAATAGGTTAGAGCAAAAGCAGAGAAACCATGCCAGTATGCACAAATTGCGTAGCATAAAATAAGGACTGCGGCTAAGCTTTTCCAGAAGCAGTCTGAACTCACAATATTTCCCGTAAGGATATCTAAAATAATCACTGAAGCTGAGGGACGTATCAACCAGTGATGACATATCAGTCGCCGTGACATAATTTAGACACATAGCAATATTCATAATCCTCAGCTACTAGTCAAGCAGCTGCAAAAAAGCAACTTCTCCACAAACCTCCTTTGTGAAAGTGTTAAAGTCAAGTCCAACTCAAAGGCAAAGGAGCACAAGCACCTTAAACTAATGCGGACCCGATCCTTTGAATCTACATTCCAAGGATTGGATTTTACTTGCAGATATCCCCAAGTACATAATCTATCTGCTCATCTTATTTACTTATTAAAAAAGAGTATTACTGATCTCATCGAGCCTGTGAAATAGAATAAAGAAAAGGCAGTCTTTCACCTCGTTGTTCGGGTAAAGCAAGCAAAACAAGCAACGGATGAGCGCAGCGCCAACTTAGAAAGCCCCAATCCATCGAGGGAGAAATGCATGCTCCTGCAACCATTAGGGGCCGGGCGAGTGTCGAATCTTGGTCCAATCTCTTCGATAGCCCAGCACCTCCTGAGTCTATTATTAACTTGAGCCGTGGAACTTATTCTCATCTCTCAGCCACTGATCCCAAAGCTTTCCCTAGCAGCTCGTAGTCTGCCTACTCCTACTCGATTTCCTTAATCCCTTGCTCCGGGGCTAGGCTCTCGTTTTAGACTTTGACTTCTGCCTTTGTCACGAGCTGGATTTGAACCAAGGCTTCCGGATGCGAAAAGGACCTTTTCCGATTTCAACCTAAGACTGATCGTGACTTTGAAAAAGAAAGAAGAGAAGTCCAGAACTGTCACCTAGGTTGCACGCAACCTGGTCGCGTGACCCTTGCCGAGGGTCACTCAAGGTCAAGCGACCTCTGCAGCCACTTGTCGCGATCCGCTCCACCCAACGATCATTTGACAAAAGCTTTGGTAATTTTTTTTTTTAAATTATACATATTTGATTTTTTTAGCATTATTGTCAAATTTTATGTTAAAAAGTTGCGTACATTATTTTTTTTTTTCAATTTTAAACAAATAAAAATTAAAAAAACTAATATGAATAACCAGCTCTTCAAAGATGTTTTCTATCACATAACATTTGTCTCAAAATTGCTTCTTAAAGCATAATTTATCAAACGGTCTTTGCATTTATCCCAAATCTTTTAGGCTGAACTACTTTGTATTTTCCTAATGGACTTTTCAAAATGCGGAATCAAACGCACTTGAGTAGGATCGAGAAAAAAAGGGAGAGAGAGAGAGAGAGAGAGAGAGAGAGAGAGAGAGAGGTATGACCGTGGACAATTCGTATTCCAATTTTTGATTTCGATTCCTAATTATGCTCGTTGGTCGGCCACGCTTTGCCAATTCCTTTTCATTGTCGTTTCTATGCCTGTCGAATGGATCTGGGCTTAAGGGGGCCCTAGCTGCAAGAGAGGCCCATTAATTGGATAATTAACTTTTTTGGGAAGAAGATTTGGGTTTCGGAGAAGTATACCACGAGCTGTGAGCCCATTTATGAAACTTTCCATTATAGACCAAACTTTTGAAAAAATAAAGTATTCACAAAGAAAAAACATACGCCAGAGTTAAAAAAGAAAAACATCGGAAAAAGAGAAGCCAATATTGGTCATGATCCCTCTTTCTTACTTGTAGTTTTGAAGGTGATTATCAAATAAACATAGAATCTATAATCAATTGACTAGAAAAGTAGATAAAATTTTGAAAAACCACAGTTTTTGATGTTTTTCATGGAACAGATCTAATGCACATGTGAAAATAAAATTACCAAAATGAACTCCTGCTTCTATCATCTCTTCCAAATTGATATTCCAATATGTTCATCTTAATAGAAAAGCTATTACTCAAAGAATTTGCTAACTGTGAAGTTCGAGACAAAAATACAAGAATTAGACAATCCAAGGAGCATATCTAAGGCGATCTTATGTTGTTGAAAAGTAGTGTCCCGGATTGTTCGAACTACGAAAAAATTCATAGTGTAAATTTCACGATTTGTGCTCAATTTGTAATTCAAGCTGTCACAACTAACCCCTTCCAATGAGTTTAAAATTAGGTTTAAGATACTTGCTTATGAGATGAACCGAATGGTCCATACAAATGATGATCACGGATGGACCATTCGATTGTTAACACCACAAATGATTCATCAATCATAAACATGGATTCTCCCAAGCCCATATCTCATGTGACATTGGACGTTCATTTTTTGATCAATTAATCCTATATAAATTTTGACTTAGGAGCCGCTACTAATCTTTTGTGGTCAGCTAGAAATCTAATAAGATAGGGGAGGATATCTTACTATTTATGAAACCAGAGATTATAGATTCGAGAACTTGATTACACTAATCTTAAAACTGATGTCATTCTAGTGCCTAACTCGATTGAATGCTAACTAACGCCATGGTAATCTATCGGAGAATTCTAGGTTTCATCCAACCATTCTAAAACAAAGAAGATAACATCCAAGGTATTAAAGATGCACTACCAAGTATAATCGCAAAGAAAACACATAAATATCCTAAATGATCTCTAAAAAAGAGAAAACAATTCAAAACAAAGAACCCTATTATAAAGTCCTAAAGACTTGTCCAATTTTGGTTTTTCAATTTAACAATTTTCCAATTTTCATAGTTTTTGTATTTTTCTGAAATTTTTTTTTATGAATTTTCAGAATTTTTAAATATTTTAAATATTTCGATGATTTTTTGAATTTTCCGAATTTATTTTAAGATTTTGTGATTTTTCTAAAATTTTATGGATATTCTGGTTTTTTAGAATTTTTTAATTTTTTATGATTTTTATGATTTATCTGAATTTTCTAAATTTTATCAATTTTTAATTTTCTAATCAAGTAAATTTATATAATGATTTTTTTATAGTTTTTCTGATTTTTTAATGATTTGTCTGATTTATATATTTTTACTAATTTTAAAATATTTTATTATTTTTTTGGGATTTTCTGAGTTTTTAAATTTTTTAAAAATTTTCCGAATTCTTTAGTATTTTCAATTTTTTTGAAATTTATAATGATTTTTACAATTTTAATTTTAATATTTTTATTATTATTATATTTAGGCAACGGGTTCGGACCGGGTTTACTTGATCCGACCCATTGTCCCGACCTGTCTTTCCGGATCCGACCCGCGTCGGACTATAAAACGATTTTTTAATGTATTTTTAGATTTTTGGAATTTTTATTGATTTTCCTTTTAATTCTTTTTATTCCTTTTGTCCTCTTCCCTATTTTGTCTTCTTCTCCTGCACCTTCATTCTTCTCCGCGGACCGAGCACATCTCCTCCACCGCCTGCAAATTCATCTTCACCGAACCAGGGGACCTCGACCAAACCTCAGGCCGCCGCCGAGCCCTTACCCTCCATGGTCGTCCACTCAGGCCACCACTCGCCGGCCTACCGTCCACCCCTAACAGCGGCCGGCCCATCACCGGCCGTCTACTCCGGCGACCCAAAACAAATTCACTGAAACAAAAACTACGCGAACCATGGGTTATAAAATCAGCAAATCAGAAATACAAGCGAACATAAATACACGAATATGGAGAGAATGGCCTAACTAGAATAGCCCTGGACAGCGGGATTCACCGATGTGGAGTGAGAGCTTCGGCCAAAATGGGGACTCTCGGCTCGCTCGCCGGCGATCGATCGTTCCCATAGAATCACATAGCCAGACAAAGAGAAAAAAAGAATATCAGAGCAGATTCAACCAACCCAGAAGCGAACATGAACGGATCTATCTCGGGATTCAATGATGAATCAATACTCGGCATTCTCTCAGCCATTTTATCAAACGGTTGATATGCGATTTTAAGCTTGCATTCCAGAGCGAAATTTATTGCCACCTACGGACTAAACATGATGCATAAAGGCTGGAGTCAACACATTTTCATGTTAAACCCATCTCAGTCTATCACGAGTCACTTGAAATTCTCCATTCGAGTTCAGGGTTCTCAAACATTCTGTGTTTCATTTAAGAAATACATCGAGTATATGGTGTTCAATAATGAACTCGCATTCCAGGTTCAAAGCATTATAGCTCGACATGAAATTACTTCGGTTTAACAAGATTTCGCCGAGAGCATAAATCAACCCAGTCGGTTCTTTTTGTGGCTCGGGAAAGGGGAATCTTACTTGGTATTGGTATATTAGACGAGTCAAGATCTCGATTGGCGATGGTGAGAGAGTTTAGGCTAAAGCCACTCCACGGCTGCGGAAGAAAAAGGGAAAATTCCAAAAAAAATCCAAAATGTCGTCATTTTTTTCAAACAAGCACTCGAAGTGGATTTTGTTTCAAATATGTGAAGTGACTTTGGTTGATTCAAATAAAGCCCTCAAGTAGCTATGATTATTTTAAATAAGAGCTTGACCTTGCCGATCACTAGCCAGCTAAATTTTTCGATTGCTCAAGAGCATTTTTGGCCAATTTTTTTTCTTTTTCCTCTTTTTTTTTTGGTTCTTTTTTGACATTAGTCTCGCTAGTCGCTGGGAAGGGCCAATGAGGGCTCGGCCACCTTCACCGGCTGTTGGGAAGGATTGACGAGGGCTTGCAAGCACTTACTGATAGCGAGTGAGGGCCTACAAGCCCACACTAGCCACTCTTGCCAGATCTAGTGAGTATCAGTCTCGCTTGGAGTTAGCGAGGGCTCAATGACCCTTGCCGACTGCTAGCAAGGGTTGTGGAGCCCCCACCTGTGGCCGGCGAGGGTCGACCTCGTGGATGGCCATGAGGGGCAACCTCCCCCAGGGCGAGCCCTATGGTTGGCATGGGTGGCCCTTGACGAATTGGGCAAGGATAACCCTCGCCCAGCCCTTTGTACTCATCGCCGGTGGTTGGCCGATCGACCGTCGACGGAGCGGAAGAAGAACCACAAAAAAAAAAAAAAAAAAAAAAAAGGAAAGAAGAAAGAAAAAATGGAAGAAAAAAAGGGAAAATGGTAAATGACGAAAGTACCATTGATCGCCAAAAAATCAGGCCCTTATTTAGAATAAACATAGCCACTTCAAGCCCTTATTTAAAAAAAAATTCACTTCGGATCATTATTTGAGAAAAGTAATAGCACTTTAGGCTCTTATTGAAATAAGGTCTACTTCAGTCCTTATTTGAGAAAATAAGGGCATTTTGGGCCATTTTTTTGAAATTTTCTAAACAAAAAATTGAAATGGTGAAGGGCAGCGCCGCATGGACCTTTGATCGGCTTTGAAATGAGCTCCAACAACCTCACTTTTGTCACTCTAGGGAAAAACCAAAAACGTCCTCTCCTCAGCCTTTCCTGTCTCTCGTTTTCTTCCTTTTCCTCGAAAGAATGGCTCTCTTGCGTTTATTTTTTCTCAAGATAAGAACACTAAAAGTGCTAAAAGTTGTGTACGACGTTCATTTTAGTGTTAAAGATTTTTTGGATTACTTAAGTACTACTTTTTTAAAAAAAAAAATTATCATATAAGTGCCAACTCCGGTTCAGATTGACGTGTCTATATATTATTAATTTTTTAGTTCTATGTGGCTCGCCAGCGTGCCTAATCAACATATAACCCCTAACACAATGTTATCCAAAAGTGATCATTTGAATAACAAATTTTATTTGAAGTATCATTTCAATATTAGTTGTTGTTAAAAAAGTATTACTTTAGTGTCAAGCATGCTATATGAAAATATCACATGGATTGGATTTATTAAAAAATTTGCTAAATCATATTATAATTTTAATTATAAATTAGACTTAATCAATTTGGCTAATTTCTCGCCGTTGGCATTTTTCTTCTAATTTAATACTTAATTGAGTTGGCAAAAACTTTTGATACTAAAGTGAGTGCCATATATAACTTTTGACATTTCTAATATACTTATCCCCACGAACTGAGCCCTTCTCTCCTCTTTTTCTGCCTTGCACGCCCCTCTCGCTGCCTCCTTCCTCTACTCCTCTGACGAGTGACGACTGCTGGAATATTCCTTCTGCTGGCGTCATCGCTGCTGGCGTCACTTGACTGGCGCCATTGCCGCTGGGTTCACCCCCTCCCTCGTGTGCGGGCGCGCGTGCGCAAAGGAGAGAAAAGGGATGATGGGCTGGGCCTCTCTTTTATTTAATTTCTGATGGGCCAAAAGAATGGGCTGGAAGAAAAATAGAAGAGTGGGCTCAAAAAGATATAAAAGAATGGGCCGTGCTACACGAGCCCACTCGACTTTTCCCATTCATTTTTTCATCTTTTTAAATTTTTTTTTCACTCTCATGCATTTTTTTTTATTACTATTACTTCTTTATCATCATCATCATCATCATCATCATCATCATCATCTTTTTATGATTTATATTTTTATATTTTTATCTTTTTATAGATTTTTATATTTTTGCAAAATAAATTGATATTTAAGACATCTACAAAAAATTCGGATGTCAACGTCAATAATGAAGACATAAAACCAATTTATGATTCCCATGAATTTTATTCTACAATCAACATGACTTACGTTCCTTAAGGGCATTTAATCAAACACTATCGCAACAAAATCAATGGAAATATGAAAAAAGAGCACCCAACATCTTCTATGCTTAAAATGAGGAATAAATGAAGCATCGGCAGCTGGCGACAATCCCCCTATGCCATCAACAATTCAGTGTGATCTTCAAGGAAGAGCCGGATGGGGAAGGCAGATGCAAGTTTGCCTTCTTTCCCGGAAGGGAAATGCCTTTCTTGTTTTTGCTTCCTAGCAAGTACAAATCTAATTGAATCGCAAAGGCTGGGCCATTGCATTATTGACGGAAGTTTTGCAACAATCGAATTGATAGCAAGTATTCAAAGATCTCAAGATGAACTGAAATCACAGCATTATGCTAATTACAAGACTAGAATAAACTTGGGATTTGCATGACTTAATAGTTCATTGATCCCAAACACTGAGAATAAGTTCATTAACAATAAATAACTAACCAAAATCCTCCTATTAGTAAACTAACAAGCTTTCCTCCCTTCCCTCTTTTCTCTATCTTTTGCTCTGAAAACTGATTTCCATGACAAACGCAGCGATATAACTCTTAAGTATAAGAGGCAAAACATATCTTCACCACGTCTCACTAGGTAAGAATGGCTGCACATCTGAAAATGTAGTGACATCGGCGTCGATGTTTGACTTGCTGGACTTACATGCAGCAGCATAAGATTCAGCTGCCTCCCAGTCCTCTTGATTTTGCTGAATACCCAAAGGATTTGGGAGCTTTCTCATCCCCTCTAACTCCATTGCCACTTCTTTCATTGTAGGCCGGTTCCTCCCATTCAAGTTCAAGCATCTTTTCGCAAGGTTAGCAACTAATGCAATCTCTTCCTTCTTACCTTCTTTCAAAACTTGAGCATCTACAATGTCGAACAACCGATTTTCTTCCATTGAAATTATGAAATAGGTTGCAAGGCTTCTGCCTTCTTGTTCCCTCAGCGACGAGATTGGCTTTTGTCCTGTTAAGAGTTCAACAAGAACAACTCCGAAGCTATACACATCGCTTTTGTCTGTAAATTGACTTGATTGGAAATACTCGGGATCTAGGTAGCCAAAAGTCCCTTGCACCAACGTGGTTACATGAGTTTGATCGAGGGAAATAGACTTGGAAGTACCGAAATCTGCCACTTTTGCCCGATATTTCTCATCCAAGAGGATATTAGTGGACTTGATGTCTCGATGATAAATGGGAATTGAGGCTGCTGAATGCAAGTAGAATAAGGCTCCTGCAATTTCAGTTGCAATTCGTAGGCGTGTGTCCCATGATACATGATACTCTTCCTTTGGGTCATGCAAATATTGGTATAGAGTCCCGTTTGGTATAAACTCGTATACTAAAAGTGGGACTTTTGTCTCCAAGCAACACCCCAATAACTTAACGATGTTCCTATGGTTGATCTGTGAGAGAATGAAGACTTCATTTATAAATTGTTCGACTTTGCCCTCGTCTATTGCTTTCGATTTCTTAATAGCAACTATTTTTCCATCTGTTAACATTCCTTTGTAAACGGTACCCTGTCCACCTCGCCCAAGTATCCTATCCTCGTTGAAATTGTTAGTAGCCTTTTCTAGATCCTTGGAGTTGAACAATTTGTTTTTCTCGACATGGCCTTCAGAAGATAGCTCACTTTCCAACAAAAGACCGCCATTACGTTGGAAGTTCTTCTCTTTGAGCTTGATTTCTTTTCTCTTCTTGATGTATTTGTACAGCCCCCATAAGACAAGACACAAAAGTAGTGCCCCAAGGCCTGCCCCAACCCCTGCATTACAAAAAATTAAGGGCCAACCGTCCAAAAATGCACCCTTCTTTTATCTATAAGGTCTTATCATAAAATATTTTGGTGAATCTGATTAAGAGGAAATCATATAAGAGTGATTAACCTGAGCTCCTTTCATGTGGATTTTTCTTAACAACCTTGAATAATTAATCTGTCTCCTGCTAAGTTCCATCAGGTGATATTTTTATACATTCATCTGGATTGTACAACTAATCTCCCTTACTAGGAAATTAGAAAACCATTGATGAAAGTGAAAAAATTCCTACCAGCATTCATCTTGATTATGATTGTAATAATTCCAATTCAAATACGACAATAGTAAGTAGGAACCTTGGTTATCTTTTGATAGATCTGAAGCGGCAACATTAGAAAAGTTCTAAGTGCTGTCTTAGCTATCAAATATAAATATTAGTGCACGAAGAAAGTTTTGAGGTTGTTTTGATAGATACTATTGATGGAAACTTATCTATAATCATCACCAAGCAAATGGACGATCATGTTAGAACGAAGGGTAATGTAAATCTTATTTATGTACCTTTTCTGAACATAATTTATCCTATGCTGTTCTTTTTCTAGCAATTCTCCAGCATGAAGCGGTCTAAAATTCTAGGTTAAAAGATATGCTTACCAATAAGAATGAACTTGGTTGTCTTTCTACCACCGACGCAGTGAAAGGAGCCCTGTTCGTTCACACAAGTCCCGGGGCACCTATTTGAATCTTTACATTCGTCAATATCTGATGACAAATGATATCATAAATATATTAGCAACAAAACCCATCTCCTTGAGTAAAATTAAGAAGGTTAGTAGGTCGCATTTCCTCATAAATTGCTAATTCCAGGGCTAAAATATTGTGCTTGTCACAAAAGGACTGTCCTGTTCCCCTTTATTTCCAGTAATTTTTTATCAATATAATAAGTTCAATTTTGTTTAAAAGTGCATTCGCTTTGTGCATTCTCGGGGGAAAAAATCATGTATGTAATCATTAAACAGCATGAATGAATTCTTTTAAGAGAAAAATCTGGGAATAAATAAGCCACTTCGCTGTATGGTGCACTTAAATTCTCAATGTGATAGCATGAAATATGTTACCTTCGCATCCTTTATAAAGATAGGCATTACCACGATACCCCTCACGGCAATAGCACTGCCCAAATATTGTTTCACCAGAATCACCACTATCGACGCTGGAGCTTCTATATCTATATATACTTCCTTCTCCTTCACTTCTCAAACTTTTAAATCTTGAACAGGAGAAAGATTCATCATAGTCATAGTATAATAGCAGGATACGGCGAAGTGCAATCCCCCACTCCAACACCACTGGAATCGCATCAGTCAATCTCAAATCATAAACACCTGTAAAATCAGAAGTCAAGAAGGCGTACTTGCACCCCTCATGTCCACCTTCTTCTTTGAAATCCACACCAAAGCCCTGCAGGTTATTAAAGGGGAGCGAACTCTGGCAGCATCCGTCCCTCCCGGAACAAGCACTATACCTGCTAATGGTGAAGTTGGTTCCCGCACATTTCGGCCGGCATCCGAAAACAGCTGATTCTGTACTTTTTACTGTAACTAGAGTGTTGCAACCGACTACTGTAAAGATGTTCCTTCTCTGGGAGAAGACAAATGGAGTTCCTTCTAAGCTCACCATTGCACCACGTCCGTCACTCCCACAGCTTGCATTTGAGTAAATTACAGGAAGACTAACTTCAATCATGCCATCCGCGTCTTCATCAGGGAGTGAAATGTTGAGAACTCGCAATCCAATCTTCTTCAGGATGGGAACCATGTTTTGTTGGCAGGTGATCTCGTACCGGTCATTCAAGAAACACCCGGCTCCTATTCCGAAGGGGAAGGGAATGGTGAGGCTCCCGCATGTTTCAGCACACGGTGCAGCTCCTGATGGTTGAGGTGCAGCTCCTGATGGTTGTGAAACCAGAAGCAAATATATTAACAGCGAAACCAATCTCCTTGAGTAAAATTACCAAAACTAGTAGGTTGCATTTCCTCATAAATTGTTAATTCCATGGCTAAAATATTGTACTTGTAACTAAAGGACTGTCCTGTTCCCCTGTAATTCCAGTAAATTATTATCAATGTAATTTGATCAATTTTGTTCAAAAGTGCATTCACTTTGTGTAATCTTGGCCAGAAAAACTAACAAAAAGAAGGTAGAAAAGCATGTATGCAATCATTATACAGTGTGAATGCGTTTTTCTGAGAGAAAAATCTGAAAATGAACAAACCGCTTCACTGTATGATACCCCTAAATACGGAATGTGATAGCACATTCCGTATTATCTATCAAAATAAAAAATACGGAACGTGATAACATGGAGTGTGTTACCTTTGCATCCTTCAGTAAGATATGGGTTACTGCCATAATCGCGTGTGCAATAGCACTGTGTAAATAGCATTTCACTGCCGTCAACGCTTTGTGTGTGACATATAGAAGGATAAGCAGTCTTCGACTGCTGGATAAGCTTGCGTCCATAGTCAGTATTGTTCGCAATCCCCCATTCCAGCACCACTGGAACCGTCTCATTCAATATCAAATCATATAAACCTGTAAAGTCAGACCTCAAGAAAGCGTACTTGCACCCCTGATGTCCACCCTCTTCTTTGAAATCCACACTAAAAACCTGAGAATTTAGGGGAAGCATAGTCTGGCAGCAGCCATCGCTCCCGGAACAAGCAGTATTCCTGCTAATGCTGGTGTTGGTTCCAGCACATCTCGACCTGCAACCGACAAAAGCTGATTGTGTGGTATTCACTGTGGCCAGGGTGTTGCAACCGACCAATGTAAAGACATTCCTTGTCTGGGAGAAGACAAATTGACTTCCTTTCAAGCTTACACCCGCAGCACGTCCGTCACCCCCGCAGCTTGCATTTGAGTAAATTACAGGAAGACTAATGTTAATCATGCCATCCACGTATCCATCAGGGAGTGAAATGTTGAGAACTCGCAATCCAATCTTCTTCAGAATGGGAACCGTGTTGTTTTGTTGGCAGACGATCTGGTACCATCCCTCGAAGAAACACCCGGCTCCTATTCCGAAGGGGAAGGGAATGGTGACGTTCCCGCATGTTTCAGGACAGTTAGGCTTCGCAAGTCCAGGTGCAGCACCTGATGCTTGCAACTTGAGGGAAACCAGAAGCAGAAGAATTTGAAACACTGAGGTCGACATGATTTTCAACTTTCGTAAGTGCATGGACCAAAAATTAATGGAGAAAGCAGGCATGGGCGGAGTCCCTTTATATTCTTGTTGAAGTGGAAAAAGGGAAAATTCTCACGTACCGTACGCATAACTTTATTCCATCTGTTACTTCTTAATATCACTGAGATGTTTCCCTTAGGGAAAAAAATGCATTACAAGTCTTAAATGTCCGAAATCTTATAAGGATGTAATTAAATCCTAAACTTTTAAATTGTTTCGATCAAGCCCTAAACCTTTAGTAAACAATGCAATTTAAGTACTTTACTTTTCAACTGATTAAATTAATTCCTCTACCTTTATTGAAAATTGCAATTAAATCCTAAAATTATATTGAACACTTTTTGAGTGACATATTCAGGTCGAACACTAGCGAGCAACTGAAATATGCGATCTTGTTCTTCTCGTTGAGTACACATATCAATTGATTGAACTAGAGGATGATAACTGTTAGAGTTCGTCCCATTTCCGCTTGAGATTGCCAAGATGTTCAGTAAAGGATTGACTGGAGGCTTGCTCAATATGAGCAATCTCTTGTTGCAATTCAAAAATTCGGGAAGCATTGTCTTGATGTCCATACATATCACGAAGAGAGTCCCATAGGATTTTCGCAGTCTTAGAATATGCAAAAATCTCGTAGATCTAAGGATCCATGGATTTAAAAATCCATGACATGGCCAGATTGTCAACAGCTTGCCATTCAGCATATTTAGGATCACTGGTGATCAAGCCATTAATATGCCCCAACTTTGATTTGCCTTCAAGAGTGATTGTAACCTTCAGAGGCCAAGGGAGATAATTGCGACCATTGAAAAGGATAGATGTGAGTCGAGTGCTCATTTCATTCGAACTAGAACGATCCAATTCGGTTGTAACAAAAGTGCTTGTCATTGTGCAAAATGAACAAGAACAAGAGAACTTAACTGATTATACAGACAATGAGCAACAACCAATGAAGCAGCAGAGAGAGCAGGAGCTTGATATCGATCTTGTGTGCTCTGATACCATACAGTGCATTAATACAAAGATGAAAGAGACAGAATGAAAGATGAACAAGGTTTTACGTGGTTTAGTCGACCAAGAGAAAATTTCTTTGAAGCCTTCATCCACGGCAGAAATTCTCATATTTTCTTAGCTTCCTGGGGGAGATTCGTTCTTCTTAAACAAAGAAGAGTGCATCATAGTTGCTAAACATAGCCTATGGTTTTTATGGTAAATATAGTTATTGCATATTGCATCTTGATTCTCAATCTTATCATGATTTGGCAAAGTTTATCTCGCCAAAAGTATGCCTCCATAGGCTCTCCCCTCACTCCCTAAAGGTCCTTCTCCATGCTTAACTCTTGCCCAATCAAGATCATCCACCTGCATCACCAGTCTGCGTCGCCATCTTTGTCAGCACGGCTCCTTGTTTGTTCGATCGATGATTGTGATACCAACAATAGTTGATGAGCCTAATTAAACATTGAGCAATCGAGATTCCTCGTAACTTTACCTTTCTGTCTTTTTTGTGTGCATATATGATGAGGCTCCTTGATCAACTTCCACACGGCCAATTGCACGGTATTATCAAGAATTATTTTTAAGAATGATATTTTCTAAATCTTTGAAGCTTTAATGACTACTTTAACACCATTAATTGTTGTAAGTAAGACACTTTATAACAAATATATTGTAAACACTAAATATTTTATCAAGAGTTGTACATATGCAAAGAACCAAACTGGATAAGCCTGCCTCATTATAACTTTTTGCAATCACATGGGGTCACTCCATCTGTCTCTTCTTCCTCCACGCTTCTATGTAATGTAGGAGGAAAAAGAAAAGAAAAGAAAAGAATAGAATGTGCCACAAATAATGAGTAACTATTAGTCTTCAATTCTTCTAGAACAGAGCAAGGGGAAACAGGGAAAACAAAAAGGGAAAAAAGAAGGCCAATATGCATGTACATGGTCCTAATACTCCTAGTCATTTTGCGACAGCAACCCTAATCATATTGGGCCCTCACACGTAGCAATTTAAGCTCACCAAAAAGAACCCATCTTTAAAATATATATTCCTAGCACTTCAACTCGCTCTTAAAGTTTCCTTTTCATTTTTGACATGTAGTTTTGGGCAACGCCTAACAAGAGGTCGGTAATTGTTTGTCTCTTTTCTGATCGTTTCAGTAAGATGGATTTGTCTTTCTTATATGGTTCTTGTAGCTTAACATGGTGGAGAAGAGGAACCCAATTCTGAGAAGATTGAATAATTAAAACAGGGTGCAGTATAGCGGATTTCTTTATTCTGTTTTGGACTTCGGGTGAAGCGCACTTGGGATGAAGAGAAAGCATACCTGGATTTTACCTGTTCATTAATTAATCTGCCTCTAACGTGACAAAATGCCAGCCAGTTTTTGCAGACTTTCGTACTCTCGAGTGGGTTTAAAATTGGCGTTCTTCATCGAGCTTTTCTGACTCGCTTTGCTGGATGATTCTTCCTTATCATGGGGCAGAGCAAAGGTGAACGTGATCATGTGCAGAAGAATAAAAAAAGAAGGTTAAAGCACGTGCAAAGGAAAATTTAGAGTGCAAGCAAATGTCCTTAACAATGAATCTTTTTTACGTCTTTCATTCATTTGTATGAAATTCTTCTTTGCAACATATAGTATTACTTATTCTAACACAATGAATATTTCCACGAACATATGCTTCTCTTCGAGACAGTACATAAAAAAACACAAATCTCCTCTTTTTTGTATATATTATGGTACATTTTTTATGGAGTCTCTTTCTCATGATTTTTTGTATCTTTCCACTTGCCCATGGGAGGGATTACGTTATTCTTTGAACGTGGTTTTGCTGATGTAATTTGGGAGTTTAGAAAATGGGCCTTTAACGCTAATGGATAATTTGGCCAAATTACAAAATGGTCCTGTACCTGTACTATAGTACTATTCGATATTGGTCCCTATGTTTTTTTATGACAGATTTGACCCAAATCAATCTTCTATTTCAGGACAAAATCCTAGCTTATTATATTATTCTATGTTAACGGTCTATCATGTTTTTTCCTATTCTTTTTTTTTTCAAAAGGAGGCTCAAAAGCGTTTTTCCCTATATACGGAAAAGAAATTGATTATTAACAAAATGCAAAATTCTGGCATCTGAATTTGTATTTTCAATTAAAGGGAAAAGAAATAACCCTAAACTTTGAAAACTCCTACGGAGAAATAACATGATTGATTGGAGTTTATTTCATTGAAATTATACGCATGTTTTGAATCGTTTATTCATCGGACTAACATCTCATTTCAAAATAATATGTTTAAGCTGTAAATAGGTGTATCTCTTCGAATGAAATAGTAGTTTAGCTTATGTATGTTTCCTAAAACAGTAAATTTGTTATGCTACTCTCAAATTTCTTGTTCCTCCGGTCTAAGACAAATAGCGCCGACAATCATGGTGTCTTTCGTATTATTATTACATGACAAAACATGTTTCTTTGAAATTTTTTAGATGATATGTTTCTTTTAAATAATATGTTCTTATTAGTTGCGAGAGTGGACACCTCTCTTAGAAACGATACATTTGTACAGAAACATCCTTCACATTTCTAGAAGTAGTTTAGGCAAACATCTTTTTAAATTATTTAGATCTAGACACCTTTTTTGAAGTAATATGTTTGAATAGGCACATTTCTTTGTATTTTCGGAAGTGATTAACATGATGTCTGTTATCGGGTAGAATGCTTGCTACGTGATTTGCATTTCCTCTTCTTTTTTAACATTTCGCATAACTACATTAAATTTTACTACGATTTACTTCATGTATAGAATAATCTCTCATTTACGAAAGTTTCTTTTCTTGCTAAAGATGAAGCTCATATCTCAAACCTTTGAATTTAGAACATTCTTCATTTCAACTATATTTTCCCTATTTCAATGTCAAATGAGCATATGCTTAATTCATTAAGGATTGTTATAGCCAATACCAACATAAACTCTTTTTTCAGACATTAAAATTGAATATATGACACACGGGCTTTGGGAAAATTACCATAAAATTCCTAAACCTATTGCAAGACTGCCAAATTAGTCATAAACTTATTTTTTCGCCAATTGAGTTCTAAACATTTTGTAATTATACCAATTCTCCATTTGGCCAAATTTAGCTAGCCAATGTTGACGTTGACAATTTTTAATAATATTTTAATATTTATCGAATTTTTTATTTATGTTTTCTTTTTCCCTTTTTTTCTTTTTCTTTGTCTTTATTTATTTTTCCTCTTCCTCCTCCCTTTGGCTGGTCATCGAACTGAGCCAATTAGCCAAAGGTGAAGGCCGGTCAGTGATTTGAGGCGACCTCATCGGCCAGTGGTGAGGCTTTCTTCACCATTACTAGGTGAGGGTGAGCTTGCTCCGCTGTTGGATTTGGGTGAGATCGCCCTCGCCTAGCGACGACAAGGTTGAGCCTTGCTACATTCGACGAGAGAGGCCGCCTTCGCCCATGGCAAGCAAGGCCATGGTTAGGCTGTCCTCGCTCAAATTTAGGTGAAGCCATCTCGCTCGTGGCCCCCCAGCCTCCCCTACATCTGGGTGAGGTCGGGCGGGCGAGGACCATGATGTTTGCTAGCAGTTGGCAAGGGCTTCGTGGCCCTCACCTCACTAGCCATTGTGGGGAAAGAATGCAAAAGAAGAAAGAAGAGAAAAACGAAAAAGGAAAAATCAAAAATCAAAAGTCAAAAAAATAAATATTATTAAAAAAATTTTATGCTAGTGTTGGCTAGCCAAAATTGGACATATAGACTAAACTAACATAATTACAAAAAGTTTAGGAGTCAATTGGCAAAAAAAGGGGGGTTTAGGACTGAATTGACATAATTACAATAGGTTTATTATTTTTTTGGTAATTTTTCCTATGGGCTTCAAGATAGCTATGCAATAGAAACCATCAACATGTTAATTATCCAATAAAGTTTAAATTCTTTTTTACATTGGCAATAGACTTGAAAAAAATTCTTTCAACATATCGTTTCTTTACACATGAACTCAACATTTAAATCAATGAGTGACCAACACAATAACACACGTTTTGTTCTACAAATCATTTAAACATTGATTAATCAGTCGATGCTTAAGATTTTTGCGCTTAACATTTTATTTCATTCTGTCGATATTTTGTGTTCAACATATTTGTTATTATTATCTCTCTCTACTAAGTGTTTCTCTTTTCATGTTGAGAAATGCCAATGATTTCGCGAATGACTCGATAGATTACTAATTGTCGAACTTTACTTTATAGTGAAATTTGCTTGTCTTGCTTCAGAAATGTTTCCCTGTACAGCCAACTCTCATGCTTAACATCATCAAAATTATTGGAATGATACTTTTGTTCCCTTCCTATTTTCACATATTTTCCACCATAACAAGTACAGGATGGAATTATTCACAAACAAAATTTAAAAAAATGACAATTAAGATTTAGTTCAACGTGAAAACAAAAATCATATAGTTTACCGAAAGAGAAAAAAATTCCAATATTACAGAGGATTAAAAATCGATTTATTAGCCACAACCATGTGAGTGAGAGAGAAAGGGACGGATGAGTGGTCGATCCAACCTGGCGACGGGTTGGGGTGGTGATCATCATGGCTTCGACTGTGGGTTGGCGAGGGAAGCAACAAGATGCTATGCGGCTGAGGAGGAGAGTTTTGTGATTAGTGTTTAACAGGTGTGTGACAAAAATGATTCTATGGTTCAAAGAACTTATTATCTTTATCAAATCACATCGTCGTTACTAGGAGGGCGTTGGCACTCTGTGTCACACGCTCTATGTATGACTCTATCTCTGTTTCTCTTATCCATGGATGTCTTCAACTCAATAGAAGTGTTGCTAATTGTTACACTGACATGCAAAAGTAAAGATGATACTCTCAGGATATACGGACTAATTTGGGAATCTTGCTGAAACCAATTTGATACGTCTCCCTCAAATGAATTCAAAGTATGTCATGGCTTTGTTTGTTTGATTGTCATTAGAAGCTTTCATCATATTTCCATATCTTTTCGCAGTACAGTGACTGCATTGCTTTTTTTTTTTTTTTTTTTTTTTTCAATTAAGCAATTACAATTATTATAGGATTTAATTGACTTTCTCTCATTTTATCGGTGGTAAAGTGGTTCTGTTTCTCTTTTTTGAGAATCAAAACTTGTATATTTGTTTATTCTCTCTCCATCCTAAAGAAAGAGGTGGAAGTGCGTGGCTTTAGCTAAGAACTAAGTTGAAGTTTTCGGTATGAACTAGCCAACCAATACCCATTATCTTGGCTGGCTCACTTTAAAATCAAAGTTCACTGTTTTCTCCCCCAGCTAATGCTCTGTATTAGTGAAGGTATTTCTTTTCTCCAAACCATATAGGTCTATTAACTAATATCGAGGTTGACTTTGAATGAAGTGTCTGGCCCTTTTGAACAAAGTTCAAGATTTTTAAACACCACTATAAAGGCAAATGAGCAAATAAATAATGGACCATCACGTGAGACTTTTGTGTTAAAGACCTATTTGGTAATCATTATGCTTTCAGGAACAAATTTTGCTTAGAAATGATTTTTTATTTTATTCTATTCCTTAGATGAGTTTATGAACATTTGAAGGTGTTTGGTAATTATCCTAAATTTCTATTCTCGAGATAAAAATGTGTTTAATAAGACCTCAAATTCTTTTGTGATTTAGAATTTCTTTTAATTTTGTAATAATTTTATTATAATTTTCTCTTTTTTCTTTTTTCCTTTTCTTCTTCTCCTTCTTCCTTTAATCGGTGATCTCGTGTTAGAGCGTCGCTGGCCCTCGACAAGGCCGAGCCTTGTTGACCGAGCCTTGTTGACGGTTAGGCAAGGCTTGGTCTCACCTTGACTGGGCGAGCTTGGCTTCACCTAGATCTGGTGAGGCCAAGCTTGCTCAGCCACTGGTGAGGTCGAGCCTCGTCGGGCCACCATGAGGTTGGCCTCACCAAGGACGAGCAACGCCGCCCTCGTGGTGGCCTAGTGTGGTCAAGTCTCGGCGGCAACTGGGCGAGCTCGACCTCGCTAGATCTAGGTGAGGCTCGCCTAGCCAAGGTGAGGCTGAGCCTCGTCCAACGGCCCTCGTCGGCCTTCATCTTGGTGACGTCACTAGACTTTGGCGAGGCCGACCTCGTGGTGGCTCAGCGAGGTTGAGCCTTGCCAGTAGCTAGGTGAGCTCCGCCTTAATAGATTTGGGCAAGGCCGAGCTCGCCTAGCCAAGGCAAGGCCAAGCCTCGCCCAGCTCCCGAGGAGGCTTGGCCAATGAGGCTTGGCCTTGTTGGGGGCAGGTGATGCTCTGACAAGGTCACCAACCTAGTTGAGGCCGACAATCGGCCAAGGGAAGAAGGAGAAGAAGAAAAGGCAAAAAGAAAAGAAGAAAAGAAAATAGGAAAAAAAAAAAGAAAATGGATTTGATTCTGGAATTATTCTAGAGAAAAAAAGAAATATTTTTTTTTTTTACTTTTTGATTTTGTTCCAAATCTATTCACGGAACAAAAAAGTTACCCAACAAAAAAATATAATCAGTTACTATTTTGCCGCTTACCAAACAAGCCCTAAAAGTAATTTCCCTTTTTCTGTTTTTGACGTAGAGTGAAGTGCACCTGGGATGAAGAAAAAACATAGCCGGATTTTACCTATTAATTAAACAATCTGCCTCTGTTGTGACAAAATACCAGCGAGCTTTTGCAAAATTTCGTATTCTCTAGTGGCTTGAAACTTGAAAATCGGCAATCTTCATCGAGCTTTTCTGATTCGTTATGGCGGATGATCTGTCCTTACCAAGGACAAAGCAAAGGTACATGTGAAAAAAAAGAAAAAAAAAAGGACCATGCATAGGAAAATTAGAGAGCAAGAAAATGTCCATAACAATGAATCCTTTTGTATCTTTCATACATTTGAATGAAGTTCATTCCTTCAAGCTGGAAATTACTTATTTTAACATAATTGCATATTTGCACGAATATATGCTTCTGTTTAAGACGCTACATTAAAAAATAAAAAAACACAGTTCTCTTCTCTTTTTTGTATATGTCATATTACATTCTTTTAAGTGGTCTCTTTGTCATGATTTCTAGCATTCACTCATAGACATCAAAATCCTAACCCTTAATTTTGGGTTGAAAGTTGAATCATAACAGCTAGAGGTTAGTTATTTCATTGAAATAATACGCTTGTTTTAGATAATTGATTCGTTTTGCTAACACCTCTTTTCAAAATTATGTGTTTGAGCGGTAAACACACATATCCCTTCGAATTAAATGGTATTTTAGATTATATATTTGTTTTCGAAAGAATAAATTTGTTATGCTGCTCCCAAATTTCTAGTTCCTTCAGTCTAAGACAAATAGCACTGATTCTTTGAAATTGTTTAGATGATATGTCCTTAAAATAATATTTACTTAATATATGCAAGAATAGACACCTCTCTCAGAAACAATACATTTGAACATGCACTTCTCTTCACATTTCTTGAAGTAGTTTAGATAATATCTTTTAAAATTATTTAAATCTGAAAACCTTTTTTCGGGACAATATGTTTGAATAGAATAATCTCTCTTACACAAAATTTACTCTTCTTGCTAAAGATGAAGCTTATATCTCAAACCTTTGTACTTAGAACATTCTTCATTTCAACTTTGTTTTTCCCTATTTCAATGTCGAATGGGCATCTCATAATCTATAACGTGATCCCCACATTTTTTAGGGATATGATTTTTTAAAATAAAAAACTTAATCTCAGACATTGACCCACTTTTCTCTTTTAAGTAATGGTTATCTATTGTACGGTTTTCATGTTTACAACCTTTCATAACAACTATTATTTTGGTAACCACATTGATGGGAAGTGGTTTATAAAAGACAAACGTTCATTTTACGTAAGGGCAATCACAAAGTCTAACATAAATCATCTTATTCGGAAATGCACCATTAGTAAGTAAGGGGATTGGGTTAGTAGAGTGTGTTTGTAATTTCATCGAATCTCCATGGATTTCTAACAAACACAAACTCAAATAATGGCTAGAGGTCAGTTTATTATCAATCTTGTTTTCTGCATAAGATTCTAATCAATGCTGGAATTTTGTTCTTCATTGTGTGATTACAATCGTTAATTTATGTCTAACATTTGGTATCATAGCATATTAATATCTTTGACTTGTTTATGTCATGTTTCAGGTGTATTTTCGTGGGGTTTCAAGATGAATAGTAAATCGGGCATTTTAGGGCCAAGAGGAAAGTCACCGATTCTGGTCAAATTCTTGCAACCCATTGCTCAACTTCGGACCCTTACGGTCGCATCACCATGGGGAAGAATAGCCTTCCGCTAATCCAACATATTGGTGATCGCCAGAGGATAATCGGGTGGTGGAAGTCGCAGTGATTAAGGTTTTGCATAAGGAGAATTTTGTTTGATTCAAGGCCAATTTCTTGGCTATTTTTGCTGAAACTTGGACGGTTAAGTCGGCGTGGTCTCTGAAACCCATCATTTATTTTGGTCTGAGATGAGTTGGCGAAGGAGAAATGGAGGACGGAATCGCGGTAGAAATGACGAAAAAAATGGCAAAACGCGTCTATTTGCGCGAGGAAGAGAGAGCGTGGAGTCCACACGCGCACTGCAGTTGCAGGGCCGTGGAACCCACGCGCCACACGCTCCCACGCACTCGGAACTGCTAGGAGTGCGCGCGCCATGCGCGCAACTGCTTGAAGCGTGGCCGGCACACGCCTGCATGGTTGATGAGGCGCGTGCACACAACGCGCCTGACCATCTTCCCCTTGCAATTTTTTACGATGTTGCTCTCTTTCTTGGTTGTTATTACGATTCCGCCCCTTAGCCATTTATTTTACGGTTTTGCCCCGTGGTTGTTGAATTTACGATTCTGCCCTAAGCCGAATTAATTTACTATTTTGCCTTGGTGGCATTAATTTACTGTTTTTCCTTTTCATGCATTTTTGTGAATATTTTATACATGAAATTAAATGTCCAGTGACCCATATATTTTAATTAATTAGAGTAGCCATAACATCTTTAATTAGTTAAATTATATATTAAGAGCCTCCGGATGACATTTAGAAATTGCCATTAATTGTAATTAATCACATTAATATGATGAATTTTGTTGCACGGGAATTTTCATTATATTAATATGATTAATTAGGATGAAATATCATATTATTTTCCTTAATTTACCCACGGAGATTAAGAAAAGAAAATATAACATGATAGTTTCTTCATAAAGTAATTATGAATATATTTAAATTAAAAACTTAGCCCACATGTAGTTTTTATCTTATGTGATTCATATTTGTCACCATTTTACATTGATATAACATGATTTATGTAAATTTTGTCTCAAATTTTATGACACAAGCATGATTGTTTGATATGCAATTTTGCAACTTGTTAATTTTTCTGAATTTTAAGAGTGATGTTCCCATACTGAATAATGAAAATTATAAAGTTGGAATGAGTTAATTCTTCTTCAATTAGGGTGCATGGATATTGACCATGTCATAAGGAAAGACGAATCACTTGCTCTTACTGATATGAGCATTGCAGTTGAGAAAGCCCTTTTTGAATAACGAGGGTGATCTAACCGTCTTAGTGTAATGTTCATGAGGACTAAAATATTTCCTAATATTTGAGGTTTGGTCGCTCAACATAGCAATGTCAAGGTTTTATTGGAGGCCATTGTTGCACAGTTTGAGACTTTAGAAAAAGCGCATGCCCTGATCCTAATTATAAAGTTTTCATCATTGGAGCTCACTAGCGTTAGAGGTGTGTGTGAGCGCATCATGAAGATAAGAGACATTATAGCTCAGCTTAAGAATCTTGCGATTAAGATATCCAAATCTTTTCTCGTGTATTATATTTTGACCACTCTCCCACAACAGTATGCACCTTTCAATATCTCTTAAAACACACATAAGAATAAATAGTTAATTAATGAACTCATGATCATGTGTGTTCAAGAGGAAAAAAGATTGATAATAAAATGAGTAGAAAGTGCTTCTTTGGCAACACAAAGAAAGAATAAGGATCATGGCAAGTAGAAAGGAAATGGTAAAATACTTCCCAAAGCTGACATTAAGAAAGAATCCAATCTGTAAAAAGAAAGGGCATATAAGGAAGGATTAAAGCTTGACTCGAGAAGAAAAGTCATGCGACCTCTTGTATTTGTTATGAATCTAAAATTGCTAATGTAAGTGACAATACTTTATGCATTGATTCTAGATTTACAATACACATTTTGAACTCTGTGCAAGGTTCTTAAAACCTCAGGAAGCTAATGGGAAGTGAACAAAGTATCTATTTAGGAAACAAGATGCTTTCACATGTGGAAGCTATTGAGACATGTAAATTAGTTCTCAATAATGACTTTATTTTGAATTTGGAAATGACTTTTTATGTTCCTAATTTCTCTAGAAACTTAATTTCAGTCTTAAGATTTGTATTTTTGGGTTACTCTTTTAACTTTTCATATTCAAACTTTAGTTTATCATTTAAATCTAAAAGTGTTGAGAGTGGTACTGTATCTAATAGTATTTTTTGTATTAATTTATAAGACAATACCTATTATAATGCGATACATGTTCATGATAACACTGATATAATATGATGTGTTGTGAATAAAGATTTCTCTAGGTTGTGGCACAGGAGATTGGGACATATTTCCATAGATAGAATTAAGTGATTAGTAAATGATGGAATACTTAATGCTCTGCATTTTACTGATTATGATACTTGCGTAAATTGCATAAAGGGAAAATGGATCAACAAGATAAAGAAATGTGCCAAGAATATTACAAACATATAAGAAATCATATATACAAATATTTGTAGTCTAGATATGACTCATATAATAAGAAATACTTCATCTTTAATAGATGATTACTCGCGTTCCATGTATCTCTACTTGCTTCATAATAAGCATGAAGTGTTAGATGCCTTTAATTTATTGACAACAAAAGTAGAGAAACAATGCGGTAAGCAAACGAAAATTGTGAGATTAGATAGAGGTGGAGAATTCTATGGTAGATACACTGAAAATGAACAAGCACCTAATCCATTTACAAATTTCTTTTAGAGCATGGGATAGTTACCCAATATACGGGATAAGTACACTATCAGTGCCATAAGTTGTGTACGGCGCTTACTTTGGTGCCAAAAGTTTCTGTCGGATCACTTAAGTGCAAAAGTTTGAAAAACGCTCACTTTGGTGCCAACTCCGATCCAGTTGGCCGGAAATCCGACGTGGCACTTTTTTTATTAATTTTTGAAGTTGATGTGACTCGCTGGAGAGTACAGTCAGCATCCTAACACCAAAACGATGCCGTTTGGTGTCTCCCCCAATTCAAAATCCTAACACCAAAACGACGCCGTTCGCTGTCCTTGATGGCCCCTGTGCTCGGCGGCCGCGGCTCCGACCCCGACCCCGACCCCGACGATGGCCACTCGGCGGCCGCAGCTTTGACCCCGACCTCGACCTTGACCTCGACCGCGATGATGGCCACTCAGCGGCCGCGGCTCCGACCCCAACCCCAACCCCGACGATGGCCACTCGGCGGTCGCGGCTCTGACCCCGACCCCGACCCCGACCCCAACCCCGACCCCAATGATGGCCACTTGGCGGCCGTGTCTCCGACCCCGACCCCAACCCCGACCCCAACGATGGCCACTTGGCGGCCGCGTCTCCGACCCTGACCCCGACCCCAATGCTGACGACGACCACTCGGCAACCAAGTTGAAGGCCGTGATCTAGCCGGTTCTCAGGGAGGCTGCCGACGAGTGCGCCGCCATTGATGTCTCCCTCTCCATCTCCGATCTCCTCGACGAGTGCCTGGCTTGCGTCTTCCAGTACCTAGGCTCTAGCGACCGAGGCTGGTGCTCCCTCGTGTGCCATCGAGGGCGTCCGAACAGCGCCAAGTAATGACGGCTGAGCGAGCGACGGCGGCCGAGCGACGGTGGAGGCCGAGCGACGAAACCCTAATTTCAATCCCCAAATAAAAAAAAAAAATCCCCAAATGAGTTAAACGGCGTCGTTTTTGTGAGGCCATCCATGTAGGATGGCGAAACAACGTCGTTTTCTTAAGGAGGACCGAAAACGAGGTTGTTTAAGGTCTTGTCGATTTTTTTTTTTAAAAAAAAAAGTCACGTAATCATTTTGGCCGGAATCTTTCACCGGTGGCACCAAAGTGATCGTTTTTCCTCCGATTTGGCACTTAAGTGATCCGACGGAAATTTTTGGCACCAAAGTGAGCGCCGTACACAACTTATGGCACTGATGGTGTACTTCTCCCCCCAATATACTATGTCTGGTTTTCCGGACCAAAATGGTGTAATGGAAAGAATAAACCAAACTTTATTAGACATCGTGCGGAGTACACTTAGCAGCTTCAAACTTCCTCGGTCCTTATGGACAAAAGCTCTTACGATGACAGTGTACATATTGAACCGAGTTCCAATAGAGGCTATCCCAAAGACATGTTTTGAGTTGTTCAAAGGTTGGAAATGGAGTTCGCGACATATACACATTTAGGGATGCTTGTCTGAAGTAAGAGTCTACAATCCACAAGAAAAGAAGTTGGAACCAAGGACTATAAATGAGTCTTTCATTAAATATGCTAAAAATTCCAAGGGTTACATGTTTTATTGTCCATTTCACATCATTAGGATTGTAGAATCAAGAAACGTTAAGTTTCTTAAAAATGACTTGATTAGTGAGAGCGATCAATTAAATGACCTTGTTCTTGAGAAAGATCATTTAGACACTCAACCTCTCATCTCAAGTATTAGGTTGGTTGTTGTTCATAACGCCTTTTTAGTTCAACCGGCTATTTAACAATCAATCATTGAAGTTTGACAACTTGCTAATATTGATCTAGTAGATCCAGTTGTTCAGTAATTATGAAAAGTTTTTGAACAACCAATTGAACAACATGCTCCTTAAGAGAATGTTGATGCAACATTAAGAAGATCTATTAGAATGAAGAAATCAGCAATTCCTAGTAATTATATTGTGTATTTACAAAAAATTGACTATAATA
Source organism: Eucalyptus guilfoylei (assembly GCA_016097605.1). Classification (NCBI taxonomy): domain Eukaryota; kingdom Viridiplantae; phylum Streptophyta; class Magnoliopsida; order Myrtales; family Myrtaceae; genus Eucalyptus; species Eucalyptus guilfoylei. The sequence goes on along the minus strand of CM027862.1, from coordinate 34,248,526 downwards.
TTGGAGCTGAGAATGATCCTAAAACGTTTTCGCAAGCCATGAATAGTGATGAATCCAATTTGTGGTACAATGCCATAAAGGAAGAGATGAGTTCTATGGCATCCAATGAAGTCTGGGATTTAGTTGAGTTGCCTTATAATGCAAAGGCCATTGGTTATAAACGGGTCTTCAAAACTAAGGACTTATTGAGCAACATTGAGAGATATAAAGTTAGGCTCGTTGCCAAATGATTCATTCAAAAAGAAGGAATCGATTACATTTAAACATTTTCTTATGTATCTAAGAAAGATTATGTTCATGTTGTTTTAGTATTGCTTGCTCATTTTGACATGGAATTACATCAAACGGATGTGAAAACAATGTTCCTCATTAGGGAATAAGATGAGGAGGTTAACATGAAACAACCTAAAGGATTTTCCTATAGTAAAGGTGAACATTTGGTGCGTATGCTTAACAAATCTATATATGACTCGAAACAAGCATCCCGCCAATGGTACTTAATGTTCCATGATGTCATCTCTTCATTCAATTTGTAGAGAATGTCATTGATTAATGTACATACCAAAAAGTCAATGGGAGCAAAATTTGTTTCCTTATGCTATATGTGGATGATATTCTATTAGCAACCAATGATAAGGGGTTTCTATATGAGATGAAACAATTTATCTCTAAGAGTTTTGACATGAAAGATATGGGTGAGGCATCTTATATTATTGGCATTAAGATCCATATAGATATACTTCAAGGAATTTTATGACTATCTCAAAAAACCTATATCAATAAGGTTTTAGAGAAATTGAAAGATTGTTTACCAGGTATAACATCTATTGTGAAAGATGACAGGTTCCATTTGAACCAATGCACGAAGAGCGATTTGGAAATGGAACAAATGAAGAACATTCCATATGCTTTTGTTGTTAAAAGCTTGATGTGTGCTTAGGTTTGCACTCAACCTGACATCACTTTTTACTGTGGGAATGTTGGGAAGGTATCATAGTGATTTAGGTATGTACCATTGAAAAGCTATAAAGAAAGTGATAAGATACCTTTAAGGTACCAATGGTCATATGCTTATCTATAGAGGGACTGACAACCTGAAAGTAGTTGGTTATTCAGAAGTGGACTTCACTAGTTGCATTGATTCTCAAAAATCAATATATGGATACATTTTTTTGTTAGTTAGTAGAGCCGTGTCATGGAGGAGTGCAAAGCAGACTTTGACTGTTACTTTCACTACGGAGATTGATTTTGTTTCTTGTTTTGATGCTACCTCGCATGGTGTATGGCTGAAGAGTTTCATTTTTGGGCTTAGAATTGTTAATTCTATTTCTAGGCCATTAAGAATATATTGTGACAATTCAGCTGTGGTTTCTATGATTAAAAATGCCAAAAGTAGCAGTTGAAGTAAGCATGTGGACATCAAGTATTTGGCTATAAGAAAATGTGTTAAGAAGAATAAAGTGGTCATAGAACACGTTAGCATTGAATTGATAATAGCCGATCATTTAACTAAAGGCATGCCACTAATGAAGTATAATGATCACGTGGCTAGTATGAGAATATGTCCCATCGTGTGATTTGTCGTCCTAAGGACGATTTTTGTTATATGCAACTCTTATTCAATTGTAATGTTATTCTCAATTTTTGGTGTGCACATTCTATTGTTTATGAGAATAATAGCTATCTTTGGATCTAGAATAAATATAAGGTTTATTCATTGAGATGTGTTGCCACATATAAGCTGACATTAAAGAAATAAGATGCATTGTAATACATGAGAGATATTACTCGCTCTTAAAGGACATGTTGCCATAATTCATATGTTTTGTTTCTTTTCGTTAAGCATAAAGTTTTCATGGATTTGGTTAGGTAATCCATATGATGAAAATGTTGAGATCAAGTGGGAGAATGTTATCTATAATATGATCCCCACATTTTTTTAGGGATATGGTTTTTAAAATAAAAAACTTATCCTTAGGCATTGACCCACTTTTCTATTTTGAGTGACGATTATCCACTGTATGGTTTCCACATTCGTACCCTTTCATGACAACCATCCTTTTGGTCACCACCTTGATGGGAAATTGTTTATAAAAGACGAACGTTCATTTTATGTATGGGAAATCACAAAGTCTAATGCAAACCATTTCATTTGGAAATACACTATCAGTACGCAAGAGAATTGGATTAGTAAAGTGTGCCCGTAATTCCATCGAATCTTCGTGAATTTTTAATGAACACAAACTTGAACAATGGCTAGAGGTCAGTTTTATTTTCGATCATGTTTTTCGCATATGGTTCTAATCAATGTTTGAATTTTGTTATTCAATGCGTGATTAAAATCGCTAGTTTATGTCTTATACATCTGCCTAATTCACTGAAGATAATTATGGCCAATACCAACATAAACTTTTTTAAGACATTTACCATTATGTACGTGACGTCTGCTTCGAGGTAGCTATGTAATGATAACCATCAATATTTTAACTGTCCAATAAAGCTTAAATTCTTTTTTACTCCGGCAATACACATGATTTTTTTTGCCAATATATTGTTTCTTCACACATGAACCCAACTATTAAATCAATGAATGACCAATAAAATACCTCACAACCCACCCCGCTGTGGGCACGTTGGTTCGGGTGTTTCCCCCATCCCAGTTGGGGGGAGGTTCGAGTCACCGCGTGCGCAATTGCGCGACTTAAGTGCGGCGCCGTGGGAGGTGGGTCCCTATGCTAGCATCGCCTCGGGTTTACGTCGCCGGCGGCTAGCTGTATGGCAGTTCCCAAATCATCTCAAAAAAAAAAAAAATGCCTCACATGTACTGTTCTACAAATCTTCCAACCATTAATTGATTACTCAATGCTTAAGATTTTTTAGCTTAAATTTTTATTTCATTTTGTTGATATTTGTGTTTAGCGTATTTGTTATTATTATCTCTCTACAGGGTGTTTCTCTTTTCATGTGGGGAAACGCCAGTGATTTCACGAATGGCTAGGCAGAAACGTCGAGCTTTACCTAGGGTCATTCAGGTTCCGTCCCTTCATCGCACCTACGTGGGAAAGAGAATCTTTCCACGCCTTGACTTTATAAGGAAATTACTTCTTGTGCTTCAGAAATGTATTTCTATGCAGCCAAGTTTTAAGCTTAACATCGTTAAAATTATTGGAAGGATACTTATGTTTCCTTATGATTTTCATGTGTTTTCCACTATAACATGGAAAAATATCATATAGTTTATAAAAAGAGAAAACAATTTCAATATTAAAGAGGATTGAAATGGATTTACAAGCCCCAACCATGTGAGGGACGGAGGATGGGAGGGATGAGTGGTTGATCCAACCCATTGAATGGCGGTGATGGTGATCATCATGACTTCGACGGTGGGTTGCGTCCCACTGTCCAAAAAAAGGATTTTATGGTCTAGAGAACTTATTATCCCTTTCAAATCACATTGTCATTACTCCGACATTGTGAGCACTCTATCTGTCACATGTTCTATGACTTTATCTCTATTTCTCTTATCTAGGAATGTCTTCAACTTAATAAAAGTGTTGCCAATTGTTACACTGACAAACGAAAATAATGATGGATTCAGGATATAAAGAGTTGCCATTAGATGTTGCCAATTCTTATCTCAGGATATAAACAGTAATTTGGGAATCTTGAAGATACCACTTTTAAACCTCTTATCTAAAATGAATTCAAAGTATGTCATGGTTTTCTTTGTTTGATTGTCAATGGAAGTTTTCATAATATTTCCATATCTTTTCACAGCCAAGTGACCGCATTTCTTTTTTCGAATAATTAATTGCAATTATTGCAGGAATTGATTTACTTTATCTAAATTGGTTATGTTTCACTTTTTTAAGAAGCGAAGCATATACTTGTATATTCCTCTCTCTCTCTCTCTCTCTCCACTAAAGAAAAAGTTGAATGTGGTGTGGGTTTAGCTAAGAACGGAGCTGATGTTTTCAGTATGAACTAGCCAACCAATACCCATGAACATGGTTGGCTCACTTTAAGATAAAAATTCTATTGTTTTTTTTTTTTCTAGCTAATGCTCTTTATTAGCAAAACCGGTGAAGGCTGTTATCGTTCAAAACATATAGGTCTACTTAATTAGGATCGAGGATTACTTTGAATGAAGTGCCTGACACTTTTCAACAGGTTCAATTTTTTAAACTCCCTGGATAAAGGCAAATGCGCAAATGAATATTGGACCGTCATGTGAAACTTTTCTAAAGAACGTGCTAGCTTCTAGATATACAATACATGTCCATAAATCAGACAAAAAAAAAGAAGAAAAAATTTAAGATGTATGGTTTGGGGATTTCGCTCGTATTCTTCTTCTATATCATTTTCAATGACAATGTAAAGGATTTCTTTTATATATCCACATCTGAATATGATACATATTTATTTAGAGATAATTGTGTAATAGAATTTATTTTTTATCCCCTATGTGAAGATGAAAATGTATCGACCAAAAAAGAAAAGATGAAGATGTTAAAAAGCGAAGCAAATACTTGTATATTCCTCTCTCTCTCTCTCTCTCTCTCTCCACTAAAGAAAAAGTTGGATGTGGTGTGGGTTTAGCTAAGAACGGAGCTGATGTTTTCAGTATGAACTAGCCAACCAATACCCATGAACATGGTTGGCTCACTTTAAGATAAAAATTCTATTGTTTTTTTTTTTTTTTTGCTAGCTAATGCTCTTTATTAGCAAAACCGGTGAAGGCTGTTATCGTTCAAAACTTATAGGTCTACTTAATTAGGATCAATGATTACTTTGAATGAAGTGCCTGACACTTTTCAACAGGTTCAATTTTTTAAACTCCCTGGATAAAGGCAAATGCGCAAATGAATATTGGACCGTCACGTGAAACTTTTCTAAAGAACGTGCTAGCTTCTAGATATGCAATACATGTCCATAAATCAGACAAAAAAAAAAGAAAATTTAAGATGCATGGTTTGGGGATTTCGCTCATATTCTTCTTCTATATCATTTTCAATGACAATGTAAAGGATTTCTTTTATATATCCATATCTGGATATGATACATATTTATTTAGAGATAATTGTGTAATAGAATTTATTTTTTATCCCCTATGTGAAGATGAAAATGTATCGACCAAAAAAGAAAAGATGAAGATGTTAAAAAGCGAAGCATATACTTGTATATTCCCCCCCCCTCTCTCTCTCTCCACTAAAGAAAAGTTGGATGTGGTGTGGGTTTAGCTAAGAACGGAGCTGATGTTTTCAGTATGAACTAGCCAACCAATACCCATGAACATGGTTGCCTCACTTTAAGATAAAAATTCTATTTTTTTTTCTAGCTAATGCTCTTTATTAGCAAAACCGGTGAAGGCTATTATCGTTCAAAACATATGGGTCTACTTAATTAGGATCGAGGATTACTTTGAATGAAGTGCCTGACACTTTTCAACAAGTTCAATTTTTTAAACTCCCTTGATAAAGGCAAATGCGCAAATGAATATTGGACTGTCACGTGAAACTTTTCTAAAGAACGTGCTAGCTTCTAAATATACAATACATGTCCATAAATCAGACAAAAAAAAAAAAAAAAATTAAGATGTATGGTTTGGGGATTTCGCTCAGATTCTTCTTCTATATCATTTTCAATGACAATGTAAATGATTTCTTTTATATATCCACATCTGGATATGATACATATTTATTTAGAGATAATTGTGTAATAGAATTTATTTTTTATCCCCTATGTGAAGATGAAAATGTATCGACCAAAAAAGAAAAGATGAAGATGTTAAAAAAAATAAATTTACGGTGGACGTGATGATTCCAATTTTAAATTGGCAAATTTTAACACTTTTTAGCCAGCCCATGCGCTCTCGTCGCACATCTTCTATTCTCAATTTGTCTTCTTCCTCCTCGTGAACAATGCTGGCCGTGAATCTTAGCACTTGCGCTGCCACTTTTGACCATATTTGAACATGTAACTTTCTGGACTTTTCAAAAAAAAAAAAAAAAAAAAAAAAAAAAAAAAAGCTAGATAAGGGACGAGCAACCCCGTCATTGGGGGTCGCATTTCCTATTAACGAACCGAGGTCCTCCCTTCTTGGAATTATTGGAGAAAGTGAAAATATATTGTATAAGTACTGGATATTGTCATTTGACCGAGCATATTCGATTCGACCAAGATGTGGCTTGATGGTGACTACTGGCTCCTGTTCACCCAATGAATACAGAAATCAAAATAAGGACCTGAATTTAGTGACATGTGGAAGATGACTCAAGGCTAGTGGATAGAGTCCAAATAGAGTGGTTTCTCTGGGCCAACCCCAATTGATATTGTCTATTAAATGGACCTGGCCTTGATAGTTCCAAAATTCATGTGAAAGCCCGATCCACAGCGAGCATGGACATGTCTATTTGCCACGGACAAAGCACGACAGTAGACGAAATAACATCAATTTATTTACTCCAAAACCTTACACAACTAATTCTCATGCTTATAAGTACACACAACCGATGTGGATTCAGAAACCAAGCCATAAACCGCATATAAATGTGACATCCTAATTTTCGACTAACCTGGGTTGTATATTACTGGGATATTTTAACTTTGGATCCGATGGGAATTTAGTTATGTTGTTCAATTAGCAAAAGTATTATTTTCGTTAATGAAAAAAGTAATTGCAATTATTTTACTTTATTATAATTTATTTATTTATGCCTTGATGTTTCTTTTAATTAGATTACGTTAATTTTTTTCCTTTGTGTTTAATTTGGGAATCTTATAGTTCGAACCGTAATTTAAAGATTTTGGTCGGTTTGCGGAACGGTCTCATTGTATTGACACTTAGCCATGCATGCTTGTCGTGACGCAACAATTCTCTATGCGAGACTCTTACTTTCTTTTTGGGCCTTGACTTTGTTTCCATTCGCTCCATCGCAAGGCCACCAATGTCACCATTCACCACCGCCGATCGTTTAACCAAATCAACGGATTTTTTTTCTTTAGTCAGCATATCTTTGGCTAAAACAGCAAATTTCCAATTAGCCAAGAAACACTCACCCTTTCCTTGCTAAGTAAATTGTCATGGGCTGCCATGTTCGCCTCTGGTATTGCTCAATCCAACCTTGTCACTAGAAAATAACCAGCAGATTCTTAGACCCACTCGCCCACTCCACCATCACTTCATTTCCTTCTTCGTCAACACCCCGACACTTCCCTCCTCCATTTTCTTTCCTTCACTCGAACCAGACCCGGTCATGAGCACCCTTACAGCTTCGGATTGCCCAGCAGCGACCAACTCTGTTCTGCCTTGCTTCGGAGCCACCACAGCTGACCGCGAAGCCCTCAGCGCGTCCGGCATCTCTTCTCTCTCCCCCGTAAGCGCGAGCCAGGCAGGTAGAGTTTCAATTGACTTGGTACAAGTCTAGAGCTGCTATTAAGGTCTTGATTATACGGACTAGCTCCGCCTAGCTATGTACGTGGAAATCGGCGCTTGTTTTCACTGTTTAGGTGCGGAATTTGGGTGTCGAAGCTCTGTCCAGAGCTGGGTTGGGAACAAGAGGAGCTGTCCTTAGGGTCTAGGGTGCACGGATAAGCTTCTTATAGCTTTGCATGTGTGATCTATGGATTGCTGTAGCTGTTGAGTCCGAAGTTGGGTGTCAGAATGCCGCTCTTGAACCGAGTAGACCTCTGATGCTGTCGGCCAGTGTTGGGGAGTTGTAGGTGTCGAGATTTGCTCAGTTGACAGCCAATAGACCCCGTTTTGTTATCAAGCTTCATTAGACTCAATTTCAGCTTGGGATTATACTAGTTGGAGAGATCAAGAGGCTCGGGAAACTTCGGAACCCTATCTGGATTTCCCCGGACCAACTTCATAATTCGGGGTAGTTTGTGTGCGACTAGAGTTTAACTAGGGACTGCTTAGTGCCACCGAGGGAGCTCCGGTAGTGACAGGACCTCGGAATCCACACGGATGGAGGCTGAGGGGATGCCGAAGTCATGTTTGGATTATCTCGAACCTTCTTTATCCTTAGGACAGCTAGCATGCTCGAACCAAGTGGTCCTAAGTTAGTTTGAAAACTTCTCGACTTCGAATTACTCTGTTTTGTAGTACGTTGAGTCAAATCCGGTTTGGAGGTGACGAAACAGCTTGGTCTATGTCACTCGGATGAGTTCTAGGCCTCGCTGTCTTAATTCCAGCTTTATACGTAAATTTGAATTAGTTAGTCTAGGAAGTAGATTGACAAAATTAAGGAAAATGAAGATGTGGGAAGCTATTGGCCATAGTGCCTCCTTACCGAGCCTATTGGAATCTAGGACCCATACCTGACTTATAGGAAAACGACGATTGTCAGAATGGGTAATATCGTAGTAATTCATTAGCTCCTTCCATCGCAATAAGAATGAGTTGGATTTTAACCCGCAAGAGTCCCAGATGGTATAGGGCCTATAGTAAGATTTGGACGTTTTATTGTGCATGCTAGAATTTATGGACATTTGGATTGCATCTTAAATTTACATATTCTTTTCTGTTGACCACAGGTACTGTGAATGCTAGTACGAGCACCTAGAGAGGGTGAATAGGTGCGAAAACAAACTTTTGTGAAGTATAGTGTAAAACTTTACTTTTAACCTGAGTTTGTTTAACAGTAGACTTTAAAATAGAAACGAGACTCTAACAATTGAATAAAGTTACGAGTAAAGTAAAAGAGTTTAGGGAAGAGAATAAGAACATAAGATTTATAGTGGTTCGGCTTAATTCAAGCCTACGTCCACTCTCCCGCACTGACAGCCCATCGGCTGGATTTCACTATGAAACAAAAGAGTCGTTACAGTATCACGTCCCTGATTCTACAGTGTAGAAACTCTACTACACTTCCTCAAAGTCTCACAAATGTATAAACTCTCTTTTGAGTATAAGTTTACGCTCAACAATTGAATTGACAAAGACCAAGGAGCTTCAGACTTTGGAATTTATCTATCGCGCACACACTTGAATAACTAGAACATCTTTCTTATATACTCCTCCATGCATTTATAACCGTTGGCACTTTCCAAATGAGCTCTTCCAATCTACCAGTTGGACAGAATCAATTAGGGAGATTTTGAGTTATTTAAGGAATATGACGATAGCCCACCAATCTTGCTCGCCCATACGATCAGGATCTAGGTTTCCATAAGTAGAACCTTCCAAGTATGCTTTGCCAATCAACGAATCTAAATTACCTTAATCAAAACGAATAATAGATTCCGAGATGCTATATCCAGCCGAGAGAACTTCCTTAGTCGATAGAATCAAATCCTTAAAAGAAATACTCAATTTTGGATAGGTCTTATTCGATGGTCTAGAAACTGTCAATGAGGGTAGACTTTGAATCTTGAGTCTGGTGGTTCGGCGGTCTTCAGACTTTGACGAAAGAGTCCACAAGTCTTCAGACTAGACTGATGGAAACGTTTTGTCAGCTTCGAAACAAATACGGAAGTTTTCTCCAACAATCTCCCCCTTTTTAATGGTGACAAAACTTTCCTGCAGATTTGGATATTTTTGACCTGCAAGACAATACTCAAGCAAACATGGATATCTCACAAAAGATAATTGGCTTAGTGAAGATAGCATTAAATCTGCATCCACAGGAAATAAATAAGTTAGTCCTGTAAATAAACAACTATCTTTGCTATGAAATACCAACAGTGCAACAGTGCTTAAGATACTGCAGCAAACATTTAAACGATCAAAAAATCCAAATCCAAATCTAGTCACAACCAAACATCCAAACAAAAGTAAAGTTAATCAAAAGTCAAGTCAAACAAGAGTCAAATCTCAAATCTGCACCATCTCCCCCTTTTTGTCAGCATTAAAAAAGGTAGAGACGAAAAGAGAATGGAATTAGGATTGCTTTGGAACGCGAATAAGCTGGAAATTTCCCATCGACTGGACAATCCCTTCCAGCTTTTTTAAATCCTCCTTCAGTTGAGCCACTTCTTCACCCTTGGCATTTGCTTGAACTTGAAGAGCAAGGGCATGAATTTGATCATGCAAGGAAACTGAAGAGGCTTGACCTGCATTATGCAAGTTCTGAACTTCGCATCCCAGGGCATAAATTTGGCCTCGCATCTCCATAAGAATATCAAGCAGTTTTCGAAAGTCTGCTGAATTATCAATCTGAGTGCTTGCTTCTGCATGATCAGTAGGAGTATTGGCAGATGATGGCAAGTCAGCATGAGCACCCAGATTTGGCGATGAAACCTCATGACCTTCCTCAGGAAATTGAGATGCATAGATGTCTTCTGGATCTGCAGGTGAACGGCTAATATCTTCACTAGTAAAAGCAATTGAAGAGGTACCTTTTTTCTTAGCAACTCCCCCTGTTTCATTGCCTTCAGGCGGTGAGAAGTACTCTTCAGGCTCTGTTTCTTCTTGTTCACTTCTGCCCTCTTCTTCTTCTGCAGTCCTTTATTCCTCTGCTTCTTTTCTCATCGATTCTCTCTCTCCCCTGCTTTGCTCTTCTTCTTCTTCTTCTCTGTCTTGATCCTCTCTCTCCTCTGTCTCTGGAACAAAATGGTGTAGGTTTCTCAATGTAGGAGCGGAAATGGTGATATCGTCCTCATCTTCTTCATCCTCCAAGATGAGTGCTCTTCTTTTCTTGGATGGAGCTGTCATGGGCTCCTTCCCTTTCCGTTTTGCAGCCGAAGAAACTTGGTGAGTCTTGACAGGGGTTTTCTCCTTGAATAGCTCCAAAGTCTTGTTCAGCTCTTTCAGACGCATTTTGGAAACCATTTTCAGTCCCACCACCATTTGATCACAGGATCGAACACATAGAATCCTGGGAGGCTGAATATTCAAATGTTGAATAGCTTAGTAACAAGAGTTGAGTAAGGAAGTTGGCCCTTGTTTTTCACCATCGATCTATACATATGAAACATGATTGTGTGTGGAAGAGAGAATTTTTTGCCAGTGTTGATAGCATACATTAGCTTTGCTTCTGAGTTGGAGACATCAGTCTTCGAAGTCAATTTGGGTCTAAGGGAATTGATCACAATCTTGTGAAGCAAAATATTTGAGGCATTTATCCTCAAGTACGAGATTCGTCCTTTCGCCATTCCATCCCGAACAAGCTCTACTGTCGCACGACCAACAGACATACTAATTGATTGGAATGCCCTTCTTTCTATTCCAATCACATCAGCCAATATGTCCATGTCAACAATATAGTCCTGGTCTTGAACACTAAAAGAAAATCTATTCGCATCCAAGAAACTCATATTAGAATAGAAATAGGCAGTAAGTTCTGGATATGCCTCTGTCGTCTCAGAACAAAATCGCTCAAGCTGAAGTAGAGTGAATTTCTCTCGCAGCTTCACATTCAGAGAATCAAGAAAATCAAAGTCCACACTTCTTGGGTTGATCACCCCTCGCTTTAGCAACTTAGAGTAAAGTCACGTGTGTTCCTTCGAGCGAAACAAATCTGTCCTTTTGCTTCGAATATTTGTCAAAACACCCATTCTAGGCTTAAAATGAGTGTACATTTTGTCATCATCATTCCCATCGGGTTGACTAAGACCTCCAACACGTGGATCACTAGGGATATTTGCAAAAGCTAGTTCTGCCGTCCCCGCATGAGCAACTCCCAATCGTTCCATTGTTCACAAAAAGTGGGTTTCATTTCGATACCCTTTCTCTTCCAAAAATTCATCAATATAGTTCAAGGGAGTGCCTCCCTTCTTCAAAGCAGAGTAAAGCTTAAAGATAAAAGCGGGCTTTTGAGTTCTTACGGGTTCTGCATCTTCAATGATTTCTTCCTCCGCTCTATGATCAATATCCTGAGGTCTAGCTTGAGGAGATTGACGCGGTTGAGAATGTTGTGGGCTCTGCTGCTGTCTTGGAGATTCTTCTTCCTCGGTGAGGTCAAAATGCGTAGGACCCGCATGCATGTGTTGTGGTCCCCTGTTCGCGATCCTTGAAGACTTTCTTTGGGAAGCCATTCTCACAGTCTTTGAGAGATTCCAAACTCGATTCGCGAGAAAGATGAGAGCTTTGAAGATTAAACTAGAGAGTAAAAGTAAGAAAGTGATGTTCTGTCCTTTTAGGGTTTGTGAGGAAGACGATCAGTATATAAGGCAGTCGAAAAGAGGTATACAGAACGACGTAAAAGGAAAAATAGAAAATGCCTTTTCAAAAAATAACTGCCTTTTTGAAAAAAATAGATAACCGTCATTTCAAAAGATAACTTCTTTTTCGAAAAGGAATGATTGCAATAATTACGAAAACTGGGGAAGATAACATCAATCAATTACAGATTAATAGATGAACGTACCTTTTCGAGATTTTATCCGTAAGATAAAATTCTAAAATAGAAATAACTTACAGTCGTGAATCTTGAACTTCTGAGTCTGAGTATCTTTAGACTTTTATCCCTGAGTTTGAACTTCTTCAGACTTTAAGATATTGAGTCTGGAACGAATAAGCTCGAATTGACTTTTCTCCAGAGGCTTTGTAAAAATGTCCGCTAGTTGATTCTTTGAGTCAATGAATTGAATCAAGACTTCTCCATTTTGAACATGGTCTCTAATAAAATGATGTCGAATCTCTATATGCTTTGCTCTTGAATGAAGAATTGGATTTTTGGTAAGATTAATCGCGCTGGTGTTGTCGCATTTGATCTCAGTGCATGAGTCTTCGATTCCAAAGTCTCTTAGCTGTTGCTTTATCCACAAAATTTGTGAACAACAACTTCCAAGAGCCACATACTCGCCTCGCAAACTTGAAAGAGCTACAGTACTTTGCTTTCTTGAAAACCAAGATACTGTTCTGTTCCCAAGTAATTGACAAGTGCCCGAGGTGCTCTTTCTATCAACTCTGCATCCTGCTAGGTCTGCATCTGAATATCTAAGGAGAGTAAAGTCTCATTCTTTAGGATACCAGAGACCCAAATTAGAGGTTGATACAACGTATTTGATGATGCGTTTTGCAGCACTTAAATGAGATTCTTTGGGATCTGATTGAAATCTGGCACAAATACAAATACTAAACAAAATGTCAGGTCTAGAAGCAGTAAGATAAAGAAGTGAACCAATGATACTCCTGTATAGCTTCGGGTCAACTTTCTTTCCTCCTTCATCTTTGTCTAGCTTCGAGGAACTTGACATTGGTATATCGCTCTTTTGCAATTCTCCAAGCCGAACTTTTTAACAAGTTCTTTAGCATATTTTTCTTGGTGGTTGAAAGTTCCTTCCTTCAATTGTTTTACTTGAAGTCCGAGAAAGAAGGATAGTTCACCCATCATGCTCATTTCAAACTCATCCTGCATAGCCTTAGAGAATTTCTTGCACAGATTTTCATTAGGTGATCCAAAAATAATATCATCAACATAAATTTGAACAAGTAAAAAGTTATTGCTTTCTCTTTTGATAAACAATGTAGTATCTACTTTACCTTTAACAAAGCCATTTTGGATTAAAAACTTACTTAATATGTCGTACCAAGCTCGAGGTGCTTGCTTTAAACCGTATAGCGCCTTTTTCAGTCTGAATACAGAGTTTGGTTTCCTTGGGTTTTCAAAACCGGGAGGTTGTTCTACATAGACTTCCTCTTGGATAAATTCATTTAGGAAAGCGCTTTTGACGTCCATTTGGAATAACCTGAAATTCTTATAACAAGCAAAAGCAAGTAATAATCTAATTGTTTCTAACCTTGCTACTGGTGCGTAAGTCTCATCATAGTCTATCCCTTCTTCTTGCGTATATCCTTTGGCCACGAGTCTTGCTTTGTTCCTTATGACTTTTCCTTTCTCGTTCATCTTGTTCCTGAAAACCCATTTAGCTCCAATAATAGATTTACCTTTTGGTTTAGGAGTCAATTCCCAGACATCATTGATACTGAATTGCCTGAGTTCTTCTTGCATAGCTTCAATCTAGCTTTCATCAGTTAAAGCTTCTTCTATGCTCTTGGGTTCTATTTCAGAAATAAGAGCCACAGCATTAGACTCTTCACGCCTTTTGGATCTTGTACGAATTCCGTCATTAATGTCACCAATAATGAGTTCTTTGGGATGACTAGACTTGTGCTTCCAGTTGCTGGTTGAATTGTTAGACTATTGATATTTTTCTTCATTTGATTCTTCAACGATCATTCGTTGCTAGTCTTCTGAAGTCTGAGCTGCTTCTGGAGATTTAGACTTTGTAAAGTCTGGAGCAAGTTCAGATTCTTCAGGTTGAGTCTGAATCGATTGATTTTGTATAAAGTCTTGAAATTTGACATTCATCGATTCCTCCACAGATTGAGTCCTTTTGTTGTATACTCTGTAAGCTTTGCTGGTGGTTGAATATCCAAGGAAGATGCCTTCGTCTGATTTTTCTTCAAACTTACTAATTCAATCATTTGCATTTTTCAATATAAAACATTTGCATCCAAACACATGAAAATAGGAAACAATTGGCTTCTTTCCTTTGAACAACTCATAGGGAGTTTTCTCCAGAATAGGCCTTAAGACTCTATTAATAATATAACACGCTGTAGAGACTGCTTCAGCCCAAAAACAAGAGGAAATGTTACTTTCAATTAATAAGGTTCTAGCCATTTCTTGCAACGATCTATTCTTCCTTTCCACAACTCCATTCTGTTTTGGAGTGTATGGTGAGGAGAATACATGCTGAAAACCAGATTCATCACAGAATTTAGCAAAGTCTTGATTTTCAAACTCACCTCCATGGTCTGTCCGTATACTTGAAATAACATACCCTTTCTCATTTTGAACTTTCTTAGCAAATTTTATAAAATAAGAAAATGTTTCAGACTTACTTGCCAGGAAATATACCTAAGTGAATCGTGAATAATCATCCACTATTACTAGGCAATATTTCTTACCTCCAATGCTCTAGGTTCTGGTTGGTCCAAAGAGATCCATATGCAAGAGCTGCAGCACATGATTAGTAGAAACTTGATTTATTGGTTTGAAAGAGTTTCTAACATGTTTTCCCAATACACACGGTGTGCATAATTCAGATTTTTGATATGTCAGGTTGGGTAGTCCACGAACAAGCTTCTTTGCAGAGATTTTGGCTATTTGCTTCATGTTGATGTGGCCAAGTTTTCTATGCTAGAGATTAGCTTCCTCTTGAATTGAAATTAGACATTTGGATTTTTCTGATTTAATATCCAAGAGATATATATATTCCCATGTCTTCGCCCTGTGAATGTCTGAGAGGAGTCTTTACTGGTTCCTGAACATATTCCTTCTTGAAAGTTGATTTTGTAACCTGTGTCGCACAGTTAGCTGATACTCAGCAAGTTGTAGTTGAGTCCTTCCACTAATGAAACGTTACTGATTGTGAGACTTCCAATCTTTACGGTTCCGTATCCCACAATTCTGCCTTTGCTATTTCCTCCAAAAGAAACTTTTCCACCATTGACTTGCATAAGCTTTATGAAACAACTTGAGTCTCCTGTCACATGTCTTGAGCATCCACTATCCAAGTACTATTTAACCTTTTTCTTGATAGTGACCTGCATTTAAAAAAGAACTCAAGCTTTCTTTGGTACCCATACTTTCTTGGGTCCAATGGAGTTAGTGCAATATACAGTCTTTGCCCAAACCTTCTTAACAGGTTTCCAAACCATAGGACATTCTTTCTCAAAATGTTCTGAGCTGTTGCACTTAGAACATTTAAGAGCACTGCGGCCTACATGTTTTACAAAGACTTTTTGAAAATGATTTCTATAAAAATCTTTTGTAGGTTTTTGTTTAATTCTTTCCTTTACTTTTGGGAAATCAATTAGAGGAATGGTTTCAGTAGTCATTCCCAAACCTGATTTGTTAAAGTAAGGTCTTTGTGCTGAAAGAATCTTTTCTAATTTCTCAGATCCTATAGAAATTTTTTTTGAAACACTTGAAATATCATTTTTCAAAAGTGCATTTTCTTTTGAAAGAGAGTCTGCATTTTCTTTCAAAGCAATAACACTTTTATCTAAATTTTCGACCTTTTCTTTCCAAACAATCTCCTGTTGCTTCAATGCAGAATTTTCTCTTTTTAGTTTGGAAATCCTCTTGAGAGAGGTTTTGAGACTAAGACACAATTCATCAATATATTTAGAGACTTTAGTAGGAATTTTAAAATTATTTACCTCGATTTCACTGTCTGAGTCTGAGTCTATCTCAGAGTTTGAATCTGATTCTGATTGTGCCATTAGACAAATATTAGCATAATCATCATCACTCTCTTTACACTCGGTATCACTCCAAGTTTCTGCTTTGAGAGCTTTTCTGTATTTCTCAGCTTTTCTTTTCTTTTTCTTCAGTAAGGGACAGTTGGGTCTGATGTGTCCCTTTTTCTTGCATTCAAAACAAATCACATCTTTATTGGATTCATCATCCTCAGCTGATTTATTTTGAAACTTTTGAGAACTTTGTTTCCTCAAGTTGAATTTTTTTCCCTTTTTGTTCAGTTTTCTGAACCTTCTTATCATGAGAGCAAGCTCTTCATCATCCATATCGTCTTCTGAATCTGTAACATCAGAATCATCATTAGATTTTAATGCAATAGATTTTTTTACCTTTAAGATCCTCATCTTCATTGATTTGCTCCACTTCATAAGACTGAAGAGTGCCAACCAATTCGTCAACAGAGAGTGGCATGATCCTTTGTGTCTCCCTTATTGAGGTCTTCACGTAATTCCAATCTTTGGAAAGTCCACGCAGTAACTTGTTAAATTTCATGGGTCTAGAGATTGGTTGACCTTGATATTCAAGACCATTCACAATTTCTGTAAAATGACTAAACATGTTAGTAATAGATTCTCCTGGTTTCATCTTGAATGCTTCATATTGACCGAGCAGAATATTGATTCTGGTTTCTTTCACTCGATCGGTTCCTTCATAGGTGATGTGCAATCTATCCCACACTTCTTTAGCTGTTTCACAAGAAGATCTATTATATTCAGTGGGAGATAATGCACAATATAAAGAATAAATTGCTTTTGCATCAAGAGCTTGTCTCTTGGTTATCTCTTCTTGAGTCATCTCGCTGGACTCAACAGCTTCTTTTCCCCTTTCTGAGACTGTTGTAGTTTTAGGAATAATTTCTTTGTCTACCACATCCCATTCAAGAGGGTCTTTCGATCTTAGGAATGCCTCATCTTGTTTTTCCATATACTGTATTCCTTCCTATCAAAGTAAGGTGGTCTGGTGTTGCTTTGCCCTTCAACCAAACCTGGAGCCAACAGACTAGCCATGGATCGTTAACTCTGAAGTAAAAACACTTCAATTTAAATGAGTACACAGGCTCTGATACCAATTGTGAATGCTAGTACGAGCATCTAGAGGGGGTGAATAGGTGCGAAAACAAACTTTTACGAAATATAGTGTAAAACTTTACTTTTAACCTGAGTCTGTTTAACAGTAGACTTTAAAATAGAAACGAGACTCTAACAATTGAATAAAGTTACGAGTAAAGTAAAAGAGTTAAGGGAAGAGAATAAGAACACAAGATTTATAGTGGTTCGGCTTAATCCAAGCCTACGTCTACTCTCCCGCACTGACAGCCCACCGGCTGGATTTCACTATGAAATAAAAGAGTCGTTACAGTATCACGTCCTTGATTCCACAGTGTAGAGACTCTACTACACTTCCTCAAGGTCTCACAAATGTATAAACTCTCTTTTGAGTACAAGTTTACGCTCAACAATTGAATTGACAAAGAACAAGGAGCTTCAGACTTTGGAATTTATCTATCGTGCACACACTTGAATAACTAGAACATCTTCCTTATATACTCCTCCATGCCTTCATAACCGTTGGTACTTTCCAAAGGGGCTCTTCCAATCTACCCGTTGGACAGAATCAATTAGGGAGATTTTGAGTTATTTAAGGAATATGACGATAGCTCACCAATCCTGCTCGCCCATACGATCAGGATCTAGGTTTCCATAAGTAGAACCTTCCAAGTATGCTTCACCAATCAACCGATCTAAATTACCTGAATCAAAACGAATAATAGATTCCGAGATGCTAAATCCAGCCGAGAGAACTTCCTTAGTCAATAGAATCAAATCCTTAAAAGAAATACTAAATTCTGGATAGGTCTTCTTCGACGGTCTAGAAACTGTCAATGAGGGTAAACTTTGAATATTGAGTCTGGTGGTTCAGACTAGACTGATGGAAACGTTTTGTCAGTTTCAAAACAAATACAAAAGTTTTCTCCAACAGGTACAACTTCCCAGTAAGACTATAGACATCAAGTTGGAAAGTGCTGATGGTTAGTTAGATAAATAATGTATGGACCGATTGGCTTGTTCCTTTTACTTGCAAATAGTATTGCATTGCCTTATGTGATGTTGGATTATTGAATTGCTGCACCATGGTAATGGTACAATCGACTACCGTTGGTCCTCGTGACGACGATGCCTCGGGTGTGAGATACCTGGGAGGGGTAATGCAGTGCCCTCCGGAAGCTTGAGGATGGGTATTGTAGGACTCTCAAGGGTTCCTCGTGATGCTAGGTTGGGTGCGAGATGCCTGAAGGGGTTAACATGGTGCCCTTTGGTTG
This sequence comes from Eucalyptus guilfoylei, assembly GCA_016097605.1. Classification (NCBI taxonomy): domain Eukaryota; kingdom Viridiplantae; phylum Streptophyta; class Magnoliopsida; order Myrtales; family Myrtaceae; genus Eucalyptus; species Eucalyptus guilfoylei. Next base: position 34,229,986 of record CM027862.1, on the reverse strand, counting down.
CCTGGTGAAGGATTCGATTCTTACCAAATGCCTTGGGTGCAGGATGCTTGGAGAGGCTAGTAAGTGAGGGAGGAACTAGGCACTCTCCAGAAGCCAGGGAACAAGGCGTAAGTTCCTCGAGGGATGCCTTGAGATGCCAGATAGGGTGCGAGATGCCTAGATGGGTTATGCCCTAACTTTGTAAAAGATGGTGGCAGCTAGACTCCTCGAGGAGCCACGTATGTTTGTTGTGAGGACAATGGCTATCTACGCATGATCATGTGCATGCATTGTTATACTATGATGTGTGGTGGCATACCTGATGACATATGTGCATATAATAGCTTGTATTGATGCTTTTAATGTTGCCTGTGCGTGTTGTACTCTTTGTTAATGAGAAATAATATTATTGGTAAACATCATCGTTTGTGAGAGCTTGGTAGAGGCCACCCACGTGAATACTAAGCTTCTTAAGCAAGTTGTGATTATTGTGTTTTTGATCTCAAGAAGGGTCCATGGTTGAGGGTCCCTTACTGATGATGCTTATAAAAAGGTTCTCAAGCAAGTTGTGTCACCCTATTTGTTAGTGGTTTTATGCTTATACCTAGTTAGCGGATCCTCCACTTGCTGAGTTTTACTCACCTCAGTTGATTTTACAATTTTTCCAGGTTGAGTCAAGTTGATCCCGCTTGCTTCCTATCAAGTTCTGTATGGCACGCCTGTGAATTTCTCCTGGTACTGTGACGAGGTGGAAGACCCTCACATGCTCGGAGCCACTTTCCTCCAAGTCGCTTGCTTGATGATCGTGGACATAGAAGTGCCTATAGGCTCCACCGCTCTTCGATTTGTGGCCCTGTATGGCCGTGTTGGTGGACGCTTGGTAGGACTTCTCCCACTACAAAGTGGTGGCCACGATAGAGGCGGTCCTGCACGATAGGTAGGCCATTGAGGGGGCAGCCAAAATCTGAGATGGAGGTGGATAGATGGCATGATAGGCGAAAAACTAGAGAGAGAGTTCTATAGGACGAGGCCAGGGAAGGGCAATCATGTAGATGCTGGGTTGCTATTCTTTTGTTTGTTTGTTTTATTTTTTTTTAAAGCCCCGTGTCTTTTGTTTTTTTAGAAACTTGCTTGAACTCTTTGTATATAAATAAGCCTGCCGCAGGAAAGAAACGAAGCTTGATGGTTGTCCCCCAGTTCTACAGTTGTTCTCTTTCTTTTATTGCTTTTTCTGCTCCCGCTTATTCATTTCTAGGTTTTGAAAGTATCATGAGTTTGCAGTCGATACTCGCTGCGTTGTTTTTCTCAAAGAGCGAGTTGGAATGAAAGGAGTTGTCGCGCGCGCCAGGAATGGCGGAAGTGACGTGCTGCCCATTTGTGTGGTATCAGAGCTTAAGGATTAGATCGAGTGATAAGGCATTTGAATAGAATAAGGACTAGAAGATGTCATAGAAAGTTTATGGATCAACAAGCATTTGTGTGGTATCAGAGCTTAAGGATTAGATGGAGTGATAAGGCATTCGAATAGAATAAGGACTAGAAGATGTCATAGAAAGTTTATGGATCAACGAGCGACAAAAGTCACTCTTGACTCTATATGAGCACAAGTTTTGTGCTGTTTGTTGATTGTATAGCAACCTACTGTCATTGATTTTATTCGGGCAAAACAAGGAAAATGGCCCGTAGCGATAGACTAAGAGCCGATGCTTTTACTTCAAAGGTTGAACCACGAATGGAAGACATATATATGATATTGACAACTATAATGGAAAGGCAAACACAACAACAACCCCAATCCCAACCTCAACCTCAACCTCAGGTCTAGTAGAACAGTTTTTGAAACTGAAACCTCCAATTTTCTCTGGAATAGGAGACTCTAGAGAGGCAGAGAAATGGATTGACTGTATGGAATGAATCTTCAAACTGCTTGATTGTAACAATGTAGAGAAGATGGTCTTGGTAGGGTACCGGTTGGAGGGGGATGCGAAGTATTGGTGGAGAGCATCTCAAGACACCATCTTTCTACCTGATTCGGTAGGAACGTGGGACGACTTCATGAAAGCTTTTTACAAGAAGCATTTTTCGAATTGTGCCAATGACCGAAAGATGACTGAGTTTGTTGAACTGAGTCGGAAAGAACTCACTATGGACTATTATGTGGCTAAATTCTTTGAGTTTTCCAAGTAGGCTCCTAGACTGGTTGAGGACCTTCAAGAAAAGGCTAAGCGATTCTTGAAAGGTTTAAGGACTTATATTGAAAAGCAATTAGTACCTTTCAATAATAAGGATTATACTAAGATATACAAGCGAGCCCAGCTCGTGGAATAAGAATTGATCAGGGAAAAGGCTAAGAGTGATGGATGGATAGACCAACGAACCAATGAGATCTGTCATGGTAAAAGGCCCTATCCCTCTCGTGGAGCACCGTGGGAGGCGAAGAAGAAAGAAACTTTGGGAAGAATGGAAGGGATCAACCTATGGGGGGGATGCCTTATAAGAGGGGATGCCTTATAAGAATGGTCCTTGCGGGAGGTATGGCAAAACTCATGGACTTGGACCATGCACAGAACCTCAGAAGTGTTTTGGGTGTGGATAACTTGGTCATCCAAAGGAATTGTCCGAAAGAGAGGCAGCAATTGAATGTTGGTAATGAGCAGCAAGTACAACAACCTTGGAATGGTCTAGCTGGCCAAGCAAATCAAAGGCCCGCAGCTCAAGGAAGGGTATGTATGGTTACCCAAGAGGAGGTGTAGACCTTCAAAACCGTCATCTCATGTACAATTTCTCTGAATGACAAGAATGCTTACATTTTGTTTGACACGGGTGCAACACATTCTTTCGTATCTGATCAGTATAAGAGGCTACGTGAATTAGAAGTTAGACCACTTGAAACTGTTCTTAGTATCTCTACGCCACTAGTGAGTGTGGTCTTTTCTTCGTTGGTCTACAAGGACTACAAGATCTCTATAGGAGAACAAGATCTAAGAATAGACTTAGTGGTGATGGATATGTACAACTTTGATGCCATCATAGGAATGGATTGGCTTAGTAAACAACGAGCTCAGGTGGACTGTCATGAGAAAGTGATTCAGTTTAATCCACCTAATGAGTGTAGTTTTGAGTTTCATGGGGCAAAGTCTAGTCTGTCAGTAGCCCTAATCACGGTGATAGAAGCACAAAAACTGCTTGATGAAGGATGTCAAGGTTATTTGGCAATAGTTAAGGACCAAAAGCGAGATGAAAGGAAATTAGAAGACATTTCGATTATAAGAGAATTTCTGGATGTATTTCCTGAAGAATTGCTAGGACTACCCCTAGAACGTGAAATTGAATTTGTGATTGAGTTAATTCCAGGGACAGAACCAATTTCAAAGGCTCAGTATAGAATGGCCCTGGCAGAACTTAAGGAATTGAAAGTGCAGTTATAGGAACTGTTAGACAAGGGCTTTATTGAACCAAGTGTGTTAGGTGAATTGCAAGTGCACAATATCGACAAGTAATAAAGTGATGAGTGAGTATCGTTCCCACTAGGATTGTCTCTAATTATCCAATTACTTACTGTCACGACCTCTCTTTTTTCGTCCGGGGAAAAAGAAGAAAGGTTTAGGGGTATTTGCCTAAAGAGGCGGACCAATGGCCCTAGATTAGGCGTGGGCTCTCCCAAGCCCATACCTCGCGCGACGTTGGATTTCATATTTCAATTCTTAACAACCTAAATATTTCTAGGAGTCGCCACTAGCCTATTGGGGTCGGCTAGAAACCAATCAAGACACGGGAGTGTTGTCTCGATTCCTACGCAACCAGAGATTTCTAGGAACGGGGACTTGTTTACGCTAATGTTTCTATTAGCGCCCTTGCGGTACCACTAACTTGAAAGGTTGTTCATCTAAATGGCCACACAATCTTAATTACCAATTATCATCCTTATAAAACCGTTAAGCGTCCATGCAAATGTTTTTGTACGTTCGTTTTCCTTAATTTCTAGACTAATCCTAACATAATTTAGAAGAGAAATTTACACTCAAATTAATGAAAAGCGGCGCATAAGTAAACATCCAAGAAATTGAAATGACTTGAAAATAAACGCGGAAAAGGTAAACCCGATACAAGTCGGGCAAATAATATTACATGGCCTTGTTATCACGCCCCGGGACAGGACCCCCATGAGCAAAATGAGAATTCAAATATGCATGAAATTACTCTATACGCATGAAATTACTTTAAATAGTTTTAATCTACGCAAAATTGATTATTTATAAAAATGGTTATAAAATACCAAAATAGCATTAAATTAGGAAAATGACCTTTTAAAATTAGGAAAATTTCATATATGTCATTTCTATCCTAATTTGATGCTATCTAACATTTTTTTGATATTTTTGAAATTTTCATATTTTTCTCTTTTTTTTTAAAAAAATTAATAATAATTCCTTAAATCGATCTATGCTAACATGGAGTAACACAACACATGAATATCACAATAATCAAGCTCAAATCAACCGCTTCAAGATCGAAGCTTAGTTTGGGTATTTTGTCGAACACTTGGCGTGCATTAAACTAGCCCCAATAGCCTCCTCGAGCCATGTTTGCAGCCTTCAATCTCCACTCATAAGCAATCTCATGCGGATATAAAGTATCAAGATTATACTACCACATTCAAGGAGTAATACTAGATAGAAATCACAGCTTAAAACACACGAAAACCAAGCTGGAATTGTCATCAAATATGCGGGTTTGATCTGATTTTGTAAATCTGGGTTTGAACCCAAATCAAGCAAACAGGTTGAATGCCCATATTCAAGCCCCGATACTCATCACATACGAGATCTAAGGGAAACACTACTTAATCCGAGTGAAAGTAGGTAACATGAGATTTCAAATGCAACAAACATCATAGAGAATGACCAACCGAGCACATCAGAACAACCTCTTCAAGAAGCACACATGCAAAACTCTTGAAGAGATTTCAAACACTTACAAAAATTTCAGCCTCAGAAATCAGTTTTCCGGGCTGGTTTTCCTCTTGATTTTCATGATCAAAACACGCTCAAAATCGAAAAAAATAATCTAGGATGCTTACCTTGCTTCCTAGTTTCCCTTTCAAGTGGTTCTTGGCCCAAGAAACCAAGAAATTATCCTCGGGGGCCCGTGGGAGTTGGCTTCTTCAACTGGGAATGAGATCTGCAAAAAAAAGAACTGACAACGAAGGTTTTTGTTAACCTCTAAAATTAAACTTCAAGACCTCTTTTGTTGGAAAACTTGACACCAAACCAAACTATGTGTATTATAGTTTGGGATAAAGTTCAATATTTTCCTCATTTGTCTCTTAATTTTCTCAAAAACACTCGCTTTCTCTCATCCGTGACCAACCGGGCTCAACACTAAAAAAATTTTCCGACTTTCTTGGCCCGCCAGGAGGGTGGTTTTCGGGGGGCTTTAGGAGACCTTCCCGAACTCCGTTTTGGACGTGCGACCTATGGATAGAAAGATATTTGAGTGAAGTTTAACTCTCTAGTTGAAGTTTTTGGCTAATTTTCGCCTCAGGTGTGTGAAAATCTCACTTTTCTCTCTCTAGGTCGGTCTGGAATTTCTGGGTTTCCTTTTCTGGAGTTGCTTCTGAGGGCTTCTTTGGGGAACGATTCCGAGCTCTACCCTCTCTCTCTCTTCTCTTTTCTCTCCTCCCTCGAAAGACCTTCCTTCCGTCATCTTATCCCCCGAATTAAGGGATTTTTGGTCGGTCTTTTGTCCACCTACCAAGCCTGCAAACTGAGCTGGTTCACCTACTCTTCTAACTTAGCCAATTTTTTAACTTCTGCAGCTGTTGAGTGTGCGGACTTTGCTGCGATTTTCCGTGCTTTCAGCAGCTTATCCCTGGCCAATTTCCGTCCACTTGCACTGCTATATATGTTCTTCTATCACGTGCAAAGATCAGGCTGATTGAGATGCTGAGTAGGATATGGTGGGGCCACAAATAAGCTTACTTAGTAGCTCCGAAATGAGGCTAAATCATGGACTGAGATTTGGCAGCTGGTTTGGGTGCTTTAATCCGTCAACTTGGCTGCGGTTTTTAATCAATTAGCAATTTCATGTATAGTAGTTTAAGATCTTGACCATTTTTCGCAATTGTCTCCACCCAATTTTGCAAAAGAGTCCCTCAAAGTTGGCCACTTTCTTGCCCGAGAATGTCCAATTCAATGCAATTTGGTCATTTTTGGCCCGATTTGATTGATTCGACCTGGCCCAAGCTCAATTTCAACTTAATTTGGGGCTAAGATGATGATTTAAGGGCTCGGGTGAAATTTTGCAAAATTTGCGAATTGGTCCCTCAACTTTTGGAAATTGCATTTTGGCCCCAGATTTGCCATTTTAATTCCAATTTGACCTCCTGGGCTTGGCTAGTCACATTTAGATCATTGGCCCCAACTTTTTATCTTTTTTTATCTTCTTTTTTTTTTTTTTAGGGAAAACATCTTCTATTTAAAAAAATATACTAAACACCTAGATGAAATATTTTTGAGTAAAAATTTAGGTGTCAACAGCTGCCCCTCTTTGGAAGGAAGCTCAAAGAGATTTCTTTCAAAGATAAGGTGACACCTAATTTTTGTTTGTTTTTTTTTTTTTTAATGTTTTTGGTTTTTTTTTTTTTTTTTTACAATAATAAAATGAAAATGCAAGTGAGCTTAATGTAAAGAGTGTGGTCTAGAGATGTACCTGTGAACAATTGGAAAAGTGTGGTTTAAGGCAGTCCCACGAACCTTGTGGTTTAAGGCTGTCCCACTAACCGTGTGGTTTAAGGCAGTCCCACTAACCGTGTGGTTTAAGGCAGTCTCACTAACCTTGTGGTTTAAGGCAGTTCCACTAACCGTGTGGTTTAAGGCAGTCCCACTAACCTTGTGATTTAAGGCAGTCCCACTAACCTTGTGGTTTAAGGCAGTCCCACGAACCTTGTGGTTTAAGGCAGTCCCATTAACCTTGTGGTTTAAGGCAGTTCCACTAACCGTGTGATTTAAGGCAGTCCCACTAACCGTGTGGTTTAAGGCAGTCCCACTAATCTTGTGGTTTAAGGCAGTCCCACTAACCGTGTGGTTTAAGGCAGTCCCACTAACCTTGTGGTTTAAGGCAGTCCCACTAACCGTGTGGTTTAAGGCAGTCCCACGAACCGTGTGGTTTAAGGCAGTCCCACTAACCGTGTGGTTTAAGACAGTCCCACTAACCGTGTAAATTGTATGGTTTGAGGATGACCAAGAACCTTTCGAAAATGCATGGTTTAAGGCTGACCCATAAACCCTTTGGAATTGCAAGGTTTAAGGATAACCAAGAACCTCTTGAAAATGCATGGTTTAAGGCTGACCCATGAACCTTTTGGAATTGCGTGGTTTATGGATGACCAAGAACCTCTTGAAAGTGCATGGTTTAAGGCTAACCAATTAACCTTTTGGAATTGTGTTTTGAAAATGCATGGTTTGAGGCCAACTCATGAACTTTTTAGAATTGCGTGGTTTAAGGATAACCAAGAACCTCTTGAAAGTGCATGGTTTAAGGCTAATCCATGAACCCTTTGAAATTGCGTGGTTTAAGGATGACCAAGAACCTGTTGAAAATACATGGTTTAAAGCTAATCCATGAACACTTTAGAATTGCATGGTCTAAGGATAACCAAGAACCTCTTGAAAATGCATGGTTTAAGGCTAACCCATGAACCCTTTGGAATGGCATCTTGAAAATACATGGTTTAAGGCTAATCCATGAACCCTTTAGAATTGCAAGGTTTAAGGATAACCAAGAACCTTTTGAAAATATATGGTTTAAGCCTAACTCATAAACCATTTGAAATTGCAAGGTTTAAGGATAACCAAGAACCTTTTGAAAATGCATGGTTTAAGGCTAACCCATGAACCTTTTGAAATTGCAAGGTTTAAGGATAACCAAGAACCTTTTGAAAATGCATGGTTTAAGGCTAACTCATGAACCCTTTGAAATTGCAAGGTTTAAGGATGACCAAGAACCTCTTGAAAATGCATGGTTTAAGGCTAACCCATGAACCCTTTGGAATGGCATCTTGAAAATACATGGTTTAAGGCTAATCCATGAACCCTTTAGAATTGCAAGGTTTAAGGATAACCAAGAACCTTTTGAAAATATATGGTTTAAGGCTAACTCATAAACCATTTGAAATTGCAAGGTTTAAGGATAACCAAGAACCTTTTGAAAATGCATGGTTTAAGGCTAACCCATGAACCCTTTGGAATGGCATCTTGAAAATACATGGTTTAAGGCTAATCCATGAACCCTTTAGAATTGCAAGGTTTAAGGATAACCAAGAACCTTTTGAAAATATATGGTTTAAGGCTAACTCATAAACCATTTGAAATTGCAAGGTTTAAGGATAACCAAGAACCTTTTGAAAATGCATGGTTTAAGGCTAACCCATGAACCTTTTGAAATTGCAAGGTTTAAGGATAACCAAGAACCTTTTGAAAATGCATGGTTTAAGGCTAACCCATGAACCCTTTGAAATTGCAAGGTTTAAGGATGACCAAGAACCTCTTGAAAGTGCATGGTTTAAGGCTAACCCATGAACCCTTTGAAATTGTGTGGTTTAAGGATAACCAAGAACCTTTTGAAAATGCATGGTTTAAGGCTAACCCATGAACCTTTAGAATTGCAAGGTTTAAGGATAACCAAGAACCTTTTGAAAATGCATGGTTTAAGGCTATCCCATGAACCCTTTGAAATTGCAAGGTTTAAGGATAACCAAGAACCTTTTGAAAATGCATGGTTTAAGGCTAACCCATGAACCCTTTGAAATTGCGTGGTTTCACTGGAGGAACCTGTCATTCGAGAATATTCTAAAATGGATACTGCACATCAAATAGTATTCATTATAATAAGTATTCTAGTAGTGAAAGCATACTAGATGAGATCAATTTCAGCACATGTCATCAGAAACAATATCAAAAGTGTATCGGTAATGAGAAGGCAATGATTGCATAAATAAATCAAATTAATTCCGACCACTTGACAAACTCGCAAAACTGTCATCACGCTCGGATGATATCATTAATCGTCAAATTCTCTTGGGAGAAAAATCCTTGTTGAAATGACCTTGACTTATGAGAAAGGTCTGTTAAGTATGCCGAGCAAGGACACCTAGTCAGAAAGGGCTTCTCGCATATTCTCAAGAAAATGGCTATTTGATCCCATCTACTCATGTGGGAAATAAACTGATCACTAAACCTCACTCTTCCAGTGTGCAAGGCTTTGAATCATTCGCAATAAGTACACATTGACCAATCAAAGAGGTCTTTTAGGAGGACCGTAGTGCAGGTTTGGTCATGGTTTTAGCAATGGATAAGCATCATTGGCTATGAAATGAATTAATCACCGATCAACATCTTCGCCGGGTTTACAAGTCAAGAAACCTTAAGATGAGATAAGATAACCTTGCTCTCACTTCTTCAAGCGACATCTTCTTTAGAGAGTCCTAATTTCCACTTGAATTATCCCAATCTGAAGAGACTTCGGAGTAGGTTGTAATATTGGTTTGGTGAAAGGCTCAAAAGGCTCAACACTTTTTCGAAGAGGGATTTGAGAGTTGGTGATTGTCATGGCATCATTACCTTATCATCCCTTTGTTTTCTTCTTTTAAAGCACTCGGCTTTTAAAATTCAAATTGTCTCGAAAGTTCTGTGACTAATCATCCTAACATAATGGCTTTTGCATTTGCAATGATTTTCTTTTCAATGCAGGCATTTTTTTTTTGCCATTTTTGCTTTCATAGAGATATTCCTCTTGATGCAATTGTTTCTCTTCCATACTTTTTTTTTTCCGGGCATTGACCTTGCTTTTACTAGGCACACTGCTTTTTTATGCCCCTTAATTTTCATTTGACTTTTGCTCTTTTGAACTTTTTGAGCTTTTAGGACTTTCGAGATGCTTTTCATATTCCCATGTAAACACCAATTGCATTGGTAAATCATGTGCCTTGCCCCCAATGTGGGGAGATAATCACCACGCGGGTTTTAGAAATGAATAGTTAGGCTCAATATGGTTTAAGCAATGGGTATATGTGTTTGGGTAGAGAAAAGAATGCTCTTCTTCACCTTGGGATGCTTCGAGCTTCCATAAGAATTCACTTGAAGTTACCGCAAAAAGATTTATGCAAGTGAGAGTAAAGAAACCTTTCTCATATTTTCTCTCCAAATAATGTCAACCCAAACCTCCATAATTGCCCCATCGTGGGGTGGTTCTTGACAGGGGTATTTTGTAGAAAATTCTTCACATTAAAAGGCTCAAATGGGCTAACTATTGTCACCTGTAGTGTGTATGATAGAGGAAAGAAATGCCTCTTATCATCTTGATCTATGTACCGCTTGCGAATGAATTCATTGCCCTTAGATGACACGGGTCTTCTTTTTCGCTCGAATCCCAGAGTGTTTAAAGGACATGTTTGGAAATGGGTTGCCTTTCCTCATCCTAAATGTTTCTTGCTTGGCATGAGTAACATCCCTTTCATTTTTGTTGAGATCATTTGGATGGATTAATCTCCCTAGGAAATTTTGATTCAAAATGAGTGATCCATCAAGTGGATGAACAATTTAAAGGTAAAGAAGATTTTTGCAAACTTTGTGGAAAGCTTGTTTCTTCAATTTCCATTTTTTTTTGTGCTTGTTTCTAAAAAAAAACACTAAACGTTCTTTTTTGCGATGGAAACTCTCCATTTATTTTCCATTGGATTTTGAGAAGAAGGGTACTTACCTGTGCCTTAGTAGCCAGGCGACCCTACGAAGAGCAAAAGGGAATGTGTTAGTACATGAATCCTTAGGGACCGTAAAACTGGAAACGATACAACATTACCCTTGATCAGTTTCACCATTTGGTAGCAAACAACGGCATGAACCTATTGTTTTAAGGCTTGAAGAGATTCTCAAGTCTTTGGTCTCATTAGTTCAAGCATTTTCCTCTTTTTGCAAAAATAAGAGATGCAAAAGTTTTTTTTATTTTTTATTTTATTTTTTTACATGGCAACCTCGTTGCCGTTTTCGAGGATCGAACCCCGTACCTCTCGGACCCATTCATTCATTCCCCATACCACCAGGCCGAAGCGCTGGTAGTGTCCATGGGGCGCTGGTAGTGTCCATGGGGCGCTTCCTTTTTTATTTATTTGAACCGGCTCTAGAATGACACCTCTTTTAAATCAAGGTAGGTGAATTTGACACGTATTACCTCCACATGCTTGCTTGGTCGATATAGATTATGCTTAAATCAATTTCTCGATTTTGTTCCTCGAATACCGACGCTTCCTGTCAAACAAGGGAACTACGTCAAAAATGAAGTTTAGATGAGGCATTTTGGAAACGATACCAAATTACCCTTCTCCTGCATCTGACTTTAAATGTCTTGTGTTTCCTCTTCATGTGCTTTTGCTCCTCAGGTGTTAACATTTCCTTTAAGATCTTGCTTTCAAATGGGCCATTTAGATGTTATCGAATTCACTCTTCTGAGTGGGCGTCAAAGATGAAAGGAGAGGGGTATTCCTTGTTTCGACACATGAGGGCATTGCTCCTTGGATGTTTTACTCCATTTATTCCATCAAAATGGATGGTTGGGCCTTAGCATGCCTTTTTGGTATAAGGTGTTGCTTCAACGATCAATGTGCACCTTTTCCTACAAAAGATGGGGCATGTTACTTATATTCCAAAATTGAATTGGACTAATTTAGGAACAATACTCCCTTTTTGTGTCGAATCAATTGACTTTGTTTCGTCTTGCTTCACAGGTGAGAGTTACTCTACTTCGAGTGATTTGCCCCGTTTACCAACTGCAAGGAAAAAGAGACGTAATATGTTATTTTTCATATTCGTCATGATTAATTTTAGGAACGGTATACTCCCTTTTTCAACATAGCTAATGACTACGTTCCATCCCGTTTCCTCGGCTGTGGAGAGGGATTCGCTCTCATGATTGACAGCAATTTACTTGGCAAACGTCTATTCCATTTGACTCTTTCCTTTTTAGAAGTCGGGTGACTTAGGCATTGCGTGCCCCCGATCCATTTTGTGGCCATCTGCCCCAATTAAAGTTTCCCCTTTTAGGCTAGGTGATCTTTCGCCATTTTTGCTACGTCAATGTATTTCCCACTTCACAATCTGTAAGCATGGGTGGCTATGTCAGTTTATGAATGAGTTGTTTTGACTTTTGGAACGAACACACCCTTTTCTTTTAGAGATCGTGTGATTCTGGACCAGGTTGTCCTCCCCATGTAATCTTGTTGCTTGCCAGTAATTTGCCTCACTTAAATCTGCACAAAGTGCAAGGACAAGTCATTCCTAAAATAAATCGATTTTAACTTGAAACGATTACCACCTTTTATTTGAAGGCAACATTTGATGACCGATTCTTGTTTGTGTCCATCTACATCTTGAAGTGTTGTCTTGCAAACCACCAATAATCATCTCCATATAGGATTGGAAGCCAAGAAACTGTTGGAAGTGTAGGGATTACAGTTGCTTCTTGTTTGCAACCAACGCAATAGTTTGATACTACAGATTTCTTCTTCCACGAAGAATGTCAAATTAATATGAGCTCGTCCAGGATGTGGAACTTCATTAGGCCAGTGGATTTGTGATCTTCGATACTTTGATGGTTCTTTTCACACATAATTACAATATTTGAATTCATATGTCCATTAGGAAAGGCCCGCGCTTTTGTCGAGTCTTGAACAAAACCGTCATTTTACCTATTTGACAAAAATGGATGGCTGAGTTAGTTTTTTGAAAAAGAAATTCCTATTGGAACGATTACAACCTTACCCCCTCAAAGCATCATTCCACAGATCAACCTGCGAAAGCGATTAATTGAAGAGATAAACTATTTTGCAAGTTCTTCTTGAAACTCATTTTCAAACATTTTGAAGCTAAGGCATAAAAAGCCCAAATGGTCTGTTTGAAGTGTTTTAAAGGATATGATTTTTACGAACTCTAACTTCATTATTCAAAAATGTGAGTTGTATGATTTACAAAAACATTTGATTGGGTCCACAATCAAAACCCAAAATGCAAAACACAGTTCCTAATAGGAATAATGACAAGGATAAAGTACAAGAAGCTCTTTCGTAGAGGAGCATAATAAACACAATTATCGTCCTAGCTTTAAAGTCCACTTTTGGCATGGTCAAGCAAGAGGAGTTCAATGAATGGTTGTCACGCATGACCTGCAAAAGGAAGATAATGTCAGTACATGAATGAACAATTGATCTTTCAATAAAGCCGCCTCTTACAATGAAATCAAGGCGACAATACCTTCTCCGTAGTATCCACTTATGAGAATTTGGTATTTCGTCAAGATTTTATTAGTAAGAGGAGATTTCATTAAAAGATCGATCCGCGGCTATCGATTGAATGCCCACTTTGTTCCAAAAGTTTCATACACAAATGGGGCATTGATTTTGAAAGATTCATTTGTAATTTCACTCATGCAAAGGTGAGGTGATTTTTACCTTGAGAAATCAATACACAAAATGTGATTTGAATTTCGAAATGCGACCAAGAATTTTCTTGAAAATTTGATTTTAATTCTATGCCCCAAAATGTAATCTTGACTTGGAAGAATTTCTATACAAAATGTGACTTTGAGTCTGTAATTGAAAATTTAAACAAAAACACATGTTCTAATCTAGGCTAGATCAAATGCATTTGAAATGTTTGTTTATCAAGAGTGAGTGTCAAGCCTATATTTTCAAGGGCATTCCATTGATTTCTGCGAATCTCCAAAAAATGCTAATTTCAATCTGAGGTGAGCAAGTAGATGGAGAAATTATACTTACAGTGGGTGAAGAGACATTTTTTTTCAATCACATAGACATGCGGATGTAAACTTGTGAGGTTTGACGCATAAAGGTGGAATTCTAAAGGCTTAAAGTCCCCATTTTGATTAGATCAAAAGAGTTTTCCCCACTCCGCGCTTACGTCGGACAGTTCTCTTTATCATTAATCAAAATGAGCGGGACCAAAAGTGGATAACCATGGGTCATTCCCCGCACGGGTTCCATCTTTTGGCACCTCCTATGGGCTTCCTAATGCGATCGGGGTTTTAGATCGCGGGTTGTGTGTGTAAATGTGTAGTGCTAAGATAAATATAAAGACACGCACATCGATTGATATCCAAACAACACTTCAATTTTATCCATATAGGCATACATTCCTACGCCTCCTTGCAAAAGAAATGGGTTAACAAACACTCCACCCCTTATTACTCCAAACCTACAAAAACATTTAACACATTGTTAGCGGACTAACCTTGTTTTCCACGCGACTTTGACACGCGCTATCAAATGAAGACCATGTTAGTGAACAATCAATCAAGTTATTACGGCCTAAGTCCTCTAAGGTTTGCAACCAAGTCCCCAGTGGAGTCGCCAAGCTGTCACGACCTCTCTTTTTTCGTCCGGGGAAAAAGAAGAAAGGTTTAGGGGTATTTGCCTAAAGAGGCGGACCAATGGCCCTAGATTAGGCGTGGGCTCTCCCAAGCCCATACCTCGTGCGACGTTGGATTTCATATTTCAATTCTTAACAACCTAAATATTTCTAGGAGTCGCCACTAGCCTATTGGGGTCGGCTAGAAACCAATCAAGACACGGGAGTGTTGTCTCGATTCCTACGCAACCAGAGATTTCTAGGAACGGGGACTTGTTTACGCTAATGTTTCTATTAGCGCCCTTGCGGTACCACTAACTTGAAAGGTTGTTCATCTAAATGGCCACACAATCTTAATTACCAATTATCATCCTTATAAAACCGCTAAGCGTCCATGCAAATGTTTTTGTACGTTCGTTTTCCTTAATTTCTAGACTAATCCTAACATAATTTAGAAGAGAAATTTACACTCAAATTAATGAAAAGCGGCGCATAAGTAAACATCCAAGAAATTGAAATGACTTGAAAATAAACGGAAAAGGTAAACCCGATACAAGTCGGGCAAATAATATTACATGGCCTTGTTATCACGCCTCGGGACAGGACCCCCATGAGCAAAATGAGAATTCAAATATGCATGAAATTACTCTATACGCATGAAATTACTTTAAATAGTTTTAATCTACGCAAAATGGATTATTTATAAAAATGGTTATAAAATACCAAAATAGCATTAAATTAGGAAAATGACCTTTTAAAATTAGGAAAATTTCATATATGTCATTTCTATCCTAATTTGATGCTATCTAACATTTTTTTTGATATTTTTGAAATTTTCATATTTTTCTCTTTTTTTTTAATTATTTTTTTTTAAAAATTAATAATAATTCCTTAAACCGATCTATGCTAACATGGAGTAACACAGCACATGAATATCACAATAATCAAGCTCAAATCAACCGCTTCAAGATCGAAGCTTAGTTTGGGTATTTTGTCGAACACTTGGCGTGCATTAAACTAGCCCCAATAGCCTCCTCGAGCCATGTTTGCAGTCTTCAATCTCCACTCATAAGCAATCTCATGCGGATATAAAGTATCAAGATTATACTACCACATTCAAGGAGTAATACTAGATAGAAATCACAGCTTAAAACACACGAAAACCAAGCTGGAATTGTCATCAAATATGCGGGTTTGATCTGATTTTGTAAATCTGGGTTTGAACCCAAATCAAGCAAACAGGTTGAATGCCCATATTCAAGCCCCGATACTCATCACATACGAGATCTAAGGAAAACACTACTTAATCCGAGTGAAAGTAGGTAACATGAGATTTCAAATGCAACAAACATCATAGAGAATGACCAACCGAGCACATCAGAACAACCTCTTCAAGAAGCACACATGCAAAACTCTTGAAGAGATTTCAAACACTTACAAAAATTTCAGCCTCAGAAATCAGTTTTCCGGGCTGGTTTTCCTCTTGATTTTCATGATCAAAACACGCTCAAAATCGAAAAAAAAATAATCTAGGATGCTTACCTTGCTTCCTAGTTTCCCTTTCAAGTGGTTCTTGGCCCAAGAAACCAAGAAATTATCCTCGGGGGCCCGTGGGAGTTGGCTTCTTCAACTGGGAATGAGATCTGCAAAAAAAAGAACTGACAACGAAGGTTTTTGTTAACCTCTAAAATTAAACTTCAAGACCTCTTTTGTTGGAAAACTTGACACCAAACCAAACTATGTGTATTATAGTTTGGGATAAAGTTCAATATTTTCCTCATTTGTCTCTTAATTTTCTCAAAAACACTCGCTTTCTCTCATCCGTGACCAACCGGGCTCAACACTAAAAAAATTTTCCGACTTTCTTGGCCCGCCAGGAGGGTGGTTTTCGGGGGCTTTAGGAGACCTTCCCGAACTCCGTTTTGGACGTGCGACCTATGGATAGAAAGATATTTGAGTGAAGTTTAACTCTCTAGTTGAAGTTTTTGGCTAATTTTCGCCTCAGGTGTATGAAAATCTCACTTTTCTCTCTCTAGGTCGGTCTGGAATTTCTGGGTTTCCTTTTCTGGAGTTGCTTCTGAGGGCTTCTTTGGGGAACGATTCCGAGCTCTACCCTCTCTCTCTCTTCTCTTTTCTCTCCTCCCTCGAAAGACCTTCCTTCCGTCATCTTATCCCCCGAATTAAGGGATTTTTGGTCGGTCTTTTGTCCACCTACCAAGCCTGCAAACTGAGCTGGTTCACCTACTCTTCTAACTTAGCCAATTTTTTAACTTCTGCAGCTGTTGAGTGTGCGGACTTTGCTGCGATTTTCCGTGCTTTCAGCAGCTTATCCCTGGCCAATTTCCGTCCACTTGCACTGCTATATATGTTCTTCTATCACGTGCAAATATCAGGCCGATTGAGATGCTGAGTAGGATATGGTGGGGCCACAAATAAGCTTACTTAGTAGCTCCGAAATGAGGCTAAATCATGGACTGAGATTTGGCAGCTGGTTTGGGTGCTTTAATCCGTCAACTTGGCTGTGGTTTTTAATCAATTAGCAATTTCATGTATAGTAGTTTAAGATCTTGACCATTTTTCGCAATTGTCTCCACCCAATTTTGCAAAAGAGTCCCTCAAAGTTGGCCACTTTCTTGCCCGAGAATGTCCAATTCAATGCAATTTGGTCCTTTTTGGCCCGATTTGATTGATTCGACCTGGCCCAAGCTCAATTTCAACTTAATTTGGGGCTAAGATGATGATTTAAGGGCTCGGGTGAAATTTTGCAAAATTTGCGAATTGGTCCCTCAACTTTTGGAAATTGCATTTTGGCCCGAGTTTGCCATTTTAATTCCAATTTGACCTCCTGGGCTTGGCTAGTCACATTTAGATCATTGGCCCCAACTTTTTATCTTTTTTTTATCTTCTTTTTTTTTTTTAGGGAAAACATCTTCTATTTAAAAAAATATACTAAACACCTAGATGAAATATTTTTGAGTAAAAATTTAGGTGTCAACACTTACTGAAGGTGATCAATCCAAAAATTTAGCTAACCAAGTCGAAAAAACAAGTAAAATGTGAACTAAACCAATTAAAAGACTAAAAGATTAAAGAGCCAAAAACTGAAAGGATTCAAAAGCTAATTAAAATTGCAAAATAAACCTAATCTAAAGTAAACTGAAAATCAACAAGGCAAATTTCAAGATTTTAACCAAGATCATTAAGCGTTAGAGTATCCAACTTCACTTAACCACTCATAATCAATTCTCTTAACTTGTTGTGCAACAAATTAATTCCCAATTGTGTTGGTGAAATTTCCCTAAGTTAGATTACAAGCTAACCTTGGTCTAATAATCCCTTATTAGGTATGTTAACCCACACTAACCTTAGGTGAATTTAAACTACCTAAAAGCATAAAGTTCTTGTGGAAATTCCCGAATTTAATCTAAGTAGTCCCAACCTAGATCTATTATTGTAACTGCACAAACAATCTAGTGTTCCTTGACCTAGATTTAATTTATGGTTCAATATCACTAGTGCTCATGCATATAATCTCCACCCGGTATCATGCATACATCAAAAATCATTTTAAAGTTGGCCAAACTTCTAAAAGCATTAAGATCATGATAGAGAACGCCACAATCAGAACAATTATATTGCATAAACAAGTCTTGAAAGTCAATCAATCATGGTTTAGATCCATTATAGCTCTAACAAATGAAATTTGAAACATAATTAAAACTCAACTAACAAAGAAAATTAAAAAGAACATAATGCTAAATTAACACAAATTCACCAATTGGAGTCACAAATAGGTTTGGGGTTGCCTCCTTCTTCTCTTCTTGACATGCGCCAATCCCACTAATAAAATAGAAGCATAAAAAAAAAAAAAAACTAACTAAGAAAACCTAAAACTGGTGGTGGCTCCAAAGCTCCTCTAGAATAATAATTGAAATATGCAGCACAAGAGGGGTTTATATAGCTTCCAAAAATCTACCCTAGGTTTGCCTCCCATTAGATCTTGAATAGGCCTCTTTGGCAAATTAGGAGTTTATCTTCTTAAGATTTATATCCTTGATTTTCTTTGAACTTGGCCTCAATTATGGTCAAATCCACCAAATTTTTTATCTTGGCCGGCTTTTTCTTCAAGATAAGATATTCTAGAAGACACTGAAATATTCTTAAAGATATAGATATCCTTAAAGATAATATTCTTGAAGATATTGGGATATCCTTAAAGATAATATTCTTGAAGATATTGGGATATCCTGGAAGATGCTGAGATATTCTGGAAGATATTGAGGTATCCTTATGAATTCGAAAGTCATATTTCCTACAAAACCCAATAAAATTACATGAGTAGCAAATAAATTCATGCAAAATTCAGCAAAACTTAGGAAATATCAAAGCTTAAATTAGTAAAAAAAAACTCTATCTACAATAAAGTTATCAATTACCCCTAACTTAAAGATTTGCTAGTCCTTGAGCAAACAGTAGAAACAAACGATCCTCATCTTTAATTATTACCATTCATTCACAATTATTTGGAATCACAACTTAAAAGAAAACATAAATCCCATCAAACCCAAAACCAATACATAAGCTATATCTACTTTAACCATGCAATCCGTGTGTGTGATCCTTGACTTTTCAAATCATGTATACTCAAATAAATCAAGTTGATATCCAACCCCCTAAACTCAAAATCCACTAACCAAGTCTCATAGGTTTGCTTTTCAGTTCTCTCTATTAATGAAAACCAATAAAAAATAAATAAGTCTTTAAGGCTTATAATATGCCTTGGCTAATGATAGGATATATAGGATTTGAGCTTAACACACCCCATAAACATATCAATTCTCAAAGCATTTGAATTGAATAGGATTCAAGACATATCCTCCATCTACTTACACTATCATAGCCATGCAATTCACAAACACTTAACGCTTTAAAGCTTCCATTACTTCTCTTTCCACACTTTACGATGAAGTTCCTCCTTTAGTCCCCCTCATAATGCAATGCTAATCCATTGGTATCCAAAAGGCTCACTCAAGTTGAAAGTTAGTGATGGGGATCCGTATAAGCAGTACTGGAGTAAACAACTTCCGCTTGATAACTTGCACTTAAACCTTTATCTTCTTTTTTCTTTCTTTCATTGCTGATATATATATTTACTTTTCATGACTACTTCAAGCTTCAGCAACTTCAGACACATCAAGAATCCATAACTATTCAAGTAACTTTAAGGAATAACATGCTTATGGGGTGTAGGGTAAGGTAATACACTTAACTTGGATCAAAATTATAAGATTATCAAAGAAAAATAGGCCAAATAAAAACTCAAGAGGTTACTAGGGATCAATTAACAAGGTAGGCTTGAAAGGCTTAAACGATCCAAAAAATACTTGTGACATCCTGAATTTCAGGTTTTGTATTCGATTAGATAAGTTGGGTTTTTTGTCGACATGCCTATAGTTCTTTTCCCTGAATTGATCACTCATGGGATAACTAGTCTATCGGGTGAAGCCGTTAAGGGATTTTAACACAATAGACTTGAGAATTTGATCAAGAACCGATTGCTCGACCGTGCTAATCTGCAAGGGTCATTACAGCACTGTCAAAATTGATTAGAGATCGGAGATAGGTTGATTCAACAGAGGTATGTAATTAGTGTGTGGGTGATTCCACCTAATTACAAAATTTCTATCGATCAGTGCTAGATCGATTTTTCTGTCATTTCTGTACCCTGTGTCTGTATTTGAAACCTTCAGATTTTCATGACAACCAAAAGTCGCCAATGTGTCGAAGATGTACCTTGTGGCTTTAAAATAATCAACCACGGGTCAATTGCACTAAAAATTTCTGAAAGCTACCCGGTAGGTTAGGTCACGCTAAAATCGCGCCAGATTGAAATTAACTGCGAATTTGAATCCGATTTAAAAAATTGAAAGTTCTGTCATGTGACAATTTATTTTAGGGCAGTCAATTCATCCTCCGAAGATTAGTCTGCAAACCAAGATTTTTTGCGAAAATTCAATATAGGGCCGTTTTTGTCGAGAAAATTTAGAGGACCGTTTTTTATCGCGTTTTTGGGATGTAAGTTGGTTCTATTAGCAAAAAAAAATGTCAATTTGGTTGAGGACACCTCGGTGGATTTTATAGAGACCGGTTTAAGTCCAATTGAAGAGGAATTTGTTCAGTTTGTACGAATTTGTGCCCAAATTCGTATGTCATGGCCACCACCACCTTTAGACCACTTCAATGGCTTCCTAGGGAAGTTTGTTGGTCTGCAAAATGGCTGAGGAAGCCAGCCAAGCTTGGTGGGACCTCTTCAAGAAACAAAGAGATAGAATGGAAGCAAAGTGGCCCCCTCCAAGCCTTTGTTATCCCTTTTCTTCCTCATCCAGGCTGCTTTCTCCATTTCTAACCACCTTGAAGCTCTGAAAGTGCAGAGAAAACCGAACAGCCCCTCCCCTTGCCCGTCGCACGCCCGTCCGACCACTGCTAGGCCTACCGTTCGCTGTCGCTTGCTCGTCGCGTGCTATTTAATCGTCCCCCTCCAACTCACTGTCTCGTGAGCCCAATCTGTCCCCTGAGCCTCCTTAGGTCATGTCGAGCTTAGTTGGAGCCCCGTCGCTGCCGTTGGCCACCTAGCCTCGCTGCTGCCCATTCTCGCTGTTCCAGCCCAAACCGTCGCCCAGCTCACTCCCTTGGCCCATCAACTAGAAGCCGAAGCCAGTAAGCCTCCGTGGGCTTCTAGACCCATTTTGGACTGCTTCCGAGCCTCGTAGGGTGCCGCCGCTTCGTAGTTTGTCACCCATTTCCGTGTTGTCGACACCGTGAACTCATCGAATTTTAAAACCGGTGAGTTTACTCACTTATCTCTACTTAGGGAGTTAATGATGCTTATGGATTGATTAGTTTAGGTTAAGTATGGTTTAGGTTATTAGTTAGAACGGATTAGCGATCTAAATATTTGTTTATGCATGTTAGGTGGTTAGATCGGCTTAATTAGCAACTAGATAGGTTGTATTATTTATCTAGACTGGTTCGAAAATTTTTCAGGCCCGTCTTGGTGTTTAATTAGGCATTTCTGGCCTAAGTCTCTATTTTTGATAATTAAATGCATTTATTTAATTATTTTTGGTAATTATTTAATTATTTATTATTTTTCGAAAATTAGACCGAGATAGTCGGTGACCAGAATTTCGTGCTGATTGCAATAGTATGTTCAGTTTATTTAATTGAATGCTATATTGTGCGAATTGAGTGAAAGTTGTAATTTTGGGTAATTATCCCAAAATTGAGTAATTTCTGTAATTAATTAGAAATTACCGAAGCATCGGTTTACAACGCCAAAAATGTTTTTAGACACTTTATAAATAGTGAAATTTTCTAAAGTAAAGATATTATATTTTTGGCTCAGGCCGACTGTGTACCCATACACGACTATTTTTATCCATTGTCACTAGAAAAGTTCTTTTTTTTAATTATTTTTTTATAAAAAAAAATTAAGACAATACACAAACCAAACAAACATAAGAAATAGAAGATTGGAAACTTGGGTTGCCTCCCAAGAAGCGCTTACTTTACGGTTTGCAACCGAACTCTTCCCATGTTTCTAAGTAGGTGGAACCAAGGTGATGAAAGATGTTTGGGCATCAAAACCTCTTCCATAGTAGTGCTTGAGCCTATGACCATTCACCTTGAAAGTCCCCTCATTTTCATTGGTAATCTCGACAGCTCCAAAAGGGAATGCTTTGGTGATGGTGTAAGGACCGGTCCATCTAGACTTCAACTTACCTGGAAACAAATGAAGACGAGAGTTATATAATAAAACTTTTTCATCCACATGAAACTCCTTCCTTAAGATGTGTCGACCATCATCTCTTTGTTTTCTCCTTATAAATTCTTGTACTTTCATATGCATCATTGCACATCTCTTTTAGCTCATCTAACTGAAGCAATCTTTTCTCACCTACCGCCTGCATATTAAAGTTAAGTTTCTACAAAGCCCAATATGCCTTATGTTCCAATTCAACAGGTAGATGACATGCTTTACCATACAAAAGCCAAAAAAGTGACATACCAATAGAAGTTTTGAAAGTGGTTCTATAAGCCCACAAAGCATCATCAAGTTTTCTTGCCCAATCCTTCCTATTAGTGTTCGTAGTCTTTTCCAAAATTCTCTTTATCTCCCTATTAGATATCTTAGTTTGACCACTAGTTTGGGGATGCTAAGCAATAGCTACCTATGAGTGACTCCATATTTATGCAAAAGTAACTCAAATTGTTTATTCATGAAGTGTGTGCCTTGCTCACTTATAATGGCCTTAGGTGTACCAAATCGAGTAAAGATGTGTTTTTTCAAGAAATTACAAACAACCCTAGCATCATTAGACTGTAAAGCCATGGCCTCTACCCATTTAGACACATACTCACAAGCAACCAATATGCAAGTGTTACCGAGAGAAGGTGGAAATGGACCCATGAAGTCAATGCCTCAAACATCAAATAATTCACACATCATAATATTATTTAAGGGCATTTCATACCTTCTAGATATGATCCCCCGTCCTTTGACACCTATCATAATGAGAAACATAAGCATATGCATTCTTAAAAAGAGTAGGCCAATAAAATCCACATTGTAAGATCTTAGTAACAATCTTGGTGGCACCATAGTGACCACCTGCCTCTCCATTATGACAATGAAAAAGAATGTTAGGGATTTCTTCGTTAGCAACACAACGTCTAATAACTCAATCAGCACATACCTTAAACAAGGATTCTCCCAAAAGTAGTGTTTAACATTGGAATGAAACTTCTTCCTTTGTTGATAATTCAAGTCAAGGGAAGGATGTCACTTACCAAATAGTTCATAATATCTGCATACCATGGAATTTCGATTTTCATGGAAAAGAGTGCCTCATCAAGAAAGTCATGCAAGATTGGTACCTTTTCACTATGGGCATTTGATAACCTAGATAGGTGATCAGCCACAAGGTTCTCAGTCCCTTTCTTGTCCTTAATCTCTAAATCAAACTCTTAAAGCAACAAGATCCAACTAATCAACCTTGGTTTTGCATCATTCTTTGCCATCAAATACTTTAAAGTTGCATGATCAGTATACACAATCACTTTACAGCCGATCAAATAAGAACGCAATTTATCAAAAGCAAAAACAACTACTAAAAGCTCCTTCTCAGTGGTGGCATAATTCAATTGGGCTCCATTAAAGGTTCGGCTGGTAGAATGTATGACTTGAAAAATTCCATCATTTCTTTGACCAAGCACAACTCTAACGGCATAATCGCTAGCATCACACATTAATTCAAAAGGCAAGCTCCAATCCGGTGGCGTCATTATAGGAGCCGAAATTAGCTTCTCCTTCAAGGTCTCAAATGCCTACAAACATTTAAAGTTAAAATCAAACGTAGCATCTTTTTCAAGCAATTTTGTGAGTGGTCTTGCAATTTTGGAAAAGTCCCTTTAGAATCACCTATAAAACCCTATACATCCCAAAAATCCTCAAAGTAATTTCACAGAAGTAGGGGGTGGCAATTTGGAGACAACTTTAATTTTGGCTTGATCCACCTCAATACCTCTAGCAGAGATTTTATGGCCTAACACTGTCCCTTCCTACACCATAAAATGACATTTCTCCCAATTTAGCACAAGGTTAGTCACTTCGCATCTTTGTAACACCAAAGCTAAATTATGCAAACACGAATCAAAAGATGTGCCAAAAACAAAGAAATCATCCGTGAAAATCTCAATGAATTTCTCTATCATGACAAAAAAATATATATATATATATATATATATATATATATATAGCTATCATGCATCTTTGAAAAGTAGCATATGCATTACAAAGACCAAAAGGCATCTTTCTCTATGCAAATGTATCATAAGGACAAATGAATGTAGTCTTTTCTTGATCATCGAGTGCAATACTCACGCCCTACAAGTTTGTCTAACATTTGATCAATGAAAGGTAAAGGAAAGTGATCCTTACGAGTGGCATCATTCAATTTTCTATAATCCATGCAAACTCGCCAACCTGTAACCGTTCTTATTGGAATTAATTCATTATTTTCATTGGTTATAACAGTCATACCTCCCCTTTTAATTGGATAGATAATAATTGAATCGAGTAGCTTAATCATTTCGGCTTTCACAATTTCTTAAATTTTCGAATTGAGCCTCCTTTGTGGTTGGATGACCAGTTTGTATTACTCCTTCATCAAAATTTTGTGCATGCAAATCGAAGGGTTTATTCCTTTTATGTCCGCAATGGTCCACATAATTGCACTCTTGCGCTCTCTAAGCACTCATCAATGTTATTGCCTTTGCATTCTCTACGGGGTTCCTCTCAGTATTGCTTGGTAAGGCACCACTTTATCTCCCATTGATTCTTTGAGCTCATTGCCCCACTTGCTTCTCTATGTTTCGAATTGATGCTTCTTGATTGTGGAGTCTTACATTGGTGCTTCTCATGAAATCTTGCGCGGTTTGAGCTTGTTTTTCCATGGCTTGGGCTTGCCTTTCCACAGTTTGGGCTAGCTTGGCAACCAAATCCTCCAAGTTGGAATTCAGTTTCTCCATGAGTGGTGGTGGTGCTCTTGGTCCTTATTGATTTTGACCTCCCCAAGATAGATTAGGATGATTCCTCCATCTCGGATTGTAAGTGTTGGAATAAGGATTGTTTTGAGGACCCTTGTTAAAATTTGAAACAAAGTTAGCATGTTCAGAGAAAAACTAGCATAAGGGTTACCCACTTGACAATCAGTGCTAATATGATTTCCACCACAAAATTCACAAGATACTCCATGAGTTTTCAAAGAGGCAATCATCCTGCTTGATGCATCAAGTTTTGCATTGAAAGCCTTATTGGTGTCAACTTCATGAACTCCACTTGACTTTCGAGCTTGGTATCTTTCAGCTGGCCATTGGTAGCTATTGCTTGCCATCTCCTCAAGTAGATCAAAAGCTTCTTTGGGTGACTTGTTTTGCAAAGTGCCTTCAGCTGCCGCGTCTAGACTAGCCCGACCGGTGGGATGCGCTCCATTATAGAATGTGTGCACTTGCATCCAAACTGGTAGTCCATGGTGCGGGCATTTTCTTAGTGTTAGAGAAAACTCCTATGTTGTTTTGAAGCTGACAAAACTTATCTAAGTTCTATTTTGAAGATTGCCAGACTTTTGTGTCAAAGTCTATCTTACAACAGAAGTTTGTCCACTCTGACAAACTCCAGACTGAACGCAAGAGAAGAATAAAGACTTATCTAGATAAGGGATTATCTTTCTTTCTTCAAGGGTTCGGTTCGTACATGTTATATATGGCATTCTGATTGGAAATATCACATACGAGATTTATTATCTTCATTGGAATCAATTTAGATACATCAAATCTTTTCGGATAGCAAGTTATTTTGGAAATAATCTACTTATGGAAACCAAAATCCTGATTGTATGAATGAACATGATTGACGGGCTTTCATCACAATCTTCAAACAGCTCGAAGATCTCCTTGATTGATTCTGTCCGATGGGTTGATTGGAAGAATTCCTTTGGAAAGTGCCAACGGTCGAGAATGCATGAAGGAGTATTTAAGGAAGACTCTCTAGTTGTTCGAAAGAGAGCGTGAAAGAAGAATTCCAAAGTCTAAAGCTTCCCACTTACTTTTTATTCTTTACGCTGAGCTCATATTTGTACTCAAAAGAGAGAGAGACTCAAAGAAAGACTTTGTGAGAGCAGTAGAAACTCTTCACTGTGAAGTTGATACCACAAGATTGTGAATTCTCTTTTGATTCTTAGTAGAAACCAGCCAGAAGGTTGTCAGCGTGGAAAAGTAGACGTAGGCTTGATCTAAGCCGAACCACTATAAATTTTGTGTTCCTTTCTCTTCCCTAAACTCCTTTACCTTATTCGTACTTCAACTTTGTAGTTAAAGTTTGAACTATTTTAAAGTCTGCTGATCATCAGACTCAATTTCAATAGCAAAATATTTTTACTACTCTTTGTAAAAATTGTCTTCACACCTATTCACCCCCCTCTAGGTGTTCATATTAGCTCTTTCACTTAGTAGCTCCTTAAACCTCTCCCATGCTTCATAAAAGGGGTCACCATCTGCATAAATGTAGTAATATCGTTATGCATTTTGGTAGATTTTGCATGAGGAAAATACTTAGGAATTTTTTTAGCCAAGTTCTGCCAAGTGGTAATAGAGCCTGTAGGAAGAGAAGTCAACCAAGTCTTAGCTTTATCACGAAGAGAAAATGGGAACAATCTTAACTTAAAGTCATCATCAATAACGCTATTGAATTTAACAGTGTCACAAATTTCAAGGAATGCTTCTAAGTGTAGATTTGGATCATCATTAGGTGATCCATTGAATTGCCCTGCATTTTGAAGCATTTGAATGAAGGATGGCTTAATCTCAAAATTATTGGCTTGCACCGTCGACCTCCTTATAGTTGATTATGCTTCTTGAATTGTTGGGGTAGCATAATCTTGCAAAGTTCTCCCTGGAGGTGCGTCTTCTTGATTGTCGGCCATTGCAATGAGGATTACTTGTGCTCGCTCTCTTCTTCTCATAAAAAAGGTTCTTTCAATCTCAGGAACAAACTCTTCAAGGTCTCTTGTTGGCTTCGGGTGATGCGATGCTCCTCCCACCATTCATAGAGAGGTGAGTTTGACCTACAAAAGGAATAAATTTAAAAAATAAAATAAATGCTAGTCTAAATCAAGAATCGCTCGATATCAATAGTACTTAGAAAATTATTAAATCAATCCCCAGCAATGGCGCCAAAAACTTAATAGGTGAATTGCAAGTACACAATATCGACAAGTAATAAAGTGATGAGTGAGTATCGTTCCCATCAAGATTGTCTCTAATTATCCAATTACTTACCGAAGGTGATCAATCCAAAAATTTAGCTAACCAAGTCGAAAAGACAAGTAAAATGTGAACTAAACCAATTAAAAGACTGAAATATAAAAGAGCCAAAACTGAAAGGATTCAAAAGCTAATTAAAATTGCAATAAACCTAATCTAAAGTAAACCAAAAATTGACAAGGCAAATTTCAAGATTTTAACCAAGATCACTAAACGTTAGAGCATCCAACTTCACTTAACCACTCATAATCAATTCTCTTAACGTGTCATGCAACAAATTAATTCCCAATTCTGTTGGTGAAATTTCCCTAAGTTAGATTACAAGCCAACCTTGGTCTAATAATCCGTAATTAAGTATGTTAACCCATACTAACCTTAGGTGAATTTGAACTACCTAAAAGCATTAAGTTCTTGCAGAAATTCCCAAATTTAATCTAAGTAGTCCCAACCTAGATCTACTACCGTAACCACACAAACAATCTAGTATACCTTGACCTAAATTTAATTTATGGTTCAATATCACTAGTGCTCATGCATACAATCTTCATCCAGTATGATGCATACATCAAAAATCATTTAAAAGTTGGCCAAACTTCTAAAAGCATTAAGATCATGATAGAGAATGCTACAATAAGAACAATTATATTGCATAAACAAGTCTTGAAATTCAATTAATTATGGTTTAGATCCATTATAGCTCTAATGGAAGAAATTTAGAACATAATTAAAACTCAACTAACATAGAAAATTAAAAAGAACATAACGCTAAATTAAAACAAATTCACCAATTTGAGTCATAAATAGGTTTGGGGTTGTCTCCTCCTTCTCTCCTTGATATGTGCCAATCCCACTAATAAAATAGAAGCATAAAAAAAAAAAAAAAAACTAGGGATAAGTGCATTGGAAGTTCTAAAATTTGTCATGAAAATGCAATTAAGTCCTAAAACTTTCAAAATTTACAATTAAGTCCTAAAACTTGTCACAAAGTACAATTAGTGCTAGTTTAGTCCATCCGGCCAAAATTGGCCGGCCAGCGCTGACATGGACGCCAACTGTCTAGCAAAAGCTGACGTGGTAATTTTTTTTTCAAATTTTTAAATATTTTTGAATTTTTTTTCCACCTTCTCATTCCTCCGGCCGGGCGAGGTGAGGGAGGGCCGGCGAGGCCGGCCTTGCCGTTGCTGGGTAAGGCCTTGCCAGATCTGGCGAGGCTTGGCGTTGCCCAGCCATGGCGAGGGCCGAGCTCATCGGCATTGGCGAGGGTCGACCTCACCGATGGCCGGCGAGGCTCCACGCCAGATCTGGTGACAACGGCCTCACCGGTGGCCGACGAGACTCTACCTCGCCATGGTTGGGCGAGGTCAAGCCTCACCAGATCTAACGATGGTGGCCTCACCAGATCTGGCCACGGCGATGTTGTCGTCACTGGGCGAGGCCGAGCCTCGCCAAATCTGGTGATAGTGGCCTCGCTGTCACTGGGCGAGGCTCGCCTTCGCCAGTGGTCGGTGGGGACGAGCCTCACCACTAGCCGGTGAGGCTGACCTCACCGACCCTTGCCTTTGGCCGGTGCCAACCAGCTAGAAGGAGAAGGTGGAAAAAAAAAGAAAAAAAAAAACAAAATTCAAAAAAATCTAAAATTCGAAAAAAAAATTAAAAAAATTAAAATTGTCATGTTAACTTTCGCTAGATGGCCAGCATCCACGTCGGCGCCCGGCCGGCCAATTTTGGCCGGATGGACTAAATTGGCACAATTGTAACGGGTTTAGGACTAAATTGGCTAAAAAAAGAGTTTATAACTGAATTTGCATAATTATAATAGGTTTATGACTTTTTTGGTAATTTTCCCGCATGAAGTGTTTATTAGTGTAATTAAAATATTAAATCATTCATTTATCTAACAACTTAAACTTTTGGAATAGTCGGCTGTATTTCCACCAAATTCTTATATGGTATCAGAGTTGGAGGTCCTGAGTTCAAATCTTTCTAGGCCTCAATTACCTCCCCAATTAAATATGTCCAAAAAATCAGACTAAGCATGAGAGGGAGTATTTAGCGTAATTAAAATATTAAACCACTCCTTTATTTAAGAGCTTAAGTTTTGATTATAGTTGATGGCAGTGTCATAAAATTTAACAAAGAACAAATTATTATTTTCACAGTAAATTAAAGAATGTCAATCAATCATTTCTTATATATGTATAGCCACTATGGTGTAATTGCTAATTAGGTGATATGGTCCACGGTTCATATTAAGAGCCTAAATTCATTACATTGCACCAATGCCAAAACAAGAACTGAGGCGACTAATAAAAAGAGAAAATGTTTCATGAGCAAATTAGTGGCTACACCTAGCTAGCTCAATCAATAGTTCACCAATTGTGGAATTGATGATCAGGAAACATTTCCAGAAATCAAATTAGTGTAAGATCTATCGATAATGATTAATGATGTCAACATCCCTTAGCCAGTAATATTCACATATTCATATACACGCATGTACATGCACAAAGTTCACTTCTCAAGAGTCAGTAGAGACAAATTGCCGGGGATGGACTTCTATAAATTGCTTTTGGGTCTCTTTAATTCAAGATAAAATAGCAAGCAGCTCTGATACATACCCCAAGCAAGCCATATATGAATAATTATCCCAGTGTCTTCACCTATAAGGGTGAAATAAATATATAAATTAATAAACAAGACGATTGATTTCATTGATTATCAACAAAATAAATATGTGAATCCAAACGGCACCGTACATGTCAACGATGAAATATTTAATGCCATTGAAGTTGCTGCAAGTTTGTTTCTTCAACGCAACTTCTATATACATTCTGGACTAGTGCCATTGGGAATTGGCAAGTGAAGTCCGTTGTCTGATTGTCTGGCAGTGCTCTAGGATTTGCCACAGACGTTATTTGGCTTCTTCAAAATGCTCGTGCAGCATAACTACTCTCTCTCTCTATAAAGAAAAAGGTTGCTGCGTATAGCTTTAATAAGAACAGAGCTGAGGTTTCGATATGAACTAGCCAAGTAAATATGCCCCCCCTCACCAGCAGAAAAAGTGAAGACGACCGAGACTAACTTGATCTTTTGTTGGTCAGCTCACTTCAAGATCAAAGCAACTTTATCGATTGCTTCATGCATAGGATGAAGATGATGAAACAATTTCGTTGGCAAAAATGTGACATGAAAACCAGTAAGATAGAGTATTAGTAAATTGAGAGATGAAAACAATAGTTTGTATTATATTACTCATCACCACTCTTAATTATTCTTTAGCTTCTGTTGGTGGTGAACATTTATGGCCCAGATATTGAGGAGAAGGTATAAGGAGTCCAGTTGCACTAAAAGTGTGTTTGTTTCAAGGAAAACTTCATGACAAGAGAAATTACTTTGCAAGAAATCATTTCCCAGGAAAATGTTGTCGACTTTTCAAGATAGGGAATTTATTTACTTAATTTTAAACATGTTTCTTTTTACTATAAATGGTTTTTCCATCAACCGATCATTTTGTAGCAAATCAAATGTGTGAAAGTCTAGAGAATTAAGTCGTGGAAAATTCTTTCACTCAAACAAATACACCTTAAGCCCATCTTTGATTTGGAGCTTATCTAATTTAACTTCACCGGAGGGTTGTGTGACCTGACTTCAATATGAGCTGCATCGGTGACCTTTTTCTATTAGATTTAGAGTAAGAAGGGGAAGTTATTGCAGGACGCCCGATTGCTTTAGGAGTTTCTAAACGTCGTGGAATTAAGGAAATGTGGAGCGACTAGAGTGGGAATCCTGCGTGAATTCCAACCAGCGTGGAAAGAAATCCCAAGAGTATAAATAGAAAGAACGCAAAGAAAGAGCAGATGGTCAAGTTGTGCCAAACATCCGCTAAATTTTCATTTCGAAGCATTTTCTTTTTGAGCCAATGTCTTTTCATTGTAGTTTTAGTTTTAAAGTTTGTTATATGCGCATCGCGAATGCCAATGTAGCTTTTATTCCAGAGCATCAGTGTGCCTGTAGTTTTGAGGATATTTCAATTTTGGTAAAGTTTTTTTTTTTTTTTTCTTTTTTGCGATTTTGATTCCTGTGCTTACACTCTCATTTTTAATTTCAGTGTTTTGTTTGGTCAATTAACATAACAAAGTCTTTTAGACAAAGAAAAGTATTTGGGATACGCATTTTTTATTCCGACTTTTTGTGTTGCTGCTTTCCACGACAACATTATTGCCCTCCGTAGATGATTAACTCCAGGACAGACTCCGCAAATCATACAGACATAACAGAAAAAAAGGATTTCAGAAGATGGATATAAAATAGTCTATGCATTATACACCGCTAAAATGTGATCAAAACCACCGCAATAAACAAGAAATGGATCTGATAGAAAAATCCGGGCCTAAACATAAATATATCAGAAACAGGGTTGGAAGTCTGAACCCAATCGGGACGAAAACACCTGGAATGCAACAAGAAAAAAGTCAAGTGATGTCGTGTGCCGGGAACATGGATGATTCGTCTTCCACATGTCAAACGTTTTCAGTTCCAGTCCGGTCCACGGCAGAGTGCTCAAATAATTCAAATGTGAATTGTCTTTGGTTTGGGGAAATCAAAGAGGAGCAAGAATAGTAAAAAGTAGCCAGTAACATGGATGGTTCAGTTAACGCATGGGAAAAAAGAGTAGAAATTGTTACTAACTTTAATTTAACTTAATTGAAAAGATTATGTAGCTTTCACAATTTAATTGTATTTCATTTTTTCAACTATTTTAGAAACTTAAGTTACCATTTTCTCCATCTTCTCCAAGAACACTGCATTCTCAAGTAGAAACTAGATGAGCTCAATGACATATCCCTATATCTCTACATGCTTAAGCTATTGCTTGAGGCACTAGTTTTCATCGTCGATGTCATGTGCTCGCATCCAGCTTGTTTTAGCGAGCTGAAATTTGAATGCAAGCTGTTCTTTCATCTCCAGCACTCGGGATATATTGAATGGAAATTCACACGTAAATATATGATGAGATCCGGGATGAGCACAAATAGTGAAGGTCTCGAGACAATAAAAATTCCCATTTGAGCTAGAAATACTAGTAACAAAACAGTTGATGCCTTAAAGATGGACATGGCTGATATGTGAGCTCCCATAATATTGCGATTACCAATTCAAGGAAAGTACATGGAGGAGTGCAAAGAAGCAACTAGGACTATGATGAATTA
Source organism: Eucalyptus guilfoylei (assembly GCA_016097605.1). Classification (NCBI taxonomy): domain Eukaryota; kingdom Viridiplantae; phylum Streptophyta; class Magnoliopsida; order Myrtales; family Myrtaceae; genus Eucalyptus; species Eucalyptus guilfoylei. The sequence goes on along the minus strand of CM027862.1, from coordinate 34,197,501 downwards.
TAGATCAAGCAGGAAAAGTTTTGTTCAAATGTTGAACCGAATCGAGACGGCCCAATCAAGTTGAAAATCTCTATTTGGTTCAGAAATTAAATTCCATTCAGTTGCACTTTGGTCAAATCTAGCATTGTTCCCGTCAGGTTTCCAGAAAACAATGTGGGAGTGCTCATTTTGTAAAATCTCATATTAGAACACCACTTATTATCATGGAATTGTGGCAAAGGAAGTACAAACACGTTACTATGAAAAGTCTCCTCGGAAACCTATGTCAGGAGGGGATGAAGTAGATACAAAGTTGGACTGATTTCAAGCAATTCATGGTACAAGGATATAAGGGTATAAGGGATTGATTACCATACTGCCTTAAGTAAAGATACAAAGTTGGATACTCATGTTATTTATAAAGAAAAAAGAACTCTCACGCGTCAATAAGGGACAAAATGATCTTGTTAATTTGCAAGAGGAGCACATTTAATGGCAATTTTCGGGTAGACATTAAGAAAAGATACGAACTTGGAGGACTGCACAACTCAATATTTTATGGTACACTGTAGATTAGGATTGTATTGATAATATTGATGTCGATATACCAATCATTCGGGGGCAGCACTCGAGAATGTGGAACTGCATTGACTTCCTTTCAAGATAAGGAAATGGTAGGTAAAACTGAAAGTAAAACAATAAAAAAAATGGCACCCGCTATAATGAAAAACCAAGAGAGAGACAGCAGCCGCAAGAGCGAAGGCTACTAATGAACAGCTTGTGACTGGTGTCAATAGATTGTTCAAGTGAATTTATACTGCAAAAATTTTAGCCAAACTATTTGCAAGAGCTGGGAATATGAAAAGAAAAGCTGTCATGAGAAACATTCTTTGAAAAAAAGGGCACATCCACCCTCAAACTATTCATAAAGCTGCTTGTATCGAGTCGTGGATGTGGCGAATTCGTAGACCTGGGGCAAAAGGGCGAATTCATCATCAAGGCCGACTACTTCTGTAAAGTCTACCAAATATAAGACATGCCCGACATAGAAACATCGAGGATTGTCCAAAAGAAAGGCGTGAACACAATTCCAATACCAGTGTCTAACCCAGGTGTAATACTGGACGTGTTGAGACCCTTGGGAAACTTAACAACTTCTGTGAAAACTCTAGCAGCGCATCCAATGTACGATAATTCTTTTATGGACAACCAATGTCACTAGCGAACATGTACTTGTTACCTGTTCGCTGCAGAGTCTTCTTGGTAGAAATCTCCATTCTCTCCAGGACCTGTGCATTCTTAAGTAGAAATTCAAAGAGCTCAATGACATCAGGCTCTAGTACATAACCATATATCTTAACATGCTTAAGCTGGTGCTCGAGGCAGGGAAATGTGACGTCCACTGAACTCCAGTAACTATAGCCATTGAACTCAAATGCAAGCTTCCACCCTGCTTCGGCAAGCTAGAAATTTAAAGCAACTTTTAATCTCCGTCACTTTTAAATTTGAAAATTCCAATAAAATTTTACAATTCACGCATTTATACCTTGGCTTTATTGTCATCTCTTCCAGGATAAACATAGATAGTGTCTCAAGAAAATGAGAGTTCCTCAACAAGCTACAAATGCCTGGGACGTACAGATTTCTCAGATGCATTTGTAGTGTCACATGTTTCAAGGCGAATGGGCATGGCTGATTTGTCAACTCCGACATAGTTAATACCTAATTTAGAAAGAATTAATTGGATCGACATTGAATGAAAATTGGTACAGGACATACATTGTGGATGCTCAAGAGCCTGCGTATGTATGGACTGACTGAAGTGAATTAGTAAGATACCATTGAATTCAGAGTCTTGTTAGGAAATGCATCAGATTATCTAGAATATTGGAAAGACAAATCACAAGAGCATGGACATGCACATTTAAAAGAGTGATAGATGTCACATTAAAATTGAAAACAAACGGGGACACAAGGAAGACAGGCACCTAATAAACTGTAGTTTTCAGTTACAAGAGTAGGTTACGGATAATAATAGTTTACAATTGCTCAAAGTTCGTAGGCCGGCAGATGCAAGGAAGGCCACCTTATAAAAAGTTCAGGTGGACATAAATAAAAGAACCCGCCTAAGTAAATAATATTTTCTCACTCTTCATCTAGGATATTACCTCATGAACTGAAGCATTAAAAAAAGCAACAGAACACAGAAGCCAAAGCAGAGAAACGGCACAGCCACTGTCCATTTCAAGTAAAACCCATCCAAAATCAGTTTACCCAACTTCTATTCTACAAATTTAGGACAGTTGAAATGTGAGAATATCCTATCAAACAAATAGTAATACTCCTTACCTGAAGGATCAGCACCCAAATCATTCAAAAGTACCTCAAAGCAAGACAAAATAGGTCAGAGCAACAGCAGAGAAACCATACCAGTATGCACCAATCGCATGGCATAAAATAAGTATTATAGCTGAGCTTTTCCAGCAGCAGTCTGAACTCACAATATTCTCCAGGCGGATCTAGTTTTTAATCACTGGAGCAGAGGGATGTATCAACCAGTGATAACACATCAGTCACCTTGACATAATCTAGATACCCAGCAATATCCGGAATGTTCACATTTGGACAAACTAGCTCCAGATTCCCATAGGGATCAATTTTTAAATGTTTGATATCTGATCGTGTAAGATCAAGCTTTTCAAGGCCACCGCATCTCTCCAAATTTAACTCTTCAATAGATGGGCCACAACAGAATTTGGGCTCGTGGAGACCATAACAATCTTCAAGAGACAATTCTTTCAGCAACAGGCTACCAGATAGTATGTCAGCCATTTTGTTGTCAGTCAAGTCAATTTTCCTCATAAACAATTTTCTAAGCGACCTTAGCTGGACCCGTCCCGCCACCGGTCTGACCACACAGGAAGCCAGCTTCAGCTCTACTAAGCTGCTACACCTAAGGACAATGCTAGGCAGCACGTAAAGATTAAGTGGGAAGTAAAGACTGTCGGAACTCCCAAGCACACAGTAAGAAGTCCAAATTGTCACACCCCAAAACTACGAAGAATGGGGATGACACGGCCGTCCCTCCACACGAAGGACGCAGCCTCAAACACAACCAACAACCTGATATCAACTTATATATATCTCAAACCATATATACATATCAGATAGACCAACAGATTGGTTGCAACATCAGAGTTTCTATAATCCACCAAAAAGGAATATACAATTAGAACTCAGACAATCCAACCACTAGCAAGGGAAGTACACCACTTCCTTTGGCCATACCCAAAAATAGAACTCCCCAAAAGTTTCCCACCGACGGCGCACTCGCTCTATTCGCCGCTAACCGAGGAACCTGAAAATATTAAAGGAGGAGTGGAATGAGCAACAACAGCTCAGTGAGTAGTACATATCTTCTAAGCAGATCGAACAACCACTATGCATGAATACAAAGTAATACCAAACCTCATAACACCAACTCAATCTATAAAATACATATCAAATCATATAAGAGTTATTTGATATCATCAAAGCTTTATACTAATATGGAAAACTCATTTAAATCACCATCCAAAAATCAAGTGTCAATGGTCAAGTCCATTGAATAATCTCCATCAAATATCACATATCAATGGTCCATCCATTGATTAATCTATTGCTCAATATTCCACCATGGTCACGACACAACGCCTTGTGACAAGGCGACCAAGTTTTTCCCCTTGGCGAGGTCTCCACCTACAAAGCCGATGGCTGGGCCCGAGAAGGATATCCTAAACCTGGTATGCATACCCCAAAACCCCTCACCGGGTTCACGGTCATATTGAGCATAGAAAACCATCCTCCAATACCAGAAATCCAATCCAAAAATCAATATCTTAAACCAAACAAATAACAATTGCAGCATAGCCCATCATCCATTTCATATTAATTTCGTAAATCATTATAAACATTTCCATAAATCAATCGCAAAGCAATTTCATATATATATATATATATTTCTCCACGTACTTTGTATAACACGCTTTTCAAACATCCATAATCAACCAAAGAGTAGCAATTGCTCGATCTGGCTTTTATGCAATCAAAATGCTCTCCTCAATTCAATGTATATACATATATACTTCAAGACATGAATTTTTCAAAACCAAAGAAGATATAGTACCACTCACCTCGTCGTCTACAACCAAACGACGAACGATACCCGTATCATCGAACTCACGGCCCTATCAAATAATCGAGGAATAATGTTAAAATCTAATAAAACTCTATCTCAACTATGAAACGACTAAATTACGCCTTAACTCTAACAAGAGGACTTCTACGCGCTAACAAATCGCATAACTAAGGCGATTGATCGAACTATTCGCAACACGGAGTTTAAGCGCAAAACTTGATCATGCCATAACTTTCTCCTCCGAACCCCGATCCGAACGTATTTATAGTCAATAGAGAGCCCTTGACAAATATTACAAGAATCCCAACTTCACCGTCCCAAAATCAAGCCGAAAGGTGACAAAATACAGGCCCAAAGCTGCTGGACGCGTACTGTTTACTGCGCGCGGAAACTTTGAAATTTTGTTTCGGACAAACCACAAGCTCAAATCACGATCCGTAAAATCCCACGGCTCCACAACACCCTAAATCATCATTACTACAAAAATACGCGGCTCAACGACTCCAAAATCGGACTTCGCCACTTGATTTTCCAACAATTCCGAATTTGAGCCCTAAACCCAAAAATTACTTTAATTGGACGAACGAGGGGCCTAATCTCTTACCGGGTGCTACGTTATGGAGTAGAGTCGGCTTGGCGAGGCATCCGTGGTGTGCACGTGCCAAAAACCCTTTCCTTCTTCCCCTTTCTCTTCTTCTTCTTCTTCTTCTTCTTCTTCTTTTCTTTCTTTTCTTTCTGGTGCCCGAACGTGGGCTTTCTTTCCTTTTTATCTCTTCCCCTTTTTCTGTTTTCTGTTTTCTTTCTTTATTTTCTTCCTCTCTCTCTCTCTCTCTCTCTCTTCTCTTTTCCCTCTCTCCCGAGAACTTTCGATTCCTCTCTCTCTGCCGTAGCTTCTAGCTTTTTCTTTTTCTTTGACTGGGTCAAAACCCATATTTTACACAAATCGAGGAACTTAACCTTTCTCCTCGCTGCAAAACGAATCCACGTATCCAGTTTGTTCCACGTTCTCCTCCTCTCTGGAGTTGCATAGTCCTCATATTCAGGATCACAGGGGTGCACCTCAGACGCACAGTTCAAATTAAGACGGAACGAATCGATCGTGGGGCTCTCGTGCAGAGTCAACATGTGGTCGGTAAAATTCATGAATCTGTCGTCCACTTCAAAAGCAGTCTCCAACTTTTTGCAGTCGTGGTAAGGACAGTGATCGAAAGACAAGTGGGGGGTAGAAGTCTAGCGGTGACGGAACCCCGGGACCATCACTGTCCTGACGGCATCTTTCGTGGGCAGGAAGGACAGAACATGGAGGAGCACCGAGTCCGGCAGATTGCTAACCGCGTCGCGTCCATCGTCTCCGTCCATCTTCCTGGACGTTTCAACTTGATACGGCGTTGACCAACGAAACACTAGCTGCCTTCCGAGCTCTTCACTTAAAGATAGGGTTGATCGGTTCCCTGTAGAACCAGGAACCGGACTGGACCATCGGTTTGGTCCGGTCCAAAAAAACCGGCATTATTTTTTTTTCCACTAGCAAGTGGCTGTGCTCCAAACCGATTATTCAAATTCAGTTCCCGGGCAATTAACATCCGAACTGATTATTCAAATTCAGTTCCTAGGTGATTTGTTAATACTAATCGCACATGTCAAAGATTCAAACTTCACTTGCTTGAATATCAATCGCATTTCATGTGTTTCACACATAACCATAAAAGTCATGAGCAATATGGTTAGAGATTGTGCTGGACTTGAATTTTATAGACAATGTCTCTTTTACTCTTTAAGTACTTAGTCAATGTGGGACTCTTGGAGGCTTGAATGCCTTGTCTTTTGCAAGTGAGGGGAGCAAGACAAAGAGTGTGTGAGCATGAGCAATGAAGGTCTCGCCTTGGTCCCACGCTGGATAGAAGAATTAAATAACAAGTAAGTTTTCTCTATAAATAAAGAGTCACAAGAAGAATTTTGTTGGTCTTTTGACCACATGAGAAGTTGCTACCTCAATTGCAATTTCGGTTACAATAAGCTTTATATATAATATATATAAAAAATTGGTCTGATACCGTCCGTTCTTCCCACCTTGGAACCGGGAACCACGGACCGCCGACCATGGGAACCGCCCAAAACTGGCCGGTCCAATCCAATCCAGGCAGTTTCTGGTGCATGCCTCTACTTAAAGAAGAAGAAATTGGATCATCTTTTTGTAGAGATAGAAACCGACGGTAGATTTCTGGCGGAGCTCCTAAGTCGGAAAAGCAGAAAGCCTATGGGCCCTATATCCTGTTGTGGATGATTGCAAGGTGCTACTGGCCAATCTGAAGTCCACTAATTCAAACTAGGTTGAAAGGTCGAAAAATTCTCTTCCTTAGGAGATCACAAAGACCCATTGAGGCCTCTTTGGAATGTTCTTTTTCAGAAAGTGCGTTTGGTTCACTATTCTTGGCAGCCAGCCCCTTAGAGAAATATTGAATCGTTTGGCAATTATTTTTAAGGGGCTTTCAAGTGAAAGTCAGTATTAGAAATGCTGAAAGCCCAATGTTACTGAAAACTCAATGTTAGTTCTACTAGTATTGGGCTTTCAGCATTTGACTAAATATTGAAACTCATTTTCTCTTCCAAAATTACTATCAACAATTCTTGAAAATTTCGATTTTGTCCCTTGTTATTATTTTTAATTAAAAAATGACCAAACCCTTCGTTGAATCAACGAAGGCCTATGGCTATCAGCGTACTAGATCTAGCTACGGTTGTCGTCGATAGAGGTTGCCCATTGCGTGACCCTGGCAAGGGTCGCATGAAGGTCGCATGACCTAGGTGATGTACGAGCTAGGCCGTTAGTTGAGTGACCCTTGTGAGACCTAGGTAGTGGTCGCCTAGGTCGCACGCTACTTGGTCGCGTGACCCTTGCCGAGGGTCGCTTGAGGTCAAGCAACCTCCGGCGGCCACTGTCGCCAAATCAGCTCACCAACAATCGTTCGGCGAAAGCTTTGGTCCTTTTTATAAATAAAAAAATGAATATATTTGGTTTTTTTAGCATTATTGTCAATTTTTATGTTTTAAAAGTTGCATACATTATTTTTTTTTTCAATTTTAAACAAATAAAAATTAAAAAAACTAATATAAATCACCCAAAGAGCTTTTCAAATATATTTTCTATCAAATAACATTTTTCTCAAAGTTGTTTTTTAAAGTGTAGTTTATCAAATGGCCTTTGCATGTACTCAAAATCCTATAGGCTGAACTGCTTTGTATTTTCCTAATGGGCTTTTCAAAATGTTGAACCAAACGCACTTGAGGAGGATCGAAGAGAGAGAGAGAGAGAGAGAGAAGTATGACCGTGGACAATTCGTATTCCAATTTGAGATTTCAATTCCCAATTATGCCCATTGGTCGGCCACGCTTTGCCAATTCCGTTTCATTGTCGTTTCTATGCCTGGCGAATGGATTTGGGCTTAAGGGGGGCCTGGCTGCAAGAGAGGTCCAATTTATTGGATATTGAACGTTTTCGGGAAGAAGATTTGGGTTCCAGAGAAGTATACTACGAGCTGTGAGACCATTTCATAAACTTTCCATGTATAAACCAAACTTTGAAAAAATAAAGTATTCACACAGAAAAAACATATGCCAGAGTTGAAAAAGAAAAACATCGGAAAAAGAGAAGCCAATATTGGTCATGATCCCTCTTTCTTACTTGTAGTTTTGAGGATGATTATCAAATAAACATAGAATCCATAATCAATTGAATAGAAAAGTAGCTAAAATTTTGAAAAACCACAGTTTTTGATGGTTTTCATGGAACAAATCTAATGCACATGTGAAAATAAAATCACCAAAATGAACTCCTGCTTCCATCATCTCTTCCAAATTGATATTCCAATACCTTCATCTTAATAGAAAAGTAGACAACCCAGGGAGCATATGTTGTCAAAAAGTAGTGTCCTGGATCATTCGAACTACAAAAAAATCCATAGTGTAAATTCCACGATTTTGTGCTCAATTTATAATTCAAGCTGCTACCACTAACCCCTTCCAATGAGGGTAAAATTAGGTTTAAGATACTTGCTTATGAGATGAATCGAATGGTCCATATAAATGATGATCACAGATGGACCATTCAATTGTTAACACCGCAAATGATTCATCAATCATAAACATGGATTCTCCAAAGCTCATATCTCGTGTGACATCGAACGTTCATTTTTTGATCAATTAATCCTATATAAATTTTGACACAAGACCTGCTACTAATCTTTTTTGGTTGGCTAGAAATCAAATAAAACACAAGAGGATATCTTACAATTTATGCAATCAGATATTCTAAATTCGAGAACTTGATTAGACTAATCGTAAGACAGATGTCCTTCCAGTGCCTAACTCGATTGAATGCTAACTAACGTCATGGCAATCTATCGGAGAATTCTAGGTTTCATCCTAACCATTTTAAAACAAAGAAAATAACATCCAAGGTATCAAAGAAGCACAACCAAGTATAATCGCAAAGAAAAAAACATAAATATCCTAAACGGTATCTAAAAAAGAGAAAACAACTCAAAACAAAGAACCCTATTATAAATTCCTAAAGATTTGTCCAATTTTCATAGTTTTTATATTTTTCTGAAAATTTTCCTGATTTTTTGTGAATTTTCTGAATTTTTAATATTTTTAATATTTTAAATGATTTTTTTAATTTTCCAACATTTTTATGATTTTCTGAATTTTCTAAAATTTTATGAATATTCTGGTTTTTTAGAATTTTTAAATTTTTATGATTTTTATGATTTATCTGAATTTTCTAAATTTTATCAATTTTTGATTTTCTAATTAAGTAAATTTATATAATGTTTTTTATAATTTTTCTGATTTTTTAATGATTTTTCTGATTTCTATATTTTTAAAAAATTTAAAAAATATTTTATTAATTTAAGGGATTTTCTGAGTTTTTAAATTTTTTAAAAAGTTACCGAATTTTTAAATATTTTCATTTTTTTGAAATTTATAATAATTTGTACAATTTTTTAGAAATTTTAATATTTATTATTATTATTATTATATTTAGGCAACGGGTTCGGACCGGGTTTACTTGATCTGACCCATTGTCCCGACCCGTCTATCCGGATCCGACCCGCGTCGGATTACAAAAGGATTTTTTAATGTATTTTTAGATTTTTGGAATTTTTATTGATTTTCCTTTTTTAATTCTTTTTATTCCTTTTGTCTTCTTCCCTATTTTGTCTTCTTCTCCTTCACCTTCATTCTTCTTCGCGGACCGAGAGCATCTCCTTCACCGCCTGCAAATTCATCTTCACCGAACCGGGGGACCTCGACCAAACCTCAGGCCGCAGCCGAGCCCTTACCCTCCATGGTCGTCCACTCGGGCCACCACTCGCCGGCCTACTATCCACCCCTAACAGCGGCCGGCCCATCACCGGCCGTCTACTCCAGCGACCCAAAACAAATTCACCGAAACAAAAACTACGCGAACCATGGGTTCTAAAATCAGCAAGCCAGAAAAACAAGCGAACATAAATACACGAATATGGAGAGAATGGCCTAACAAGAGTAGCCCTGGACAGCAGGATTTGCCGATGTGGAGTGCGAGCTTCGGCCAAAGTGGGGACTCTCGGCTTGCTCGCCGGCGATCGATCGTTCCCATAGAATCACATAGCCAGACAAAGAGAAAAAAGAATATCAGAGCAGATTCAACCAACCCAGAAGCGAACATGAACGGATCTATCTCGGGATTCAATGATGAATCAAATACTCGGCATTCTCTCAGCCATTTTATCAAACGGTTGATATGCGATTTTAAGCATGCATTCCAGAGCGAAATTTATTGCAACCTACGGACTAAACATGATGCATAAAGGCTGGAATCAACACATTTTCATGTTAAACCCATCTCAGTCTATCACGAGTCACTTGAAATTCTCTATTCGAGTTCGGGGTTCTCAAACATTCTGTGTTTCATTTAAGAAATACATCGAGTATTTGGTGTTCATTAAGGAACTCGCATTCCGGGTTCAAAGCATTATAGCTCGACATGAAATTACTTCGGTTTAACAAGATTTCGCCGAGAGCATGAATCAACCCAGGCGGTTCTTTTTGGGGTTCGGGAAAGGGGAATCTCACTTGGTATTGGTATATTAGACGAGTCAAGATCTCGATTGGCGATGGTGAGAGAGTTCAGGCTAAAGCCACTCCATGGCTGCGGAAGAAAAAGGAAAAATTCCAAAAAAATCCAAAGTATCATCATTTTTTTAAAATAAGGACCCAAAGAGGATCTTGTTTCAAATATGGGATTGAGGTGACTTTGGTTGTTTCAAATAAAGCTCTCAAGTAGTCATGATTATTTCAAATAAGGGCTTGACCTCGCCGATCACCCGCCAACTAAATTTTTCAATCGATCAAGAGCATTTTCGGCTAATTTTTTTCTTTTTCCTCTTCTTTTTTTTTTTTTTTTGTTCTTTTTTGACATCAGCCGCGCTAGTTGCTGGGAAGGGTCGACGAAGGCTCGGCCACCTTCGCCAACTATTAGGAAAGATCGATGAGGGCCTACAAGCACTCACTAACGGCGAGTGAGGGCCTGCAAGCCCACACCAACCACCCTCACCCAATCTAGTGAGTATCAGCCTCGCTTGGGGTTAGCGAGGGCTCAACGACCCTTGCCGACCGCTAGCAAGGGTTGTGGAGCCCCCACTTGTGGCCGGCAAGGGTCGACCTCATGGATGGCCATGAGGGGCAGCCTCCCCCAAGGTGAGGGTCGCCTCATCGAGGCAAGGCCGTCCCTTACCTATGGCTAGCATGGGTGGCCCTTGTCGAATTGGGCAAGGATAACCCTCGCCCAACCCTCTATGGCAATCGTCAGTGGTTGGCCAATTGGCCGTCGGCGTAGAGAAGAAGAACCACCAAAAAAAAAAAAGGAAAGAAAAAAGAAAAAAAAGGAAAATGGTAAATGATGAAAATACCGTTGATCACTGAAAAATCAAGCCCTTATTTGAAATAAACATAGCCACTTCAAGCCCTAATTTATAAAATTTTAAAAAAAGATTCACTTCATGTCCTTATTTGAGAAAAGTAATAACACTTCAAGTTCTTATTTGAAATAAGGTCCGCTTTGGTCCTTATTTGAGAAAATGAAGGCATTTCGGGTCCTTTTTTGAAATTTTCTAGACAAAAAATTGAAATGATGAAGGACAACGCTGCATGGACCTTTGATCGGCTTTGAAATGAGCTCCAGCAACCTCGCTTTTGTCACTCTAGGGAAAAACCAAAAACGTCCTCTCCTCAGCCTTTCCTTTCTCTCGTTTTCTTCTTTTTCCCTGAAAGACTTGCATTTATTTTTTCTCGGGGTAAGGATACTAAAGTATTAAAAGTTGTGTACGACGCTCATTTTAATGCTAAAGATTTTTTCGGTTTACTTAAGTACTATTTTTTTGAAAAAAAATGATCATCTAAGTGCCAACTCTAGTCCAAATTGCCGAAAATCCGACGTGTCTATATATTATTATTTTTTTAGTCATACGTGGCTCGCCAGTGTGCTTAGTCAACATATAATTCCTAAACGACGTTATTCAAAAGTTGTAAATAATGATCATTTAAGTACCTAATTTAATTAAAACTGATCATTTGAGTGATAAATTTGATTTAAAGTGATCACTTCAGTATTAGTCGTTGTTAAAAAAAGGATTACTTTATTGCCAAGCATGCCATGTGGAAATATCACGTGGACCAAATTTTTTAAATATTTTGCCTAGTCATATTTTAATTTTAATTATAAATGACACTTAATTAATTTGGCCGAAATTTCTCGTCGTTGGCATTAAAGTAATTGTTTTCTTTTGATTTAGCACTTAATTGAGTCGACGGAAATTTTTGATATTAAAGTGAGTCATATATAACTTTTGACACTTCTAATATACTTATCCCATTTTTTCTCTAGCCAACCCCCCACGAGCTGAGCCCTTCTCTCCTCTTTTTCTGCCTTGCTCACGCCCTTCTCGCTGCCTCCTTCCTCCACTCCTCTGACGAGCAACGACAGCTGGAATATTCCTTCCGCTGGCGTCATCGCTGCTGGTGTCACTGGACTGGCGCCATTGCCGGTGGGTTCACCCCTCCCTCGTGTGCGGGCGCGCGTGCGCAAAGGAGAGAAAAGGGATGATGGGCTGGGCCTCTCTTTTATTTAATTTCGGATGGGCCAAAAGAATGGCTGGAAGAAAAAATAGAAGAGTGGGCTCAAAAAGAAATAAAAGAATGGGCCGTGCTACACCAGCCCACTCGACTTTTCCATTATTTTCTCATCATTTTTTTTTTTCACTCTCATGCATTTTTTATTACTATTACTTTATCATCATCATCATCTTTTTTATGATTTCTGTTTTTATTTTTTTTTTATTTTTTCCATAAATTTTTATATTTTTACAAAATAAATGGATATTTAAAACATTTACAAAAATTTGGGTGTCAACATCAATAATAAAGACATAAAACTAATTTATGATCTCTATGAATTTTATTCTACAAACAAGATGACTTACGTTCCTTAAGGGCATTTAATCAAACACTACTATCGTGAAAAATCAATGGAAATATGAAAAAAGAGCACCCAACATCTTCTATGCTTTAAATGAGGACTAAATATCTCTTATATACGAGTTGGTCCATGCGCGATTGATTTTTTACTAGTTTTGTTTTTGCTATTGAAAATTGGCAACAATCCCTCTATGCCACTAGCAATTCAGTGTGATCTTCGCGGAAGAGCCGGGCGGGGAAAGCGAATGCAAATTCGCCTTCTTTTTCGGAAGGGAAACGTCTTTCTTGTTTTTTCCTTCCCAGCAAGGACAAATCTAATTGAATTGCAAAGGCTGGTGCCCTGCATGACCGATGTAAGTTTTGCAACAATCGAATTGACGGCAAATATTCAAAGATCTCAAGATGAACTGAAATCACGGCATCATGCTAATTATAGGACTAGAATAAACTTGGGATTGGCATGAATTAACAGTTCATTGATCCCAAACACCGAGAATAAGTTCATTAACAATAATTAACTAACCAAAATCCTCCTATTAGTAAACTAACAAGCTTTCCTCCCTTCCCTCTTTTATGTATCTTTTGCTCTGAAAACTGATTTCCATGACAAACACAGCAATATAACTCATAAGTGTAGAGGCAAAACAGATCTTCACCACGACTCACTAGGTAAGAATGGCTGCGCATCTGAAAATGTAATGACATCTGCGTCGATGTTTGACTTGCTGGATTCACATGCAGCAGCATAAGATTTAGTTGCCTCCCCATCCTCTTGATTTTGCTGAATACCCAAAGGATTTGGGAGCTTCCTCATCCCCTCTAACTCCATTGCCACTTCTTTCATTGTAGGCCGGTTCCTCCCATTCAAGTTCAAGCATCTTTTTGCAAGGTTAGCAACTGATGCAATCTCTTCCTTCTTACCTTCTTTCAAAACCTGAGTATCTACAATGTCAAACAACCGATTTTCTTCCATCGAAATTATGAAATAGGTCGCAAGGCTTCTGCCTTCTTGTTCCCTTAGCGACGAGATTGGCTTTTGTCCCGTTAAGAGTTCAACAAGAACAACTCCGAAGCTATACACATCGCTTTTGTCTGTAAATTGACTTGATTGGAAATACTCGGGATCTAGGTAGCCAAAAGTCCCTTGCACCAACGTAGTTACATGAGTTTGATCAAGGGAAACAGACTTGGAAGTACCAAAATCTGCCACTTTGGCCCGATATTTCTCATCCAAGAGGATGTTAGTGGACTTGATGTCTCGATGATAAATGGGAATTGAGGCTGCTGAATGCAAGTAGAATAAGGCTCCTGCAATTTCAGTTGCAATTCGTAGGCGTGTGTCCCATGATACATGATACTCTTCCTTTGGGTCATGCAAATATTGGTATAGAGTCCCGTTTGGTATAAACTCGTATACTAAAAGTGGGACTTCTGTCTCCAAGCAACACCCCAATAACTTAACGATATTCCTATGGTTGATCTGTGAGAGAATGAAGACTTCATTTATAAATTGTTCGACTTTGCCTTCGTCTATTGCTTTTGATTTCTTAATAGCAACTATTTTTCCATCTGTTAACATTCCTTTGTAAACAGTACCCTGTCCACCTCGCCCAAGTATCCTATCCTCGTTGAAATTGTTAGTAGCCTTTTCTAGATCCTTGGAGTTGAACAATTTGTTTTTCTCGACATGGCCTTCAGAAGATAGCTCACTTTCCAACAAAAGACCGCCATTACGTTTGAAGTTCTTCTCTTTAAGCTTGATTTCTTTTCTCTTCTTGATGTATTTGTACAGCCCCCATAAGACAAGACACAAAAGTAGTGCCCCAAGGCCTGCCCCAACCCCTGCATTACAAAAAATTAAGGGGCAAAAGTCCAAAAAATGCACCCTTCTTTTATCTATAAGGTCTTATCATAAAATATTTTAGTGAATCTCATTAAGAAGAAATCATATAAGAGTGATTAACCTGAGCTCCTTTCATGTGGATTTTTCTTAACAATCTTGAATAATTAATTTGTCTCCTGCTAAGTTCCATCAGGTGATATTTTTATACATACATCTGGATTGTACAACTAATCTCCCTTAAATGAGAAAACCATTGATGAAAGTGAAAAAATTCCTACCAGCATTCATCTTGATTATGATTATAATAATTCCAATTCAAATACGACAAGAGTAAGTAGGAACCTTGGTCATCTTTTGATAGATATGAAGCGGCAACATTAGAAACGTTCTAAGTGCTGTCTTAGCTATCAAATATAAGTATTCGTGCACGAAGAAAGTTTTGAGGTTGTCCTGATAGATACTATTGATGGAAACTTATCTATAATCATTACCAAGCAATCATGTTAGAACGAAGGGTAATGTAAATCTTATTTATGTACCTTTTCTGAACATAATTTATGCTATGCTGTTCTTTTTCTAGCAATTCTCCAGCATGAAGCGGTCTAAAATTCTAGGTTAAAAGATCTGCTTACCAATAAGAATGAACTTGGTCTTTACACCACCGACGCAGCGAAAGGAGCCCCGTTTGTACACACAAGTCCCGGGGCACCGCTTTGGATCACATTCGGCTGATGACAAATGATATCATAAATATATTATCAGCAAGACCCTTCTCCTTGAGTAAAATTAAGGAGGCTAGTAGGTCGCATTTCCTCATAAAATTGCTAATTCCAGGGCTAAAATATTGTGCTTGTAACCAAAGGACTGTCCTGTTCCCCTTTATTTCCAGTAATTTTTTTTATCAATATAATAAGTTCAATTTTGTTTAAAAGTGCATTCGCTTTGTGCATTCTTGGGCAAAAAAATAAAAATAAAATCATATATGTGATCATTAAACAGCGCGAATGAATTCTTTCCAGAGAAAAATCTGGGAATGAACAAGCCACTTCGCTGTATGGTGCACTTAAATTCCCAATGTGATAGCATGAAATATGTTACCTTTGCATCCTCCATCAACATAGGCGTTACCACGATACCCCTCAGCGCAATGGCACTCCATAAATAGCATTTTACCACTGTCGACGCTGTAGCTTCCATATCTATCATATATACTTCCTCTTCCTGTACGGGCCGAATTTTCTAAACTTATACAGTGGAAAGATTCATCATCGTATGCTTGCCGGATAAGGTCAAGTGCATAATTGGTATTGTTTGCAATCCCCCAATCCAACACCACTGGAACCGTATCACTCGATCTCAAATCATAAACACCTGTAAAATCAGACCTCAAAAAAGCGTACTTGCACCCCCCATGTCCACCTTCTTCTTTGAAATCCACACCAAAACCCTGCAGGTTCAAGGGGAGCAAACTCTGGCAGCATCCGTCCCTCCCGGAACAAGCACTATCCTTGCTAATGGTGAAGTTGGTTCCGGCACATTTCGACAGGCATCCGAAAACAGCTGATTCTGTACTATTCCCTGTCACTAGAGTGTCGCAACCGACTACTGTAAAGATGTTCCATTTCTGGGAGAAGACAAATTGACTTCCTTTTAAGCTTACCATTGCACCACGTCCGTCACCCCCGCAGCTTGCATTTGAGTAAATTACAGGAAGACTAACGTTAATCATGCCATTCACGTCTTCATCAGGGAGTGAAATGTTGAGAACTCGCAATCCAATCTTCTTCAGAATGGGAACCGTGTCGTTTTGTTGGCAGACGATCTGGTACCAGTCATCCAAGAAACACTCGGCTCGTATTCCGAAGGGGAAGGGAATGGTGACGTTCCCGCATATTTCAGCACAGTAATGGCTTGGAGGTGGTGCTCCTGATGGTTCAGGTGCAGCTCCTGATGGTTGTGAAACCAGAAGCAAATATATTAACAGCGAAACCGATCTCCTTGAGTAAAATTACGGAAACTAGTAGGTTGCATTTCCTCATAAATTGTTAATTCCATGGCTAAAATATTGTACTTGTAACTAAAGGGCTGTCCTGTTCCCCTGTAATTCCAGTAAATTATTATCAATGTAATTTGATCAATTTTGTTCGAAAGTGCATTCACTTTGTGTAATCTTGGGCAGAAAAACTAACAAAAAGAAGGTAGAAAAGCATGTATGCAATCATTATACGGTGTGAATGCATTCTTCTCAGAAAAATCTGGAAATGAACAAACCGTTTCACTGTATGATGCCCCTAAATATGGAATGTGAAAGCACATTCCCTAGTATATATCAAAATAAAAAATACGGAACGTGATAGCATGAAATGGGTTACCTTTGCATCCTTCCATAAGATATGGGTTACCACCATACTCCCGTGTGCAATAGCACTGTGTAAATAGCATTTCACGGTAGTCAACGCTGTGTCTGCGACAATAGGAAGGATAACCAGTCCGTGACTGCTGGATAAGCTTGCGTCCATCGTCAGTATTGTTCGCAATCCCCCATTCCAGCACCACTGGAACCGTCTCATTCAATATCAAATCATATAAACCTGTAAAGTCAGACCTCAAGAAAGCGTACTTGCACCCCTGATGTCCAACTTCTTCTATGAAATCCACACTAAAGCCCTGAAGGTTAGGGGGGAGCATCCTCTGGCAGCAGCCATCCCTCCCGGAACAAGCACTATTCCTGCTAATGCTGGTGTTGGTTGCAGCACATCTCGACCTGCAACCGACAAAAGCTGATTTTGTGGTATTTACTGTGGCCAGGGTGTTGCAACCGACCAATGTAAAGACATTCCTTGTCCGGGAGAAGACAAATTGACTTCCTTTCAAGCTTACACCCGCACCACGTCCGTCACCCCCGCAGCTTGCATTTGAGTGAATTACAGGAAGACTAACGTTAATCATGCCATCCACGTCTGCATCAGGGAGTGAAATGTTGAGAACTCGCAATCCAATCTTCTTCAGAATGGGAACCCTGTTGTTTTGTTTGCAGACGATCTGGTACCATTCCTCGAAGAAACACCCGGCTCCTATTCCGAAGGGGAAGGGAATGGTGGCGTTCCCGCATGTTTCAGGACAGTTAGGCTTCGCAAGTCCAGGTGCAGCACCTGATGCTTGCAACTTGAGGGAAACCAGAAGCAGAAGAATTTGAAACACTGAGGTCGACATGATTTTCAACTTTCGCAAGTGCATGGACCAAAAATTAATGGAGAAAGCAGGTATGGGCGGAGTCCCTTTATATTCTTGTTGAAGTGGAAAAAGGGAAAATTCTCATGTACCGTACGCGTAACTTTATTCCATCTGTTACTTCTTAATATCTCTGAGATGTTTCCCTTGGGGGAAAAATTGCATTACAAGTCTTAAATGTCCGAAATCTTATATGGATGTAATTCAATCCTAAACCTTTAAATTGTTTCGATCAAGTCCTAAACCTTTAGCAAACGATGCAATTTAAGTACTTTACTTTTCAACTGATTAAATTAATTCCTCTACCTTTATTGAAAAATGCAATTACATCCTAAAATTATGTTGAAAAGTGCAATTTATAAACACTTTTTGAGTGACATGAAACAATTTTAGATATTGTTCATCAAAAAGATTCAATTGCACTTTTGAAGAAGGTTTGGGACTTGATTGAATTTAGGACTTGATTGTATTCGATGTACAAGATTTTGGACTTCTTGTCCGTCTTTCCTTAAGAACAGAAATGTCAAAGCTTCATAGGTGGAGAGCACTAATTAAAGTAGCCAATTGTGACTTCTCCAATTGTTTGTTAAATAATTTAGTCATCATTTTTCTCATGAGAAACACAGGGAACATTATCGAGATGGGTGACTCTTCAAGATCTTTTGCTGTAGATCCCTTTAAACACATTAAAACTGAGCAAAGAAAAAAAAAGATTCTACTCGATAATTTTTAATGCCTGGAAGCAGAGTTATATCCATTAATGAATTTTTTGGGGTAAGTATCAGTTTAATAATTTTTGCTCTATCAAGATGAACACAAAAATCAAATCGTTGTCTCAAATGAAACAACTTTCGATGACCCAGCTCTCATGTTCCAACTTTTTTTTTCCCTCCCCTTTTTGAGAAGGAAAACCGCTTTTCACAACAAAAATCTCTTTTTAAATGGCAAAATCATCGGACTAATTTATTCTACGACAGTCATGATTCTTTGTTTTTGACTAATGAAAAGGGTGTTGGCATCTTTTCAATCTAGAAAAGTGAAAGCAAAGCTCACTTTTATTAAAGCGAAAGTGATTGCTTTTTAATTTCTTTAATCGTGGTGTGACGTTGGAGTGTCGCATCTCTCTCATTGTTGAAGCAAAAATCACTTTCATTTTTCTCGAGTGCGGAACATCGTGGAACAAGCCCAATACTTTATTTGCGCAAGCCATCCAAAACAGCGCTTGGGAATATTGTTGGCCCTCCAGAAAAAAAGTAGAAGATGAACGAGAATCATGTGGCATGTTTTTTTGCTTCCACAGTGGAAGACGTCGTGTCCCATGCACTTGGATTGAAGAAAACTAAAATGATTTTTGCTTTAAAATACTCTAATTAATTTGCTAATGCTTTGGATCATACTGCGTAAATTATTCCGAACTCTTGGCATTGTTTTATTTTTTGTTTTCAGCGATGAAGGGACAGAGAGACAAGAGAGCCTATTTTTTGAGAAAGTTACCAAAAAAATCCTAAATCTATTATAATTATACCAATTGAATCCTAAATTTTTTTTTTTTGCCAATTCAATTCCAAATCTTTTGTAATTATGCTAGTTCAGTCCATCCAGACAATTTTAACTAGCTGGCATTAACATTGACAATTTTTAATGATATTTTTTTTTGAATTTCTATTAATTTTTTTTTTTTTTCCTTTTCTTCCTTCTTTTGCCTTTTTCCTCCACAGTGGCTAGTGAGGCTCTAGTGAGGCTCGCCGACCACTAGGCAACAGCCATGAAGCCCTCGAGACTGCTGATGAGGACCTCGGCCCTCACTTGGATCTAGGCAAAGCCACCTCACTGTGGTCCTCGCCTAGTGGCTAGCAAGCCTCACCGGCCACCATGGGAAAAGAAACAAAGAAAAAGAAGAAAAAAAGAAAAGGACAAAAAGAAAAATAAAAATTAATAAAAAATTGAAAAAAATATATTATTATAAATTGTCCACATTAGTGTAGGCTGACCAAAATTTGTTGAATGGACTAAATTGACATAATCGTAATAAATTTAGGAATTTTTAGGTAATTCTCTCCCTATTGTTTTAAAAAAATATATATAAAGATTAAGTCTTGCTTAATATTTTAACCCAAAGAAAATTTTTGGCCAATATCTAAAGAACGTTGAGTCACAAAAAGTTGCACATTGTGACCATGAGGAGTCTCCCCCACAACGAAGGACATGATTTTCACGTTTGGTAAGTTGATGGACTTAAACCTATGGAGAAAGGGGCTATGGGCTGGTTCCCTTAATTTTCATGTATTGTACACATAATTTTTCCAGCTCTGTTACTTCCTAGCATCTCTGGGGATGCTTCCCCGAGGATAGGAATATCAAAGCTTGATGGGTAGAGTACATTAATCTAAGAAGCCGGGTGTAATTTTTCCCATTGCCGGGGACATAAGTTTGTCGTCATTTTGTTTTGAGAAAGAATGGAGCATCATCAACATAGATCAGTTTTCAGGATCCTTTATTGAGGACCCTGTTAATGACATTAGATTTGAGATGAATACCACTCCAATTACAATTGCATAATTTGAGTCGCCTCTCTCAATCTCGAAATTGTTTTCTTGGTGTTAAGAGTTATCACCCTTTTCCGCAATCCTGCGCAATGGGTTGGCTTTTTGACCATGCCGGAGTCACAAGGACCCAACTTTGTACGCGACCCTGCAACTAAGTCACGTCCATAGTCAGTGTTGTTCGCAATCCCCCATGCCAGCACCACTGGAACGGCCTCATTCAATTTCAAATCATATAAACCTGTAAAGTCAGACCTCAAGAAAGCGTGCTTGCACCCCTGATGTTCACCTTTTACTTTAAAATCCATACTAAATCCCTGAAGGTTAAAGGGGAGTGTAGTCCGGCTGCAATCATTCCTCCAGAACAAGCACTAGACCGGCTAATGTTGGTATCCGTTCCAGCACATTTCAACCTGCAACCGGCAACAGCTGATTCTGGATTACTATCGCCAGGGTGTTGCAACCCACCGATATCAAGACGCTCCTAGTCGAAGAGAAGAAAAATTGACTTCCTTTCAAATTCATCTGCACACGTCCGTCACCCCCGCAGCTTGCATTTGAGTAAACTAAAAGAAGACGGACGCTAATCATGCGGTTCACGGATCCAAGGTAATCAGGGAGTGAAATGTTAAGAACTCGCAATCCAATCTTATTTAGGATGACCGTGTTGTTTTTCTGGCAGTTGATCTCGTAACAGTTATTCAAGAAACGACCGGCTCCTATTCCGAAGGGGAATGGAATGGTGATGATCCCACATTTTTCGTTACAGCCAATCCTTGTAAGTCGAGGTGCAGCTCCTGATGCTTGTACCGTGAGGGAAACCAGAAGCAAAAGAATTTGAAACACCGACTTGGACATGATTTTCACGTTCCGTATATGCTGGGACCTAAATCTACGGAGAAGGGGGATACGGGCTGAGTCCCTTAATATTGCTATTTAAGCGGAAAAAGGGAAGAATATTCATGTACTATACGCGTAACTTTAGTCCAGTTCCGTCACTTTCTAGTATCTTTGAGGATGCTTCCTTGAGGGGTAAAGTCGCACCACAAATACTGAATCTTATGTATGTAATGCAATTGAATTATGACCCATTCAAGTGGTTTAATTAAGTCCATAGCCTTTAGCAACAAGTGCAATTGAGTCATAATCATTGGTTCAATTAAGTACACAACATTTATAAAAAAAAAAGAATTACAATTAAATCCTAAAATTAGGTTGAAAAGTGCAATTTAAGGATGATGCCAATTTTTTGAGTGATGTGTGGGCAATTTTAGGTACTATTTGTTGAAATATTTGATCGCACTTTTTGAAGAAGGTTTTAGACTTATAGAGCCCATTGAAAGATTAAGGACTTAATTGGATTTTGTATTTAAGAGTACAAAAAAACCAATTAATAAATAATTATAAATTATTAGGAGATCAACTCTTTCAAGAATTTGGGACTATTCTCACAAGAAGTAATCCAAAAATTATTATGTTAGCAAAACTCCTTCCCACCTAAAGTTGTGCATTGGCAAGTGGACACCGGTGAAGCTGTCCAAGACTTTTTAACAAGATAGGGAAATTTTTAAAGACTCCCTGGGAAATAAAGACATTCACTGCCAAGCGCGTGCGCTGTTTCCTTCCAATCAACACGCCATGTTGTTTGATTCCTCTAAAATGAAAGGATCGCGCGTTTCCTTTTTAATGTAATTTTTTATGGATGTAAAAGGTCATGCGTATCAACGGCAAATAAAGAAGAGCGGGTCACGTGGTATTGTAATCCTCAATTTTGGAATGGTTCTTAATTTGGCCACTGACTTTGTGAGACGTAGAATGAACTACGAGGGAACCAACACCTCTTTTCATCCAACAAACAAAACTCTGGTTTCCAGTATATGCTCTCATTAGTCTTTTCCTTTTCTGCAATGTACTCCATATAGGGTTCTATAGAGACTCACTTGGCATTCCAAAGCTTTTTTAAATCAAACACAAGAAATAAATGAAAAGAAAATTCACCACACAGTCCATAGAAATTATTTAATGTCTTCAGGTAGAAAGCAAAGACTGAACCAACCACCCCCTATAATCCCAACAAAATCATCGCGCATTCCAATACACGTAGAAAATTTAAATACAAAGATCTTAGTCTCAGGATGTAAAGAGAAACTTGGGAAATATAGGGGATGGGATCTGTAATTATGTCCATACTAGGGGGTGTAAATTTCTAATCTTTTTCTAATCTTTTATGCACGTATACTGTGCACCCACTCTGCACTTACTGTACATAATAGATTGAGATTGAGTGAGACTGAAAAAAAGTTCTCTCTCTAAAGAAAAAGGAGGGTCTGTGGGGCTAGAATTGAGTGGAAGTTTTCAATACAAACTAATGATGTGTGAATCCTCACCAGAAGTAAAGACGGCCAAGACTAATTTGGTCTTTATTGGTCAGCTCACTTTAAATATTAAAAGTAACTTTATCAATCGCGTGATGAAACAATTTTGTCAGTGAAATATGACATGAAATGCAGTAAGATACACTGTTTTTTTTTTTTTTAACCTAGTAGCCCCGTAGAAAAACCCCTGAGGAGCAATAAACCACCCTGATAGTTTTCTCAATACCTCTCGTGAAAGGAACCAGCGCCCAACCACCTACGCCGCCACCACGGGTGGTAGTAAGATACACTGTTAGTAAAGGAGATAAATGAAAATGATAGTTCTCAATATACTATCACTACTCTCATTGGTGCTCTTAATTTTTCAGCACTGCCTCTTTTAGAAATTTTTACAACATTATTGTTTAGCTTCTGTTGGCGATAATTTATGGCCGAGATGATTCAATTATCTATATGAGTTAGGAGAGCAGAGCTAATTATGAGGAGTCAAGTCATATTAAGCCCAACTTCGATATGGAGCGTATCCGGTTTAGCTTCGTCTGGAAATTTTTTGACCTCACATAGATTTGAGGTGTATAGGCTATCATTTCGATCATACTAAGGAAAAAAGGGCACCTGGACCCATTTGAATTAAGAGCTGGAATGGTTACATAATTAGATTAAATCACGAATGAAAGTGCAATTTATTACAAGACACACGATTGCCTTAGGAGTTACTAAAATCGTGGAAATAGCGCAAATCTTAGAAATATAAAGCGGCTAAGAGGAGGCTCACAAATAAATTTCGATAACCGTCGAAGGTAATCCCAGACAGAGGGGTCGCTCATGCTCTGCCAAAACTCTGCTAAATTTTCCTTTGAAGCATTTTCTATCTTGAACTAACGTCTTTCAATTTCATTTTTAGTTTTAAAGGTTGTAATTCTTTATATGCATTGTAAATAATGGTGTAGCTTTCATTTCAATGTTTGCAATTTAGCATCAATGTGTTTGTAACTTTGAGGATATAAGTTTCTTAGTGATTTCTTTTACAGTGCTTGCACTTTAAGTTTAATTTCAATGGTCACCGCTCGAATTTTCGTTTGATTTTAGAACTTTCCTTTTGGTTTCCTTCAATTTTAATCTTCACACTTTACTTTTCACATGCTTTAGTTTCCCTGGCATTTAGGATGAAGTAACATTTTCTATCTCACATTTTGGCCTCAAAAGCTGACATGCTTTTAAACACACATTCACCCTCGATCCATCTTGAAAAAATTGTTTTGCAGAAGTTTGATCACTTTGTGGTCGAGCTAAAACTAGATAAAAAGTTTTGGTTTGTTTTTGCAATCGCCAGTTTGTGAGATTTGCCATGGATAGATTTAAATCCAACAGCTTTAAATTAGGCTTATACCAGCGTTTTGAAATAGAAGATCACATTTGATTGATAAAAAGCGTCACTTAATCAATTGTCACCATCCATCACTATAGCTAAATAGTCAAGTAAATAACTTTTAACTAACCCGTAACATATCAATTTATTGGCTTAATTAATTAAAATATGAAAAAGAATATAGTAGTATATCGAAATGAAAATGAAGAAGGAAACTCCTATTTCGCTGTGTCTTTTGTACTTCGAAAGAAAATCTTAAGTTGCGTGCATATAGTAGGAAACTAGACTTTTTATAGGTATCAAAAAGATAATCAAAATTACCATCGATTCATGCACCGTTCCTGTCGCAAACATTGACGAAAAGAAAAATTCTTCAATGCAATATAAAAAATTTAGTTCATAAGACATTTAAATGGCCGTGGATGATAGCACGAACAAGTCAAGGTCAAGCAATGCAATAAAAGTGACGAACGTCCCTCTTTATTCATTTACTTCCGGGGGTCCCCCTCGTCCTTCACGCGTTTTCTGGGGTTGCTCTCACGTTGACGAGTGATGTGCAGCTATACCAACGCAGACGCATAATTTGTACATGTCTATGCACGAATTAGGAGTAAATGTTGAGTCAGTACTTCATAGCATTGTCATTAAACAATCAAGCCTTTAAAGTACTGATTTGATCGATTTGTTGAACGAAGATTCATTTGGTCTTGGAGGAGGTACACAAATAATGGAGGAAGGGGCCACGTATTCATTAGGTTTTGGAAAAGTTAAGAGTGGACTAGTCCACCGTGTGTGAAATGATAAAGATGAACTATAAATTCCACAAATGAGTACAAACATCACGTGATGCATAAATGATGGAATTCCAAGGACGGTAAATAAAAGTGGCATGGACCTACATGAGCAAGTATTTCAAGTGGCTAATACATTTGCTAAAGGTCAATCGGCTGTTAGATTTAGTGGAGCAAGATTCACATGTAACTCATATTTATTTCCATACCAAAATTCAGTCTAGTATATATACTACTATCATGTATGAAAATTTCTTGTATTGACAAAAAGAAAAATTCTTCAATGCAATATAAAAATTTAGTTTATAAGACATTTAAATGGCCGTGGATGATAGCATGAACAAGTCAAGGTCAAGCAATGCAATGCAAGTGACGAACGTCCCTCTTTATTCATTTACTTCCGGGGGTCCCCCTCGTCCTTCACGCTTTTTCTGGGGTTGGCTCTCTCGTTGATAAGTGATGTGCAGCTATACCGACGCAGACACATGATTTGTACTTGTCTATGCACGAATTAAGAGTAAATCTTGAGTCAATCCTTCATAGCATCGTCCTTAAACAATCGAGCTTTTAAAGTATGATTTGATCGATTTGTCGAACGAAGATTCATTTGGTCTTGATCCTTATCTTGATATTAGTTGAGTTACATCCTCAAGCATTTGGATTTTGTAAGTTATCTGCCAACCATTGTCGATGGCCCCATAAAAAAGTGGAAGAGGTACACAAATAATGGAGGAAGGGGCCACATATTCATTAGGTTTTGGAAAAGTTAAGAGTGGATTAGTCCACTGTGTACGAAATAATAAAGATGAACTATAAATTCCACAAATGAGTACAAACACCACGTGATGCATAAATGATGGAATTCCAAGGACGGTAAATAAAAGCAGCATGGACCAACATGAGCAAGTATTTCAAGTGGCTAATACATTTGCTAAAGGTCAATTGGGCTGTCAGATTTAGTGGAGCAAGATTCACGCATAACTCATATTTATTTCCATATCAAAATTCAGTCTAGTATATATACTACTATCATGTATGAAAATTTATCGTTAAGAAAAGTAATTCATGAGCCAGAGGAAACTAGAAAAAAGAAGAAGCACATATATACCTTTTACATATATTCATTTTTTTTTAGGGAAAAAATTACTTTTAACGGTAATTGCTCGCTTATAAACTAAAATGCATTCCGGTCAACAGTTTTTCTCATTAAAAAAAGAAAAAAGAAAGAAGAAGAGAAAACTAAACCAAATCGAATCAGGTTTTCGTTTGGGTCGTATTCAGTTCAGATTGCGATTTGGTTTGATTTAGCCACTCGCCCCTATAATTTGGTTCGGTTAGGATTTCTTGAAAACTTAAATCACATTGAACTATTGACACCACCAACCTCCCAGCCATGTGACTACTAGATGAATTCCAGATTTCAGAGGAGTCAGGTGCCAAATAGAGCCCAATGAACTGGCAGATTGGGAGATAGAGCAGGAGCAGAATTTGTGCCCTTCTCTTCAGCTGCCTCATTCGAAGCATTGATTTTACTTGGATCAAGAAACCGCCCTCCACTTCCTCTGGCTCTTCTCATGGCATGCTGGTGCCGCGACTCATGAAGATACGGCTGTCATCCAATTAAACCAAGACGAGAGATTGGGGATGAGCGGTCGATCCAACCTCGTGACTAGTGGTGGTGGTTATCTCATGGATTCAACAATCACTTGGCATCACTAGAGGGTAGTGACAAGACAATATACAATTGAGAGGAGAGATGTGTAAATAGTGTTCAGTTGCGTGATAACAATGGCTTTATGGTCTAGAGAACTTATAATCTCTATCAAATTATATTGTCACAATTATGAGATCGTTAGCACTTTCTCAGTCACACGCTCTATTTGTTACTTTATCTTTGTTGCTCTTATCTACGAATGTCTTCAACTCGGCAAAAGTATCGCAAGTGGTTACCATGACAGACAAATGTAAAGACGTGAGACTTAGGATGTAAAGAGTAAATTGGGTAGATGGGATACATAATTATCTCTATATTATGGGGTGCAAATTTCTACTTTTTTATCTTTTATGTGCGTGGCAACACCGTGCACCCACTGTACACGATAGATAGAGATTGAGTGAGACCCAAAAAGAAAAGTCTCTCCCTCTCTCTCAAGAAAAAGATGGGTCTAGGTCTATGACTGTGTGGCTGGGACTGAGCGGAGGTTTTCAATATGAACCAATAATGTACAAATTTGCCACCAATAAAGTGAAGATGACCAAGACTAACTTGGTCTTTGTCGGTCAGCTTACTTTAAAGGTCAAAAGTAGCTTATCAACCGTGTGATGCACGCCATCAAAAGGATGGAACAATTGCATCGATAGAAATATGGTATGAAATCTAGTAAGATGAAGTGTTAGTAAATCATATAAATGAAAATGATGGTTGTCAACTTTTTCCAATATGAATGCATGAACCCTCACCAGCAAAAAAAGTGAAGACGACCAAGACGAACTTGGTCTTTGTCAGTCGGCTCACTTTAAAGATAAAAGTGCCATCAAAATGATGAAACAATTTCATCGATGGAAGAATGATATGAAATGCAATAGGATAAAGTGTTAGTAAAGCAGAGAAATGAAAATGATAGTTAGCATTTTTAAATATGAATAAATAATGTGTGAACCCTCATCAACAAAAAAGTGAAGACAACCAAGACTAACTTGGTCTTTGTTGTCGGTTCACTTTAAGATCACAAGTAGCTCTATCAAATGCATGATGCATGCCATCAACGTCATCAAACAACTTCAACGGTGGAAATATGATATGAAAGGCAGTAAGATAAAGTATTTAATAAAAGCAGAGAAATGAAAATGACAGTTCTTAACAATTTTCATTATGAACTAATAATGTGTGAACCCTCACTAGCAAAAAGTGAAGACGACCTAGACTAACTTGGTTTTTGTCGGTTGGCTCACTTTAAAGAGCAAAACTAGCTTTATCAATCGTGGGATGCACGACGTCAAAATGATGAAATAATTTCTTCAGTGGAAGAATGATATGAAATGAATAAGATAAAGTACTAGTAAAATGCGAGATGAAAATTACCGTTCTTATCATACAACTATCATTGGTACTCTTACTTTTTTATTATTGCCCTTTTAGAGATTTTCACAACATTATTCTTTAGCTCGAGATGGTGATGAACATTTATGGCCCAGATATTGAGGAGAGATTTCAACTATCAACAAAGTATAAGAATTCTAGTTATAATAGGCCCAACTTGGATATGGAGCTTATCTAGTTTAACTTCATCTGGAGGTGGTGTGGCATGACTTTGATCTGAGGTGTGTTGCTAGCCATTTCGATTATAATAAGGAAATGGAACCTCGCACAGTTTGAGTTAAGCGCTAGAACAATTATGGAATAAATGAATCTTGAATGAAGGGGCAGTTATTGCATGACACTCAATTACCTTAGGAGTAACTTTAATCATGGAAATAGAGGAAATCATGGAAATGTGGAGCAATTAGAGTGGGGATCACGCATGAGTTGCAATGATTTTTAATGGAAATACCGAGAGTATATATAGAAAGAATATGGAGAAAGAGGAGATGCTCAAACTGTGCCAAAACACCGACAAAAAAAAAAAAAACTATGCCAAAACTCTGTCAAATTTTTCTTAGAATAATTGTCCGAAAAATCTTGAATCTATTGTATGGTAGCCAATTTAATCATAAACCGTTCAATTATGCCAATGTTTTTAATCAAAGATTGTGCCAATTTAGTCCTATATTTTTTGACGATTTGTCAATTTAATCATTTCAGCAATTTTTTGTTAGAAATCGCTAATATGGCGGTTTTGTCAATGTCAGTTGTACTACGTGACACGGTCGATACGTAGGACAATTGGCATTAACGTGGTGAAGTTTTGCAATCATTTGAACTTTTTTGAAATTTTTTCTCCTTTTCTTTCATTTTCCCTCTAACTTTGGGCGGGCAAGGTTGCCAACCAACCCTAAACGAGGGCCCAAAGTCCTTGCCTGGATCTTGGCAAGGGATTGGGCAAAGGTCACAATGTCCTCGCTTGATATCCACGATCTCATTTTAAAAATAAAAGAAATTAAAGAAAATATATGGAAAAAAGGAAAAAAAATTAAGATATAATATTCAAGAATTGCACAAATTGTCCACGTCAGCTTCAGTTGGATGTCAACTATGCCGCGAAAGATGCTTGACGACAGTGCCAATTATTTCCGGCAAAAGTTGGCTAGATAGACTACATTAGCAAATTTTCAAAATATTTAGAATTAAATTGGTCATATTAAAAGAGTTATTTGAATGTACGCATGACGTGCTTCAACATACTATCAGGGCCTAGTGCATCTTGTACTATTCCAATCCCACATAAGGAGCTGTTGACAACATGAAGTGAACGACTTTTGGAGGATTTGACTTTACAATGGGATAATTATCAAAAAAACAAAATTGAAACTTATCATATCTATCCTAATTTTTTTTTTTTGGTCTAAAATAGTGCGTTCATTCATTCATTAAAACGAGGATTACAAAAAGATAATAGATAGGTTTCCGAACATAAAATCTTCCAAATGTACTGTGGGGGATCGAACATCTAGGTTGGGGGAAGTGTTTTGAGTCGGTGGGCTTCTACAACCTAATCAGCGGCTTGGTTTGCTTCTCTAGGACAATGGGTTAAATTTAGACAGGTTGTTTGGGCCAAGAGTTTCTTGTACTCCTGAATTAATTCCTTCACAGCCCAAGACACCTCTATTCGGCCCATGACCAACTCCACCAACAGAAGACTGTCACTTTCACACTCTAGATTCCAACCCCCATGTGAACTTCTTCTCTCTAGTTCAGCAGCTGCAAACCGTGCAACAAAGCGAGGGTTTCTGCTTGCAGCGGTGAGGAAGCATGGATCTCCTTGGCAAAGCCATCAACGATCGCGCCGTTTGAATTGCGCAAGATCCCTGCGACTGAGCTTGGCGTCTCTCCGTCCACCCACGAGTAGTCGACATTCAGCTTCGAAGATTGGCTGTCCGGTGCCTCCCATCTCGCAGGTAGATGCCGTATCTTAGCTTTTCCTTTTCGTGTGCGTGGATTCCATCGGCTGAAACTTTGGCTTTGTGCTTGGGCTGCTTCGACAATGCCGTTCGGTTGTGGGGGCTTACCATGGAAGACCTAATTGTTCTGATTTTTCCAGATCTGCCAGAGCACTTCCGCCACTAATCCCTCTTCTGGTGAGTTCGGCCTTGCTTCAAAAAAATTCTGCCAACCACTTGTCCATTCTAGTTGCTATCCTCGTGCTGTTGCTGAGGTTGAGGTGTGGGTTTGACCAAACATTTCATGTCCATTTGTAGAAGAAAAGCAGGTGTTCGACTGTCTATGGATGTTTTGAGCATAGAGGGCATAAAGGGTCGAGTAATATTCTTCTCTTGAACGGATTTTCCTTTGTCGGTACTGTATCTTGACATAAGCTCCATAGGAAGATTTTTCAGTTTTTTTTTTTTTTTTTTTGGGGTAGGTAGATCCCAAATTCTATTCCATAGCTTCCAGGGTGGCTGGTAGGAAGTCGTTGCAACGTTGTTGTCTTGTTTTGTGGTCTTGGAGCACAAGCTGTTATATTCACTTTTCACTGTGCAGTTAATCTAAACAAATGTTGTTATATCCATATCACTTTCTTGTTGAGGAGGGAGCTATGGATTTTAGTTCAATTATAAATTTTTCAATTTGGCAAAATTTAGTCATAATAATTTTAACAATTTACCAATATAATTATTCCAGCTAATTTTTGACGCACATTACCGGATGGCCTAGTTAAAAACTTAGAAGTTATAAAAAAAAAAAAAAAAAAGAAGAAGGTGTTTTTGGACTCTGAGAATTTCTAGATACTGCTTTTAAAATTACAGTTATTTGGTGAAGCTTTTTCTGAGGAATTCACTGGGTAAAGTTTCTCAATTTTGACATGATATTGGTTTGCAAGTATTTGGGAAACTGATTCTTGTGGAATGCTCTTACGGATGATTCCAAGATTGAGTATGCTGATCTTCTTCTAATCTCTTTGTAGCATAGAGATAAGAAGGAAGGACTTGGTATGGCAGCCACTACAAAGACTAATGGAACAACAACATATGGCTATGATGGTTGTTCTGTGATGGATCTATTGTGATGATTTGAGTTGGTCGTAAATTTCCTCTTTTTTTTGTTGTCTAAACCATATACCATCTTGGTAGCTAATGTCCAGTTGGTGTTTTTCTACTATCATCGTTTAAGTTGGTTGTGATTTCCTCTTATTCCTGTTTTCTTAACCACATACCAACTTGTCCACTTGGTTTTTCCTATTGTAATCATCCAAGTTCTAAGCGAAGAGATGCTTTTAGACCTCATTGGAAGCATATAATTGGCGATAGTTGTTCTGTTTGTGGATGCATGGTGGCTCCATTTCTTATTTTCTTCATCTCCAAGTAAATCCTTCCCCTTCCAATTAGGACGACCATAGTTATTAAATGCTTAAGGACCTAAATCCTTTACCTTTTTAGTCTGTGTGACATGATAATATGACAATATTACTATAGGAATCTGAAGTAAATATGCAGCATAGGGAACATGACATCTTTCTCTACAGACAATTGAACACAGTAAAATGTGGATTCACTAATACATTGAACACAATTGAACTTGGATTTGCTAATACAGCTTAACACACTTTCATATTTTTTTGCATCATAACCTTGGTCTTGCCTCACATCTAGCCTCCACTTACGCTACCAAGAAGCAAAAAAGATAGACAAACAACACAACCATCCCTAATATAACATTGTTGTTAATCTAAAAAAATGTTGTTTTTTTTATTTTTTTTGGGTCCAACTTCAACATCAGGGTTGGCACATCAATCCTTTCGATACAACTATTGTGACATCTTGAATTTCGACTCCGTTCCAAATATATGAAATTGGCATCTTGTCGACGCGCCTATGGTCCTTTTCTCTGAGCTGATCACTCACGAGTTAACTAATCTATTAGGTGAAGCCATTAAGGGATATAACCACGGTAAAATCCCTAAAAGCTACTCGATAGGTCGGATCGGACTAAAATCGCGTTCGGTCGATTTTAACCACGAAATTGAATTCGGTTTTGGAAATCGAACGTTCGAGCATGTCACGATTCATTTATAGGACGTCGCCTTATCTTTAGGAGAAATTCCATCGAGTTCGGGATTTTTACGGAAAAACACTTCGAACGTTGCATAAAACCAACGAAAATTCGGTTTAACTCATTTGAAGGGAATTTTGATTTCTAAGCCGAGCTACTGGATGATAGGAATTTGTGGAGATGTGTGGAATTTTTCTCCGATGAAATTGGATCTCAATTTAGGAAATTGAGTGAAGAAATTTAAGTTTAATCGGTAAAATTCGGAGCTTGGACTAAGGGCTATATTTTGGTGTCAATTTGGAGAAATTGTGGCATTATCCAACCTAGAAAGTATTATTGGACAACTTGGATAAATTTGAGGGATTTAAGGGGACAAGCAATTAATGGAAGGGATAGAATTTGTGGGCTCCTCCGTCGGCAGCTTCTTCGGCAAGCCAAGACTGTCGCCCCTTATTCCCCGTGCGTCTCTCTCTCTTGCGGCAGTTCCATTGAAGCCCCTCACACTTGGAATTTTCTTCGCGTTAACTTCTCTCTTCACCGAATTCTCTCTGCCCGAAGCACCGTTTCTCCTCCTGCCAGCAACGCCTGCTCCCCACCATCCTTGGTCTCATCAAGTCAACCATTGAAGCTGTAGTTGACTGAAGAAGCCCACAATCCACCGAGAAGCAAGCCTACCGAATCAACCGCTCCATTTCATCTTCGACCGACCGAGCTGCCACGTCCGCCTTCACCCTTCAACCAGCAAAATTCAACGCTGTCTTCACCACCGAAATTCTTCAGCAACCGAACTCTGCATCCTCGCCAGCACGTGTGCACGCCTGTCAAGCCCACCGATCTTCTCTCTCTCGCGTTGCTGTCCTCTCGCCGAGTCCACGAAACCAGCTGCTTCCTCTCCGTGGCCTGCGTTTCCCTCGTGCGTGACGTCATCCACGAAGCCAGCTCGTGGAATCGAGCAAAGCGCAGCCCACCGTCCGCAAACGGCCCAGCGAATTCTAGCGTTTTGGGCCGCGTCTTCAGCCCAGCTATGGCAAGTTGGTTCAAGATCTCTCGGCCCATCTAAGTGCAGCTTGGTCCACGCAAGTCCAGCGGGCCTCCATCCAGCACCTTCGGCCCAATTGCAATCAGGCCCAGCCGTGGGCTTCAACAACAGCAGCACATCCCATTAAAAGCCCAAAAATCCAGCAGTCTTCGGCCCAAGCCCATCCTGCGAAGAAGGCCCAACCACAGCCAAGCCCAAGCCCAAGAGCGAGCCCAGTCCAGCACAAGAACAAGTCTCAGTTGGGCTGGAGATTTGTTGGGCTCAAATTTAAGGCCCGGTCCAACCCGCGGGTGTTGTCGCGAGCCCAAGTTCGGCCGCCGTTGCGTCGTCATCGCAATGTTCCGATCTTCGCTTTGCCAAGTGAGTTTTACTCACTAATACCTTCTTAGTTTTCTAATTACACTTAAAGGTTGATTAGTGTTAGTTAAGCGTAATTAGGTGGTTAGATTAGAATTGATTAGCGATTATTAGTTAATTGCATTGCATGTTAGTTGTTCGGTTAGTATACTTAGATAGAGAATTGCCTATATTATTTATTGGATGCTTCGCGGGATTTTTCCTGACCCTTATCGAGTGTTAATTAGGCAATTCGGGCCTAATTGGAATTTTTAGGAATTAAATATTAATTTTCGAAATTAATTATTTAATTATTTATTTTTTCGGAAATTCAACTGGGATGGTCAGTGACCGAGATTTTATGCTGATGATCGTGGCGCAGTCTGTTTATTTAATTGAGCTTTATATTGTGCTAAATTGAATTTATTGTATTTATTTATTTAATTTTCGAAATTAATTATTTAATTATTTATTTTCCGGAAATTCAACTGGGATGGCCAGTGACTGGAATTTCGTTCTGATTGTTGTGGTGCAGTCTGTTTATTTATTTGAGCTCCACGTTGTGCTTAATTAAATTGATTGTGCAATTTAAGGAATTATTCCTTAATTGATTGAAATTGAGTGGAATTGAATGATTGATTGGTAGATGGCCGAGTATGGCTATTTAACATTTATAATGCCTTGATGAGCTGTAAAGTGGAGAGAGGCGTGAGAGTGAACTGAGAACTCTATTGGCTGAGACCGATTAGGCACGAAGTATAGACAGGCGTGGTTCGGTGATTAAGGATATCACTATGCAAAAACGACGCCTTAAAGAATGCACGTAGACCATCTATGACTTGTAGCAGGCGTAGTTCGGTGATTAAGGATATCACTGTGCGAAAACGACGCCTTAAAGAACGCATGTAGACTGCTTATGAATTGTGACAGGCGTGGTTCGGTGATGAAGGACATCACTGTGCGAAAACGGCACCTTAAAGAACGCACATAGATTGTCTGTGATCTATGACGGACGTGGTTCGGTGATGAGGAATATCACTGTGCGAAAACGGCGCCTTAAAGAACGCACGTAGACCGTCTGTTACTTATGTCACCTTGGTGAAAACGACGCTCGAGAGTATTAATGGAGCTCTGTGACTAAGTATACCATTTGAGGTTATGTGGGATGGAGTGAATGACCTAGAAATGGTCTGACTGACTTGTAATCGACTAGGTCGATTGATCGATGATTTGATCTGAGTGTGATTTGATGTGATTCATTGCTTTGATCTGATGCTGTGAATTGATTGATTGAATGGAAATGACCGTGAGTAGTCTTGTTGGCGTGCAATCGACTAGGTCAATTTGATCGAGGCTTCAATCAGTGATGTGGTTGCTTGGATGCCTATTTGATCTGTGCTAATATACAGGTGGAATCTGAGGCTAAGGTAAGTCCTCTGAACCGTGAGTGCATAGGCAACCCGGACGGTGTATTAGTTTACTAATCGAGTCTTAGGGGGTAGAACTTGCTGAGACGTTGTCTCAGTGGTTATTGAATAACCATTTCAGGACCCGGATGAGGAGCCTAAGGAGGAGGAATCTGACGAGGAGGTCTGTGAGGAGGAACCCGAAGAGGAGTACGTGGAGGAGGACCCCGAGTACGACTCGGATGAGGACTGAGATCCCATCCTGTCTTGTCAGACCTTCTCTGCATGTGAATAGATGTTAGATCAGACTCACGTATATATAATATTGTAGAATACTATGGGATGTGTGTAAAAAGGTGTGGTTGTGAATTTTCGCTATGAAAAATATGGACTGCTTTTCTATCCCATTGTTTTATTGTCTGGGGATTTATAACTGCTTCCGCATGTGCATACTGAAATGAAAGGGTCGGCGATACATAGTCCTGGGATATCGCATTTGAAAATCGACCAAAAGTAAGGGATGTGCGTGTGCCTAAGGATCGGAGCGTGACAACTATGCCTCTCAAATAGATCATTTTCCCTTTGCTTCCAAAATAGATTTTTACCATTGTTTCCAATGGAGACACTTCTACTTTTATCTTGTTGTCCTGTTGCTTACTCTTTTCTAGTTGCATTTTGAGAATGTGGACTTTTTTCCTCAGATACTTTCAAGTAATTTCCACTCTTCCAATTCTATTTACTAGTGCTTTCTTTTCATTGATCAATCCAAAGTCACTGCTCTGCCATATAATGAGGACTTAGGATCAATCCATTTGAAAAAAAAAAAAAAAAAAAAAAAAAAACCCGCAATCATCTTCTTGCCTGATACAAGCAATCAATTCAAATTCCAATAGTGCACACTTTTGACGGGAACTTCAAATTAAACAATGCACAACAGAACATATAGCAAATAGGTTGATTTAATGGAAACACTAGAAATTATGTGAAACAGAGGCCTTCAAACACAGCACATCAAATTAAATTCAACAATGCACAGCACATAGCAAAGCAACCATATCCTTTTCTAACACTAAACTGGACGCGATACATAGCACATAATGCTAAGCTAGCCACCCACAATGAACAACTTATGACAGTGAACTGGTCCTATACTCAACTAGCCATTACAAGCAACCAATTCAAATGACAATGTACTAACTCATCAATCTCTAATGTGTTGTAGAAAATTGACAAACCATCATCACCTCCAGCAATAGAACCTCCTTCCACTAGACAACATATGATCATTAGAATCTCGAAACTTAACCATTGCATAGTGCAATGAAAACTTATGCAAATAACAAAGTGACTCGTAGCTAGCTCGTATAATTACAGAGCCAGCCAAGACAGACATTGCTCCTCTATAGGTCAGGGGTCATAATATAATGTTATCTTCTGGCCCTGGCATTCAAAAGCATATGCAGCGCAACAAGAACAATGCACTTAGCAAAATGATTCCGACGACCAAATCCAATAAGCCCATTAATTCCAAGTAGGGTGGCCTTTCAGAGCTCTAAACAATGATGAGAGCACCAAGTTCACACCAGCAGTATCTCAATCCAGGTTCCCAATGGTACATTCAACTACTACCTTTGCACTGAATTATCAAATCTGTATATAATCCTGATCAACTTACAGAATACTGGCAAGATGTAGATGCACCAAACATATGAGAAAATTAAAGAGCTGACAAAATTGAGTAATGCAAATATATAATCCATCTCTTCCAATGAGCATGTAAGATAAAGAACCTCATGTTGCCGGAAGAAACGCAATTTTGAGGGGTTATAAAGTGCTGGACATGAAGCAAAAACTCTTCACAGGAATCTTGAAGAGGCAAAAAAAATGCACAAACTCTGGTAATGACATAACCAAAGAGCAAGAAAAGGTGGCGAAACCCAGAACCAGAAAAACACCATGGATTTGGAGCAATGTGAACTCGTAATCAGTCACCCAAGTTGAATCGAAGCTCGATTTGGATATATCTTGGCTAAAAAGCCACGGATTTGGCAAGGAACCGAGAGGGAGGGCAAACACGAACCACGAACCCTAGAAATTTGACCCAAATTGACTTCGGCAACCGAGATTAAGAGAGCGCAAAACGGCGCCCTTGTAGTCCACGTTAGCCACCATTCTGATGTCGTTGTTTTCACGACGCCACATCAACTTCTCTTGCATTCTGTTGTCCACATAAGTAGTAGGATTTTTCAGGATGACCTTTGACCAGAATCGGAGAGGACATGTGTCAAACAAGTATAAATTTGGGGTTTTGAAGATCTTAAAAGGAAATTTGAAAGTTGTTGGAGTCACAATGAACATATTTTAAAAATTTGTATTGTATTTTTTCTAGTAAATATAAAGATTGAGAAATAGAAATTAAGTTTAATAAAAGTAGATCGATGAAATTGAACGTAGAAAAGCTAAATAAAGAAATAATTCAGACAAGAATTTCATATGAAGTATCTTCTAAGTCATCGGGCTCACTTATCCCAGAAAAAGAAATCGAGGGAATAGTTTGCAATGGAATTAGAAAAAACGGAAGAACAAGTAGTATGTCCTACTCATAGGATTGATCCTACACAAAAAAGCATCTACGACTATTCATCCTAGCAAATGTACCTGGCTCATGCTTTCAGATTTCGAAATACTTATTAGCACTTCCATTAAAATAGACTGCAAAACCTTAAAAGAGATTTCCTTTCAGAAGAAAATGAAAACCAACAAAAATAGTCTGCAGAAATATACACTGCAAGAGAAAGAGAGGTTTGCCAAGAAGAATGATACGTAGAAATAACAAAAAGAAAGTAAATCTGAAGTTCCACATAGATTAAAACAAGGAAGTATAAATGACGTAGAAAATTATTTAAATAACTTATATTATGGTATATGGAAAACCCCAAAGATCCAGTCATCCTCCTATGGTTGGATTAAAACTAGGAGTGAACACTGCATCATTTTTATCATCTAGAACAACTATGTAGAATATTTCTAATTTGGCTCTCATGTTGCATTGATACATTGATACATTTTCAAAATTTGATTCCAATGAGCTGATTTTGGCCATTTTAAATTTCTAGGTCATTGGGGGGGGGGGGGGTGGCAACCGACAGTTGGATTGGTATTCAAGAGTGAACAAGATGCCTAAGATTTATGCTATACATTCGTTGAAGAAGTCGGTTTCGATGAAATTTTGTTCATACAATGCTTGTCATTTTTCTAAGTTTTCTATACTTGATTCAAATGAGCTGATTTTGGCCATTTTTCTAATTAGCGAAATGACAACCATTGCTTGTCACCAGCAATGTAAAACTCTGACACGATTTTATTACTCAAAAATGGTGGAAGCGTCAAACAAGCACAATCAAGCAAGAAACCATTGTAGAAAAAAAAAATTGACACAGAGGATTTACATTATTTGATCTAGTGTGCCTATTCCATAGGAAGAGATCGACAAGATATTT
This sequence comes from Eucalyptus guilfoylei, assembly GCA_016097605.1. Lineage (NCBI taxonomy): Eukaryota > Viridiplantae > Streptophyta > Magnoliopsida > Myrtales > Myrtaceae > Eucalyptus > Eucalyptus guilfoylei. The sequence goes on along the minus strand of CM027862.1, from coordinate 34,159,245 downwards.
TATTATAATCAACAAGAGGAAATTACATTCACTCGAAATATACAATTCTCAAACGTTTTCCAGTTTCCAATTATACTAAAAAAAGTCTCGCATAATCAAATCAAAGAGATACAAAGTTTTTACTCACACACTTACGTTCGTTGACGATTCCCTGAGCTCTCACTAAGTCAGGCTTGATATCAGTGCAAAATTAGGTCAAAACCCGCATTTAGTATAAATCCTGCTTTTGGCCATCAAAAATCTTCTCGGGAAAATTCGGTCTAGTTTAGATATCTAGCCATAGCTTGATCGGACATTCGAAGTTGCTCCCTCTTGCTCACTATGTCCATGGTCGAACTGTGGCGTCCCAATTCCCTATTTACTTTAGGTTATCACGCAAATGGAAGTCTTTTCTAAAGGTTAGCATTTATAACATGAACTATACACTTGCCTCTAAGAATACCAATAGTAAAGGGAACCATGCTTCAATTATTTACCATACTTAATTGTACATCGGGTGGCAGATTATACATCAAAAGGAAAAACCTAAGCTGGGAGAAATAAAAAAAAGTTCCAGTTTCCCTAGACCCTGCTATAGCAAGCTCCTTGTCCGTACATACCTCACTTTATCCGACCGTCCCGACTACATAATCCCGCACTACATAATCCCGCACCCCAAAAAGTTACGATCGTGCCAAAATACAAGCACGATCCCTCTGCACTCCGTCCTACTCCAGCTCCTAATCCTCCACGTCCCTCCATCACCAGCTACACCAGGAGCATCAGGGGATGGAATCGGTCCTAACAGGCGACCGTCCGCTAGCAAAAAAAATAGCAACAAACGGTAGGAAATTAGATCAAGCTATCCTGTGTCCACTAGTAAGACAGTCGTGTATCGAACAAACATCGTGCCCGGAAAGTCCGGGTTCGTGAATTTGTGATGCTTGCCCTCTAGCGCAACGGGTGCTCCATAACGAGAGATGGGGGATGCTGGGAGCGAAGACATAGCTATCAATCTGAAAATAAAAAAAAAAAGAGTGAGTTGACACTCAACAAGAGAAACAGCAAGATCATAAAACCACTTGATCTAATTGACACTCGATTCCTAGGACACAACTAATATCCAAGCAAGTAAAGCACCCAAGTATGAGCACACGACATATCATAGACCATTTTCAATCACACGAGTAGTGCCGGCATGCATTTAATGCAACATGCGTCACATACAATCACATGGATCACACTACTATGCAATGGGTGCATCACACTTCACATTTATCATGCACAATATCATTGGGGTCCATCCCTATTTCACTGCTCAACCAGTGCATGTAGGTGGCTCATGCAGTGACCTCTGGTTCACTAACCAAGCATTCACGGTTCCATACTGCAAGCGTCCCTACTCCAGGGCATCTTGGTTGTTAGGTAAGGCATTCACTTCTGACATCCACTTTGGGCCATTGTTGAGTTTTTGAGTTGATTGTCAAGACTTCCGGGGTTTGTCGCCAGCCTAAACATCCCTACTACAACCAGGGCATCTTGGTTGTTAGCCAAGGCATTCACCTTTGACATTCACTCCGGGCCATCATCGGGCATCCAAGGTTTGCCAACCTTGGGCATCATATACCACAATCCATCTCATGCATTGCAGGCATAGCGCACTCATGTAGTGACATAGCATTTGCGCATTATAAAATGCATCCTATTCAGCACGCGTGACACTAGGATGGGCAGTATGCCACCACGCATGATTCACTACCTTCATGGTACACTCAACCACATATAATCCAAAATTCCAGATTCTGTCCTCTTATGTTTTAAACCCAATTTCTACAAGTAAATGGTACCACATGGCAATCAAAATGCACCATTTGAAAGTCTATCAAATGCCGTTACTGTCATCAATAGGTCACCAAGCAAGATTCCATCACCTTCCTAAAGAATTTAATGCAATTTGGATCAAAGGCAGAAACGAACAGATTTGCACAGTCAAAGGAATCAAAGCTAAATCCATAGTAAATGAACTCGAAATTTTCTAAAATTTTAATATGTTATAGAGAAGACCAACAAAAAATTTTCATGAGGAAACTAAGTCCAAAACAATTTGTATAAAGAGCAGTAAACTGCACAATATAAAGAAGAATCTGGTTCATTGGAATAGAGCAACTGATCTTAAAGATATAATCATCTAATAGCCCTAAACGTGTCAAAAAATTTTGAAATTTGGATATGTTATAAATCAAAATGTCTACTACAACTTTTATGAGGAAACAAGTTCAAAATCAAAAGGGAAAATTTTATAAAAATTCAGAAAGACAATTGGGTTACTGTTCTTACTGCACTGGGCAGATCATACACAATAAATGACTAGGCTTTCGAACCAACCATATCACCTCAAAAAAATCTAAAATTAAAGTATGTTTTACATCAAGATTCCTTGCACAACTTTCATGAATAAAGTCTCGTCAAACTCGAATCACAGCAAGCTCCACAGAATTAACAAAGAGATAAGGTCCAGCAATTTCAGTTCTAGAAATCCAAACCATAGTACACGAACTCATGTAAAACTTTAATTCCACACGAGTCCATTTGCTCAGAACACATCAAAACCAGAAGTCCTAAGCCACATGCAATATCCATCTCCAATTATAATCAACCACTTCGTACGTGAGGGCCAAACGAACACACGAAACTCACATGCAAGTGTCACGGTCCGTGAATTCTCCCGTACTCGTGACACTTGTGAGTGGCGCTGGGGGTTATCGGGTGAAGAGTGAGGAAGCAGAAGGGTAGAACACGATTGGTCCGTGGGAGTGGCGTCAGGACGGTTGGTGCTAGGAGTTCTAGGATAGAATGATTACATCACTTAGGAGCTCTGAAGACGGGGTAGGCCTCCCGTGCACAAACTGGTCGGGAGCTGATGTCGCTCTCTTGACGAGGTCATGGCAGGCTGAAACCAGTTGTTGTGCCTAAAGAGATTTGCTGTCCCACTCGATGGACTAGACGCTCGAGCGAAACTGGACGTGGTAGGATCTCGCACGAAGAAGCATTTACCGTATCGTTCGTGGAATAGCTACAGAAGGAAGGTTGGCCTGGCGAATTCCGCTCGCCAGGCGCCGGCGGGTCGTTCCGAGGCCAAGGAATCTCTCGGCCCGTGACAAGTGGTATCAGAGCAGGAATCCCTCCAAGAAGCGAGTGAGCCGGTCGGAGAATCGAGCTTCTCGCTCTAGTGCGGGTCGAACGTATAAGTCCTAGTGGATGGGTACTTGGGACGAGCCGGTTACCACCGAGCGATAGGGAGTTCAAGAAGAACCGAACCTTTGCTGAATGGGGATAACGTTCTTGGATCGATCGGTGAATACGAAGAAGAGGTCTACGCCACGTTTTCAACAAGGAAAGAACCTCCATCTGGTTTGCTGGGGTCAAGATGCTGGTTAGGCTGATGGTGCTGCCAAAAGATGCGGTTGGCGAAAAATGCCACACTTGCCGAAAAGCGCAAATGACCGAAGGCCAAGCAGCTGAGATCAAAAGAGGCTACCAATGGAGCAAAACCTGTTTTGTTGGGCGAGCATGACCGTTCGATGTGAATTCCCAAAAGTGGCACATCAATGGTTAATGGATGCAAGGAAGCGACAGAATAGATCGCAACGAGGGCGTTGCGAATTGAGTGGGGGAGAATGTCACGGTCCGTGAATTCTCCCGTACTCGTGACACTTGTGAGTGGCGCTGGGGGTTATCGGGTGAAGAGTGAGGAAGCAGAAGGGTAGAACACGATTGGTCCGTGGGAGTGGCGTCAGGACGGTTGGTGCTAGGAGTTCTAGGATAGAATGATTACATCACTTAGGAGCTCGAAGACGGGTAGGCCTCCCGTGCACAACCGGTCGGGAGCCGATGTCGCTCTCTTGACGAGGTCATGGCGAGCTGAAACCGGTTGTTGTGCCTAAAGAGATTTGCTGTCCCACTCGATGGACTAGACGCTCGAGCGAAACTGGACGTGGTAGGATCTCGCACGAAGAAGCATTTACCGTATCGTTCGTGGAATAGCTACAGAAGGAAGGTTGGCCTGGCGAATTCCGCTCGCCAGGCGCCGGCGGGTCGTTCCGAGGCCAAGGAATCTCTCGGCCCGTGACAAGTGGTATCAGAGCAGGAATCCCTCCAGTAAGCGAGTGAGCCAGTCGGAGAATCGAGCTTCTCGCTCTAGTGCGGGTCGAACAGATAAGTCCTAGTGGATGGGTACTGGGACGAGTCAGTTTACCACCGAGCTGATAGGGAGTTCAAGAAGAACCGAACCTTTGCTGAATGGGGATAACGTTCTTGGATCGATCGGTGAATACGAAGAAGAGGTCTACTGCCACGTTTTCAACAAGGAAAGAACCTCCATCTGGTTTGCTGGGGTCAAGATGCTGGTTAGGCTGATGGTGCTGCCAAAAGATGCGGTTGGCGAAAAATGCCACACTTGCCGGAAAGCGCAAATGACCGAAGGCCAAGCAGCTGAGATCAAAAGAGGCTACCAATGGAGCAAAACCTGTTTTGTTGGGCGAGCGTGACCGTTCGATGTGAATTCCCAAAAGTGGCACATCAATGGTTAATGGATGCAAGGAAGCGACAGAATAGATCGCAACGAGGGCGTTGCGAATTGAGTGGGGGAGAATGTCACGGTCCGTGAATTCTCCCGTACTCGTGACACTTGTGAGTGGCGTTGGGGGTTATCGGGTGAAGAGTGAGGAAGCAGAAGGGTAGAACACGATTGGTCCGTGGGAGTGGCGTCAGGACGGTTGGTGCTAGGAGTTCTAGGATAGAATGATTACATCACTTAGGAGCTCTGAAGACGGGATAGGCCTCCCGTGCACAAACTGGTCGGGAGCTGATGTCGCTCTCCTGACGAGGTCATGGCAGGCCGAAACCAGTTGTTGTGCCTAAAGAAATCTGCTGTCCCACTCGATGGACTAGATGCCTGAGCAAAGATGGGCGTGGTAGGATCTCGCACGAAGAAGCATTCACCGTATCGTTCGTGGAATAGCTACAGAAGGAAGGTTGCGCCCGCGGGTTGTTCCGAGGCCAAGGAATCTCTCGGCCCATGACACAAGACTATATAGGCCACGAAAATGACATGCGATGCTTCGCTTCCACAAAATCTCGGAATCACAGCATAATTAAGCTATCATTTCACATTCTCTACATCTACTCAAGCTAACAAGGACATGCAAGCAAGAAGCAACACAAAACAGTTACTATTCTAGCAAAAACTGAGCCTAAAAATGATCAAGAAGAGTAGAAGAAAGTCACTCCTCCTTGCCTTTGCTTCTCTTGAGCTCCAGACTTTCCTTCCTTGCTTGAAGAAGACGTTGAATCCTTAGAGGAAAATGGAAGGAAATGAGAGAGATGTTCGGTGAGGGAGAGGGGAAGAGAGCTCGCACGAGAGAGAGGGAGAGAGTGAGATGAGAGAAATGAAATGAGAGAGGGGGGAGAGAGAGAGAAGAGAGTCGGCCGATCAAGGGAAGGAAAAGGGAGGTGTCTTCCTCAATACACTTCTTGCATGAACTCTAATTGGATCAAGAGGGAGGCAGCTCATGATCAAGCTATCCTTAGCCTATTTAGCAAATTTCTAGCATTTCCATTGGGCTATAGGGGCGGCAACATAATTTAGGGCAATTATAAAAATTAAATCCCATGCAAAAATAATAATAGGGCCGGCCACACATACATACATACATACATACATACATATATATATAAATATATTCATACATATATGTATATATATATAGGTCTATTAAAAGTCTAGTTATGTCCTAAGGTACAACTTTAGGCACATACATACATCGCCTCCGTCCCTAATTCGCTCACTTAATTCGATTATCGAAAAATTAAATTCCTACATGGCTCACTAATATAGCTAGACATAAATTCAAGATGTCATAAGAACATCTAGCGAGTCTGGCCAATTGTCCAATCTTGCCTCTAGACATCCAAAATCCACAATTTGTACCCATAGTAGCCTCGTCTTGACTCACCACTTAATTCCGATGTCCACCATTTGATTTAGGACACTTGAAATGTATCATCACGCATTCTGAACCATTTGGCTTGCTTTAGATGTCCTGGATTTTAATCTCGATTCACATCCAAATCAAAATAGAGTAAAATTTCGAGCTACATTTCAACAGCTAACATAATTCATTATTTTGAAAAGAGAAGTATTTTTTTTGTTATTCACAATCAACATATCCGTATATCATTAATTTATATTATTTGAGGAAAATTTGGTGTCAAACGAATGCATACCTCTTCGATTTAAAACTTCGTTCTTCTCTTATTAATAAAATTTGCTAAGATCCAATAAATTTCAATGGCATTGTCTCGTATTTAAAAAAGAAGGGTAAGTTTACTTCGAAATGCTACTGGGAACTGATGTATTATTTTTGTTTTCTGGAATTATTTGTTGTCTTTGTTAGTTCTAACAAGTCCACACGTTTCAGCTACATACCAACAATTGAAAGGTATGCCTAGCGGAACAAAAGAATAAATAGCATTTGAAAAATCCTAACATTGTCTGTAATATCTACCTTTAATGAATGTTTATGTCTCGGTGTATTCAAATAGTATTTTTGCTTAAGAAATACTTAGAAAATAAAAACAAAGTCGGTCGGCTTTCCAAATGAATCAGCCGACACCTAAATTTGTTTGAATGTATCCTTAGTCTATAACGTGCTCCAGAAAACTCATCTCCCATTTTGCCCCCCCAATAAAAAGAAGAAAGGAAAAACACACTCGAAACCCGGCTGACGACCCACCGACGTTACCCCTCTCCCCGAGCCGAGCTCATGGTAGGTTTTGGTTCGGTTTCGTTCGCCTTCCTTTCGGGCGTCGATTTCCCGAGGATCCCAGCTCGGAGACGCGCGAGGCGGACGAGCGTAGCCCGATCTATCGAGCTCGCCCACCGTCCGACGCCGCTGAGCCGGGTAGGGCTCCTTCATCCGAACGCTCGTACCCCTTTTTGTGCTCTGTTTCGGGCTCGCCGGACCGGGCCGACGTTGTCCGGTTCGCGCGAGTTCTGACCTCATTTGTGCGCGCGCTGCGGTTTTGGGGGACTGGTATGTAATTCATTCGGAATCCCGGCTCGAGCTCGGGCTCGGGCTCGGTCGTCCTCGCTCCTTGCCCCTCAGTTTGCGTATATTAAGTGTTCGATAAAATGTCCTCGAGACGGTTCCGTAAGAATAGCCGCTGTTTTTGCCTTACCCGAAGCTCACGTAGCATTATTTTGATCTTCGTTACCGAGTTTGTCCTGGGCGAGACCTTATCTCGTTGATCGGGGCTGTCATGGCCGTTCCTTTGGCATACTCCTATGCGTGTTGCTTCGATAGCGCTTATCCGTGGATGGCCCGCGACGAGTTCTCTGGGGATCAACGACTTTCACGGCTAATTGCAAAAGTGGGGTGGCGAGTTGGTCTCGCGGGTCGGCGTGAGCGATCGACGGAGCGGCGGCACCGGTATAGCGGCCGGGGCGCGGTCGGGGACGAACCAGTTCGAGGCTGCTCGTCTCTGGTCATCCCCGAGCAAGCAAAACCAAGAGCGGCATGCTGGGCTTGTGTCGGTTTTAAGTGTTCTTGAGCTGGCTGAAATAGGGAATGAGGTGGGCTTGGGGAGGTTGGTGTGGATTTAATGAATTGGCTTTTGTTCGGCTCATTGGGACTAGGCATAGTGGGCCTAGGATAAGAGATGACGCTTGGGCTGAATTAGTTTAATTCTGGTTTGGAATGTTCTCGGGTTGGGCTACTTCTGCTTTGCCTTTCAATTTTTTTTTCTACAGGCCGAACTGGGCCCAACTTGCTGAGCTCATCCCGGTCGAGGGCCCAAGTCCTGAGACCTGGGCTGGCGAGTCCGGGTTGGTCTCGGACCGGACCAGATGAGGAGACCCGACCTGGATACCCTTTTTTATATAATATAATATATTATTTTTTAATATTTTAAAAATAAAAAGAAATATATTTTTTAAAAGAATATTAAAAAATCCCAGAAAATTTTTTTTCCAAAGAAATCAGAAAAAGCTTTAAAATAGCCTTTGAGTGGTTTTTCCTTAAGATATGTGAAAATTTTTAAAAGAAATTGTGTTTAAATCATTGTAATCAAATGTTGGATTGCTATTTGTGCATTTTCTTTATTCCAATTACGCCCTTATGATGCATTAATAGCTATTTCCTTAGCTTGGTCAAGAATTGAATCCCATGACTCATGATTGGTATAAAATGCTTCATAAATGCATCACTTGATGTTTAAATAAAATAATGTATCGGAAGGGCATTAGTTGATTAATTAGTATAATCAAGTCCTCGATCTTAATTTTTTTGGTCGAGCAGGAATAAAATATTTATTTCGATATTTTACTTGAGTTTCTAATCGACTCATTACAAATCGGATTATAAGTTGCAAATTAGTAAGCTTGGGAGAGCCCGAATTAAGCCTAGACTTGGCAATCTATTAACCTCCGTGCCTACAAAAGGGCTCGAAGAGGTCGCAACAGGTCCTAGATGGAGAGGGATGAGATTTAGGCTGTGACTTACGAAGGAAAATGGCAGGCTTGTTTAATTGTAGCGGCGATGTGTTTATGATAAATCATACAAACAATGACAATGCATGAGTTCTGCAGGTAATTTAATCCAAGTCTCGGTTGACTTCCTCAGATAGCATATTCTTCTTCCACCCTGAATGTACCATTGAAATTATTTCACATTCTAGTCTTACGCTTCTATGAAGTGGTTCGTGCAGACTTAACTCATGCAGCTCCAAGAGTCACGGAGTAACCAACGACAACTCATTAATCAGTAATGACTTTTAGTGTTCAACAAATTTGATGAATTCTGAGGTCCAAGGGAGCTGATATTTAATTTTGGAATCAGGAGATGACTTTCACTGCCATCTTATAGAAAGATACATTAGTCTTGTATTGAAGCTCTGGTCTGTATCCAGATCGAAAATGAAGAGGAGACTGTAAGAATAGGAGGTTAAAGGAGATACAGTTTCCTTGTTGCCCTTGCTAAGAGATGATCCACTGATTCTCGTTCGGATCATGGTGGAGGTCTTTATCTTCTTAATATGGCGGCTGTGGAAAGGCCGATCTGATATTTCACGAAGCTGGTTTGAGCAAGACCGAGCGCAACGTGTGATAGGGCTGAAAACGATGACGCCATTCCTCATTGTGGGGGAAGCATAATAACGTGGAGGATTTGAAGCTCTTGGTGGAGCCTTCAGTAGATCATGACATGAGTTTGCAAATTCAAAGAATAGTTAGGGTCATACCATATTGCACCAGGCTTTTTCAATAAATGAGGGACGAATAAAATCACCAAACTTTTGCAGTTGGGATAAATTTGGCCAATCGTTAGCCATTATCAAAAACACTTAATCTTTTTATCACTTTTTCACTCTGCACAGCTGTAAATATTTACAGAATTGCCATCAAAATTATATTTTCTTGGAAAGGACTAATATCCATTCCTTACTTTTTGTCCGCCATTATATAATTTTAGGGAATTTCGAGTGTTAAATATAACGAGTCATAAACAAACAACAACTAGCTTTAGTCTTGTCACATTTGATTATCACCAAGTCCGGTAACCCATGAAAGGAACTATTAGGAGGTTAAAAGTTATGTTAGGACAAGAAAAGGTTATAAATCCTTGAATAGATAATACACGACTAGATTGATATTAGTAATTTGTTTGAAGGCAGTTATATTTATTCCATACGTAGGTTCTAGTCCCAGGAAATATATGCAAAATAAGTTTAAGAATGATGAGAAATTAACAATAACATATGTTGAGAAAAATTTAGATAATTGGAATATACCACAAATAGATGTACATTGGGTATATAAGAAAAGAGGAACCTTTTAATATATAGATTATGCAATTAAGGTAGTTGGGAAAACGATGTTAGTAATTGGAAATGATGCAACTTTTCAATAATTTCCAAAAGGGATGTTGAAATAAAATTAAATAAAGTAAATCCGAAATTCTTCCATTGGTTTCTATGTCGAGTAAAAGAAGGAAGTATAAATAACATAGAAAATCACTATACAACTTACATTATGGCATATGGAGAACTCCAAAGATCAATCATTCTCCCATAGTTGGATCAAAATTAGGAGAGAACATTAAAGCAATACCACGAATGGTGAGTGGCCAAAAAGAAGAATGGAGTAAACCTGCTGTTTTAGAAGAACTAAATGCAGTAAGAAAATAAGATAATTAAAGTAATTTGTTCTTGCAGTCATTAGATAAACAACTTAACAGAATGAGAATAAAACTAGGGAAGAGGCCAGAAAAGAAGAACCAGAAACACCTGTAACAGAATTAAGACAACATATTAGCTCATGGAAGGAGCAGATGGTCCGCATCCATGACCACTTGTTGGTTTTAGGTAGGAAAAGCCGAAGAAATTTTTTACCTAGAAATATTGGCCTGGAGTCTCCTTCGAAAGGTAGAGTTTGAAGAGTCACAGAGAGCAGAGAGAATAATAAAAGAGTGTTCATGGTGATTTTGACCCCAATCAGGATTACAAGATATGTATTTATAAAATCAATTATTTACAATCCGAGAACATAAAATAACATAATTACATAATGACCCCATAATACATATCAATTACAAATTAATAGTAACCGTGCATTGCCTGCACAGAGATTGAAGAACATGCATATCTACTAAATATGTCGTAGTAGCTTAAATCTTCCACTTGCTTCGATGCTTGTTCGTGTTTGAGGCTTAGCCTTGGCCGAACTTGAATAACCTTTGTCCGTCAAAATTGTGCCCTTTTTAGTTATGCCCCTTCTTGAACTTGGACCTCTAAGGTAGAGCCTCTGCCCCTTCCTGAACTCAAAGTCGTTCCCCTTTCTGAACTCCAAGCTGTGCCCTTTCCTGAAGTTGAACTTTTGCCCCTTTCCGTATTCAAAATCCCGCTGCTTTGTGAACTTGAAGTTATTCTCCTTCCCATATTCGATGCCTTGCCCTTTCCTGAACTAGAAGCTGCGTGCCTACCTGACCTCATATCTTCGCTGTTTCTTGAACTTGAAGCTACACCCCTTGCTTTGCCTCTTTTCGTAGGATCCCGTCTTAGGTTTGGAGCACATCAGGTCTCGCTCCCTCTGCTTCCTTTTGCCCGTACTCGGTCAGTCTCCATAGTTCTATCCCTCTTCACCGGGATCACGTCCAAATTCCACATTAGTCTTAGGACCGCAACAGAAGATGCAAATATTCAAGACTTACAAAAGAAAGGTCTCTTTGACCCTTAGCTTCAGTTGTAAGAGTGCCTAATAATCACTAACCAAAAATAATAAATTAAAAATTAAATAATAAAAAAATAATCGTTAATCTATTATGAATAGTCACACTGTTTCAATAGGACACATTGGTTATTTTATAATTATAAATTCGAATTTTAATAAATAAAAATAAAAATAAATAATTGAGAATTAATGCCAAATTTAGTCCATGTATTTTTTTAATGTGATATAAGACACCTCTTTAGTTTGTTTTGCAAATAAACTACCAACGCTGAGTGCCCTTCCCTGGATCACCGCTCTCTTCACTGACTCCATGCACGAGATCAGCGATGCATCATGTGTGGAACAACAGCCAGGTGGGGGCACTGGTGGCGGCGGTGCTGCAGGGGGATGTGGAGGGGCTGAGAAGGGTGCTGTCATTGGACAAGGTCGTAGATCTGAGGAGGGCGCCACTCGAGGGTGAGATACACTCGAACCCAAATGCAGACACCTCTTCTTTAAATAGGATGATTGAATAGACACATTTATCTAATTTTTCAATAGCAATTTAGATTATGTTTGCTTTTGGATGGTATGTTTACCAGGTGATTTTCATTTTTTCTTCTTTTTAAAACTAAACATATTGTGTAACCACATTAAATTTTCTGGACTCTACTTCATGGATAGAATAGAAATTTTGTCAACATTGTTTTTCTTTATATTTGAATCACACTATTATCATTGAATAACCAACGAACTACTTCACATGTATTGTTCTACAAATCATCCAACCCTTAATTGATTAGCCAATTATGAAGATTTTTGCGCTTTATCTCTTTGTTTGATTTTAGTCGATATTCTCTTTAATTTATTTGTTATTATTATCATTCTCTAATGAGTGTTTCTCTTTCTGGGTTGAGAAAAGCCAATGATTTGACAAAGAACCAGATAGACAACTAATCGTCGTACTTTATCCAAGGCCATTCAGGTTTCATCTCTTAATTGCACCTATGTGGGCAAGATCAACCCTCCTTGACTTCATAAGAAAATCGCGCATTGTGCTTCGAGGATCAAATTGAATAAATTTAAAGTTTATGGATTATATTTCAAATGGAGGCCCAGTTTATGAACCATTTAAGTAATTATCCCTAATTTTTTTAAAAGCAGGATAGTATTTGTTTTTTTTTATAGAGAATTAATATAAAATATTGATGCACCGGATTAGCTGAGCTTACGTAGACTACGAGCTGCAGTCCAGTTTCACACTAATAACAAGCTGAAAACCCCTCAAGGCACCCTGCCATGGCCACGTTAGTGCGAGAATCTTTCTCGAAAGAACACTGGTTTCATTTAGAGGTGTCAAATGGGTGGGTCAGGTCGGGTTTGGGTCGGGTCATTAATGGGTCGACCCAAATTGACCCATTAACCCATTTATGACCCATTTAAGTCTAATATAAATTTTTCGACCCATACCCGACCCAACCCATACCCGACCCATACCCGACCCGACCCATATTAATAAAATATTTTCTTATTTAACCAAATTTCAGAAAAATTATTCTTATGTTTTTTTTTTTTTTAAAGATTATATTACTAAAAAAATTCCAAGCAATACAAATCCAATCAATAATTTCTCAATTTTTTATAATTTTTCAAAAAATATATTTTTTCTTTTTCTTTCTTTTCCTTTTTTTCTTCTGCATCCAGAGAGGTTCGCCGGCCAACCTATTTAAAACCCATTAAATCGCTAAGCATCCACCGACCAAAAAAAAAAAAAAAAAAAAATTGCTAAGCAACCCATTTATGACCCATGCTCATCAATTCTAATCTTCAAAACCTTTCACCTCTTCAGTAAGGTCGGCGCAAGGGTTGTCACTTTATTATTTACATCCTTGGAGGAACATGAAAAAATGTAGAGTTTGCACACCGCCTGCACAAATTCTCGGTGATTGCATCCTGGCTGAAAAGCTCCTCTGCCTGCACAAATTCAGCATTCCAAAGTGTAGCTGGATCCTTCGGAATGCAAGTTTGCACACTATAGACTTGAACTGAGCATTCACCATCAAATTCTTCCCTAGCTTCTGCATACGCATCACGCAAAGTAAATATCCCTTATGGACTAAATAAAATAATAATTAATCAAGCCATGAAATTTCTAGGAATATACATTTAATGATGATCAAATTTAAGGCTAAAGTAGAATGCTCATAAAGAAAATGAGGGAGCCAAGTACCTCCTAATATTGCTGAAAGAGGCCTTAATATAAAGCATATGGAACCCTGCAATGACTGAGAAAAGGAAAAGCATCAACTTTGATTATAAGTTGTAGCACCACAAAGTATACCAAGAATATATCATTATGAAGACAAGTGTATGAAATCATATGAGCAAATGAAAAGAATGAGATGAAAAAAAATACCTAATGCAAATAGTCTTGAAAGTCAATGATGAGAGACTCTTCATCCAAATCTTCCTCAGGCGGAACTCCAAACAACCAATTTCTAGTGCACAGCTCAGCCTCTACGCTTTCAGGGGAAAGGGAACTACGATATTTATTTAAAATACGTCCTCCAATGCTAAAGGATGATTATGAGGCAACGGTAGTGATAGGAATGCTCAATATATCACGTGCCATGAGAGATAACTCGGGATATCGATGAGAATGAGTCTTCCAATAATCAAGGACATTGAGATCCGGGAACTTCTTTCTATCAAGCCTATTCTCCTCCAAATACAAATCCAATTGTGACTTAGTAGATTGTGATCCAAAGTGTTCACTCTCAAATGCATCATACTCATCAATGTCATCCCCAATGTTCTCATCGATGCCCTCAACTGAAATGTTACCTCGACTAGTTGAAGAAGTAAAGCGATCATCTCTAGACATGGAGGTTACATATTCATCAAAAAGTGTATAGAGTTTTTCTCGAATGCCCCGTACAAATTCCACATGATCATCCATATCCAACTTTGAGTAGCAAAACTCCAAGAAGTGTAACTTATAGCGAGGATCCAATATAACAGCAAATGATAAGACAACACTATAACACTTCCAATATTTTTCAAACTTTTTGAGCATTGCCCTAGCCATAGAACTAATAGCCTCATCCTCGCATCCCTTGCTTGTATTAAACGAAGCTGAATCTGCCATACTCCATAAAAATATAAATTCGCTGTGGGATATCTAACTCCAGAGAATAGAGTAGAAATATCATAAAAGGGTTTTAACAAGAAAGCAATTTTCCTTCCTCTGACCCAATCTTCAGAAGATGGACATGTGACAAAGTTACAGTCAATTAACTTTAAATGTGAAAATGCACATTCAAAGAAAAGGGCACCCTCAAGCATTAGGTACGTGAAATTCCATCTGGTGGCCACATCTTGACGTACCTTTTTATTGGTCTTTAAGCACGACTGCGATATACATTCGGCAAATTTTATTCTCCTCCCTTGTGTAGCCCTCACATACTTGACAGCTTCTCTAATATTATGTAAGGATCCATCAATAACCTTTAAACCTTCTTGTACAATTAGATTTAAAACATGTGCGCCACAACGCACATGAAAAAATTGTCCATCACATAACAAAGAAGATCTCACAGAAGGTGTATTTCTCTAAATATCAATCATACTGTCATTGTACGATGCATTATCTAAAGTGATGCTGAAGATCTTTCTCTCAATGCCCCATTCTCTCAACAAAGTCAGCAATTTTTCTAAAAGTATGACACCACTATATGGAGGTGGCACATAGGAGAAACACAAGCCTTTTGATTGCAATTCCTAATCCTCATCAATATAATGGGCGGTGACAGTCATATAATGATCCGTAGTAATAGAAGTCCATAGGTCAAGTCAAACATATTCGGCTCGAAAGAGACAATAATTTGGATTTCAAAATTCCCTTCTCTTTCTCATAAACTTTTACCACATCACTTCTTGCTGTATTCCTTGATATGTGCTTCACATTAGGGTTGAGGTAACTAAACAATTCTCTTGTTGCCTCATGCTCTACAAAAGAGTATGTATAATTGTGTTTGATTATCGCTCTTGCAAGCATATCTCTAAACACACCTTGGTCAAATTGTACCACAAAACCATCAACATTAACCTCTCGGTTGGGACAAGTATTTAAATGACGCAACAAGTTTTTTGTCCCATGGCTAGCCATATAAGTTACTTTCACACCACTTACATTTAGCCTTACTCATGCCATCACCATCTCGTGAATTTTTCGAATTCAGACCATACAATCGAAGTGTGTTTTCTTGAACGCTTAGAGCAAGTAGAGATATCTTCCTCGTCCTCATGAACTAAGGATGTAACTCTACGTCTCTTGGATCGTTCGGTAGTTGAATATTCTCCTTGATCCTCGCTATGTCTTGACATGTCAACTAACAAATCTTAAATCATAAGATAAGTGTACCCCACCTCAATATTTGGGTGAACAACACGAACAAGCTCCCCACAAACTTGTAATGCTTCTGCTGTGACTTTGTAATATCTCTCGCAAAACAAAGCAGATAAAACAGGAGGAAAGCGCCTAAAACATCATAATAAAAACAGAGAAAGTAAACACCCCCGCAGCTGATTTCGTATAAACCCAACTCGGCGGTGTAGCAAAAACAATTTATATACACAACAAAGGTAGGAATTATACCATCGAACAAAAGATAACAGAGAACTGTCGAACAATTACAAACTTTCTAATATAGAACCTAATTTACCAACCCGAAACGGAATGACCCACATAAACAAATCAATCCGGAAGGCATGAACAGAGGAACCAAACCAGATCATTGAAAAGACCCTGCGCACCAGCTCAAGTAATAGTAAACTGCAAAATGCTGGAACAAAACAGCAGCCAGTGCATGGAGCTCCCACTTTGCGCGAGATGATGGGACAGGTCCGACCACTTTGGTTATAATGTACACGGATTTTTGCAAGAAAACTATTTCTGCGACTCGAACCAGAGGTCACACAGCAACAACGTTTACCTGAAATGCTAGTCCTAAATGTAACCAAATGCGTCGCTGCGGTTTAAAAAGCAATGCGTACACTTTCATAACAAGACCAGGGAATCAAGTAATAATTTTTCTATTTCACGTAGGTCCTTTTGACAAAATACATGCGCACAATTTCAAGAACACTGTTCTTATTGTAAAGATCACAAGAACAAACAGACGAAACAACATGAATGAATCACTTTGGCCCTAGCTACCATCCGCCTAGCAACAGTCACGAGTTCCATGATTCAATTTCTTGGCTTTCAAATGAAGAACACGTATCTACGGAGCCTGTGATTGAGGTTAAGCTGCATTGTATTGGTAATGAAAGACCCGTCGTTTCACTCGAAGAATAAGAACCTTTGGAACCCCCAATCGAGGTTAACCAATCGAAAAACCAATCGGAATGACCCACATCGCAACTCAATCCAATTGAAAAACCCAGCAACCCCCATGCCCCCATCAACTTGCCACCAAAGAAGAGGCTGAACCCAGAAATGAGACAAGCGAGAAGGGCGTGCCCGCGACATGATTACTTACCCGGCTATTACGAAAACGGTTTAGGTTTGTGGCCGAATTGCGCCGGACGACAGCGACGGAGAGCTAAAAAAGACTGCAGATTCGCCCAAAAAAAGCGCACTCGCTTTCCGCGGACGGCGAAGACGGCGGGCGACGGCAGCTGCGGTGGCTGACGGCGGAAGGAGAAGGAGTGCTCGGAAAGACAGAGGAAGTCGCCGGCGAGCTCGGCCTCTCAAGTCCCAACTTGCGTACGTCGTACGATGGAGGGTAAGCGAGAAAACGGAGACGTAGAAGAGGGAGAGTAAATGGGGTCACTTTAGTGGGTTTATAAGTGGGTCATAAATGGGTCTGCTCTCAGACCCATTTAAGACCCATTTATTTCGGCCTTTTTACTTTTAAAACCCATTATGGGTGCAAGCTTGACCCATTAACGACCTATTTAGCTATAAATGGGTCTATAAATAGGTCAATGACCCATTTTGACACCTCTAGTTTCATTGAAGAAACAAAGTTTCAAGGCCTCATTAAACTTTGAAAATAAGATTGGAGTTTGTCTCTGTCCGCTTTGAGTATGTTGTACTTTTGCACATGTTTGTGAGCTTTACTCGTATCGTGAATTGTGATTTACGTTATACTCATTTTTCTAATGTACCAATCATCTTACCATTTCTATTACTGTTCATTGTTGGACCACTTCTATTACCGTTCATTGTTGGATTAGGGTACGATGTCTTGGCTGAGTTATCACCAGTCCTCGTATTTGTGAACGCCTGTTCTCAGGCCATAATTTATGTTGTCCAGTGTCTCGTTTGACTATTGGGCCCTATGTACTGGGAACGCCTAAATCGCAATTAATGGTATATGTAAGAAGGAATTAGATCATGGTTCGATACATGTTGCTTCCATTAGAATACATTCTACCTATTCTTAAAATGTTTTTGGCATTGGACTGGATGCTATCCTTGTAACAGATGCAGCACCCTGCATGAGTGTATACAAAAAAGTTATTGTAGCCATCAACCTCATAGAAAGAACAAATTCGCGAGGTGCAAGGGCGAAAATGTACCACTAATTGGAGAACTTTGCTTTGTACCTAAAATGGGTGCAATGATTAAAGCATCAAGGCGCCTAATTAAATATGGCACAAAATGGAAATACTTGAATAGTAAGAGCCTTTGCTCAGATCAATGATCGTCGTGTGAAGTGACCCCGAGGTAGCGAGCCAGAACAGAGAGGTTTCTGAAATGAAAAATCTTCAAGTTCCAACTTTCGTGGCCTGATAAACTAAGAATTTTCCATAAAATAACACTTTTGCCATCCGTGAGCAATCGGAATGGATTCGCAGCCTGATGTTGTCTTGAAAAACATGCCTCTTCTGAACGGCTACTGTCTGCCAAGCAAAAGTAATTTTCAAACCAAACATTGGAGCTCAGAGTACTTTGGTTAATAACCACATCTTCACAGCGATTACTTTCAGTCTGATGCTCTTTTTCTGATGTGATTGAATTGAAAGGATCCATGACACGCTACCCTCGTTCAAGTCTGCAAGCTGAAGAACTAAGCCGGATCGACTTTCCTCCCAAAAAATTGCAACTCTGAGCTGTTCGAATGGTCGAACTCAAGCTCAGAGCTCACCCTGAGGTGTAATAATTTCTAAATCCACCCGCCAGTCCTCGTCTTCCATGACCCATCGAAAGATCCTAAAATATTTGCACAGATAAGTAAAGTGGATGACTTGCCTTGCCTTGTGGTCATACTCCATGGTCTGTTGGTTTTCTACAGTATGTGCGACTCTAATGGCTTCAAGCCACCAAGCATCCATAGGGGAGCAATTTGTCGTGTTTTCATCAATGTCTAGAATCAAAGAATGCTGATAAATCAGGCACAGTATCCTCCAGGATCAGACGCAGCAGAGAGCGGTAACCTGGCCTATTACTAAGCTCACTTTACCTTCATTTTCACACATGAAAGAAAAAAAAAATGGATAAATGTTGGGCAGAAATTTTCTGTACCTTTGCAATCAAGATTGTGACATTTCTGGTAATATACAGCCCGGATCAGGTCTGCAACTAGATAACTAGGCCAGTCAAATTGAGGAAAAAAAAAAGCTGGTCTCTACTAAAGGTAGACTTAAAGAGCACGGTTCAACACAAGAAATTTCCCATTGAAAAGAAATAGCATATTACGCAAATGCTCTATGCTCTCTGCTTATCCGCTCACAGAACCTGTTCCTTGACATGCTAGAAACCATGAGTTCATGCTCTGAGAACCAGTACCAGCTTTGAATTTTTCCTATACTGTGACAGACTCATCAGCATTACATGAGAAAAGGAGAAGAAACGATAGGCCTTTAAAACCAGATCATTTTCTTGACGCTACTCCGCATGAAAGGGGAAAGTGCCAATCAATAGTTTCTTTTCAAATAGGACATATCAGTCCCATTAAAATTCTTTCAGGTTAGGTTAGCAACTTTAATATCCTACAGAGTCTCAGGTAGAACTCTATGAACTATGAAGCAATTGAAATGTTTCATCACTCTGTTTATCTGAAAATAAAACTATAGCGATCACCTGATACAGTTCCAATGGAGGCCACAGATTCTATGAATTTATCCAACATTGGGAAAGGCGACTTTCCAGTTAAGTAATTCACTGGACTATCACTAACGAAAGAGTTGAAATTAAGTTCTTACGAAGCAAGACGGTATCTTCCCAAATCAATATTTACCTGCGCAGGGGAGAAAAAGTCCATCACATGAGACACCGCACAGAGTTCTAGCACACTAGTCTACCCATGCAAAGATGTTTCCAGAAATTAGCTCCACCAACTCAAGACAATAAATATTTTTGCTGATAATAACAAGTACAGCAAATCATATGAATATAGTTCATAAAGGGACCCGATACAAGAACTAATTCAAATTTGTAACTACCTCTGTATTGAACTGAAGTTTCTTTCCACAATCTAACTCCATTTGCAGACTAGGATCTTCTGACAATCGAAATCCACAATGCAGATCAAAGAAGCCATGATCATGTCTTCCTCACTGTCAGGAGAGAGTAGGTGCATTTTGAGTGTCAATGAGCACATGAACCTTTAAAGAGCAAATGGGATAGAGTCATCACTATTTCAAGCACTATCACAATAAATTCTCTTCTTTGTGTGCACATGCACATTTTCTCATGTGTTAATCTAACTTTCTCAAATGATACAAAGGCACAAAAGAACCCTCTGCTGGTAGTTTTGAGGAACATTTTGAGTGAACTAGGAACAGTTCATCACACCCATGTTCCAAAGATGCCTCATGAGTCTCTAGACCTCAATTACAAGGAGTAACGTACCATGTCCTTGCATTTGAAATGCCCAATTGGCAGAAGGACAGAACTCTTGCCTGCCTATCAACCAGAACCCCACCCCCAACCCCACCCCAAAAAAAAAAAAAAAAAATAATAATAATAAACAAAAGAAAACGCCCACACACACACAGTTCCAATAGTTCAGTAAAGTTGTGAGAATGGCTGTGAAGTGAAGTATGCAGGCATCAAAGATATATGTTAATCTCGAGAGATGGGTAAACTATCTCAAAACAGGTGGCTAACCTGGAAGGCACAATAATAATATTTACACAGAATAATTGAATTTGCAATTGTCTCTACCACACAATAACTAAAGCTTCTCGTCAGAGCATACCTCCGAAATTAATGCACCCACATGGGAGTTGTCCTTAAAAGCAGTCTTTGGTATCAAATGACAAGAAAATTTTTCTGCATACAAGCAGTGCTGTTATTGACATCACAGTAAACTTGTCATATTCCCTGGAAAGATTTAACATATACAAGGGAAAAAAAAGGTATAACACGAGATATTCCCAGTGTTTTATTGATAGGCAGATGTAGTAATCATAACGCACATGCTGACTCATCAAGTCGCAGATTCTTCCCTGCCTGAATCTCAAATTCACTTCAAATCTGACACATAGTTCTAGTGTGCTATGCATAAATCATCTTCGCTGGCCATTAACATCACTCAACCAGTACTTTCCAGTGACCTAGCACTGTGAAATTATAACCAGTCTTCAGCTGCCCCTTCCCTCTGACATTATGCCTGCAAATTGTGACTCGAGGTAGAATAATTGGCTTCAAAGAGGGGAAAAAAAGAAAATCATCGTGGCAAGGAAAGCATCTGGGTAGTGTTCAATGCAGCTCCAATACTTGATGCTCATTCAAAAGAAGTATCATACTAAACTATTCCCCGAAATGGAAAAGATCAATTGAATAATGTTGCCTAAATAGCTCAATCTAAGATAAGCACAACATGCAATATGTTCCCCGTCAATCCCATCCATGAAATCAAAATTGTCTCGACTTCCAAAAGGGGTACATCATTCAAAGTTATAACATTTTTTTATTTCCACCTTCATAACTGCTTTCAGGTGCAATATTCCTCAAAAATGAAATGTTAAGGTAAGTCACTACTCAAACAAAGATGGACCACACAAGTGTCAGAGACCTCATTTAAGGCTGCTTTTCTTCAATAAACCTAACACAGTTCTCTTGCATCAAATGTGAAAAGTCTCAAGAAGAACAATGGAAATTTGTAGCTGGAAGGCACCATGAAAAAGAACAAGACGGCCTTTCCCTTGATGGGGTGTCTACACAAATTTATGTAAAGATATCCAACGGCATAAAGATGAAGCTCATAGTATGTGACTTTTTATTGCATACACCACCCGTGACTACTGATGCAATGAAAGTTAATAGGAGTAGCGAGATACAAAGTCAGCCTACCTTCAGTTGAAGAATCGAGCTTCACTGCCCATTCTCGGTTCCCTTGGATTGAGTACTTGTCAAGCAACACCTCCAAGACAACCAATATCAGAAGATCATCCATCTCGTCTCCATTTTATCAGCATTTTCCCTCTTAACTCCAAATCAAAGTATAAGTGACAAGGCAGACCCTGGCAAAGAATTCATTGATGGTTGAGCCAAACTTAGATTTCAAAAACCCAAATGACAAGCAAATACTGTTACATTAAGTGTTAGACAGAAGTTCCAAGTAATGTCACCAAATGCTTCTTTCAAGTACTAGCGCTATTATACACTACATGACATTACAAACAACACTCATTTCGCCACCCTGTCCTTATTACTCCCTACTTCCACTTATGGCTTTTGATTCAGTCTATTGCTCAACACTCAAACAATCAAGAGTTGGAGCTTGGAATTGGCTATAACAGATAAATAGATATCAAGAAGAAAATCATAAACCACCCCCATGAGACTATTAATTGACAAATCACGTGGAGAGATGCTTTCTTTCTAAAGTCCATTCTACGCGTGAAATCAACTCATAGCATACAAAATCAACCTGTATGTCATTCAGCAATCGCAGCAAACTAGATGGTCTTTTTGGAGGCACCCCATTTGGAGACCCAGAGAACACCACTGGAGAAATATGCACCCCTCGCCATTGGCCAAACTCGCATGCTCTAATTGTTATTGAACCGAGCTGAGAAGTAACCAACGGAAACCCAATCAGCATTCGCCCGAACAAGCACTAAATATGCAGCTTGAGTCCTTTAGCAATAGAAAGCTGGTTAAAACTCGACGAATTGTGCTTCCTCAGCATCAGCCTTAGTGGGATTCTTTGATGGCAACAACCCATCTCATCTACGAAGACATGGAAATAAATTTTATCTGTCGACCCGGAAAATCGAACTGTAGCGAAAAACAACAGCCAACGTCGCCCATACTTTCTCGATGCAAAGCTGAATGTCTGTTGCCTCATCAAGCCACTGTCCTGATGATCCCGGCCTGAGAGCACTCATTGTAGAACCTCCCATGTATGGAGCTTCCCTCCCGCCATTTCCTACTATATCTCTCGTGGCCGATTCTGATCAAATCGATGAACAAATGCCACGGAGAGAGCACGGAACGGGCAAAACAGAATCAACCGTGGCATATATATGCATTCCACGAGAATGTCCTTCAATCAATGGATCGCCAGCGTTCCCCATTGAAGCATACCCCGCGCACCGAATGCAGCGACAGGCATTTCAGACCCAATCTGCCCATGTGCAGGTCGAAAGTTGGCCCGAATCCTCCACCGGGGAACGAAATTAGAAAATCTAATCGGGAAAAGCAAGAACAAAAGACGCAAATGCTTTGAGCATGCGAATGCGCTGGGAATGAAATCCAGAGAAGGAGAAACGAGAAAGTAATGGAAGGAGAGATGCCGCACTTTTTAATTTTTTGCTAAAAAAAAAAAAAAACTATATCCAGATATTTTCATGAAAATCAAACTGAGCGTTGAGAGTTCATATTCCTAGATAATAATAAATGGCAATACTTTCCGTTTCACCAAAAATGAAAATTTACCCGAGAAGCGAAATTATCTTTCAACGAAAATTTGATCTCGGTTTTTTGTGTGCCGGGAACATGGATGATTCGTCTTCCCCTTGTCAAACGTTTTCAGTTCCACTCCAGCTGACGGCAGAGTGCTCAAATGATTCAAATGTGAATTGTCTTTGGTTTGGGGAAATCAAAGAGGAGCAAGAATGGTAAAAAGTAGCCGATAACATGGATGGTTCAGTTAACTCATTGGAAAAAAGAGCAGAAATTGTTATTAACTTTAATTTAACTTAATTGAAAAGATTCTGTAGCTTTCACAATTTAATTGTATTTCATTTTTTTCAACTATTTTAGAAACTTAAATTACTATTTTCTCTTCTTCTCCAAGAATAGTGCATTCTCAAGTAAAAACTAGATGAGCTCAAATCCCTATATCTTTACTTGCTTAAGCTATTGGTTGAGGCACTGGTTTTCACCGTCGATGTCATGTGCTTGCATCCAGCCTGTTTTAGCGAGCTGAAATTTGAATGCAAGCCGTTCTTTCATCTCTAGTACTCATGATATATTGAATGGAAATTCGTACATAAATATACAATGAGATCCGGGATGAGCATAAATAGTGAGGGTCTCGAGACAATAAGAATTCCCATACGAGCTAAAAATACTAAAGATGTGTCACTTTGCTCAGAAGCAGTTGAAGCCTTAAAGATGGACATGGCCGATATGTGAGCTCCCATCATATTGTGATTACCAATTCAAGGGAAGTAAGTGGAGGAGTGTGAAGAAGCAACCCAAACTACGACGAAATAGATCGACTGGGAAAATTTATGTTCAAATGTTTAACCAAATCGAGACGGCTTGATCAAGTTAAAACTCTCTATTTGGTTCAGAAATCAAATTCCAATCAGTTGCACTTTAGTCAAATTTGGCATTGTTCCTGTCAGGTTTCCAGAAAACAATGTGGGAGTGCTCATTTTGTAAAATCTCATGTTGGAACACCACTTATTATCGTGGAATTGGGGCAAAGGAAGTGTGTATACCGATCGATGCTCTACGAACATGTTACTTCGAAAAGTCTCCTCGGAAACCTATGTCAAGAGGGGATGAAGTAGATACAAAGTTGGACTGATTTCACGCAATTCGCAGTATAAGGGTATAAGGGATTGATCACCAAACTACCTTAAGATACAAAGTTGGATACTCAAGTTATTTATAAAGAAAAAAGAACTCTCACGCGTTTAATAAGGGACAAAAACTCTCATGCGTTTAATAAGGGACAAAATGATCTTGTTAATTCGCAAGAGGAGCACATATAATAGCAATCTTTGGGTAGACATTAAGAAAAGATACGAACTTGGAGGACTGCACAGCTCAGTATTTTATGGTGCTCTGTAGATTAGGATTGTATTGATATTGATGTCGATATACTAGTCATTCGGGGGCAGCACTCGAGAATCTTGAACTGCGTCTACTTAGTTTCAAGATAAGGAAATGGTAGGTAAAACTGAAAAGTGAAACAACGAAAAAATGGCACTCACTAAAGGTGCATTTGATAACATTTCTGTTTAAAAATTGTTTCTGGGAACAGAAATAGAAAAAAAGTATTTCTGCTTCACGAAACAATTTTTGAACAAAAAAACGCGTTTGGAAATCTGCTCCGAAATATAAAAAGAATAGAAACACGTTTGGTAAATTTGTATAATTTTTTTATTTCTTTTAATTTTTTTAATATTTTTATTTTATTTTTTCTATTTTCTTTCTTATTTTTCTCATTTTCTTATTTATTTTTCCTTTTTTTCTTTTTTCTTTTTTTTTTTTCTTCTTTTGGCCGGTCGCCGGCCTCGCCATGGCCGGCGACCGCCGACGAGGGGCCGGCGGCCCGCCCAACCACGGCGAGGCTCACCGGCCCCCAGCGAGGCCGAGGCCTCGCCTTGGCTGGGCGAGCTCGGCCTCGCCGGATCTAGGCGAGATCGAGCTCGCCCAGCCCGGCGCGAGGTCGGCCTCGCCAAGGGCCGGCGACGCTCGGCCTTGCCGGGGGCCGGCGACGCTCCGGCGAGGTCGCCGGCCCTCGACGGCGTTGCTGGCCCTCGACGGTCGGTCGCCGGCCATGGCCGAGGCCGTGACCGGCCAAAGAAAAAAGAAAGAAAAAAGAAGAAGAAAAGAAGAAGAAAATGGAAGAGAGAGAAAAAGTGTTCCTAAATTTTGTTCTAGAAACAAGAAACAAAATTTTTTTGTTTCTCGTTTCTGTTCCAGATGTGTTTCTGGGAACAAAAAAATAGATTTGGAACAAAAACACAAACAAACGCGTTTCTGTTCCTTTTTTGTTTCCAGGAACAAAAAAACAAAAAAACTGTTTTTAAACATAAAAAAGAAGTGAAAACAAACAGGCCCTAAAATGAAAAAACAAGAGAGAGACAGCAGCCGCAAGAACGAAGGCTACTAACGAACAGCTTATAACTGGTGTCAATAGATTGTTCAAGTAAATCTATACTGCAAAAATTTTAGCCAAACTATTTGCAAGAGCTGGGAATATAAAAAGAAAAGCTGTTATGAAAAACTTTTTTTTTTTTTTTTAAAAGGGCACATCAGCTGCCTGTACTAAGTCGTGGATGTAGCGAATTCGTAGATCTGAGGCAAAAGGGCGAATTCATCATAAAGGCCATCAACTTGTGTAAAGTATACCGGATGTTAGATGCCTGATATGGAAACATCGAGGGTTGTCCAAAAGAAAGGGGTGAATACAATTCCAATACCAGTATCTAACCCGGGTGTAATACTGCACGTGTTGAGGCCCTTGGGAAACTCAACAACTTCTGTGAAAACTCTAGCAGCGCATCCAATGTCCAAAAATCCTTTGATGGACGACCAATGTCTCTGGAGAACATGTACTTGCTACTTGTTCGCTGCAGAGTCTTCACGGTAGATATCTCCATTTTCTCCAGGACCTGTGCATTCTTGAGTAGAAATTCAATGGGCTCAATGACCTCAGGCTCCAGTACATAACCATATATCTTAACATGCTTAAGCTGGTCCTTGAGGCAGGGATATGTGCCGTCCATTGAACTCCAGTAACCATAGCCACCGAACTCAAATGCATGCTTCCACCCTGCTTCAGCAAGCTAGCAATTTAAAGCAACTTTTTAATCTCCGTCACTTCCAAATTTGAAAATTCCAATAAAATTTTACAGTTCGAGCATTTATACCTTGGCTTTATTGTCATCTCTTCCAGGATAAACATAGATAGTGAGTGTCTCTAGAAAATTAGAGTTCCTCAACATGCTACAAATGCCAGGGACGTACTGCTTTCTCAGAAGCATTTGTAGTGTCACATGTTTCCAGGCAAAAGATGGGCATGGCTGATTTGTCAACTCCCACATAGTTAATACCTAATTTAAAAAGAATTAATTGGACCGACATTAAATGAGAATTAGTACAGGACATACATTGTGGATGCTCAAGAGCATGTGTATGTATGGACTGACTGAAATGAATTAGTATGATACCGTTGAATTCAGAGTCTTGTCAGGAAATTCATCAGATTATGTAGAATATTAGAAAGACAAATCACAAGAGCATGGACATGCACATTTAAAATAGCGATAGATGTCACATTAAAATTGAAAACAAACGGGGACACAAGGAAGACAGGCACCTAATAAACTGTAGTTTTCAGTTACATGAGTGGGCTGTGGATAATAATAGTTTACAATTGCTCAAAGTTCATAGGCCAGTAGATGCAAGGAAGGCCACCTTATAAAAGTTTAGGTTGACATAAATAAAAGAACCCAGCCTAAGTAAATAATATTTTCTTTTACTCTTCATCTAGGACATTTCAAGTATAAAAAAACAACAGAACACAAGCCAAAACAGAGACACGGCACAGCCACTGTCCAATTCAAGTAAGACCCATCCGAAATCAGTTCACCCAACTTCTATTCTACAAATTTTAGGACGGTTAAAATGTGAGAACATCCAATCAAACAAATAGTCATCCTCCTCACCTGAAGGATCAGAACCCAAATCATTCAAAAGTACCTCAAAGCAAGACAAAATAGGTCAGAGCAAAAGCAGAGAAACCATACCAGTATGCACAAATTGCATAGCATAAAATAAGGACTGCAGCTGAGCTTTTCCAGAAGCAATCTGAACTCACAATATTTCCTGTAGGGATATCTAAAATAATCACTGAAGCTGAGGGATGTATCAACCAGTGATGACATATCAGTCGCCTTGACATAATTTAGACACACAGCAATATCCAGAATCCTCACATTAGGACAAACTAACTCTAGATCCCCATACTGATCAATGGTTAAATGTTTGCTATCTGATCGTATAAGATCAAGTTTTTCAAGACTGCCGCATTCCTCTAAATTTAAAACTTCAATGGATGGGCCACAAGAGAATTTAGTTTCGTGGAGGCCATGACAATCTTCAATAGACAATTCTTTGAGCAACAGGCTACCGAATAGTATGTCAGCCAACTTTCTGTCAGTTAAGTGAATATCCTTCATAAACAATTTTCTAAGCGACCTTAGTTGGACCCCTCCCACCACCGGTCTGACCTCAAAGGAAGCCAGCTTCAGCTCTACTAGGCTGCTACACCTAAGAATAATGCGGGGCAGCACGTAAAGATTAAGTGGGAAGTAAAGACAATGTCGGAACTCCCAAGCACACCGTAAGAAGTCCAAACCTTTCTCCTCGCTACAAAACGAATCCACGTATCCAGTTTGTTGGACCTTCTTCTTCTCACTGGAGTTACATATTCCTCATTTTCAGAATCATAGGGGTCCACCTTAGATGCACAGTTTAAATTAAGAGAGAACAAATCAATCGTGGGGCTCTCGTGCAGAGTCAGCACGTGGTCAGTAAAATTCACGAATCTGTCATCAGCAGTCGTGGTAAGGAGAGTGATCGAGAGATAAGTGGCGGGTGCAAGTCCAGAGGTAACGGAACCCCAGGACCATCACTGTCCTGACGGCGTCTCTCGTGGGCAGGAAGGACAGAATATGGAGGAGCACCGAGTCCGGCAGATTGCTAATTGCTAATTGCATCGCGTCCGTCATCTCTGTCAATATTTCTGAACGTTTCAACTCGCTTCGGCGTTGACCACCGAAACCCTAGCCGTCTTCCGAGCTCTTCTGTACTTGAAGAAGGAGAAAGCGGATCAGCTTTTTGTAGAGATAGAGACCGACAGTAGATTTGTAGCGGAGCTCCCAAGCCGGACTAGTAGGAAGCCCGTGGGCCCTACATCCTGTTGTGGATGATCGCAAGATGCCGCTGGCCAAGCCGAAGTCCGCTGATTCAAACTGGGTTGCCAAAGCTTATCGGCGGAAAATTCTTTTAAGTCCTCCCCACTCGATCACTAACCCACAGGGGCCTCTTTCGAATATCTTTTGTCCAGAAACTTTTCTATGGTTTGGTCTGGTTTTACTTGTGAATGAATGAATGGCCTCATTTTCGACAAAAAAAAAACAAAACTTGTTGATCTCCTGCAAGACCATCTCGACATATTGGACGTGAAAACCCCTCCCCCCCTCGAAACAAAGGTCTGTTGGGGAAAGCTGGCACCCCAAAAGAGCAACGCAAAATGGGGTTTCCGAGAACGAAGCTACTCAGGAATTTCGACAAACAGTTGGTGGGGAACATGACAACAAATCAAGTTGACCTCCATGTTCGTCGCTATAGTTCAGTCGCTGCACGGAGGAGAGTGATGTGAATCACACGGGCATGGTTTGTCTTCGATCGAAGGAATTGGAGGAGGTAATCAAGATGTTAATGCCTTTGGGAGCCCGAAGAAGAAAGCAAAAACGCTACTCTTCCTTCTTTACCAGCGGAGATATCAAAAGGTACCGAGGAAAGGCACATGAAAGAACACGTGTACTTGTACACCCATTAGACAATTTTCATATATGCGCCCTAGGGGGCAATTTCACCTTCGTTATCCATAAGCACAACCTAGCAGAAGCAATAACAAGGGAACGGATAATCTAAATGACGATTTTGTTGGCTCTGAAAGTTATTGGACAGTCCGATCTGTGAAACAATGTTGTTTTGTTCGTACCAGAAACTCCATTTATTAGTAGGTAGGCACCGATGCCACTTTTCTGCAACGAACTAGCAATTTAACAATATTCATATAGACGACTAAGGTCACAGAGTACAAAATTAGCACTCAAACCTAATGTTGAAGTGAAGTAACCGAATTTACCATCACCTAAGAAACATCTAAATAAATAAGTAAACAAGTCGATTGATTTTTCATTGATTATCAACAAAAATTATACGAATCCAAATGGCATGTTACTTACGAACAATGAAATATTTACATCCGTTGAAGTTGCTGCAGTTTTGTTTCTTCAAAGCAATTCTATATGCATTGTGACTCGTTAGTGACTATTATCATTATTTCCACATAATTTTCCTATGGTTTTGCAAGTTTCTTTCTCCTATTTATCATTGATCCTAATTTTTTGTTGTACATTGCAACGTTCTTCCAATGATGATAATTTTATAGCTATTGTGATTTGTCTACTCCACTCATCATACCTTTCTTTTTCTAATTGTAATTTTCCTCAAATAATAGTATGTTTTCTTATTTTCTTGCAAAGTTGGAGATCCTATTGCTCGTGACTTTCGACTAAACATAGTAATTTTCCTTCTTTGTAGGATTTAGGAGGCTTTTCTCGCTCTTATGATCGAGTTTCATATTCCATAGATCAGGTGTCGCAACTTCTCCCGCAACATGAATTTGGTCCTTGCAAACCTTAGCTTGTATGCAGAAAAGAGCACAACAATTCCCCCTCTTTGCTAGAATGAGCGATGTATGAGATTTGTTAAATATTCCCTTGAATCTATCACAGTTGGAGTCTCGAGATGTACTCCTTGCTCTATGCTCTGAGACAGCAGGTTGTGATTCATAGAAGTCAAGGCACTTTTCCTCCACATCTCATACTCAAGCAAGCTAGATTTCGCTGCATCCAACTTCACTTTTTCCATTAGATGCTTATGGGATGAGAATGTTGGACGCAAATTGCGCAACCCCAAGATCTCTATAACAAGAACAAGAACATGCATAATTAAGTAGAAAGATTAACGCACTTGTTTTGGGATCTATCGAACATAAAGCGGAAGCAGAAAAATGGATTACCCACATATCAAGGGGATCCACGCATCAAGTTCTTCTCCTCTATTGCCCTCCGTATCACTGGCTCAATGAGGCGGCCCCCCTCACGTTTAGCGTTAGGTAAACGCCCTTATGTGAGGATACATGTGAGAATTAGGGTTAGAGGAGAGACTTGAGCACTATTTATAGAGTTCTCAGCCAGTCTCCCTCATTACGGGCCAAGCTCAACTCGGCCCACACTAGCTAGTCCCATATTAGACTAATTAAGAAATCTTCTATCTCACCTTAAACCAACCATGTTTTATGGTAACCATAAAAACAATAAATTACAATATCAATTAATTTAGTCCACATTAGGAAAACTCTTACATTCTCCTACTTGGACTATATTAATTGAAATCGTACTGTATGTGCGCACATTTAGTCCAGAGATAATTCTTAATAGTCAATCCTATCCTATAAAGTCTTAAACACTGAATCATGGCGGTAACTGCATGTATTCATACAGAAATTCTATGGTCACGAATGTTCTCAACTTTATTGATATGGATTCAATATGGTAGTGTGGCAAATGGATAACATTTTTCATATAGAGATCCCATTTGTCAATCACCATTCTCTTACCTTAGGTGTCACAAAAACTTGTGTCACTAGAGAATGTTTTATGGTTCTAATAAACCCACATATGTCTTGTATTTACGGTTAACCTTTCTTTATATATAACAAGACATATGCACAAGGCTAATAACCGGATGCCCCTAGCCTTCATTCAAGGTTTATACGATACCTTGAGATTTTATCGATATGTATTCAACATAATAACAACACATTCAAAAATATTTTATTGAATGCAAAAGTTGATACATATCAAAACCGTTATAAAGTGTAACGAACACAGATAAAATCTTTATCAGAGTAAAGCCAAAATAGCTCCCACTAAACAATAGCATCTCATAATGCTCCTAGGCCCATGCTAATGACATGTCGCTCAAATACACATGGACGTAGGCCTTTAGTTAGTGAATCCGCAACTATATCATCTGTGGAAATATGTTATATTATTACGTCACCTTTCTGTACCGTTTCCTTTTGGTCAAAAATTTTGACCACCATATATTTAGACCCATTGAGACTTTTGTAGTAAATAAATAATACTACAAATTTGTTATCTCAATACAACCGTATGGGCCAATTCATAAAATTAAAAACGGTCAACTCCTTCATGAGGTTCCGGAGCCTAATAGCCTAAGTAACAACTTAAAAGAATGTTACTAGCACTGCTTACATAGTAGAAGATGACATAGAACTTTATTTACTGCACTTCCTGCTAGCATAAATATGTATTATGTTATTGATCTCATGCCATCATAACAGCCAGCAAAGTTTACATCTAAATACCCTACTAACTGCAATAATTGAACATATCTATAAATTAGCATATAATCTCTTGTCCTTTTAAGTACCTTAAAACCTTCTTGGCAGCAACCCAATGATCACGTCCTGGATTTGACTGATATCTGCCTAGAAGTCTCGTCACAAAGGCGATATTTAGTCTAGTGCAAATTCGAGCATACATTATATTTTTAAGTGCATTGACACAAGGTACACCATTTAATTAGATTTTCTCATTATCCAAATAAGGGCAATGTAATAGATTCAGTTCATCACCCTTAACAACAAAAGCAATTCTTGGCTTGCAATGATGTATATTAAATATTTCCAATATACAATCAGCAAATGTCTTCCGAGAAAATCTAATACAATATGGCAAAAACAATCCTTACAGATCTCAGTGCAAAGGATATAAGATACATCAAGATTACTGCTTGTAAGCAAAATATCATGTTCACATAGTATGAGAAAAATAAATTTCCTCCCACTGATCTTGCAGTATATTGAATTACTTTGTTCCCAATTGAACAAAATAACAACACTATGCAACTTTAATAATATTGTCTGGAAACTTGCTTAAGACCATGAATTAAGACTTTTCAGTCTACACACAAGTTTACTTGAATCTGCTGCAAAATCATCCAATTGCACTAAATAGAGTTTTTTTTAATCTATTTGACGTAACTCCATATAAAAATAATAATAATAAACTATTAATGTTACGTTTACTCTGAAAGAATCTTTTAAAGAAATAATTATTTCTTCACTATAAACTATCCACCCCTCTTTCGAGTGAAAACTTTAGCTACCAATTTGACTTTAAATTCCACAATCTTTCTTTGAAATTCTTTTAGTTTTGTACGTCAATTTGCAACTAATGAACTTATGATCTTTAGGTAAGTAAGATAGTTTCCAAACACTATGATGTTTCATAAATTGTATATCGTCTTTTTATGGCATCTAATCATATACTTGATTGAGAATAAGAAACGACATTTATAAATATGCCATTACATCAACCATATAGTGGATATTGTAATCATACTCTCACAAATAAATTATATAGTCTGATGGTATAACTGATCGTCTTTCCCTAACAAATCTCCTTAATAAAGCTACAATCACTTCATTCTACACTTAAGAGGTTTAAGAAATTTCATTATTAATTATATCGAGAATAGTACCTTAAACCTCAACAAGTTTAGTCTATGGTACAGGAGATTCCATAATTGTCTGTACCACAATTATCTGTATAGGCAAAGACAAAGACACAGTAATTTTCCATCGTACTATTATCCTTAATAGTCTGAGAACAGCTATCCTCTACAATTATGTTGAACTGTAGAAAGTTTACAGTATGTGATTCTATAATACTTGTACCTTCTTTAGGGTCATAAAATTGATACCCCTTTTAACAATTTGGGTAAGATACAAAATAATTCCAAGTGGATATAAATTCCAACGCACTTAATATTGGATTAGATAACCTCACTTTTTGCATGACACCTCTAAATTTAATATGATCAAGTAATCTATGTCCAGTCTATAACTCAAAAGAAGTTTATAAAACAACTTTGATAAGAGACACATTTTGTATGAGAAAAAGTTGCTTTCATAATATCAGCCCACAGAAGACCGGATAAATTAGTCTTACTAATCATACTCATCACCATGTTCATTATGGTGTTTCATGCCTTTTAGCCAAATCTTTTTGTCAGGATTTTCATGCATAGTAATTAAATTACCACTCCAGAATTTACCAAATATTTGACAAATGACCCTTTAAGCAATTCAGTATTGTCATACTTGCCAAAATACTTACCGCTACTATTAGGCCTGAAAACCTTCAAGACTAATTTTAACCAGTTTATTCTTTATCATTGTCATTTTCCTTAAATAGAAAACTTTTGGAAACAACTTTTTAACCATATACGATATGTTTATGTCATTAGGACTTAAACACAATCTTTGCAGATGTGTCCTAATTTCGATATCAGATAAGACATAATTTCAAGCAACTAAGGCTTCCATCATCTTATAGCAGTGCAGTCCGCAGGCAAACCTCTTTTCAAGTGTTCCAGAATGGAACGCTTCATGGACAGTAAACAAAATTCTATTACTCTTTTCTCAAGCAACAAATCAAATGTCCACAACTTAAAAATTTAAAACAGTAAAAAACCTCTAATAGTGGAGTTATTAATTACAAAAATGTGACTAAAAACAAGCAATGTATATAATTAATATCATATGAGTACCATATAATTTAACGTACAAATATACATCCAGAGAGTTACACGCATAATCATATAATCACTTTTGGGCAGAATACATGACATGCAGTTGTACACTCCCCACATGATAGCGGTTATAAGAATATATTCCAATTCTTCGTGAATTCATCACCTTTGGGCATTCCAATTCTTCGTGAATTCATCACCTTTGGGCATATAAATCACTAGAATTGGTCACTCCTCCACCACACCATCATGTATCCCTCCATAAACTAATACACAATCACCTCCTTTGGGAGTATGACTACGCATTAGACCAGGAGACATCCCGATCATCATACGAGACCGAAATTTCTTAAACACAATCAAGCATGCCACTTTGGCGGTCACTACTCAATTGAATCCTTGAAATTCTCTCATACCAGGGATATAAACTTTACTTCTCACATACTCGTTACAAAAAAAAAAAAAAAACTTTACTTCTCACATACACCATATACATGTGATTTTAACTTTAGTGATAGGGGTAGCATATCAATCATGCTAATTACATTGCTTTATTCATTAATAAAAGATTAATCATATATATATAACCTGAAAGACAGACTCCAATGAGATCACCGATGACAGCAACACAAGAAACTTCTCATAACATAGAAGGAAACATCTATTGTGCACCCCGAATATTGATTACCAGAACAACATAAAAGGAATGTCGATCCAAAGGATCC
The DNA here is from genome assembly GCA_016097605.1 of Eucalyptus guilfoylei. Taxonomy (NCBI): domain Eukaryota; kingdom Viridiplantae; phylum Streptophyta; class Magnoliopsida; order Myrtales; family Myrtaceae; genus Eucalyptus; species Eucalyptus guilfoylei. Next base: position 34,124,651 of record CM027862.1, on the reverse strand, counting down.
CTCACAAGTTAACATCAATAGCAATACATGGTACTCTAGATTGACAAGCTTGATAGCTGATCAACTATTGCTCATGAATTTCATAAGGCAAAGCATGACTCTAAGGCCAATAGCTGATTTATTAGCCAATTTTAAGTAACAAATTATTATTGTAATCAACCAGTGGCCTATAAATTGAGTCAAAACACAGAACCAAATATCTAAACTATAACGATAGATACTATTGCTTTGTGTAAATGCTGTCATACTTCTTAATCATAAAAAATATTCAACTTGATAGACATTAACAAGTGACCATATGAATTTAGGTACAATATGCACTAACTTAACTAACATGCATTACCCACATTCAGCAGATGTGTTAATCAATACAATTAGTTTGGTCACAAGTTCTTAAGATGTCTATCATTTAAAGGTTAACAAAATAAACAAAAATACATCAAGATGCGTATAAAGAACTATGCTTGAGTAACAAAAGTTCCATAACTTTTAATGTTTCACATCACCTCAATACATAGTTCAATTACTATCCCATAATGATTGTATCTCAATAAGCCAGCTTCAGTTCACAATAAAGTTTAATTTTTATTAATGAATCACACAATTATAATGTTTATGTGATAACATACCTGTAACCCAACACTTGTATTTCCAAAATCACAGAAAAATACAAGAAAATACACTAAAAATACACGTATTTAGGGCTTTGTATGTATTTTTACATCCATAAAATCATCAAAGATGTAAAATAAATATACCACAAGATAGAGGATGGCCATACGAATCCAACGCCGCCACCCACGCACCGAACAGAGGCTCCACGCGCCCACACGCGCCGCCTGAGTGCGCAGCGTGTGGAGCTCACGCACGGCACGTGTTCGACGCCCAGGTGGCACGTGGCTGAGCGTGGGGGTGCGTGAGACCTCCCCCGACGACGCGCCGCCAACCATCTTGCTCGTCTCGTCGAGCCCAATCCAAATTTATGATTTAATTTTATTTTTATTGAACAAAAAATCACGAAAATCACAAATTATGGCAAAAATTCTATGCGTTCAAGTTCTAGGGTTATGGTTGCTCTGATACCACATGTTGGACGCAAATTGCGCAATCTCAAGATCTCCATAACCAGAACAAGAACATGCATAATTGAGTAGAAAAATTAACGCATCTATTTTGGGATCCATTGAACATAAAGCGGAAGCAGAAAAAGAGATTACCCACATATCAAAGGGATCCACGCATCAAGTCCTTCTCCTCTATTACCCTTCGTATCATTGGCTCAATGAGGCGGCCCCCCTCACGTTTAGCGTTAGGTAAACGCCCATTAGGTTAAGATACATGTGAGAATTAGGGTTAGATGAGAGACTTGAGCGCTATTTATAGAGTTCCCAGCCAGTCCCCATCATTACGGGCCAGACTCAACTCGGCCCACATTAGCCAATCTCATATTAGACTAATTAAGAAACCTTCTATCTCACCTTAGACCAACCATGTTTTACGGTAACCATAAAAACAATAAATTACAATATCAATTAATTTAGTCCACATTACAATATCTATCACAGTTGGAGTCTCGAGATGTACTCCTTGCTCTATGCTCTGAGACAGCAGGTTGTGATTCATAGAAGTCAAGGCACTTTTCCTCCACATCTCATACTCAAGCAAGCCAGATTTCGCTGCATCCAACTTCACTTTTTCCATTAGATGCTTATGGGATGAGAGGTGTCACCGATATCCCATATGGAAGCAAACTAAGGAAGAACGATGCTTGTAGCTCATCATTTATCGAGCTTTGCAACTCTTTCAATTGATCCGCCATTGGAGTTCCCTCTCGATATTTCAAAGCGCCAAGCTTCTTGTTACAATAAGGCTTGTTGTTGCCCGATTTCCTCTCACACAAAACTTGAAGTTTCTTCCACAGTGTTTGTCTTTTGGTCGAAGTTTCATTCTCCACACGGAGAGAAACATTGTGATCCAACCAACCTAATGAAACCTATCCATTGCCTATTTAGCAACTACAACTGTCGATCTGTGTTATCAGGCTTAGCCTCGTCACTCTCCAGGGGACCATACATTTCCTTGCGATCGAGCAAATGAAGCATCTTGCCTTCCCATGTTCTGTAGTTGGCATCAATTAGGGTGACCATTCTATTGATATTCACCTCCACACTTCACCAAGAAATCTTCACAAACACCTAGTGTTTGCTGAACATCGTCACTCCCTCCATAATGCACAATATGGAGCACTGGGATTTATCTAATTCTGCACCACTAGTGACATTTCATTTTGTGCCATAACTTAAAAAGTACTTGTTGAATGCAGAAAGCATCAGAATCTCAGACGAAGTATTCAGAAGCAGTGCAACCGAAGGAAGAGGAGGAGGAAGGTATGGAGGAGGATAATGAGGAGGAGCCCGGGGAGGCTCTTGAGGGAATCTACAAAATTGCTATATTTTGCTGGAACTTGACATGGAGCTGTGGGAGTCATGTTCGAGCATAGTGCATCCGACAACTTGAGTTTGCAAGCTACAGAGAGTTTGGTCAAGCCTTCGTGCTCAGCTCTACCAATGGTTTTAGCTGTTTGTCTTCTGTACTAATTGCATTGTGAATTCCCTGACAGTAAGTCCGTTGTAGGATTGACTGGCAATCACTAACGCAGTTGATGTCAGCCTTGCAACGGCAGCCATCCGTGAGTTCGTAAATAATTAAAATCGCCGAGCACTTGGATCTCTGTTTACACTTCTGAGTAAATATACCTTTAGCAAAATGGCCAATTCAGTAAAGGATCATGGCACTAGCAATGGCGGTGCTTAGGGATTCGATGCAGAGACGTTGCTGGCTTTTTGATTGATCCATCCGTGCTCTCTTCACCTTTTTTGACTTGGAGGCTCAATTTCGAAGGCACTTTTTGCGGACTGGAAGAAACATGGGTCAATTCGAAGAGGAAGTGACGACGAACAATGGACAAAAGAGTAGTAGGTACTGAAAGGGATTGAGAGATTTTTCATCGTTGATGGACAAACCTGATTTGAAAAATGGTTCTTACCAGAGAGAAAAGCCATGGATGCTGATGATGAAGATGATGATGATGATCGTGCTCTTCCTCCAACAGGGGATCAATTTCATGTAGGAGTACACAGAGCGAGACAGATAGTAGACTCCAGAAAACTAGAGTGAAAGAGAGAAAAGTCACGGAAATCCTTGATAAAAAGGTCCAAGATTGAGAGAATTTTATTTTCCTAGCTCAAGAAAAGGAGTAAGTGAGGTTATTAGTATTGTTTATTACATATTAATCAAATCAACGAATTATTTATTGAGATGTCATCGGGCTCACGTCGAACAATAAGAAAAGCGAGATCATTCCAATATTTAATTTTATTTACGCCATATATCATCATTTACAAAATGAATTTTAGGTAATAATCTTTTTTCCTAATTATTGGTTGAAGAAGGGGACGCTCAATCTGAAAATTTGAGCAGCCATATTTGCTGGTTTAATAAGGTATAGCTGCAAGTCCTGTGCAGGTGCAATGTTGAGGCACCACCGATTTCCTCAGCAACCGTGGGCGAGGGATCATTTCAAGTGAATGGATTTTGGTTACAATCGAATGTGGAATCAATTCAGTTTGTGTCTCTACATGTTAGTACTTTTCTAATCCCATCACTTTCCTTATAGGGAGGGTGCTACAAGCGGTGTCGTGATTGCCTTTTAAAGCACCGGACCAAATAAACGAGCTATGACTAATGAAAGGCAACGAGTATCATACTTAATTGAGTGTTTCTCATATGGTATAATGTGCCGTTTGATTAAATTCGAATCAATAGTTTTTCCTATAATGAAAAACCCATTTTAAAAATCTAGTATTATGCAAAAGGGTGGAAGCATGAAACAAGTACACTGTTTGAAACAAGAAGGGGCATAGTTAAAGGAAGAAAATTCCAGATTGAAGAGAATATTGGTCATGTTGAGTGTTCCCAGTTATTTTAACTCTCATGTGTGGAAGAGTTAAAAGGAAAGATGTGTTGAGTCCGCCATAAACTATGTTAGTAGACATTGTTTTGTGTTAAGGCATGAATGAGCTTTTGTAATACATGTTTTCTAATAGTGGACGTGTTTTGCATACATGAAATTTAATGAGCATTTTGCACATATTACTGGACTTGCATCCATGCGACTTGCAGGTTCCTCTATGTCAGACCAGATTGAGCCCAAGTTTTGGAAACTAGTATAGTGAAGTTTGGACTGTGCTAAAAAAATGAGTATTTTGCACAAATTACGGGGCTTGCAACGGCAATTGTTTTATAGACAATCTAGTATGACATAATCTAATTTGGTATAAGTAGGAGGATAAGGCCAAGCAAGCAATATTGTGTTCAGCAATGGAGCAGAGAAAGCAGAAAACATATTTCATTGCAATAAGAGAGATCACATAAGATAGTCATGTTAGTTGCTGAAAGCAACACAGTTGCAAGCAATACATCATAATTCTATTATCAATCCAACCATACTAGTTCACTGACCCAGAATCCACACCAAAAAAAAGAAAAAGAAAAAGCCACACTACTTTATTGATCGCACAATCCAGTGAAACACCCCAAGTGACTATCAATCCAGATGCATGATGTCACTTGTCCCTCCAGTTGGGCCTCTCATAAGCCTGGCACTTCTTCTTATAGGATTGACTTGCTTGCTGTCGTTCTTTTTCTTTTCTCTTGATGGGCCTGCTACTTCAACGGGAAGTGCTGCTGCTTCAACTGGTGGTTGTTTTTTTGCTGCTTGTCTTGTTGTCCTTGTAACTTGCTGGGGATTGCCACTCTGTTGGCCACAAGTTGATTTCTTAGTTGTGGTGTTGGTGTGGCTTGCATGATCATCATCTCTTTGCCTCTTGCCCTGTTTAGCACTTGTACTCTTAAGTTGTTATGACTAGATATCACATTGAACCAAAAAAGCCACTAAAAACTAAAATTCAAACAAAACCACTACTTACAGTCTCATCAACACGAGTCAACATAGTCTCACTAGCAGCACCAGCAATAGTATCCCAACACGAATAGATTATAAAAAAAAACAGGGGTAACACTCGTAGAGGGATCACAATAATATTTCTACTTTTAGACTATTCTTAGGCTATTTCTTCCGGTTTTAGTGAAAAAATTGAATACAATTTACTTCAATGTACACCTAACATAAGTGCTCTTTATCGTTCCTGTTGCAAATCTCGAGGTAGCTAATGTCTCCTCTAGAGTTTGATGACGTCGAGTGGAAATTGAGGATTGTGATGGTAAACTAGGGTTCGAATTGAGGAAATTGGGGATTCTAATGGAATACAAGATTTTCTTTTCAACGAATTGGGGGAGTTGATTTGGGGATTATTGTAGCTTAGCTGATTTTTTTTGGGTGATACGTCACACACATTCTTCCAAACAAAATGGCGTCATTTTAATTGACATTTTTCATGTCATATCGTCGATTGTGCATTAGGATGGTAATGACTAAACCATTCCAAGTCAACAATCTTAGGCAAAAATTAGTCGGAAAGACTATATTAAAATTTCATGCAATGATTTAGAACTACATTGGAACTATTGGAAGATTTAGGACTATATTGGAATCCACATAATAGATTTAGGACCAAAACTGTAATTCACCAAAATCTATATCCAGTTTCATTCCTCTTTCTATTATTTATGTTATTACTTTAGTAAACTTCAATTCTTCTTCTTATTTTCATTTTAATTACACGTGGTACTTCATGTACTACTATCCTCTAATTTTGATTATTTATTTCAGTTAAACTACTAAAATATATTCAATTGTTTTGCATTTTGTAACTAAAAAGGAGTTTTATTTTCAACTTTTTGAATGAAAAATCCATAACCACGTGACACGTTGTTTCAAATTATTTTACGAAAGTCTTAATATTTTTATATTCTTCCTTATTCTAAAATAATATGCTTCGGAATTAAATAGTGTCTCTTTTCATCATAAGTCGTAGTCATCAGTGAAATAATATTTTCACTCGTTAAAAATTACATCCTAACTCAATATATGATTATTATTTTCAAGCAGTAGGTGCTTTAATTTACTTTTGACATAATTATGTAGTATGAAAAGACGGGAATCCTGCATGGGGGTAATATGCTATAGAACTAAAAACGCATAGTCAACTAGTCAAGCTCACTGTTGAACGAAAGTAGAAAGGTGGTCAAGCCCACTGTATACACATGCATTGGCAAAACCGCAAACAAATGTGTAACACAGTTATTGCTTAATCTGCAACTGGATGGATTAGCCCTATATTAAATTGCATAAATAGTTTAACAAAAATAATAAAGAAAAAGGCAAAACAAATGATCCAATTACGTTTACTCGAGAGGAAAATAACAAATTCATAGGAGATAAATGATCATAATATTAAATATATATGCCACGAATTATCTATCTTCATCATTCGTTTTCCCATGTGACGACATTTGGTAGGATCTAATGAGTTCTTGTGCTTTTTTTAGCTTTAGTACAACTACGAATTGGACATTAATTTCTCCATAGTGCATTAATGAAATAATAGAATCAAATAGTCCATAAGCACTTTTATTATATGTACGATATTTAATTTGGGCATTAATCATGCTCATTGCAAATTTAAAAAATAAATAGTGGACAAAGAAATCATATAATGTTTTTGAAATCAATAATTTGTGATCTATTATCTAGCATGTCATCTGTGAAAGCAATTTTGACGAAGTAAGACATAGATAGACAATATTAGTTCGATGGCAATATTATAGAACTAAGACTATCCCACACCAAAAAGGTAAGTAGAGAGATAAATGACTAATGCAATGAAACAAATCAGCCACCTAAGAAATTAACAGCGCAACAAACGAAAAATGGCAACTTTTTAAAGGGCGGATATTTGTGTGGCTACAGAAAGGAAGAGATTTGGCCTAAAAAGGAATTAAACTAAAATCCCATGATGAAGAAGATATCGTACCTTCTTTAATGTATTCAGAAAAATCTCCTCTCCGCAGCCCTTCGAAGTTATTGTCTTCTTATCTCTAGATTCTTCGTGAAGCTCCACCTGGTTTTTAACAGTGTCTAAATTTTTTTCTGCAATTGATGTCGTAGCCTCAAAACATTCAGCATTGCCCCGCTCTAACTCGAAATCATCAACGGAGGATGAGCCATGAGTTTCGCTTTCACCACCCACAGATGCAGAGTTTGAGTTTTCATTAGGACATGAAGCGCCCCCCTTAGCCCCATCCTCATCGGAACACACGTCAGTCTTCATTCTCCGTTGCTCTCTTAACATTTTCATCATCTCGTCATCGTATTCTCCCTCCCACTCACTGTCTACCTCTCCCTCAACGAGCAAATGAATTGGTGATCTTTTTCTAGATGCGTATTCCAACATCGTATTCACTCCCTCATCACTCACGATCCACATTTTCAATCCTTGAGGAATCTCGTACCACATTCCCTTCATACGAAAGCCGAAATTTTTCACATCAGCAATCAATCCTTCATATGTCAGTGAACTGGAGTCGACACCTTCCTTTTCTCTCTCTATTCCACCAATACACCCCCACTGCGATTCATAGGACTTCTTTCCTCCAAAGTGGAATCGGATTGTGAAGGACATCGGTGACGGAACAAGATCAGCAAAGGATGTGGAATCAAAGTCTGAGTCTGAATCTGAGTCTGAACCTGAGTCTGAACGTGAAACGCCCCACCACTTGACCTCATCCTCATCGGAATACACGTCAGTCTTCATCCTCCGTTGCTCCCTTAACATCTCCATCATCTCATCATCGTATTCTCCCTCCCACTCACTGTGGACCCATCCCTCAACGAACAAATGAATAAAGGATCCATTTATAGAGGAGTGTTTAAATATTCTATTCACTTCCTCGTCACTTTTGATCTCAAGGAAACTGCTGAGCCAAATTGTCTTCTTGATATGAATATCAAGGAAACTGTTGTGCCACATTCTCTTCAAACCAAAGCCGAAATTTTTCAGGTCAGCAACCAATCCTTCATATGTCAATAAATAGGGGTCGACACCTTCCTTTTCTCTCTCTATTCCACCAACAAACTCGAACCTCTCACTGGACTTCTTTACTCCAAGGTGGAATCGGATTGTGATGGATATCTGTGATGTAACAAGTTTAGCGGGAGAGCCAAACAACATATTTATTGGATATACGCTAAACCTTTTTCATATTTACCCAAAATCCAATCAGCACAAATATAAGTTAATGGATTTGGGAACAGTAATTATTCACTTTCTCACTAGCCATTATATCAAGGGTAGATGAGGTCGCTTGTGAAACATTTTCTTTATACTGCTATAATAATTCAAAAATGGCATCAATAGAAATATTTTTCTTTTTATTTTTGAATATTATAGTGCATTTTAGCTTGACTAATTCCTATCGATACACATAAACTACCGAATCCACGTACTTAAAAAACTTAAAACCACATCTTGTCAGGTGTCACTCCTAAGATTACTTTGTATATGGATGCTAACAAATTGTAGTTAAGATGGTACAATAATTGAAATTTCATTAAATGGCCGATACATGACATAGTCTTTTGCACTTTATTGCATAAAATTATTTGTAAGTTAATAAATTGTACAATGATGTCAAAAGATTGTCTTTGGTACATGAATGCTAGATTTAGTGAAGTAATGTATTTACTTTTAGTCCCTTAATGGTAGGCTAGAGTGGGTCGATACTAATTATTTTGTTTATACTTCCTATTTGTAGATTAGCTTACATGTAGGGTTGCCTTCTTAATGTCTAAATCTGCTTGCAGTCACAGGCGCCAATCATTAAAATGTTACTGACGATTTATTTCTAGCTCGTTTCTTTTCATTAAACCCAGCGACTTGAAAGGGTTATGACGCTTCTTTCTTACTTGTTCCTTCTATCGATCGCTCTTTTCAACTCCCATCCTCTTGCTAAATAATTAAAAAAAAAATAGTAGACAAAAAACATTATATTATGCTTTTGAAATCTATAATTGGTGATCGATTATCTAATTTCTTGTCTAAGAGAAATTCATGTCAACTGACTCTAGCTCTGGTATCTATGGATACCCCCTTTTCAGCTCATACATAAAGGGCATCCTTGAGTTCGCTGCTAAACGAAGACGTTTGATGATCAATATTTAAAGAATGATGAAATGAGTTTACTAGCAATATTAAAAAATTAAAACGACCCAATACCAAAAAGGCAAGTAGAGATAAGTGACTAAGATAGAAAAAATAATATGCAACCTAAGTAATTAAAGTACAACACAAAATGGGAACCACAAAAGAGTGAGGAAAGATTGCTTTAGGAACCGCAGATATTCAGCATTAGAAAACGACGGAAATAAATTAGCCACCTAAGAAATTACAATGCAACGAAAAAATGGCAACTTTAAAAGGGCAGATATTGTGTGGGTAAAGAAAGGAGGATATTTGACCTAAAAAGGAATTAAACAAAAGTCCCACACATTGATGAAGAAGATGCCGCACCTTTTTTGATGTATCCAAAAGAACCTCCTCTCTGTAACGCTTCAAAGGCATTCCCTCAGAATCTTTGATAGAGTACCCACACTCGCTTATATAGAGATAGCAATTATCAGGTATTTTTGTGCGAGATGCACCAATCAACCTTCTCAATGACCGGCACTCTATGACAGACAAGGTTTCTAAAGACTCTAACTCGTCAAGGCCCTCAATATCAGTAACTTTGCAATGTCGAAGTATCAATTTCTTCAGGTTCTTCAAGTATTGTAACCCACTTATTCTTGTCAAAGATATGCAATGATGGACGGACAAGTCTTCCAATGATTTCGAAAGACCTACAACTCGTAGCTCAACTAGCTCTGGACAATGTGACACTAGCATGTCCTGTAGCTTCCTTAATTCCGAAGGAATGGATAATCTCTTAAGCCGTTTACATCTGCAACTAATTGACTTCAGTTGCGGAAGTCCATCAAGGGAAATGTCTTCCACTACACATGAAATGATACGTAGAGTCGACAAATTTCTCAAACTCCAACATGAGGACGAAAGCAGGGCGAGGGGTTTTAAGTCCATGCGTGTCAAAAGAAGCTCTTTTAGAAGAGAAAGAGAAGCCAACTCTGGAGGTACAGGAACGTTTAGCAGATCTAACTCTAGCCATTTCAGTTTAGATAAATTCCCAATCCATCTTATGTCACATCCTGGGAATAGCTTTGGTGTGCGGGAATAGGGATCCCCATCACTTAGTACCAATTCAACCAAATTAGTCAGTTTCGACAGATTAGGGACTGAGTGCAATGATATGGATTGCAAAAATAGATAGTTCAAACTTGTAGGAAGCTCCGGTAACTCTTGAATCTCATTACAATCGGTTAAGTCTAGGGTTTGGAGATGATGAAGCTTGTTGATTGTCCTTGGAATTCTGCCAATACCGGTTTGCCTTAAATTTAGGATTCTTAAACATGTCTGTTCTCCAACAGGAATTTCTCCTTTCATTCCATCACGCCTAGAGAGATCCAGCTCTTCTAGATTTAACAAAGTGCTGATGCCACTAGGTAACTGCCAATCATGATACTCACGGCCTTGTATTGAGCTGAGTGGAAAGCGCAAGATCCGTAATGATTTTAACTGTCCAATGAAGTTGGGAAGTTCTCTTATTTGCGGGCCTGTCAGGAGAAAATTTCTCAAGTTTTAGACTATAAACATTTAAATTTTAACATTCCAATGGAATTTATAAGTTTGGCAATGTGCATACCTGATAAGTCTAACTCCATCAATGAGGTCAAATTACCAAGTGAGCTTGGAAGTTCACTCAAATATATACAACTTGATAAGGATAAACACTTGAGCTTCACTAGTGCTCCCACTTCTTCTGGTAAATTTGTAATATTGTAGCACCCTAAGATCTTTAATTCAATCAATGACTGTAGATCTCCAATGAAGCTTTCAATTCTCTTTAGCTCGTCGCAATGATCAAGAGTCAATCTCTCTAAAGATGAGCATCTAGAGATGTCTGGGATTGTTGTTATGCCAGAACACGAAGAAATAGATAGAACTTTCAATTTCTGTGCTCTCTGTGAAAATGTATGACATATCAGGTGTAAGAACCACCGCATTGTACACAAGGGGAGCTATTAGACTAGAATTTAAAACATGTAATTTACCTTGATCAAGTCCCATGCTTTTGAATCATCCTTGAAGTCAATCTTGTAAAATTTACAAACAACAAGCTGATTCAAACACAAATTGTCCGCCCTAAAAGTCCAATCCAAACTGTCCCTCCTAAAAGAAGGATAACTCCAAGAAAACCATCTCAAATTTGCATAACATGCTGCAAAGTCCCCAACAAAAGTTCCACAATTTAAAATGAGGATTCTTAGGTTTGGTAACCTTCCAAAGTCTTCATTTCTAATCTCTATGGGGCGACCATCGCTAGATATCTGAAGCCCTTGAATCTCATGCTTATTCTGCAAGCGAAATTTTGCAATGACACAAAGAAGTTTGTCAACTTCCAACCACAATGTTTTACAACTCGAACAGGAGGGAAAAATTTGTTAAAGGTCCTAAATGAAAAGGAAATTCATTCTTACCTCTTTGGTTCCTATGATTTGAAGGGCATCCTTTGCATTCCACAACCTACTCCGCTTTCCAGGGTGACATCGACTTTCTTCAAGGACAATTTGCCTTCCCAATGCTATAAGTTGATCATGCATCCATAACATATCATTGTCTAATATCCTTATCAAGCACCTACTGGTAAGGACATGAATTCCTATTTCAGGATAAAATGAACGATTGTCCCACACATAAAATGCCTCGGTCTTCTTCTCATTGAAAAAGAAGCATGCTATATCCAGAAAAATTTGTTTCTCATAATAGTTCAAATCATCATAGCTAATCCTCAGCTTCTTTAGAATCTCATCCTCAGGTTCTTTCTTTAACTTGGCTGACATTGCTTTCCAAAATTCTTTGTTTTTCCCCTTAAGTAACGAACCTATCACTTCGATAGCTAAAGGAAGCCCTCCCGTACTTGACACAATTTCACTTGAAAGCCCACAATAATCATCCAAAGGAAAGTCTCTACCAAAGGCATGCCAACAAAAAAGCTGACGAGCATGAGCATTATCCATCTTTAGCACTTCATATGGTCGAATTTCACCATTAAATCCCTCATTAGGCAGAACAGTTATGTCTCTCGTTGTAATGATTATGCGAGTTCCCGAACATAATGAATAATTTCCTATTAGATTCTCAATTTGCTGTTTTTCGGCAACATCATCCAAAACCACAAGGACTTTCTTAGTGCGAAGTGCTTCTCGAATCCTCTTCATTCCTTGTTCGCTATCCGTGACGGAATCTGCAGATGCTGAACCAGCAATATCAATGAGTAATTTCTTCTGTAGCCGGACTATGCCCTCCTTAGTCAATGAGCTTTCACGGACGTCCTCAAGGAAGATACAATACTTTCCAAAGTGGGAACATAGTTGATTGAAGACGACCTTTGCAATAGTTGTTTTACCGATCCCACCCATTCCGTAGATTGCAATGAGCCGCACATCACAATGGTTGACATCTATTAACTCTGTCAAGTCTTTTACCCGATCATCAAGTCCAACTAAATTTTCAGTCAATAATCTTTGTTTTATCTCTAGCATCTCCAATACCTTCTTAACAACTGATACGACAATCGTTGCTTGGCTGCCATGTACAAAAGTGCTTTGATTAGTTGACTAGATTAATTTCATGGCCACGCATTACACATGGGATTGTCGACATTTTAACATGGAAAGATTGAAGTACATACGACAGATATATAATTACACTAAGCAATCAATACAGGCTAAATGAGTAGAATTCACTCGATATGCTATACATTAACGATTATAGAAATTTCTGAAGACTATAGTAATGGATTACAGGGCCAAAAGTTACCAAATTGCTACGTCATCCATTAAACACTACAGTTTGGTGAGGAAAATACAATCCCCAAAAAAAAAAATAAAGAGAGCACAAAATATCAATATTGGCTTAACTTATGCATGTAAGTCTTCTATGGATCTGATTATGTCAAGTATAATGGCATTTAAAAAGCCGTGCCCCATTAATATTGGTTCGGGATTGAAAATCAAGAGACCTGACTGCCATTGATTTAACTTGGTGGTTAAGGAATGAAGATATGTGTGTATATTGAAGACGCAACACATGTTTGATTCTCCATACCATCAAGTAAATACATTCCGATGTTTGGACCACTTAATTAGGCTTCGGCTTGAACCTTACCTGGCGCAAAAAATTAATAAGAGTTATAATTTCGGTATTTATTTAGGGTGGACTTCGTTGACAATACAAAGACAAAATATAGAGTCTTGTTAGCTTGCTTTCCGATAACTCCATCCTCAGGTTAAAAACAAAAAATCCAAAAATTATTAAGGGCATATTAGTCATATTGAATAACCCAAAAGCATAAGAGATTGCCAACTCTAATAAATTATGCAAAGCAGCTCATTTGCGATGGAGAAGCTAATGGACGCCCACAAATGCATACTAGGAGTTAATTCTAAATTTACCGATTGATAGCCGAATTATGTGATGTTATTGATGAATGATGATAAGCATATTAAATTGTCAATGCCATGGGGGGCCACGTCAATGCCAGGTTGCGCCCCAACTCATCCATAGCTCATGTGACCCACTATTCATTTCCACCTTTATTACTTTGGATTGAATTAGACCAGTGATTACTATATCAAGGCTTTTTAGTTTGCCAAAGAGTGAAGACAACAGTGAAGAAAGGTCAAAAGGATAATGCCAAGGAGAAATTGCAAAAACCATTTTCCACACGTATTAACCCCATCAACACATTTCATTATATAAAATTGACATGTTTTTCAAATTGCATCTGTTGCAGTAACCTATTAATACAATTGCCATTTTCTTATCAAAATTATCCTCGCCACTCTCCTCAATCTGTGACAATTGACCTTCAACCGCTGCACTGACGTGAAGTTTCGGCAGCCCCTACACCTCCCTCCCTCCCTCCACACCACTCAAGAGTCCTTGGCTCTGTCGCCGACCTCAGATCAGAGGTCGACATAGGTCGTCGCCTCCGGCCTAGTCCATATTGAGTTTGCCCGGCCTCGATTTGGACATCTAGCGAGCTCTGCAGAGCTCAAGGCCTCAAGACAACAGTCATGTCATTCTTTACATGTTCTCGGGATGCTCTCGCTTCAATTGAATTTTTAGACTAGATTTTTCTTCACTGATTCTTAGTTTCCTTGGGTAATTAGTTTTTCTCGAGAAGCACTCAGAAATGTGTAAAATAAAGTTGGCATTGATCTCTGATTTTTAATTTTTTTTCATTTCTCCCCCTAAATGGAAGCTGCAAACTGATATTCTTATCACGAGAGCAAATAGATTTTTTGGATCTAAATTTGTGAGAATACAGATCAATGTCTATGCAAAATCCGTAGTTGATTTTGGTACTCATCTGAAATAATAAATGCAAATGAGTTCTTTTGTATATTTCGCAGCGTGACAAGAGAGTGAAGAGGAAAAATAGTTAAAAGGAACATGCAGGTCCATGTCACTGAGGTCATTGACATTATGGGGAAAAATTGGAAGTGGTTTTCAATATTTTCCATTGAAAAAAAATATTTAAGAAATCATTTGACTAGGTAAGTTGTATTCCCTACAAAAGGAAGAAGAAGAAATAGCTAGGGATCTTAAAAGAGTTTTACCTATGGTTCTTTTTCACGATCCATCCCTTGGTTTTATCTACCACTTCAAGAGCCTTTCTCCATTCCTTGACTTCGTTGGGACACTTCATCTCATGTTCCAATACAGCAGCACTATCTGGTGGAGTTTTAAGTTTAACATCCTCCGGTTCCACGTTGAAAAAAATGGGAAGGATACATTTTTTACCCTCTGATTCGGACACATTATTTACTATGTGCGCAAGCTCACGAAGGCACCACTTACTAGAAGCATACTCTTGAGAGAAGATGGGTATGTAAAGTATAGAGTTGTCGATGGCATGAAGAAGGTTGTCACCAATCACTTCACCTTCCTGGAGTTCATCTTCGTCCCTAAATGCGCGGACTCCGGCATTTATCAAGCCGTGATAGAGGAAGTCGGTGAATCCATGGCGGGTGTCGGCTCCTCTGAAACTCAAGAACACTTGGTACTCACCTCCTAATCCTTGTGCAGCATCACTACTCATTCTGGCCTCTGAGTTTGCCATGGCTAGAAAGATTCTTCCAGATCTCTCTCTAAAGATAAGGAATGGTGTGTGACTCTTTAGCAAATGACTCAGCTGAGGTTATTGATATGAACTAACCAAGTGAATGAATCCCCCCTCACTAGCAAAAAAGTGAAGACGACCAAGACTAACTAGGTCTTCATTCGTCGGCCCCCTATAATATCCAGGCAGCTTCATCAGAAAGTGACAGACAGATTTCAATAACAAAATTATATTCCTTGGAAACCGGATGACTTACATAACGGGTTGCAAAGAAGACTGGGGATATGTGGCTATGACCTGAAATGAAAAGAATGTTAGTACCAAAAAGAAGAACAAAGATGAAAAAGATGGAAAAAAAAAAAAAGCTAAACTTAAAACAACGGGTTACATATCAATATAATTTTCATAATTTTTTCCTAAAAAAGGCTAGGATGATGTTATGACCAACCTTATCTGCTATAATCTTGATAATATGTCGATTGGAAAAATATGCATCTTTAATGAGTATTTTACTCTGTATTTATTGTTATGCAGTTCGGATTGCGATTATGGGTTTGCTAACCTTGAACCTTTGTAATCTTAGTGGATGATTTTTAATACTCAAATTGAACGTTACCGGTGCGGGAGACTTATGGTAATCCCCATGAATGGCACTCGCACTAGTCTTCGCTCCCATTCTTTTATCCATAAAAAGAAATCAAACAAGTATCTTTTTTGAGAGATGTGTTATCTCTTCGAAACAACAAGCATATAATATAAGGTTCAAATTAATTTAAAATTCTACCTCAATTTGTGCCAATTTTGCCACAGTAAGCATATCTTATATAATATGAATTGTAGTAAGATAAAGTATTAGCAAAAGGAGAATGAGAATTATAGTTCTTATCATAGTATCCTCATTGGTGCTCTTAATTTTTCATCACTACCTCTTTCATGGATTTTCACGACATTATTCAGTTGCTGGTGAAAAATGATGGCCCATATGTGGAGGAGAGATTCAATTGTTATCATGACCTAGGAAGCTGAGCCAAGTGCAATAAATGAAGTTATAGTAAGCACAAATTTGATCCGGACCTTATCCGGTTTAACTTCGCCTGGAGGTCGTGTGACCTAACTTCTATGTGAGGTGTGTGGGTGACCATTTCGATCAGAGTAATGAAAGGCTACCTCTGGTTGAGTTAAGAGTTCGACTGTCAGGAAATTAAATTAAATCATGAATAAAGAGACAGTTATTGCGGGATACACGATTGTTTTTGGAGTAACTAAAATTATGGAAGTAAAGGAAATCACAGAAACGGCGTGCGTTTGCAGTTCGTAGGTGGATGACAATCTTTTTGTAGGTGTGAGTCAATAGAGAGCATTCCAATCCTTTGAATGTAATGATTAGTGCGTACGTTATATTCATCATGCGGTGGCTAAATATGACTATTTTTCTAGTAAAAAGCACTAAAGAAGAAGAGAAAAAGTCAATAAAATTGTTCGTTAATGGTGTGTTTACTTCGAAAAAAAAATCATGATTAAAGAAAATACTGCGAAAGGATCTACATCAATCAGAATAAACCAGATAAAACAAGAAACATTCCAACACCATGGGCTCGATGTGAATAACACCCTACTAAACACCCTACTAAATACGCCTAAAATGCTAGCGATGGTTGGCGGTGGGGATGGTCATGGCTTCTAGGGCTGTCAATGGGTTGGGCCGGGTCTTGACGTTACATGACCCAACCCGAATCATAAGGCAGTGTGTTCCGACCTGACCCGGCCTGACCCGACACGACACTAAAAGCATAATACCCAAAGCAATCATTCGGGTCCGGGTCGGGTTTTGGGTTTACTTTTTCTTTTCTTTTCTTTCTTTCTTTTTTTCTCTCTCACCTCTTCTTTGTCGCCCAATGACTTTCCCATCGGGTTCCTATGCTAGTCTTAAGAGATCAGCTCAACCAAATTTTAAAGCATCGCAATACAATACTAGATAAGCTTGAGTCTTGAAATTCAGGCTATGCGATCGGACACAACTGAATGAACGCCATTGGAATTTGGTAAAAAGATCATTGCTATATGGTGAGGTATTGTCATACAATAATGGATAAGATATATCGATGAATGCAAACTGTAGAAGTAAAAACGTGCAAAGAGCACAAAATCCATTAACTTGAAGATCAAACATCAATTTTGATAGATGCCTTAGATGCTGCAGGTGATAAAGTGCAAAGACTGTTTACCGTGTGGTATAAAACACAAAGATTGGAATTCATCGATAGTCTATGCTGCACATCACAGCCACAATTCTAAATGTCTTCTGCCATTTATCAGTAGGGACTAATCCTTCTTAGTCAGAGGATCCATATCCCAAAACAAACCTCAAAGGGCTACTATCAGCTAGGAAGCTAGATAAGAAACCATACATATTAAAGTGTCTTCGAGGAAGATCCATAGCTACTACTTTAAACAAAAGCAGATGGTTCTTTATGTAAAAGCAGATTGAAGATATTGCTCCATTGAGTCAAATATTAACTCTTACCTCCAGCCACAGTAACGCTAGAGAGTTTGCAAGCCTGGATTAGGAGCGATTGAGAGCCGAGAACAAATGTCCTGTGAATAAGGAAGAGTTTTAGCTTTCAACAGCAAACATCATGGGACAGATTGAATCCATTTATTTGAACCATGCCTTGTATGAACTACAGTTTTAGCTAACAGCTTAAGATGAAAGTTGCTAAACTGAGAACCAATAACTCTGGAACCTTAAATAAGTGTGACTGCAACTGTCATTCTAGTCCTATGATTTGGACAGATTAGAAAACCTTCCCATATAATCCACAAAACCAGGGAATCAACAAAAAATTCAAAGAGCTTGCAACATTTAATTGGTTAAACAGTTGATGGCGAAAGTCTTCTTCCTGCAAGTCCTACTAAGCTAATATAAGAGGCAACAACAAGCAGTCTATGATCTAGCCAACAAGACCATGCTGTAGGGTCCATAACCAGAAAACTCATATGAAAAATGTCGAACAAGCAGTCCGATGTTCAAAAATGAAAAATCCAAGATGAAATGCTCATCTCATTCAACAACAACAGTAAATGAGAGAGAGTTCCAAAGGACATGTGAAGGACCTTGGTAACCCATCTGGGATTCTCTCCTCAGCCAGCTGCTCCAGCTGCTCTCTTAAAGTAGCAACATACTACAAAGCCAACATGACAACGGCATTGTAAAAGTGAAGAGATGCATCTAGCACTTCAAAGAACAATAAAGAGTAGAACAGAGAAAGTCACTAACTAGATAAACAAACAGAGCACACTTGGAACGAAACATACATTAGACTAACTTTTACAAGGGACATCCTAAACTAATCATCTCCTGGGAGACACAGTCCATAGAGGTGAACTGCAGTAAATATTACTGAACTGGTCTTTATTTTCTAGATTTAGCACTAGTTTGGAACTTCGATATATTTCAATTTAGTCATCTCATTTAGTTTTCCTTTTCTACTTGTTTAATATGGAAGGAACTGATTCTCTGCCATAAAGATAATCACAGACAATAGAATGCTATTTTCGCCACTATAGACAAATCCAAATCCATAAGATTAAACTAAAGGTTCAGACCCCACTCTAAGTAATCAGTCAGTGCCAGAGAGGCGCGCAACACGCCCAATCTCGACTTCCTGGATACCCAACAACCCACAAGATGCACCGAGTGAAACAACATGGAACCACCAACAATATCATTCAAGAAAAAAGAACACCAAATGAAGCAAACCAGTTCAGGAATCATGACGACACAAGAGAACACAGGAAAACGTAAGCATTTAACCAGAATGTCAGTCGCAATGAGCATGAAATGGAATTGCTTGACCTCACCAATACTGCGGCAACCAATTACGAGTCCACCTTAATCTGCATTGCAAACCAGACAACATTAAAAACCATAGACAACTCAAGAATCCGGAAATCCAGACGAGAAAAAAGGAGAAAAGAGAGAAGACATCCGGTGTGTAAGAAAGTCAGCAACCGTGAAAACAATCAAACTTTGACCTCGGACAGACAAGAAACCCGAGCCCATTCCACACGCAAGAATGCGAAGTTCATGAAAATCAGGTAGAAGCGGAAAAGGAAACAGTGTAAACCCAAGAAATCTGTCTCTTCTCAAGACCAAAAACAAAGAACTCGTACAGAGAGGTTTGACTTCAACCACTCCCTTGAACAGTGTAACTCCAACTCCTATCCAATAACACCGAACGAAACCTGAAATTCCACGAAGCTCAAATCATATGCGGCTCGAAAATTAGTCAAAATCGAAGCCCGAAATGGAAAATACAAAGAGTAAGGGGAAAAAGCAAGACCTTGGCTAGAGAGAACTCATCGTCGGGATAATGGCCTTGCCAGCGGACGCGGGCTGAGTGGAATCGGCCACTCTCGCGACGAACGCGAGCTTGCGAGTCGCGAGACCGAGTCGCCTATCGCCTGCGGAGATGGGCGGCCGCGATCGGGTGCCGACGGCGCGGGCAGAGGATCGGCGCGGGCGGAGGAGAGGGAGCGTAGCGGTGGCCGCAGATGGCGAACCGGCGGTCGTGAGCGCAGACGACGGAAGCTCCGTCGGAAATCCTACCGCGTAGCGAAACCCTAGAATGCAAGGAGCAAAGAAGAGAGCGGCGGCGGAGTCGACGAGAAGGCGCAGTCGTGAACGGCGGCGGTGTTGTCGGGAGGAGAAGGCGGAGTGAGGGTCTGATGCGTTTAGCTTCGGGTGAGAAGTGTTTGGGCGCGTCGAGAGAACGTGTTTATTTTATTGTCTAGAGTCAATAATGTGTTCTGATACCGAAGAATGTTCCGATCCTAATTCGACTCAAAATATGTTTATTTGTTTATTTTATAATCGTTATCTGAATAATATTAATATCCGAAATATCTACTCAAATGTTTTGGTCGTGTTCAGATCGGGTATGTTTTTGGACATCTCAATGGCTTCAATAGTATGTTGACGTCAAAAGAGGATAGAGACAAGACACAGGAGGCGTGACCACAATGACTTCGCGATCTAGAGAAGTTATCGTCCCTACAAAATTATACCGTCCTTATCAGAAGTTGTTGGCACTCTCTCGGTCACGCTCTCCATCGCTATTACTCTTATTTATGGATGTGGTCAATTCAGTCAACGCGTTGCTGATTATTACACTGACAAACAAAAGTTAAGAAGTTAGTCCGACAATGAAAATAGTAATTTGGGAAATGTGGTGGGATGGGAACTGTAATTATGTTTACATTATAGGGTGCAAATTATTAATTTTCTCCGTCAATATTATTATGTTTTCCAACTTGTTTCGTAAGTTTTCTTCGCTTTTTATTGCTTCTGGGCTGGACGACCAGCTCATAAATGGCGGTATTTCCACATCTATTCTCAGTGTAGTGACCGCATTTCTTTTCATTTCTTTTTTTCCAATACACAATTGCATTATTGTAGGAATTGATTCACTTTCTCTCATTTTGTTTGTGGAAAGTGAAAGTAGCTCTTATTTATGCATCTTTTTTAGCAGTCTTGGCAGAAAAAGAAGAATAAGGGAATGACAAAAAAGGTTCTGAATAACCTAAAGAAGAAGGTGGATGTGGTGTGGCTCTACTGAAGAGCTCAAAGGTTTTCAATATGAACTAATAGAGCGAATAAATCACCCCTCGCCAGCAAAAAAGTGAAGACAGTCAAGACTAACTTGGTCTTTATTGGTCGACTCACTTTAAGACCAAAAGTAGCTTTACTAAGCGCGTGATGCAGGCCATCAAAATGATGAAACAATTTCGTCGGTGGAAATATATTATGAAATGCTATAAGATGAAGTGTTAGTAAAAGCATAGAAAAAAAAATGATAGTTCTTATCTCATATTATTCTCATTGGTGCTCTTAATTTTTCGATGCTAACTCTTTCAAGATTTTCACAACATTATTCTGTAGCTCCCATTGGAGGTGAAAATTTATGGCTCGGACATTGAGGAGAGATTCGACCATCAGTATGAGCTAGGAGAGTTGAGCAAAGTATTCAGGAGTCAAGTTACACTAAACCCAACTTTGATCAGGAGCTTATCTAATTTAACTTCACCTAAAGGTTGTGACACCGAATTTTGATCTAAGTTGTATTGGTTACCGTTTCGATTAGATTAATGAAAAGGTACCTCGAATTGTTTGAGTTAATAGCTTAAATGGTTACAAAATTAGAGTAAATCATAAATGAAGGCAGTCCATTGCAGGAGTCACGACTGTCTTTGGAGTTACTAAAATCATGGAAATAGAGCGAATCATGGAAATATGGAGTGGCTAGAGAGGGGTATTACATAAGAATTCCAATAATTGTTGAAGGAAATCCCAGGAGTATAAATAAAAGGAAAACAGAGAAATAGGGGACAATCAAGCTATGCCAAAACATTGCCAAATTTTCCTCCGAAACATTTTCCATTTTGAACCAAAGTCTTTCAATTTCAATTTTAGTTTTAAAGTTTGCTATTCTTCACGTGCATTGTGACTAATAGTGTAGCTTTCATTTCAATTTTTCCAATTAAGCATCAACATGTCTGTAACTCCGAGGATATTTCAATTTTAGTGAAGTTTTTTAGTGTTTTTTTTTGCCTTTGTTTGCACTTTAATTTTAATTTCAGTAGTCATCGCTCTGATTTTCCTTTGATTTCCTTTTATTCCAAACATCGACAAGAAAAAACTTCTTGAATGAAACATTAAAAATCTAGTTTATAAGACATTTAAATGGCTGTGGCTGACGGAGTAAACAAAGTCAAGGTCAAGCAATGCAACGCAAATGACACGCATGGCTCGGGAAATCCGTCCTTTGTTCATTTACTTCCGGGGGTCCATCTCGTCCTTCATGCGTTTTGGGTTCGATTCTCTCTTCAGCCAGTGATGTGCAGCTGTATTGACATAGACTTGTGATTCGTACATGTCCATGCACGAATCAAAGTAAATGTCGATTCAATCCTTGAAAGCATCGTCATTAAACAATCAAGCTTTTAAAGTATCGATCGACGATCAAATCATTTAATATATTCACATAAGCTGAATTACATCCTCAAGCATTCCGGTTTCTGAGTTATTTGCCAACCATTATCGATGGCCCCACAAAAAAAGTAAAGGAGGTACACAAATAATGGAGGAAGGGACCACATGTTTCTTTAGGTTTGGAAGAGATGGAGAGGACCGACAAGTCCACTTAGTATGAAATGATAAGATGAATCACAAATTCCACAAACGTGTACAAATACCACGTGATGGATAAATAATTGAATTCCAAGGACGATAAATAAAAGCATCATCGACCATTAATGAGCAAGTATTTTGAGTAGCTAATACATTCACTATAGGTCAATTGGGCTATCAGATTTAGTGAAGCGAGATTCATATGAAACTCATCATTATTTTCATACCAGAATTTAGTTTAGTATACATACTACTCCCATGTATAATAATTTCTCATTGAGAACAGTAATCCACGAGCCAAAGGATGCTAGAAAAAAATCAGCACATACATAACTTCTAAATATATTTATTTTTTTGAGGGAAATATTTTATTTTTACTGGTAACCACATGTTTGTAGACTAAAATGCATAAACTTTTATCTCCCCATGATATACCCCACTCAAAACTACATTCATTTGTGCCGATATATGAACTAATCTTGTCACAATATTATTAATATTGCTATTATTTTTTTGGGCTTATGACTTGGTCAACAATTTAGAAAAATTTTCCAACGTCAACCGGATGATGCTTCTTGTTAAGGATGTTAATGTTTGATTCATAAGAAGGAATTGGCTTTCTCAGCCATCTTAAAGCCAAATGCGACTGGCAAAACGCAACTACGAAGCCTAATTCCTTTGAAGCTTAAGAAACGAAAATAAAAAGGAGGCTTTATAAAGCAGAAACTGAAGGAGATGTGGCTTCAATTACTGCAACTTGTGGGTGAACACGGAGGAAATTCTTTGGTTGACCATACTGGGGAGCTACATTCCCTGCGACACCAATATCAACTCCAACTCTTTTAACTATAATATTCTCTTGGGTTCAAAATTCATGCGAAAGCCTGATCCTAGGAGAGAATGGACATCTTATAAGTTATAACTACACACAACCGACATTAGATCTAGAAACCAAGCCGCCCATATAGATCAACACAAACAACTTATCTTTACCAATGATAGGGCACCACAATAGGCTAAAAGACATTATATTGAATGCATAGGCTTATATGTTCATGCCAAGCCATACGCAGTGTATGAATCTAACACATATCTACCTTTTAAATATATATGACCTTATCTGTAATAACATACTTGTGGACTAAAATGCATAAGCTTTTACCTATACATGATACTAAACAATCAAAACTACATTAATTTGTCCCCATATATGAAGTAGTAATATCATCGGTTTTGGGGCCTAATTACATGGTCGACAAATTTAAAGAAATTCCAATGGTCAACAAAACAATGGTTCTGTTAAGGATGTTGATGTTCTTTTGGAAGGAGTTGACTTCCGTGGCCGTCTTAGAGCCAAATTCTAAGAGCAAAACGCAATTACGAAGCTTGGATTTACACTGGAGTGGAGTAGAGGGGTGGCTTTACAAAGCAGCAGCTAATGGAGATGCAACTTCTTTGCTCGATCTGGCACCATCTCGACTCCATCATGTTAAGAATGAAATTCGAAAGAACTGAGGGGCCTACCAACAAAAGCATCTGCGAGCACACCGAATTATAAATGGTTAAGTGTCTTCCCCCTTATTTTTAACTCTCCCAAATTGCTTTTACAATACATATTACACACTCATTGAATAATCACCCAATTTTTTCCCTTTTATTTTGGTCATAATTATGTAAATTACTTCAGCTGTTCTTTTATTCTATTCTTTCCAGACAAGACTAGTCTAGTCCCCTGCCCCTACGCAAATAAAAACAGTACAAAAGTAAATTTGAAAAAAAAAAAGGCGTTTTTCTCATAAAAAAGAAGAAGAGAAAACCAAATAACTGAATCGAACTGAATTAGGATTTCGTTCGGATCATATTCAGTTTAGGTCGCGATGCAGTTCGATTTAGCTACCCGCCCTAATGGTACTGAATCGAACCAAACTGCCGCTGCCCTATCTAGAACCTTCTTGCCATCTGATTATTATATGAATTCCAGGTTTCAAAGGAGTCGGGTGCCAAAGGTTCAGAGCCCAATGGAGTTGCAGATGGCCGACCAAATTTGTTCCCTTTTCTTCGGCTGCATCATTCGAAGCCTCGGTTTTACTTGTAATAAGAAACCACCCTCTACTTCCCGACTCTTCTCATGGCATGCTGCTGCCGCGACTCATGAAGATATGGCTATCGATGCAATTAAACGAAGACAAGAGAAAGGAATGACACCATATCAGAGAACAAGCAAAGAAAAGATATCAATTAAGTTTATCACCAGTTAATTACATGATGTTATAGCTGCAAAAGCTGTGATGAAGATGAAGCATGTAGTCAGACTATTTCCCACAAAATAGAAGTTCCTAAAAATAGCATCTAATGACAGTATAGCATGTGGCTAAGGAAGTAAACACGAACGGAATACCTTCAAATAAAAAAAAGCTTTATAATTAATTTTTATAACTGGCAAAGGCCTGAAGGAGTTTCTAAATCAACATGCATAAAAAAGGCAATTCACCTTTCTAACTTTGATGTTTGCTTTTCAAGCTTAGCACGCGCTTGTCTTCGTCTCAAAATCCAGTGATACTGCCTAGCATTTACATGAACAAGGATCCTAGCATGAAGAATACCAACAAGAGGATAAGCCTGCCCAATATAAGATCTCTCAGATGACATAATCCAGAATTCAGATATGTTATCTATTGCGTGATAGAGCATCTCATACAACATAAACAGCGGGTGAACAAGAGAGACCTTCCGCACAAATAACAGCAATTTTCAGTTCTCTTTGTTAATTGCAAAAGAAACACAATCAAAGATAAATATGAATAAATTGTTAGAAGTGTAACAAAGATTCTTGCTCATACGTTCTCTTTTTATCTCACCCTCTAGTAGCACCAACCACCATATATAACTTGACAAATATAAGAAACAAGCACCAACGAGATGAATATATTTTTTAAATAAAATAAACGCAGACACCTCTTCTCAAGATAGGATGTTCTAATGGACACGTTTCTTTGTACTTTCAATAGTAATTAGATGGTGTTTGTTATGAAATAGTATGTCTAGTGAGTATTTTGCATTTCCTCTTCTTTTTAAAATTGAATAAATCATGCAATCACATTAAATTTTACTACACTCTACTTCATTTGATCTCTCATACACAAAAGTTCTTTTCTTGCTTAAGACGAAGCTTTTATCTCCAACCTTTGAGTTCACAACATTCTCATTTCCATTTATATTTTTTATATATCAATGTTGAATGAGCATCTGCCCAATTCGCTGATTATTATTATTTTAATACCAATGTAATTTTTTCCAACGGATTTAACATTGAACATGTGACATGTGTGTTTCAAGATAGCTACGTAATAAAAAATTTCAACATGTTAATTATATAATGAAGCGTAAATTATTTTTTATACTAACAGTGGACCAAATAAAAATTCTGTCAACACATCTTTTCTTTATGTTTGAATCCTACTGCTAAATCAATGAATAACCAACAAACTACCTCACACTTACCACTCTACTAATCATCCGAACATTTATTAATTTGTCGATGCTTAAGGTTTATGCACTTATCTGTTTGTTTCGTTGTGTTAATTATTTTCTTTCATTTTTTTTGTTAACTATTATTTCTCTCTAATGAATGTTTCTCTTTTCATCCGGAGAAAAACCAATGATTTCGGGAATGACTTGGTAAAGTATCTCCCCACTCATTGGTCATTTAGGTTCCATCCCTTAATTGCACCTATTGGGTAAGAGCATCTTGCCTCACCTTGACTTCATAGCGAAATTGCTTCTTGTGCTTTAGAAAAGCGTCTCTAAACAGCCAAGTCTTAAGCTTAAAATGGTCAAAAAATGGGAAAGATAACTTTTGTTCCCTTCTTATTTCGACGTGTTGTCCCCAATAACATGTACAAACTGGCATTATCCACAAAAAAAATATGGACGTAGTAGTTAACACTTCATTCAACATGGAAAAAAAATCATATACTTGAGCAAATAATTGGAATCGGGTGACATTAAGTAATTGAGTGGGAATTTCTTTTTTTAAATATGTATATATAGCAATTCGGTTCGAGTGGGTGGTTTCATGTCTGGAATTGAGAATCGGACCAGTACTCACCAGTTGTAGTAAATTAGAATTAGGAGCCAGACCGGTCCCCATGGGAACTGCCGGTCCAGTTACGGGCAACTCTCAGTTTCTTTGCACGCCCCTATTTTAGACTTAGAATGCAAAGAATAACTTGGGGGATGGGATATGCTATTATGTTGATGTTACGGGGTGCAAATTTCTATCTCATTCTATTTTTTTCTTATCTTTTATGCACGTAGCAACACTGTGCACTACTGTACATAAAAAAGAGAGGTTGAGTAAGACCAGAAAAGAAAAGACTCTCTCACTAAAGAAAAACGTGGGTCGTGGGGCTAGAACTAAGTGGAGATTTTCAATATGAACTAATCATGTGTGACCCCTTGCCAGCAAAAAAAGTGAAGACGACCAAGACTAATTAAGCCTTTGGTAGCTTTATCAAACGCGTGTGGTAACTTTATCAAACCCGTGATGCACGCCATTAAAAGGATGAAACGATTCAATTGGCGGAAGTATGATGTGGAAAGGAGTAAGATAAACCGTCGGTAAAAGCAAAGAAATGAAAAGGATAGTTCTCAATTTTTTCCAATATGAGCTTATAACAATGTGTGAACCCTTGCCAGCTAGAAAGTGAAGATGACCAAGACTAACTTGGTCTTTGTTGGTCGGCTCACTTTAAAGATCAAAAGTAGCTTTATCAAATGCATGATACACTCCATCAAAATGATGAAACCCCAACGATGGAAATATGATGTGGAATGGAGTAAGATAAAGCGACGGTAAAAGCAAAGAAATGAAAATGGTAATTCTTGATATTTCAATATGAACTAATAATGTGTGAACCCCCGCCAACTAAAAAGTGAAGATGACCAAGACTAATTGCTTTGGTAGCTTTATCAAACGCGTGAGGTAGCTTTATCAAACGCGTGATGCACGCCATCAAAAGGATGAAACGATTCAATTGGTGGAAGTATGATGCGGAATGGAGCAAGATAAACCGTCGGTAAAAGCAAAGAAATGAAAAGAATAGTTCTCAACATTTTCCAATATGAGCTAATAACAATGTGTGAACCCACGCCAACTAGAAAGTGAAGATGACCAAGACTAATAACTTGGTCTTTGTTGGTCAGCTCACTTTGAAGATCAAAAGTAGCTTTATCAAATGCGTGATACACTCCATCAAAATGATGAAACCCCAACGATGGAAATATGATGTGGAATGGAGTAAGATAAAGCGTCGGTAAAAGCAAAGAAATGAATATGGTAGTTCTCTATATTTTCAATATGAACTAATAATGTGTGAACCCCGGCTAGCTAAAAAGTGAAGATGACCAAGACTAATTGGGTCTTTGGTAGCTTTATCAAACGCATGATGCACGCCATCAAAAGGATGAAACGATTCAATTGGCAGAAGTATGATGCAGAATGGAGCAAGATAAACCGTCGGTAAAAGCAAAGAAATGAAAAGGATAGTTCTCAATATTTTCCAATATGAGCTAATAACAATGTGTGAACCCTCACCAGCTAGAAAGTGAAGATGACCAAGACTAACTTGGTCTTTGTTGGTCGGCTCACTTTAAAGATCAAAAGTAGCATTATCAAATGCGTGATACACTCCATCAAAATGATGAAACCCCATCTATGGAAATATGATGTGGAATGGAGTAAGATGAAGCGTTGGTAAAAGCAAAGAAATGAAAATGATTTTCAATATGAACTAATAATGTGTGAACCCCCGCTGGCTAAAAAGTGAAGACGACCAAGACTAACTTGGTCTTTGTTGGTGACTCACTTTAAGATCAAAGTAGCTTTATCAAACGTGGGATGCATGGCATCAAAATGATAAAATAATCTTTTTAGTGGAAGCATGATATGAAATGTAGTAAGATAAAGTAATAATAAAATGAGAGATGAAAATGACAGTTCCTATCATATTAGTCTCATTGGGCTTGATTTTTCAGTACTACCTCTTTTAGAGATTTTCACAACATTATTCTTTAGCTCCTGTTGCAGGTGAACATTTATGGCCCATATATTGAGGAGAGATTTCAATTACCAGCCAAGTATAAGTAGTCCAACTATACTAAGCCCAACTTCGATCCGGAGCTTGTCCATTTTAATTTCGCCTGGAGGTAGTGTGGCATGACTTTGATCTGAGGTGTGTTGCGAATCGTTTCGATTAGAGGAAGGGAAAGGGTACCTCACCCAGTTTAAGTCATAAGAGCTGGAACGGTTACAGAAAGGGAAAGGGTACCTCACCCAGTTTGAGTCATAAGAGCTGGAACGGTTACAGAGTAGATTGAAGTGGGAACGAAGGGGCAGTTATTACAGGACACGGGATTACCTTAGGAGTAACTAAACTCGTGGAAATAGAGGAAATCATGAAAATGTGGAGCAGTTAGAGAGGGGATGACGCATGAATTCCAATGATCATTAACGGAAATCCCAAGAGTACATATAAAAAGAACATAGAGACAGAGGGGACCCTCAAACTTTGCCAATTTTTTCTTGAATAATTGTCCAAAAAATCTTAAACCTATTATACAACGGCCAATTTATTCTTAAACAATTCGATAGTGCCAATTTAGTCCAATACATTTTAATAAATTTGCTAATTTATTCCTAAACCTTTCAATTATTGTAATTTAGTCATATATCTTTTAATAATTTGTTAATTTAGTTTTTCAGATCAATTTTGGCCTGGAGTCATTGACGTAATAGTCTAATCAACATTGGTCTCCTATGTGTCATACGTGGCACAATCGCACGCACAACCGGTGCTAATGTGATAAATTTTTCTGAATTTTTTTCTTTTATTTTTCTTCTTTTGTTCTTTTTGTTATTTTTCTTTCTTTTTTTCTCCAACTCTAGGTGGCCGAGGTTGCCAGTCAACCCTTGCCTCTACGCGAGGGTGCGACGCCCTTGTCTAGAACTTGGTGAGGGCCTAGGCAAAGGCTAGGATGCCCTTGCCTAGTGCCAATCGGGGTCGATGGCCTCATTTAAAAAATAAAAGGAAATAAAAAGAAAAGAAAACACAATAGAAAAATGGAAAAAGAAAAAGGAAAAAATCAGAAATAATGTTAATAAATTGCACAAATTATCCACATCAATATCGATTATGCCGTGGAATGTCCAATGACCACGTCAGCTATTTCTTGCAAAAATTGACCAGATGGACTACATTGCCAAATTATCAAAAAAGTTAATGACTAAATTGGCTAAATTGAAATGTTTATGATTGAATTGACACAAATGCAATATATTTAAGAATTTTTTTGGTAATTATCCCAATAAATTCCAATACTATAATTAAGGGAGTTTATTACTAAGAGGAGGGAGTTCTTGGAATAAACAAGAGTTTTGGTAATTATTATAGAAAGTCAATGATTTGGAAACTATTCTCCTAAAAATGATTTTTTATTGCTAAAAAAAAAAAGTCGATGGAAAATATTTTTATTATCATCCACAATTTTTTCCTCAAACATTTTTGTTAATTATGAACATATTTTTCATTAATATATTCATTTTTTTTGAAGCAATACAAACTATTATGTTTTAGGAAAATATATTATCATCGTTTTAACGCATAATAAAGGTACCCAACATAAGAATATAACCACCTGTAACCCAATATCTGATGCTCATAAAATACTTATTATCAAATCCATTATGTTTATTTTTTCCCGACAATGTATGCTCAATCTTACATTCAGGGTCACGTCACATGAGTAATGTTAAAAATGTGAAAACTAATTTACAAACTTGGTACATATAAAGCAGAATGAGCTATTACATATGCAATTTTATATCTAACATCTATTAAGGCTGCGTTTAGCAATCGAGATAAAATTCAAGATATGGTAAAATTTATCATATCCTACGTTTAGTACCTGACAAGATAAAGTCGGATATAAAGGGGGAGATAAACTAGATAAAATTATTCCATGAGGGAGGTGGGATAAAGGTGAATAGAATTTCTAACATTAATAACAAGAAAGTTATTTTTCTTAAATGACAATCTTCTTAAATTAACAAAATTAAAATTATGTTTTAATATAAATAATATTTAAATTATAATACAAAAAATTCAAAATAATAAAAAATTTAGTAATTTTAATTTAATCTTATTTTTATTTATATATTTGAATTTAATTCTAATTCAATATATAAATATAAATATATATTTACATTTATTACATATTTTAGGTATTTTAGTATTTTAGATATATTATTATAGTTTACTTTTTAATTGAAATTTATTACAAAATGATGGAAGGGGAAGAAAGAAATAAAAAAGAAATTAATTTAAAGAGAGGAAAATAAATTTTTTAAAAAATAAAAATAAAGTAGGCAAGAGCGTCGCGAGAGATCTTACCATTTTTGTATGTAAATTTTTTTGTTCATTTGTATTAATATGTTGTTTATACCAAACAATATACATGATATGATGTGAATATATCCGATTTAATTACTAATCACCAAATAGTAGATAGGATATAGCAAAATCCTAGAATTTCATAACATATCCTATCTAATACTATCTTAATTAGAAATTCGGATGACCAAATACACAATATGAGTATGTCAAGTCACTTGATGCACCAATCTTGTTGACTGGTCTTCACATTCCTAGCATTAGTCATCCCTGATAAGTAGCAAAAACAGATTCAAGGATTTGGCATTTGTTAGGACAGGTAAGGTGAGAGATGAGAAAGTATCTAGCATTGGAAAATAAGAACAAATAAGAGTTTCATTCTATCCCTCAGCATTATTTTGCTACTTTTAAGCGGTCTTCCTTCAAGGCAAAAAAGTGTTTATGTGTGGATCCTTATGTGATCATGTGGGTTACCATTACGTCCCTAGCACTCACCTATGTCTTCTCAATAGTAATCTTCACACTGTCTCACCAATTCAATCAATGAGTTCAGAATCTTCGTGTGAATCGGACTCATGGTTCTGCTTCTTCTGGGGCATGCGATACGTCTGCTGTTAAAGACAGTCCACAACCTCGAGATATTAGCGAGGGAGAGGAAAATTCTTCCAAGACAATGGTCATGCACCAAAGAGGGAATTCCAACGACGAGGCTGTGTAAGGTTACTGTCCTGTTTTTGGGATCAATGTTGTACATATCCCTGGACGTTTGTTGTGGTCTCCAATATGGTAATCTACGTAAAAATGAGGTACGATTTGGAGATCCTTAATTTGTGCCTTGGGAACAAAATTACCAGGTTTGGCGAGCTTAAGAGACTGAGCTTTCTGCGGAAAAGATGCAGGGTCTGCTAGCTACTTCATGAAGTGTTGTTTATATCCTCGAAGTCTGAACAAGTGATCACTACTCTGAAGTCCTAAAGCATAGCCTGTTTAGACTGAGATTGGAAAGGCTTAAGCTAATCTCATTCATCACTTAGAATGTGTCGAAAACCATTGTGCTGGACCAAGTGTTCAGTGTGCATGCTGGTTTATTTGGACTGGCAGAGTGTCAATGTGTCATCTAGGACTAGTCCACGACACTGAGTAGTAGCTGCTCATGAGACCTAGGGAAGAATCAGAGTGCAAGAAGACAATAACTTATTGCATCCATCTCCTGACAATTTACGATTTTCAAGCAAAATTCAAAGAGGCAACCGTATTCATCAACTAGCTCAAATCTCTGGAAGAATCAGGGGAACACTATAATTAACAAAATGACTTCGATCACTATTTGTGACACAAAATAGTTGAATAATCACCTATGCCCGTCCACTTGATCAATGTTTACCAAGAAAGAGAACAGCTAGTCATAAAATGCATAGTGACAATATGGCGGAAGCTCATATATTGTCAGTATTCATTCAGCTAAAGAACTATAACAAGAAACCCCAAGTTAAGTTCAAGCTTCTCAATCTGATGCAGTTTGTCCTGAAATCACTCCTCTGACTACTCCTCTGTGTGCGGACGATTCCGTTCAGAGTCTTCCAAAGCATGCTGGAGTCTTGAACTTTCTGAACCGCTTCCTGAAGTCAAAGCCGCTTTGCAAACTCGCACCTCTACCGCTTCCTGAGCTGAAAGCCACGCCATTTCACAATCTTCTAAAGCATGCTGGAGTCTTGAACTTTCTGAACTGCTTCCTGAAGTCAAAGCTGCTTCGTGAACTCAAACCTCTACCGCTTCCTGAGCTGAAAGCCGCGCCATTTCCTGAACTTGAGGCAGTGCCCGTCCCTGAGCTTGAAGCAACTCTAGTCACGCCTCCTACACATCTCTATTTGCAAGAACATCCTCCGCCTCCTGATCACCTTCATATATTATCTATGCAATCACCAAAAACCTTATATAGTGAGTATTCATGATATTGATATGGCGCAATCATTAGTTGCAGAGACAGATCGAGAATTAAGTCCTAGCAGAGCTAAGTGGAATGTGAATTCTAGTTATGTGGTTTTCTTTATCTATCCAAGTTCCAACATTTTAAGATAAATGTGATGTAAAGTTAAATTAAAGATCAGTCAATCTAGATAATTATCTACCTAGGACTAGGAGGTCTTAACTTCATGACTAAAGATACTAATCTTTAGAGGAGTAAGCAAAGTAAAAGAATTGCTCTGTCTCATTACGGAATTCTTTTCGGAAGAAGGGTGGGGAAAGCTTTCTGCAAGTTCCTTTTTGGATGATAAGGGGCTATCCAGATATGCAACTCGACTAATCTCCTTGATGAACGGAAAATGTCACGTCCACATACTTTAAATAAAGCTCTATCTCAAATTGGTTACTCGTGTCCCTAAGTTTACTAGAAAAAAAAATGTACCTTTCTCATCGTTTGGCTGGACTTGCGTGCTCTAATTGTTGTTGAACGAAACTGAGAAGTTACAAATGGAAACTCAATCTGCGTTCGCCAGGACAAGCACTAAATATGGAGCTTGAGTCCTATAGCAATGGAAAGCTGGTTATAACTCAATAAATTGGCCTTCCTCAACAGCAGCCTTAGTTGATTCTTTGATGATCCTGGCCTGAGAGCCCTCAATGTAGAGCCTACCATGTCCCTCCCGCCATTTCCTTCTAAATTTCTTCCGCTCTCTCTCCCGTGGCCTATTCTGATCAAGTCCATAACAAATGTCACAAAGGGAGCACAGAATAGCCAAAACAGAATCAACCGCAGCATTAACTGCATTCCCCATAATATCCTTCAGTTGATCAATCGCCAGCATTCACCATTAAAGCATTACACCGCACACTGAACGCAGTAACAGACATTTCAGTCCTAATCCACCATGTGTAGTTCGAAAGTTCACTCCAATTTTCCTTTGATCGGGAACGAGGTTAGCATATCTAACTGGGAAAACAAGAACAAAGGAAGCAAATGCTCCGAGCATGCGAATGCACTGGGAGGAGAGACGCACCTGAAGCACTTGAATAACCAGCGTTGGTTTGCCTATACTAAAATATGCAATTTGCAGATCATGTCAGAGACTACAACAGTTATGTGCATCGAGGCATATAGTGAATTGTGTTTGATCAGGCCAACCCAAATCATGTTTTTATAAAAACTAAATCTATGTCCAAAATTTTCATGAATATCAAACTGAGGGTTAAAATCCCTTAGAGAGGGTTCATATTCCTAGATAAGTGCAAGATATGGTGGGACTATTGATAACTATTTTAAAAACTTAAACTGATTGATAAATGTGTGATTTAATATTTAAATATTCCATCAATAAAAAATAACAATACTTTCCATTTCACCAAAAAATGCGAATTTATTATGGAAGTGTTATATCTTCCACCAAAAGTTTGATTTTTGATTTTTTGTGAAATGAGTTTGCGTTGATTTGACAGGAAATTACTAAGCTTGAAATTTGAAGTAAATGAAAGATGAATACTAGAATTTAAGGCGCTGAGAAAGCAAATGCATGAAGAACAAACGAAATTACAGTGAACAAACGAATAACTTCATTCACTTGATATTAGGGGTTTAGATAGAGACTTTATAAAACATACAATTGTCCATTTCGTAATCCAATAGCTGCAGCGCCTAATTAGACCATAACTAGGTGTTTGGTTAGCCTGAGGCAAATGAATTGAGCAAGTATAAACCTCCGCACACAAATTGACGAAAGTGAATTAAAATGGGGAAAAAAATGTCAAGAACGTTGAAAAATCGTATGATTGGAGCATTAGAGTGAAGGGGGGGGGGGGTTCACTGTAAATAAAATTTACTCATGAATAATGCTAATTTTGAATGTAATTCGCCTCTCTCTTATAAGATTCTTCGGAGCATACCAACTTTATCTTTGATTGTCCATTTGTACAATGGCTCATAGCGTCGTCCTATGTCCGCACCAGTCATCCAGTTTTCCCAAATAATAATTTCATGCTAAAAAAGATAAAATAAATGATAAAAATAATTAAATAATATTTTTTATTATCAGTAATATATTTTTCATGAAAGATGAAAATATTCTTGGTTCATTCATTTTTATAAGTGATATAAAAAATTATCTTTAAAAAATGTTTTTAAATTATTTTTTTCATAAAATAAATAAATTTTTAAATCTAAAAAGAAGAAAAATTTCGCTACCAACCCAAAAATGAGACGTGGCAAGCACCTGCTCGAATGAGCGGTGAGATTCCCTTTCGTCAGCTTCTTGGCATCGTGGGCAACCCCAAATCCAAAGCTCCATTGCCCGCATTCAAGAATTCGATGATCTCATCCAGTGACTCCAACCTGTGGCTGAGCTCACCCGCCTGGGCTCTCAGCGCAGAGTTCTCAGCCTAAATGCTCAAGTAATGCTGTGCTTGTGCGGTGATGTTGATGTTGGTCCCGATCCGGTGTTTTCTCCTTGTTCAGCTGGGCGACCTGATCCGGCAGATTGTCCAGGTGCTCCTGCTTCCTCATCCGGACTCGTGGTTCTAGATCATCCTCTTCCTCTTCCTCTGGTCCATTACGACCTGCGAGTCCTCTGCGGAGGCTGAGCTCTGAACCAGGGATGACCCCTGAAGATGTCCCGCTAGGAGATGCCATTTATGCAGATACAAACTACGGAGTTCTGTGAAATTCTCGTGCTTTGTGCAGAGAATTCTCTCTCTTTCAGAGCGTAATTAATTTGGGCAGAATATGAAATTAGATCAACACCCCAGATGATACTCAGCTTCAGGTGTATTCAGATGGGGTAGGTATCACATACATTAGCAGGAATTGAGGGTTAAATGACGAGACATGGTTGAGCTAGTAGAGGAAGACGACTGAGAAGGATTGAAAAAGGTGGGTGCGCCTGAATCAAGAGGAAATTGGGTACCCAAAGAGAAGGATTTCACAGGGAATTGGAGACATGGATCTCAGACATCAAGAAGAGGGTGATGAGAATGAAGATGGATCTCTTGAAGATAAAAACTAATGAATTGGGGGAATTGAAGGGTCGGTCATGTGGATCAGGGGGTTCAAGAACTCAAAACCAAATTCAGGACTAACAGAGGGCTTTGAGAAGTTTGCCTACCAAAGCAATTTCTCAAGCAAAGACAAGAAAGGGGCAAAAAGAAAAGGAACAAACGAAACAAAGAAGGAGAAGAAAGTGGCAACAATTTCGTAATATATCACCAACGAGACAGTAGATGCGGCGCGACTTCCCGTCCTCAACAAACCCCTAAATTCATCAATGTTTCATTCTTTGCCGTATCCTCTCTTCTTATTTACACTCATTCTTTTGCTCACCTCACATGACTGAGCAAGCATTTGGGTTCTCATCACTGAAAATTTGCGGGGAATGCATATATGCATCCGAGGGGAGGGGATAACCTGCATATCTGAAATATGTATACGAGGGCGGGGGAGGTGCATAGTACGGGCGATAAGGTGCATGTAAGATGGGTTCATACAGTTGCGTTCGCTCCCCATTCACACACTGACCATAGCCGCATGCCCCCTGAAACTCCATCCTCTGGCCTTCCACTTTCCCCCATCCGCCAATAATCTCTGCCGCCTTGTGGCAGCCGCTGCCTTCTTTGTCCTTGGCCTCTCCGCCCTCTTCCTCTTTTTTCGGCGGGACGATTTTGACCTCCCTCTTCAAATTGTCCCTCAAGTTCTCGGCCAGTGCCTTGGCGTCCACGACCCCCTTTACCCTGGCCGTATCCCAGTTCCTGTTGATGGCCACGTTGAGGACTCCTGCACAGGGTCGGAGTTCCAAAAGTTTTAACAGAAGTACCATCAGGAGCACCCACACAACATAACGACCTTCGACGAGAAAAAGCAAAGAGAAACTGGGTATAATGCCACAAATGAATAACGAAATAGATGACCTTCTGTTTGTGTGATTATCTTGCGAATCCTCCGGATGCATTGCTCGCAGTGGAGGCCACGGCCACTGAGCTTCAGAACCACCGTCGTGACCGGAGGCTGCACCCACAGATTGTACATTAGGACATGTTCATATTCATGGACACGTGCATTCATTCTAAACCGTCAAAAGGAAGTAAACAAACGCAGCAAGTAACGAACAAGAGTGTCAATAGAAATTGGAAGAGCGTTGCTGCGCCAGAAATTCTTGATATTCCCCTTGGTCGACATCAGAGGAATGATACGTTAATCTGGAGATGTCCTTTTCTATTTAACTTGACCCAATTTACTTTCAATTAAACTGCTCCGTTGATAGGCCAAGAGATCAACGGTTAGGATGCCATGACATGGACGCACACTTGTTCAAAATTGACCGATGAGAGCCCAGTGTAAGGATTGTAATTCTTTTATATTAATTTAACGACCTTGCTAGCATAACAATTTTTTAACTATTATGAAAATAAAGCTACTAGTAGATTGATTTACTAATTCTATTTCTTGTATTTATCATCATTTGCGCTAATTATTCCATTCCATACCGAGTAAAGCCACCAAAAAAAAAAAAAGTCTTAGTCTTGCTGTTTTAATTGCATATCCAGTTCTATTTCTCTTTCTACTTTTTATGACACTTTTTAAGTGAACTTTAATTTTTCATCTATTTTTACATTAATCTATTCTTTTTGCATAATTTTACATACTTCATGTGCTGCTATCTTTTAACGTTAATTTTTTTTTGCATTATAACACCAATAAAAATTCAGTTACTTTGCATTTTGGAACTAAATAAGAGTTTCATTTTCAAATTTTCAAAATAAAAATCCATAACCATGGGACACATTGTTTCAAATCAGTTTATGAAAGTCTGTATTTGTTTTCTTTCTTAATATAAAATAGTATGCTTCAAAATTAATAAGTGCCCCTTTTCGTTATAAATTGCACTTTTTAGAGAAATAATATCTTCGTTGGTATAAAAGTTACATCCTGACACATTATATGACTATTCTTTTAAGCAGTATGTGCTTTAGTTTTACTTTGAAATAATCATGTTCTATGAAATCACGCGAATCCTGACTGGTGGCAGTCTGCTATTGTACAAAAGAGCATAGTCAACTAGTCAAGCCCACGAGTGACCGAAAAAAAAAACTAGTCAAGCCTACTTTACTATATATGCATGCACAAGCAAAATAGCAAATGATTACGTAAAAAAGTTTTTGCTTAATCTACAAGTGGATAAAGGAGCTCTTTCATACACATTCTAACAGAATTGTTAGAGAGAGGCAAAAAAAAAACGTTCGAATTTTTTTTACTCTAGAGACCGACAACAAATTCCTAGATGATGGATCATCCTAATATCAAACATATATACCACAATTTGACCAAAAAAGAAAAACATATATACCCCAAATTAGCTGCCCCATGTTCATCATTCTTTTTCCCATGTAGCGACGCGTGGCGGAACTTAATGAGTTTTTTTTCCCCTTTTTACGGTTACTTGTAGTAAGTGACTACTGACTAATGTAAAGGAAAAAAAATAAGCCAGCTAAGAATTTACGGTGTGACAGAAAAATGGCAACTTTTTTTTTTTTTTTTAACAGAGAAAAATGGCAACTTTAGAAGGGAGGATATTGTGTGGCTAAAGAAAGATGATTTTTGGCCTAAAAACGGAAGCAAAGCTTCCTCTAATATTTAAGACTTGCTTTTAAATTATATTCCATTCTTTGCTAGCACGAGAGTACATATTCATATTCCACTCTACATATTGCATTAACAGAAGATATTAGGTCTTCTATTAATGAAAGTAAAGGGTAAAGATATATATTAGATGTTCAAAATTAAAAAAAGTCCTTGTTAATCTAATTAATATCTGATCTATTAACTTCTATGGTCATCCTCATATGAAACATTAGGGGTAATTGCTCCCTCGCACTATGGTCCCGCACCTTGAAAATATAATAGCGTGCAAACTTTGAAAAGTTATAAATTACTCTCCGAACTTTCACTTTTGTTTCAAATATTACTTTTTCTGCTGGTATTCCCATTAGATGTTAGCTGAAAATGGACTAACTCGTCTTGAAGAAAGAACATCTACCACATGGTCTATGAAGTTAACAAAATGGAGAATGATGCATGGTCTATAAAATTAGTTAAGAAAATTCGGTCAAGAAAAATGAGTTTGTCCATTTTTGGTTAGAATTTTACGGGTATGCAGAGTAAAAAATTAATAGATGCAACATGATTTGGGTGGGGCGATTGTGAGGAGGTAATCTATAACCTTTCACAAGTGTGCAACAGTGCCAAAGTTCAAGAGGGCAATTATTGCAAGACATTATGACATCAAAATAAACACAGATTATATTACAAAATATCCAACACTAAATTATATAAATAGAAATAAATTTAAAATGACCATTTATTGTAATTTTACTCGTGTATTTATTGAAATTTATACAAAATAACATCCCAAATTGAAAAAAAAAAAAAAAAAAAAAGAAGGAAAATGTTGAGGGGCACTAATGTATTTAAAATTATTTAAAGACCATCTCTAACAGATTTTTTTTTTTTTCATTTGATTAGAAAGTACATTGTATTTAAAATTATTTAAAGATCATCTCAATATAGATTATCATTGTCTGATTAAAAAATAGAATTTCATCCATGTAAATTTCAGAATAATATTTAGCTTTTTACAGTTTATGTTGTTTGACCAACTCATAGCATCAAACTAGAATGAGAACAAATGAATTTTCAAACTCGCGCTTCATTCATGTCTATTGTCTATTGATGAAGAAGATGCCGTACCTTATTTGATGTATCCAGAGAAATCACCTCTTTATAATGCTTCAAAGAGTTTCCAATTGGGGGACACCCAAAATCTTTGATAAAGTCTCCACATTCAAGTATGTCAATGTGGCAATCGTCTGCTATATTTGTGCGAGATGCATCGATCAAACTTTCCAATGACATGCACTCTCTGACCTTCAAGTATTTTAGAGACTTTAGCTCGTTTAGGCCACCTACTCTTCTCAAGGATTCGCACCGTAAAACGGACAAGGATTCTAATGATTTCAAAAGACCCACAACTTCTATCGCAACTAGCTCCGGACAACATGCCACACACACTTGCCGTAGCTTCCTTAATTCCAATGGAATAATTAATCTCTGAAGTAGTTTACAATCATGAACAATTAAGTTCTCCAATTGTGGAAGTCCGTCGAGTGGAATTTTTTCCACTTCACCAGAGCAAAACTCTAAAGTTGACAAGTAGCTTAATATCAAGCGGGAGGGAAATAACTCTGTTCGCCTGATGCTAAAGAATTTAATGATCAAACTCAGCAGAGAGGAGGGAAGCTCCTCGAGGGTTTCTATGGCTAGATGAGACAAAGTAAGCTCTTCTAGATGAGAAAGAGAGGCTAACTTTGAAGGTACAGGGAAATTTAGCAGATTTAAATCTAATATTTTCAACCTAGATAACCTCCTAATCCACGATAAGTTGTATCTTCTGATTAGGAATGATTCGCCTGTAATACGAGAGCCATCACTTAGTAGCAGTTCAACCAAATTAGTAAGGTTTGATAGATTGGGAACTGAGAGTAGTGATTTAGACTCAAGAAGTAGACAAGTCAAACTTGCGGGAAGTTTTGGCAACTTTCTAATCGCATGACAACCTCTTAAGTTTAGTGTTTGGAGGTGATGAAGCATGTGTATTGTCCTTGGAATTCCGAATATATGGGTGCCCTCTAAATTTAGGATTCTCAAAGATGATAGTTCTCCCATTGTAGGAATTTCACCTTCCATTTCATCCTGCCCAGAGAGATCCAACTCTGTAAGTTTTTCCAACACACTAATGCCACTAGGTAACCGCCAAACATGATGCTCTTGAGATGGTAATCCATCTTTTGAAAAACGCAATATGCGTAATAATATTAACTTTTGAATGGAGTTCGGAAGTTTGGCAATGCCTGTATGTGATAAGTCTAACTCTATCAATGAGGTTAAATTCCCAAGTGAGTTTGGAAGTTCTCTCAACCCAGAACAACCCCGCAATGAGAAGTGCTCAAGCTTCACCAGTGCCCACACATTTTCAGGCAAACTTGTAAGATTTTTGCAGTTTTCAATCTTTAACTCTATCAACAATTGTAGACCTCCAATAAAGCTTCCAATTTTCTTTAGCTTTTTGCAACGTGCAAGAGTCAACCTCTCTAGTTCCAAGCATTTAGACAAGTCTGGAATTCTCGTTATGTGATAACACCAAGTAAGAGATAGAACTTTCAACTTTTGTGCCATCTGTAAAAATGGATGGCATGTCAAGTGAAGAACCATGTTATAGTACACATCGGGAATATAAGACTAGAATTGAAAAATGTTATTTACCTTGATCAAGTCCCATGCTTTTGAATTATCCATGAAGTCACTGGTGTCCAATTTAAATACAAGAAGATGAGCCAAATATAGATTCTCCGCCTTGAAATCCTTGCAAGGAGAATGCCAAGAAATCCATCTCAACTTTGACTGATACTTTGCAAAGTCTCCAGCAAAAGTTCCATTGCGTAACTTGAGGAATCTTAAGTTTTGTAACCATTCCAACTCCTCATTTGTAATCTCTATGGAATCATACGGTCCACCTATTTCAAGCCCTTCCACCTTGTCCTTCTTCTGCAAATGAAATTTTGCAATGATGTGAAGAAGTTCGTTAATGTCCAACCAATATGTTTTACCAATCAAATGGGCAGGAAAAAAAACTAATAAAAGATCCTAAAAAAGAAAGGAATTCTTAATGCCGGGGTATACAACTTCTATTTGAAAATGGGATGTTTCTCACTTACCTCTCTGGTCTTTACAATTTCAAGAGCCTCTTTTGCAATCCACAACCTGCTTCGCTTTCCAAGGTCACTTGGACTTTCTTGATGAACAAGTTGCCTTCCCAGTTGAATTAATTGATCATGCATCCAAAACTTATCATTGTCTAATATCTTTATTAAGCACCTATTAGTAAGGACATCAATTCCTTTTTGGGGATACAATTCACAATCAGCCCACATGTAAATTGCATCGGACTTATTCTCATTGGAAAAGAAGCATGCTATATCAAGAAAAATTTGTTGCTGATATATTTCTAGACCATCATAGCTAATCCTCAATTTCTCTTGAATCTCTTTCTCAGGTACCTTTCTTAATCTAGCCAACGTCTCTTCCCAAAATGCTTTATTTTTTTCCCTTAAGAAGTGAACCGACCACATTAATTGCCAAAGGAAGCCCTCCCATAAGTGAGACAATATTACTTGAAAGCTCCCGATAATCATCCTGAGGATAATAGGTACTAAAGGCATGCTAACAAAAAAGCTGAAGTGCAAGATTATTCTTCATCTTTGGCATCTCAAATGATTGAAGTTTACCTTCAAATTTGTCAACTTGGAAAATAGTTTTGTCTCTTGTGGTAATGATTATCCTAGATCTTGAACATAACGAGTAATTTCCTGTTAGGTTCTTAATGAGCTCTTTACTGTCAACATCATCCAGAACCACAAGGACCTTATTATAGCGGAGTGTTTCTCCAAGCCTCTGCATTCCTTTTTCTTTGTCGTCGACTTTCTCTAAAAATCCAGAACCAATAATGTCATATAGTA
The DNA here is from genome assembly GCA_016097605.1 of Eucalyptus guilfoylei. NCBI lineage: Eukaryota > Viridiplantae > Streptophyta > Magnoliopsida > Myrtales > Myrtaceae > Eucalyptus > Eucalyptus guilfoylei. The sequence continues at coordinate 34,082,198 of CM027862.1, read as the reverse complement.
ATTTTTTCTGCAACTGAACTATGCCATCCTTGGTCAACAAGCTTTCCCGAACGTTCTCAAGGAAGCTACAACACCTTCCAAAGTGGGAAGACAGTTTATTATAGATGTATTTGGCAAAAGTTGTTTTTCCGATACCGCCCATCCCGTAAATTCCAATATACCGCACATCGGGATGGTTGACATCTAATAACTCTGCAAAGTCTTTTTCTTGATCAACAAGGCCAACTAAATGTTCGGTCACTGATATTTGTTTTATCTCCAACTTTACCAAAATCTCTCCAACAACGAATTTGACAAATTCTGCTTGGCTGCCACAAAACCAAAGCGCTGTCATTAGTCGACCAGATCGATTTCATACGCACGCATCACAAGGGGGATCGTCAAAATTTTAACTTGAAAAGATTGAAGCCCATCACAAACCATATTTTAATACACTGTATGATCAGTATAGGCTAATCTAGTAGAATTCACTAATAAGGTTATATAAATATATGATTATAGAAATTTTGGCAAACTATAGTATCGGTTTACACGATTACCAAATTTACCAAAGTGGCTACTATGTCGTGCATAAGCAAAATATCGACATTTATAGCTAAGCATTGAAAAATTTCAGCACTTGTAATAGGAGAATCATGAACTGAGATTATGTAGACAAATGTAATGTCATTGAGCATTTCAGTCTGGCTATATATATAATTACCAAAAAACAAAGAGCCCAAAAATATTTGTATTGGATCAACTTTTGCATGTAAGTATTCTATGGATCTGCTTATGTAAAGTACAACGGAATTTAAAGAGCCGTATCACATTAAGATTTGTTCAAAATTGAAAAGCGAGAGACCTAACTCCCAGGGGGTGAACTTGGCGGTGAAGGAATAAAGATATTTGTGTAGTTAGGCGCAAAACACATATATGATTCTCCACACCATCATCCTAAAACATTCTGAATGTTTGGACCACTTACCTAGGCTTTGGCTTGCACCTTAACTAGTCCATAAAATTAACAGGATAAATCATAGTTTCGGAATTTACCTATTTAAGATTCACTTCCTTGTCAATATAAAAAAGGAATGGAGATGCCCTTTTTTATTTCCAATAACTCCATCTTTTGGCTAATTAATCCAAGACTCTCAAGCGGCACCTTCGTCTTATTAGCTACATAACCGGAAAGCATAGGAGCTTGCCAACTCCAAAAAATTGTGCAAAAACAGCTCATTTACATTGGAGAAGCTAATGGGCGGCCGCATGCTATAATAATGCACACTAGGTGTTAATTCACCATATGTTGAGTTAAATTTATCAATTGACAGCTAAAGTATCTTTTTGGTTGATGAATGATGATAAGCATATTAATTAATTTTTACAGCATACAAATTGAATCCCCAATTTTCACTTTTTTTTTTTTAATTGCATCTAGCACCCTAAATTATTTATCCAATTGCCATTTTCTTATCGAAATTAACATCATCACTCCCCCATTGACCGTCAGCCGTGGCCAATCTGTCTATTTGTCCGGTGCTTGTACCGGCGCCTATCTCTTAGTATATCCCACATTGTGTGTGTCTCTCCCGTGTGGGGGGCCACACCACTCAAAGGCCTCCGCGTCCCCGACATTAGATTGGAGGTTTGCAGTGGTCGTCGCCTTCGGCCCGGTCCAAATTGAGGTTGCCCGCCCTCGGTTTGGGCCTCCGCGAGCTCTGGAAAGCTCGAGGCCTTGAGATGACCACTCTATCATTCCTAAAATGTTCTCGGGATGCTCTCGCTTCCATTGAGTATTTGGACATGATTTTTCTTTACTGAATCTTAGTCTCTATGGCCCAATTGCCTAAAAGAAACCAACTTTTGGTGTAGTTTTAATTTCGACCAGAATTTTTTTATCTAAAAAATTCGCTAACTTTTATTTGAGCCCCATATTTGACTCCGTTAACCCTCCATTGAAAGTTGCCATTAATGGTCTGACATTGCATTTCCACATTAACAATAATCCACGTCAGCAAGCTGACATGGAAATACTCTCCAAAATGATGCCGTAGCTATGGTCTCCAAATGGGGTAAGATTCGAAGCCATTAGGGCTCGATTTCTTCGATTCATCTAACCTACAGCCTTGACAGAAAACGATCTTGTGCTCGGTCACTCGCTCTCTTGCACAGCCTCGCGCTCGGTCACTCGAAGCAAGTTGCTACTTCATCAAAAAGTATTTGGGATCAAGCCAGTTACACAAAAAATTGCAGTTAAAAACTTTACCAATAAGTAGCATGTGTATCTCACATTTGCACTTCGATGACGTTGACAGGAATGCTGTGAAATTACAGAAAAAGTGGATTCAAGTTTTATTGGTGTTGACACCTAAATTTCGCCATTTTATTTAGGACTTAATTGTGTACAAAATTAGAAATTAGTCACTAAAACAAAAAACAAAAACAAAAAAATTATTAAAAGGGAAAACATAAAAAAAAAAAGACAACAAAAGACAACAAAAGAAAAACACGAAAGAGGACGCAAGAGGGGCCGAGTCGGGTCGAATTGGCTGGGCCCAACCCGGCCCTCTGTTTTCCTCTCTCTTGCGTGCACCCGGCCCGTTTCCCCTTTGCCAGCCCCGCGCAAAAAACCTGCAAAAAAGACAAAAAAAGGGGAAAAGGAGGGAGCTCGAACCGAAGGGGGAGGCACGGAATAGGGGGGAGCTGGGGGAGAGAACCGAAGAACCCGAGAGAGAGGGAGGAAGGAAAGAGCTGCTCGTCCGCGAGATCCTCGCACCACCGCCGCGCCCCAACCTGCCTACAGCCCGCGCGTCTAAAACCCCTGTTGCAGCTACGACGACTCGACTTCACGCCACCTCCGTCCAGTGCTCGCCGCCCCGCTGCCCGCCGCTGCAGCACTTCTGAGCAAGTCCTGCAATAGCTCGCCTCCAGCCGCCCCTCCTGCCCGAACACCAGATCCCGAGCCCCCACGACACTGCCTCTGCTCCGCTCCAACGATCCTCGCGCCACCGCCGCTTCACCCGAGCCGGTCGTTGAGTCCCCTCGCCGCACAACCTGCAGCAGCAGAGCTCCCGTTCGCCGACCCCGACGTCGTCACCGCCCCTCGCCGAACCGCCGCCTCCCTGCTGCTGCTGCCGTCGTCCGCCGCCCACTGCGTCTCCGCCGCCGAGCCGCCGACGTCCCTGCCATCCCCTTCGGCGCCGCGAAGAAACCCGAAACCCTAGGGTTTCGGCCACGAACCGGGTCGCGCGAGTCGGGCGTGGGTCGCAAACCAGGTAGGGTTTTGATCCGTCCGGGCCGGGCCTGCGTGCGTAGGGCCGATTTCTCTACGGCCGGAGCAAGGTCATTGGACCGGGTTATTATTAGATTTTTTTTTGGGTGTTGGGTCGGGCTTAGTTTATTTAGGTTTCTTTTTTTTGTGGGCTGAATTTTTGGACTGGATTGGGCCCGCGGTTCGGAGCCCGATCTGCTAGGGCCCGCGAGCTTCGTCGAGGAGGGTTGGGCCCGTCGGTCGGACCCAACCCTAAATCGAGCGAGGGCCCGACCAATTCTGGTCTAGGCCCGGCCGGGTCCGGTCGGAGACCGGACCCGACTTCACCCGACCGGGTCGGACCGGGTAGGGTCAAACCGACCCGACCGGGTTCGCTCCTTTTTAAAAAAAAAATAAAAAAAAAATAAAAAGTTTTTAAAAAAATATAAAAAATTTTAAAATTAAAAGAATTTTTAAAAAAAGATTTTTTTTACGAAAAATTTAAAAAAAAATTAAATTAAAAAAAAAATCGAAAATCCAAAAAAATATTTAAAAAAAAATTAATTAAAAAATTTTGAAAATCCAAAAAATGTAGGTTTTGATTAGAAATGATCGTGTATTGTCTTTATAGTGTAATTAGGCTTTTAATTGCTCGTATATTTATTTTATTGCATGTTCAATTTACCTATTTAATTATGTTTGCATTTGTTTAGTAGCATGTGTTAATCTTACTGCAATTAGAATCTTGATAGTTATGATTATTACTTTAATGATTGCACTTGCATGATGATCTCACATGTTAGTGGATAGCTATGAAATCAATCCAAACTGCTTGCCAAAAATCATTTTGTTAAAATGAACAAGATTTGGTACCGAAAGGGCACTAATTGATCAATTAGTGTAATCAAGTCCCCGATCCTAGATTCTCTGTTACGTAGGAGGTGAGGTACACTCTCATGCCTCACTTGGTTTCTAGCCGACCCCAATAGGCTAGTGGCGACTCCTTTTGTGCAAAATTCCTTAAGAATACCCTAACGTCACGAGGGTATGGACCCGGAGAGCCCACGCCTAATCATGGGTCTTAGGCCCGTCCTTTAGGCAATACCCCTAAACTGTTCCCTCTCCCGAGGGTAGGTCGCGACAGCTTGGCGACTCCACCGGGGACTTGGTTTTAGACCTTAGAGGACTTAGGCCAATATAAATTTTGTTCAAAAATATTTTTGTTTGGCAACGAGGATTCCGGTATGTCCCTAACATTAAATGTGTTAAATGTTATCGCAGAATAGGAGGTACAAGGGGAAGTGTTTGCTTACCTTTATCTTGTAGGGAGGCGTAGGAATGCATAGTTTATTTTTCTATGTACGAAGTGTTGTTTGTCTATAAATTGTTGTGCATGTATCCTTTGCATTGCACTACACCATAGCACACTACCTGCCGCCGGACCTGGGCCGCATAGGATCACTTAGGATGGTGTTGAGATGGATACCACTCCGACTACAACCATGTAGTACGAGTCGCCCATCTTTACCTCGAAATTCCTTTCTTCACGCCGAAGGTACCCACCCCGGTCTGCAAGCACGCGACACGGGTTGGTTCTTTGACGAAGCCGAAGTCATGGGTAACACGACCTAGCCACAAGCATGTTGGTTTAGTCCTGTGATCCCATGGCTTCATTTTGAGCCGTATAGAGTAGAAATCGAACCACATCTCATGTGCATGTCCATGTAAAAAAAAAAAAGACAGTTCGGCACCCATTGTAAGTGTCATTTTTCTTTTTATTTGCTCATTTTGTATTGCATTTTCATCTTGAAATTCGCGGAAATCAATCGAATGCCCTCAGTGATGATTGAAAATTGCCAATCACTTTTGACAAGTGAACATTTGAATGCAAGTTCTAAACATTTTGATTTGGCCCTGTTGAACACATGATTTTATTTAAATTCCTAGTTATGGGCTTAAAATCACATTTTGAAAAAAATAATGCCAAAAAAAAAGGGGCTTGCAAGTTGCAATTATATGTTGGGGCATAAAAATTGAGATTGCATTTTTTATCGACTCTTTCCTTCTCACATTTTGGGACTGAAATGCAAATCACATTTTGTATAGATTTCTCAAAATAGAAGCCACTCTATTTTTTGCAAGAGTAAAATCATAAAATCAATCTCTTCAAAAAAAAAAAAAAAAAATTAATGCAACTTTTGCATACGAAACTTTTGTAATAAAAGTCGGCATTCGATTGATGGCCGTGGATTGATTATTTTAATGATGCCTTCTCATATGATAAAATCTTGGCGAAATACTAAAACCCCGTAATAAGGACTGTGGGGCATGTACCATCGCCTCGATTTTATCGTAAGAAGCGACCTCACCGAGATATCATTTTCTTTCATTCACGTACTAACATTATCATTTATTTGCAGGTTATGCGTGATGCTCCTTGACATTCTCGTGTTGGACCACATAGAGAAGTGAATTTTAGAGTGTGGACAAGAGTTGATTTTTACCATTACCTATACAAGAGTTTCTTGTATTTTATCATTGTCTTTATTCTTGTTAAGAAACATGTTTTCCATTTTGAGTTTTGATCACGAATACAATTATTGCTTTTGTAATTCGTGCGACTCAAATTTTTAATGATGGAATTCAGTTTCATGAAAATCATCATTTAAAAAAAAAAGAAACAAAAAAAAAAACAAAAACACACAAAAAAAAAAAGAAGAGCAAATTCGGAAGTGTTTTAAGTGAACCTATACGTTTACCTTCCAAATTGAATTTCAAGAAAACTTTGCTTAATGCCCTCTCTTCACGTAGTCGTTTTCTTGGGCTCATGGAACTCGAGGATCAAGGATGCGTCGATACTTTGTTGGCGCCAATCTTCCAATAAAGGCGAAATGAAATGGAATTCCGTTCTGGGAAGTTTCTTTGTTTGGAGATGCCTTAGGTGCCAAAATAGCCCATCGATCTCGTTCGCTTTGCATGATGAGACAAATGAAGGGAGTTGCCAAGTATCCAAAATGGCGAATTCAAAGGAAGAGTAAAGCGTATCGATTCCAATTATCAATTTTTGATATCGTTTCGACATGATTTTCTTTTCATTGTTAAGGAGACATCAAGAGTACCGAGTTTGGTATCGTTCCAACAAACGCAACAGCATTATTGAGTCATGTTCATCTTAAACAAATAAAGATTCAAATGATGAAACAGAATGACAATATTATCCCTTCCTCCATGAGAGATGCCTTGGGATGTTGATCGCCTGACTTTGAAAAGGATGTATCTCGTTCCTAAACTTGATTCTCTTCAGTATAAAAGATGACATGTCCTTTTCTTTGATATAGGACGGATTCGAACAGAACAAAAGTTTGTCAAATAAAGAGTGGGAGAACAATGTCTGATTCGAGAAAATCCTCTCATTCCCCCACCAATGAAGTGTGCTTTGGAACAACATTGTCAAATTCATCAAGAAGGATGTATCGTTCCTCTGTTGAACCTAATTAAGTATGGAAATAATTCGTTTCATCTCCCTTTCTTACAGGGTGATAAAAAAAAAAAAAGGGGTTGCACCTTGACAGTAGAAGCATTGCCTTCCACCAAGGAATCAAGAAAATGTCAAACATTTAAAGGCGAATGCAAGGGAAGGATATTGTCAAGTTACCAAATATCCACGAAGATGAATCTAAGAGATGCTAGCGCCCAAAGGATGAAAGCGGATGAAGGGTAATAATGTATCGTTTCCAACATTTCAATCTCTAAAGATTTTTGCGCTAACATATTCTTTCACATTCTTTACGGGGTTACCGAGTCACCATGCCGCAGGTAAGTACCCTTTTTCTCAAACTTTAAAAACAAAAAACAAAAAACAAAAAAGAAGAAAAAAAAAAGAAAAGGAGAATTTTCATTACAAAAAAAAAAAAAAAAAGAACCTTTGGCGCTTTCCTAAAGATAAGCACAAAGATGGATAATTGAAAAAATTTCTACAATTTTTTTTAGCATCATTTTTATCTCAAAATTGTTTTCTCGTTTTGTGGATTATTCATTTTGAATCAAATTTCCCTATGGAGATTGATCTACTCAGATGATCTCGACATAGTGAAATGGAGATGTTAATCATGCCAAATAAGAAGTTCTTAGGATGAAGAAAGGTAAGCCATTTCCAAACACGTCATTCAAACACTTTTGAGAGTTGAGTGAAAGGCGACATTCTCTTAGGACGAATGATTTATTCGCATTGAGCGCAAAGATCGAAATGATAAAGGCATTTTCTTCATCAACCCCAAACACCGAGCTGACATCTTACCACCCCTTTGGGCAGAATAAAGATGATCCTTCAAAGAACCCTGTCGAGAACAACCCTACATTAGGGCAGCATAGGAGCTTACGATCATGTTGTAGAGCGAAGGATTGAGAAAGATTTTATTACTTTCACTTGCATCAATCTTCTAGTGATAGCTTCAGATGAATTCTCATTAAAGCTTGACTTATCCCAAGGTGAAGAAGAGCATTTCCTTCTCTACCCAAACACTAATATCTAGTGCTTTAACCAACTTGGGCCTGATTATTCATTTCTAAAACCCAAGCGGTGATTATCTCCCTTCACTGGGGCAAGGCATAAGAATTGACCAAATATAATTGACAGTCATGAGAAAATGTGGAAAGCATCTCGAAAGTCATAAGAGCTCCAAAAGTTCGACAAATTAGGGGGCATGAAAAAGCAGTGTGCCTGGTAAAAGCAAGGCTAATGCCCGTAAAAAAAAATGCCAAAAAGCTGCATCTTATGTAAAAGAAAAAATTATTAAAGTCCAAGTGCCTGCACAAAAAAAAAAATTGCAAGTGCAAAGAAAATTAGAAAAATGGGCAAAGCTCCCATTCATAAATGATTAGTCAATGGGCTTTCGAGATGCGTTGTATTTCAAAGGCCAAATGATTTGGAAAGATCGAGTGACCTGGTCACGATGCCATGATGATCACCGACTCTTAAAAACCCTGTTGAAAATTTTAAGCCTTTTGAGCCTCTTCCAAGCCAACATTCCAACCCTCTTCCGAAGTCTCTTCTGATTGGGATGGTTTGAGTGAAAATGAGAATGCCACAAGGAAGCTACCGCTTGAAGGAGTGAAGGTAATTCTATCTTGTCTTATCTTCCAAGTTCTCGACTTGTAAACTCGATGAAGATAACGACAAATATTCATTTATTGGCCTCAAAGCAATCGTTCCTTTGTGTAAGCCCTAATCGAGCCTATATTACGGTCCTTTCAAAAGACCTTTTAGATCGATTAGATTGTGCTCATTGCGAATATTTCTGAAAGCCTTTGACATGGGTTTGTGAGATACCCTCAGCAATCAGTTACTTCCCACGCGAATGGATGGGATCAAGCAGTTATTTATCGAGAGTGTGTGAGAAACCCTTTCTGACTAAGAAGCTCTAGTTTGGCATGCTTAATGAGTCATTTTCACGAGTCGTAGCCGTTTTGATAAGAGCTTGACTCCTAGAGAATTTGATGATTAATGATATATCCACGAGCAAGATGACAGTTTTGCGCCACATAATGCGATTGACATTGAATGTTTTTTTTTTAAGCGATCGAACTTAGCTTGATTAGCTTGTTCAATTAATGTTGCAATATTGCTAATACGTCTCTTAATGACATCTCTAACGACATTTGCTCAAGTTGAGTTTGACGGGATTCCTCGGTGAAGTCATGCGGTTTCAAGGGTGAGTGGGTGCTTCCTAAAAATCAAAAGTTCATGGTCAACCTCAAACCATGCCATCTCCAAAGGTTCATGTTTAGCCTTAAATCATGTCACTTCCACAAGGTTGGTGGGTCTATCCTTAAACCACGGGGTTGGTGGTTTTTCCTAAACCACACGGCTTGCAGATTCATCCGTAAATCATGCTTGTCTGCGTCTAGTCGAAACCCGTTCATACACGGTGAGACTATCATACCCGGTCGAAACCCGTTCGTACACGGTGGGACTTTCATTCTAGTCGAAACCCGTTCGTACACGGTAAGACTATCATACCCGGTCGAAACCCGTTGTTACACGGTGAGACCTCATTCAACCCCCTTCTTATGACCCGGTGGGCTTTCCGTAGCCCGGAGTCCTTCTCCTCCTTCCTATGACCCGGTGGGCTTTCCGTAGCCCGGAGTCCTTTTACCCCTTCTTATGACCCGGTGGGCTTCCCGTAGCCCGGAGTCCTTCTCCTCCTTCGTATGACCCGGTGGGCTTTCCGTAGCCGGGGTCCTTTTACCCCTTTCTTATGACCCGGTGGGCTTCCCGTAGCCCGGAGTCCTTCTCCTCCTTCCTATGACCCGGTGGGCTTTCCGTAGCCCGGAGTCCTTTTACCCCTTCTTATGACCCGGTGGGCTTCCCGTAGCCCGGAGTCCTTCTCCTCCTTCCTATGACCCGGTGGGCTTTCCGCAGCCCGGAGTCCTTTCATCCCTTCTTATGACCCGGTGGGCTTCCCGTAGCCCGGAGTCCTTCTCCTCCTTCCTATGACCCGGTGGGCTTTCCGTAGCCCGGAGTTCTTTTACCCCTTTCTTATGACCCGGTGGGCTTTCCGTAGCCCGGAGTCCTTTTACCCCTTCTTATGACCCGGTGGGCTTCTCGTAGCCCGGAGTCCTTCTCCTTATTCCTATGACCGGTGGGCTTTCCGTAGCCCGGAGTCCTTTTACCCCTTCTTATGACCCGGTGGGCTTTCCGTAGCCCGGAGTCCTTCTCCTCCTTCCTATGACCCGGTGGGCTTTCCGTAGCCCGGAGTCCTTTTACCCCTTTCTTATGACCCGGTGGGCTTTCCGTAGCCCGGAGTCCTTCTCCTCCTTCCTATGACCCGGTGGGCTTTCCGTAGCCGGAGTCCTTTTCCCCCTTCTTATGACCCGGTGGGCTTCCCGTAGCCCGGAGTCCTTCTCCTCCTTCTTATGACCCGGTGGGCTTTCCGCAGCCCGGAGTCCTTTCATCCCTTCTTATGACCCGGTGGGCTTCCCGTAGCCCGGAGTCCTTCTCATCATTCCTATGACCCGGTGGGCTTTCCGTAGCCCGGAGTCCTTTTACCCCTTTCTTATGACCCGGTGGGCTTTCCGTAGCCCGGAGTCCTTTTACCCCTTCTTATGACTCGGTGGGCTTCCCGTAGCCCGGAGTCCTTCTCCTTATTCCTATGACCCGGTGGGCTTTCCGTAGCCCGGAGTCCTTTTACCCCTTTCTTATGACCCGGTGGGCTTTCCGTAGCCCGGAGTCCTTCTCCTCCTTCCTATGACCCGGTGGGCTTTCCGTAGCCCGGAGTCCTTCAACCCCCTTCTTATGACCCGGTGGGCTTTTCGTAGCCCGGAGTCCTTCAACCCAATTCTTATGACCCGGTGGGCTTTCTGTAGCCCGGAGTCCTTCAACCCCCTTCTTATGACCCGGTGGGCTTTCCGTAGCCCGGAGTCCCTCTCCTTCTTATGACTCGGTGGGCTTCTGTAGCCCGGAGTCTTTCTTCCTCTTATTGACAAGACGCGCTTTCATAGTTATGAGTCCTTTCCGTCGACCTGACGCGTGCCTATGCACCTATGGTCTTTCTATCTCCCAAATAATTTAGGTGTCTTACGTCTTTGAATGCAACCTCTTCAAGCTCCCATTCAAAGAGGGGCAAATTGTTGACACCTAAATTTCACCATTTTATTTAGGACTTAATTGTGTACAAAATTAGAAATTAGTCACTAAAACAAAAAACAAAAACAAAAAAATTATTAAAAAGGAAAACATAAAAAAAAAAAAAAAAAAAAAGACAACAAAAGAAAAACACGAAAGAGGACGCAAGAGGGGCCGAGTCGAGTCGGTGGCACGGGCCCAACCCGGCCCTCTGTTTTCCTCTCTCTCTTGCGTGCGCCCGGCCCGTTTCCCCTTTGCCCGGCCCGCGTCCGCCTCTTCTCCTCTTGCCAGCCCCGCGCAAAAAAACCCGCAAAAAAGACAAAAAAGGGGAAAAGGAGGGAGCTCGAACCGGCGGGGGAGGCACGGAATAGGGGGGAGCTGGGGGAGAGAACCGAAGAACCCGAGAGAGAGGGAGGAAGGAAAGAGCTGCTCGTCCGCGAGATCCTCGCACCACCGCCGCGCCCCAACCTGCCTACAGCCCGCGCGTCTGCAACCCCTGCTGCAGCTACGACGACTCGACTTCACGCCACCTCCGTCCAGTGCTCGCCGCCCCGCTGCCCGCCGCTGCAGCACTTCTGAGCAAGTCCTGCAATAGCTCGCCTCCAGCCGCCCCTCCTGCCCGAACACCAGATCCCGAGCCCCCACGACACTGCCTCTGCTCCTGCTCACTGATCCTCGCGCCACCGCCGCTTCACCCGAGCCGGTCGTTGAGTCCCCTCGCCGCACAACCTGCAGCAGCAGAGCTCCCGTTCGCCGACCCCGACGTCGTCACCGCCCCTCGCCGAACCGCCGCCTCCCTGCTGCTGCTGCCGTCGTCCGCCGCCCACTGCGTCTCCGCCGCCGAGCCGCCGACGTCCCTGCCATCCCCTTCGGCGCCGCGAAGAAACCCGAAACCCTAGGGTTTCGGCCACGAACCGGCCGCGCGAGTCGGGCGTGGGTCGCAAACCGTAGGGTTTTTGATCCGTCCGGGCCGGGCCTGCGTGCGTAGGCTGATTTCTCTCTGGGCTGGAGCAAGGTCATTGGACCGGGTTATTATTAGATTTTTTTTTGGGTGTTGGGTCAGGCTTAGTTTATTTAGGTTTCTTTTTTTTGTGGGCTGAATTTTTGGACTGGATTGGGCCCGCGGTTCAGGCCCAGTCCTGCTAGGGCCCGCGAGCTTCGTCGAGGAGGGTTGGGCCCGTCGGTCGGACCCAACCCTAAATCAGGCGAGGGCCCGACCAATTCTGGTCTAGGCCCAGCCCGGGTCCGGTCGGAGACCGGACCCGACTCGCACCGACCGGGTCGGACCCGGGTAGGGTCAAACCGGACCCGACCGGGTTCGCTCCTTTTAAAAAAAAAAAAAAAAAAATAAAAAAGTTTTTAAAAAAATATAAAAAATTTTAAAATTAAAAGAATTTTTTTAAAAAAAGATTTTTTTAAAAAATTTAAAAAAAAATTAAATTATAAAAAATTCGAAAATCCAAAAAAAATATTTTAAAAAAAATTAATTAAAAAATTTTGAAAATCCAAAAAATGTAGGTTTTGATTAGAAATGATCGTGTATTGTCTTTATAGTGTAATTAGGCTTTTAATTGCTCGTATATTTATTTTATTGCATGTTCAATTTACCTATTTAATTATGTTTGCATTTGTTTAGTAGCATGTGTTAATCTTACTTGCAATTAGAATCTTGATAGTTATGATTATTACTTTAATGATTGCACTTGCATGATGATCTCACATGTTAGTGGATAGCTATGAAATCAATCCAAGCGCTTGCCAAAAATCATTTTGTTAAAATGAACAAGATTTGGTACGAAAGGGCACTAATTGATCAATTAGTGTAATCAAGTCCCCGACCCTAGATTCTCAGTTACGTAGGAGGTGAGGTACACTCTCATGCCTCACTTGGTTTCTAGCCGACCCCAATAGGCTAGTGGCGACTCCTTTTGTGCAAAATTCCTTAAGAATACCCTAACGTCACGAGGGGTATGGACCCGGGAGAGCCCACGCCTAATCATGGGCCTTAGGCCCGTCCTTTAGGCAATACCCCTAAACATGTTCCCTCTCCCCGAGGGTAGGTCGCGACAATTGGTCATAGGTGTAAATGAAATTAGTGCCTGGATTAGCATGTGCAAGTAAATAGAATTGCACAGAAGCTTAAAAAGATAATACTTATACCCCTGATAGAGAGAAAGAAGCAACAGGTAAGTAGAATTACACATCCACTTTAGTCTAGCATTAACCATCCTCTGCCATGTTGGTGCGAGAATAGTATTTAGGAAGACAGATCGAAAGTGAATCTGTGTGAGAAAGCGAGTGACCAAACGCAAGATCATTTTCTCTCATGACTTTACGAATCGAAGATATTGAGCCCTAATTGCTTCATATTTTCCCCAATTTGAAGACCATAGCTACGGTGCCGTTTTGGAGTCCTTTTATGTCAGCTTGCTAATGTGGAATGCCACATTGGACCACTAACGGTGACTTGGACGAAGAGCTAACAAGATCAAATTTGGGATTTAACTAAAAGTTAATAATATTTTTAGAATTGAGACTGGACCTAAATGTGTAAAATAAAAGAAATCATTACACCAATTATATAATTTTTTCTCAAGGAATTGGGTCATTTCCTTTTGTGATTGGTGTTTCTTGAGTAGCGCTCAAAAATGTGTAAAATAAGGTCGACACCAAATGCTCTTTTCACTATAAATGGAAAATGGAAACTGTTATTCTCATCAATGTCAGAAGATGAAAATTGTATATATGAATGCAAAATCTGAAGGTGATTTTGTCAATCATCTCAAACAAGAATTGCAACTGGATGCTGTTGAATATTTCGTAGCCTTACGAGACACTGAAGAGGAAAAAATGTTTAAAAGGAATATGAAGGTCCATGTTGTTGAAGCTACTGACATCATAGGGAAAAATTTTAGGGAAGACGTTGAAAGCAGATAATGTACAGTTGAACGAGAGCAGAGATTCGCGGTTGTTTTCAATATTTTCCGCTAAATAAAATTTAATAAAAAAAAATCCACTTCACTAGGCAATGTTTTTTTTTTTTTTTTTTTTTGATATCTAGGGAATCCCCGGCAGCCGGTAGGTAAATCCTGGAGTGACGCTAGCGGAGGATCCACCACCCCGATGTCGCGCTTAAGATTCCATGCAACCCGCAGGATTCGAACTCCTCCGTCCTGGGTAGACGTCATGGGAGTACTTATCCAGTAGAGCCACCGTAGGCAGTGGTTTCACCCGGCAATGTTGTATCTCATAAAAAAGGGGGAAAAAAAAGAAAATTAAGAAACAGGTAGGGAGGGATCTTAAAAGAGCATTACCTTTGATTCTTTTCCACGGTCCATCCCTTCATTTTACATACTTCTGCAAGAGCCTTTCTCCATGCCTTGACTTCCTTCGGAAAATTCCTCGCGTGTTGTGATAAAGCATTGCTACGTGGAAGAGTTTTAGGTTTAACACTCTCAGGTTTCACATGAAAGAAAATGGGAAGAATACTTTTTCTACCCCCTGACTCAGACACGCTATCTACTATGTGCACAAGCTCACGAAGACACCATTTACTTGAAGCATAATTTTGGGAGAAGACGGGTATGTAAAGTATTGAGTTGCTGATAGCTTGTAAAAGCTTTCCACCGATTACCTCCCCACCTCGAATTTCTTTGATGTCTCTAAAAACATGGACTCCGGCATCTTTTAACTCGTGATAGAGGAAATCGGTGAACCCATATCGTGTGTCCAATCCTCTGAAATTCAGAAACACTTGGTACTCACCACTTGATTCGGCCATAGTTAAGAAGTATGTTACTTCCGGATTGCTCTCTATCCTAAAGAGAAAAGGATGGCGAGGCGTGGCCAAGCTAAGAAATCGTTAAAAGCTTGACGGGCCCATTTTAAAGTTATATATAATTATATATTTCCTACCTAACATCCTGCATTCACAAGTAGACACCGATGAAGGTGTCCAAGACTTTCTAGCAAGTTTGGAATTTTTTTAAAGACTCTTGGAAGACCATAGGGTGGGAAAATTGTTCAATTAATCATAAATTTATTATATGAATATTAATTCAATTTTAAAATTTTCAATTTTGTCAAATGAGTCTTATATTTTTATGCGAAATTTCAATGTAATTCTTTCAGTTAATTTTCGCTAAAAATTGCCGACGCAATAATCTAGTCATCACGGCTATTTCATATGGCACATTGCTACATCAACAATTTCCTACAAAAATTGATCAAAATGATTATATTGAAATTTCAGCGAAAGTTTAGGACTAATTAGTATTAGAAAATTTGTTACCAAATTGGCATAAAGCAAAGAAAAGAACATGATGGTTCTCTTTAATATGAACTAATAATGTGCAAACCCTCACTAGCAAAAAAGTGAAGACGACCAAGACTAATCTTGGTCATTGTTAGTGGGCTGACTTTAAGATCAAAGTAGCTTTAACAATTGCGTGAAGCACGGCATCAAAATGACAAATTAATTTCTTCGGTGGAAATATGATATGGAATGCAATAAGATAAAGTACTACCAAAGTGAGAGATGAAAGTGACAATTCTTATTATATTAACTCTCATTTTCAGTACCTTCTCTTTTAGAGATTTTCACAACATTGTTCTTTAGCTCCCGTTGGTGGTGAACTTATATGGCCCAGATATTGAGGAGAGCTTCCAATTATCAACCAAGTAGAAAAGATTGGTCTAAGTTGTGTTGCCGACCGTTTCTATTAGAGGAAGGGAAAGGGTGCCTCGCCCTGTTTGAGTCAGAAGAGCTTGAACAGTTACAGAGTAGTTGAAGTGTGAATGAAGGGGCAGTTACAGGACACATGATTACCTGAAGAGTAACTTAACTCATGGAAATAGAGGAAATCATGAAAGTTTGGTGCAGTTAGGGAGGGGATCACGCATGAATTCCAATGATTGTTAATGGAAATCCCAAGAGAATATATAGAAAGAACATAGAGAAGGAGGGAACGCTCAAACTTTGCCAAATTTTCCCCAAGATAATTGTCCAAAAATCCTAACCATTTTGATTGTGCCAATTTAATCCAACACCTTTTAATTATTTGCTAATTTATTCATAAACTTTTCAATTGTTTTAATTTAGTCACAAACTTTTTGACAATTTGTCAATTTAATTCTCCCGTAAAAGTCATTGATATAACAATCTAGTCAGCGTCACTCGTCTTATGTATCCTACATGGCACGGTCGACACATACAACGACTAGCGTTGATGTTGGAAATTTTTTCTGAATTGTTTATTTTATTTTATTTTTCTATTCTTTTTCTTTCTTTTTTTCTTCTAGTCTAGGTGGGCGAGGTTTCCAGTCAACCCTTGCCTAGAGGCAAGGGCTTCGCCCAAATGCCCTCATTTAGATCTCGGTGAGGGCCTAGGCAAAGGCCGCAACGCCCTTGCCCAGTGCCAATGGCCTCATTTAAAAAGAAAAAAAAGATAATAAAAGATAATAAAAAAACACAAAAGAAAAATGGAAAAAAAATTCTGAAATAATGTTAATAAATTGCACAAATTGTCCACATCAATACTAGCTATGTCGTGGGACATCCAACGGCCACGTTAGCTATTATCAAATCAACTATGTTTGTTTTTGCTTGACAATGTATGTCCAATCATTCCATCCATCGGCATCATTTTTCCAGTTGTAAGTGACCTTCCTTCAAGGCAAAAAAGTATTTATGTGTAGATCCTTATGTGATAATGTGGGTCACCATTATGTCCATAGCACTCACCTATGTCTTCTCAATAGTAATCTTCACACCATCTCACCAAAGGAATTCAATCTACAAGGTAATCTGATTCAAAATCTTTGTGTGAATCGGATTCATGGTTCTGCTTCTTCTGGGGGATGCAATACTTCGCTGTTAAAGACAGTCCACAACCTTGGGATCCTAGCGAGGGAGAGGAAATTCTTCCGACATAACGGTCATGCACCAAGTGGGGATTTCAACGGTTAGGCTGTATAAGGTTACTGTTCCTTTTTTGGGGTCAATGTTGCATATTGTCCTGGGATGTTTGTGGTTGTCTACGGTATGGTAGTCTACGTAGAAATGAGTTACGGTTTGGAGATCCTTAATTTGTGCCTTGGGAACAAAATTGCCAGGCTTGGCAAGCTTAAGAGATGGAGCTTTCTGTGGACAAGATGCAGGAGCTGCTAGCTAAGAGTTGTTGATATCCTTGAAGTCTGAACAAGCGATCACTACCCTGAAGTCCTAACGCATAGCCTGTTTAGAAAGAGATTGGAAAGGCTTAAGTTATCCTATTCATCACTCAGAATGTATCGAAAACCATTGTGCTGGACTAAGTTTTCAGTGTGCATGCAACTTTATTTGGACAGGCAGATTGTCACTGTGTCATTTAGGAATAGTTCACGACGCTGGGTAGTAGCTGCTCATGAGTCCTAGGGAAGAATCAGAAGTGCAAGAAGACAATAGCAGACAAATTCCGATTTTCAAGCAAAATTCAATGAGGCAACAACGTTCATCAACTAGCTCACGTCTATGGAAGAATCAGAGGAACACTATAATGAACAAACTGGCTTCTATTACAATTTGTGACACGAAATAGTTGAAAAACCACCTCTGCCCGTCCACTTGATCAATGTTTACCAAGAAAGAGAATAGCTAGTCATAAAATGCATAGTGACAGTATGGCGGAAGCTCATATATTGTCAGTATTCATTCAGCTGAAGAACTATAACAAGAAACCCCAATTTCAAGCTTCTCAATCTGATGTAGCTGGTCCTGAAATCTCTCCTCTGACGACTCCTCTGTGTGTGGATGATTACGTTCACAATCTTCGAAAGCATGCTGGAGTCTTGAATTTTCTGAACTGCTTCCTGAAGTCAAAGTCGCTTCATGAACTCGAACCTAGCTGAAAGCCGCGCCATTTCACAATTTTCTAAAGCATGCTGGAGTCTTGAATTTTCTGAATTGCTTCCTGAAGTCAAAGCCGCTACGCAAACTCGAACCTCTACCGCTTCCTGAGCTGAAAGCCACGCCATTTCCTGAACTCAAGGCAGTGCCCCTCCCTACGCTTGAAGCAACTCTAGTCGCGCCTCCAACATCTCTATTTGCAAGAACATCCTCCATCCCCTGATCACCTTCATATATTGTCTATGCAATCACCAAAAACCTTATATGGCGCAATCATTAGTTGCAGAGACAGATTGAGAATTAAGTCCTCGCAGAGCTAAGTGGAATGGGAATTCTAGTTATGTGGTTTTCTTTATCTAGCCAACTTCCAACATTTTAAGATAAATGTGATGTAAAGTTAAATTAAAGATCAGTCAATCTAGATAATTATCTACCCAGGACTAGGAGGTCTTAACTTCTTCCTACCTTTTGAAAATTATTTAGGCATTCAAAATTGACACGCCTCGTGTGATTTCTTAGCATTTCCGAACTTTTTCTTAGAGAGATGATTTGAACAATGGTTGGGGGTCAGATCTATATTACGTCCTATTTTCTATATGTGATTCTAATCGATGCTTGAATTCTATTCTTCAGTGCATGATTAGAATTGTTCAATTATGTCTTACAGCTATGTGAGTGCATATGGATGAAGGGGGTGAGACATGCTCCACCCTTTCCAAGTCTTTTCCCATTAGCTACTGTCGACTGCTTTTGGGTTTGGATCATTCACGGGTGCCACATTTTGCCATAATAAATAGATTTAGATCCAATTTCAGCGGAGAGTGTCATTTTCGTGCACCTAATAAATTGGGATAATTGACGGATACTTGCACCCTGCTCCACTTGATCGCACTAAAGCATCGGGTCTTTATCACAAAAAAGAACCAAGAAAAGAGAAAGGAAAAGCAAAGAATAGTCATGAATCACAGCTAGCCTTTAACCACTTGTAGCACCAACTTTTCTAGTGTGAACTAGAAATTGGGAAGGAATATTGAATAAGGTTAAGACTTGGGGTCTCCTGTCTAATTCTGTGGCCGCTGATTGCTGCCCTACCCCAGCTATCACACTGCGATTTAGACAATTTGTTGTCAAGCTGACCCAGTATTTATGCTCACGCCTGGGTTCTCTGAACCGAAAAAGCTTGGCCTCCAATTCACACAGTTTAGCTGTTTCTTACTAAATCTTAAAGGTCTTATAGTTCATATAAAACTCTGAAGCCGTTCAATTATCAATTAGGACACTAGTTCTAAGGATTACAGCAGAGCCTTAACTCCTGGTAGAGCAAGTGACCAAGGAAATAGTTCCCAAAAGTAGGAAGAGCAGAAGAGCACATACTTTTTCAACGTCCATAAGATCCATATTTTTCGGTTTCTACACATGACCAGAGGTGTTCGGGTCAAAGACGCTGCCAATAAAACGGTATGCTTGAGCCAAATCGGTTAAAGCCACATTGAAATTAAAACACGGTACTTGTTAGTATAAAATGCAGAATGAAACTACCGAAACTACCGACGTAAGAGCATTCAACTACACGGTTAGGATGCAGAGACCACTGTTTCAGTGTGAGAGTGTGTAATTACGAATAAAGAGAGAGTGGTGGGGTCGGTACGCAGCAATTGTAAAGAAAGGAAGAAGACAGGAAGATACGACGACTGGGAAAGGTTGGCGAGGATCTCGTGCGCGAAGGTGCTGAGGAGGCTAAAGGAGATCCGGTTTCACTTTGGCGACCTCTTCCCCGGCAACTACCTGGAGAGATCAGGCGGTGAATTCGACCCCAGTCAAGAAGTATCTAAAGAGATCCGACAGTGACGGTGAAGGAGGTCGTGCTTATGGCATCGGAGGCCTTTTTTTTTTGGTCTGTAGCTATGAACAGTCTCCCAAGGTAACAATGACTGGAAGAAAAGAAGAAAAAAGTAAATTGGGTTTTTTCTTAATCGTGGGTCTTGCAATTTTTTTGGACAAAATAATTCACGTTCCGGTAGCAGTAAAAATCGCTTGCACGTTGGGCCTGGGGACATTCGGCCGGTCGGTGAGTTTAGGTCATTATTGGAGATTGAATTAACCACATCGAGCCTCATATGCGAGAGAATCATGAACACCTGTCCGAGTGAAAGCTTCAAAAGAGAGAGCATGCGTGAAAATACGAGCTTTGCTTGTGGGCTTTAATGAATTTTTTAGGCCTTATGTTTTGACCTTTCTCTAGTGGCCCGATATCTGAATAACAAGGAAACCAAGTCAATAAACAGGAGTGGAAGGGTTTGGGACGTCGTCTTCTTCTCCAAGCCGCCAATACATCTATTTTCTTGGGAGTTTCACTTTCGATCAGTTGTTCCATGAAAGTGGATTCTTATGTTGCATACCTATTACAATGGAAATTTGTGCCTTTTGTTACCCCTTTCATCATAACATGCTTTTTTGATGCTTGGTTGGACTAGATGATCGGACTTGTCTAGTTGTATCCCTAGTGCATCACGATGTATGATGTGTTAACTTGGTTTTGAGTACCATAAGAAGTTATGTTTTGATAGATGGAATAGCTTTAAGTAACTTAATTTTTATTCTTTAAATAATCTGCCAATGGAAGATACTTCCATTTTCTCGCTAGTTCCAATATTGTGTTCCCTTTTAAACTTCTATATATTTGTGCGAGTACGTTGAAGCATAAGTTCTTGATTTGTCTCTCCTTTTATATATTTTTAAAATATGATTCAACTAAGCATAAGTTGCTGAATTTGTTTTTTCAAAGCAACTTTAGTATACATGGTCTCATATGCCATTAGATCAGGTGTTGCTTCTTCTCCCGCGGCATGAATTTGGTCCTTGCACGCCTTAGCTTGTGTGCGGTAAAGAGTTACAACACTTCTTCCTCCTTGTTAGTGAGAGACGCCCCTTGACAAGCTTCCAACTCCCATCCTTGAACCGACTTTCAATCCGTCATCATCTAAATTTCCGGTAGAAATCAAGTTCGTCCGAATGTCTGGAATTTGCCTCACATGCTTGAGCATTAGTTTGTTGCCCAAGCTAGTTTCTAGACAACATAAACAATTTTCGCAACATCAGAATTGCCCATCTTCACAAAACTATAATCTCACGCCTTGTAAGACACAAAGAAATCAACACGTGGGGTGGAAGACATGAGGCAGCACCATCCATGACCCAATCCAACTCCTGCTACCGCAAACCATCATCATCACAAGGAGACAAAACAAACAAGTCTTCTAGGGAACTTCCCTAGAAGGAAGTGCTGATCAAATAAAAAATAAAAAATTTAATGTAACATTTATGCCCTATCTTGATTAAACAAACAAGTCCGTAACATCTATATTTAATGAACATTTATGTTTCGGCCAAATCAAATGTTATTTTTGCTTAAGAAACACTCATAAAAAAATAAAAAAAAAATTAAAACTCGACATTCTAAACGAATCAAAAACGGAACCCCAACTGAATGTATTCCGAGTGAACATAGTGCTTCAACAAACCATTGGGTCCTGGCGCATTTTGTACAATGCAAGCCCAAGATTGCAATCCAAGCCCACATAAGAAGCCCCCCAAAAGACAAGCGGACAGGAAAATTATGACACTCGGACTTCCACATGAAGTGAAGAGCCTTGGGAGGATTAATTTGTACATATAAGTTGGAGACTTGACTTAACAACTATTGTCAACGTAACAAATATAAGTTTGGAGGCAAGGTCTATCTGGGTTTAGGCCTATCTATGAGAACTTTCATGGTAGCAGGTTTATATATAGTCTTTACATATCTTATTCATCTGATTTTAATTACCTAATTACTTGAGACAGTGATGCAACTTTTCCACGCCAATGATCTTCCAAATTGCTCTAGTATGCTGGCTAAAGTACGAAGATACGACGGCAATAGCCAAAAAGGAGCTGTGAAGGTCAAGTGTTATATAGAGTAGGATGAGATTTACGCTATGACTTATGAAGAAAAACCATAGGCTTTGTTTCATCATATCGGTGATATGTGTTTTTGATTAATTATTTAAATTATAAACAGAGACTATGCATAGGTTCCGCAGATAATTTAATCCAAGTCTTGATTGACGTCCTCAGATAGCAAATTCTGCCTTCATTATGAGTGTACAATGTGAATTATTTCAGATTCTAGTCTTATGGTTCTATGAAGTGGCTCATACAAAATTTTAAAGAAGTTTACTTTAACTCATGAAGCACTGAGAATCACCGACTATTGAACGGCAACTCATTAATCAATGATTTACAGTGTTCCACAAATTTAATGGATTTCCTATGTCAACTTAATGAGATATCTTATAAAGGGAGCTAATATTTAATTTTGAAATCAGAAGATAACTTTCATGGCCATCTCTAGCAAGATATATGTCTAATAATGAAGCCCAGGTTTGTCTCAAGCTCTGTCTGCGTTATGTTGTCCACATAAGTCATAGTGACAGAATCATGCGTTACACGGATATAAGATTGGGGTTTGTAATGCATATTTTTATTTTTTATGAAAGTATTTGTGTTACAATAGATATATTTTAAGATTTTTTATGATATTTTTTATAGTAAATATAAAGAAGGAAAAACAGAAATTAGATTTAACAAATGTAGATCGATAAAATTGAGCAGTAGAGTCTATAATATGTGCTGCTTATAGGATGATCCTAAATTGCCAGAGAAAGCGTCTACGACTATTCATCCCAACAAATGTACGGTACCCGAGGACAACCTCCCTCACGTTTTCAGATTTCCAAGTAAACTTATTATCATTTCCTTTAAAATAGATGGCAACAACTTAAAAGAAGATTTTCTTTCAAAAAGAAAATGAAAACCAAATAAAATAGCCTGCAGAAATATACACTCCGTGTGAAAGGAAGTTTTACCAAGAAGAATCATATGTAGAAACAACAAAAAGAAAGTAAATCTGAAATTCTACATAGAGTAAAACAAGGAAGTATAAACGCATAGAAAATTATTTAGACAATTATATTATGGCATATGGAAAACCCCAAAGATCCAATCCTCCTGTTGTTAGATTAAAACTAGGAGAGAACACTGCAACATCACCATAAAATGACGAGTGGCAAGAAAGAAGAATGTATTAAACCTGCTACTTAACAGAATGGAAAATGAAACTAGGGAAGAGGTCAGAAAAGAACCGGAAACACCTATAACAGAATGGAGATAGCAGATTTGGAGACAAGATTTTTCCGTGGAAGGAGACAGATGATCCGCATCCTGTCACTATCCTTAAGAGAAATGAAAAAGGAAAATAGGGTTCTACTATGACATATTGGTCTCGAATCTCCCCAAAAAAGTGGAGTTTGTAACCTTGCATTGCCTGTGGGGTGAGCACATACAAAGAACGAAGAACGTGCACATCCACTAAGTATGTTATATTACCTTAGATCTAACGCTTGCTTCTGTGCTTGTTCATGCTTGCCTTATTGTTCTTCTGATGACCTCGATGTTTCAGGCTCAGCCTTGGCCAAATTTGAACCTTTGTTTGTCCCTGATCTTAAACTCGTGTCCATTCATAGTCATGCCCCTTCCTGAACTCACCATAGTGCCCTTTCCTGAAGTAGAGTCCCTGCCCCTCCTATGCTAATAGTCACGTTGCTTAGGGAACAAAACTCGACAACATCATTTTGGTCAGCAGATTCTCCAATCTTATCCTTGTCATTGTTCCTATTTTCCGTACTCGTCGTTGTCCCTTCATTGACACTGCCATAGTTCCCAATCCTTTTGTCCCTTATTTGCCTCCCATTTCCCATGGCCTCAAAACATTCAGCATTGCCTAGCTCTGAATGAAAATCATCAATGGAGAAGAGCTCTGAATGAAAATCATCAATGGAGAAGGTGCCGTCAGTTTTGCTTTCACCCACAGTTGCAGAATCTAAGTCTTCGTGAACTCGAAGTAATGCCCCTTCCTGAATTTGATGGCTCGCCTTTCCTGAAGTTGAAGCTGCATCTCTAAACCGACCTTGAAGCTTTGCTGTTTCTTGAACTTGAAGTTGTACCCCTTGCTCTGCCTCTTCCTGCAGGATCCCTTCTAGGATTTCAAGCACATCTGGTCTCGCTTCCTCTGCTTGTTCTTGCAAGTAATCGTCAGAGCTCTATCCTGCTTCACTTGGACCACGTTGCAATTCCACATAAAGCTTTAGGGACTGCACAATTAAGACGATGCAAATCTTCGGTACTTGCAGAAGAAAGGTCATTTTGATCCTCAACTTCACTTGTAGCTTTGCAGGATCTCTCATCATGTTCCACTCCTTAGCACCTATGGCAACTCGACTAGACGACAACATTTTGGTTCGCAAATTCCCCAATCTCATCCCTGTCCTTCTTCCTATTTTCCATACTCGTCATTTTCCTTCCATGGACACTGCTGTAGCGCCCAATCCCCAATGGTTAAGATGGCATGAGATGGACGTACACTAAACCAAAATTGACGGATGACAACCAAATACACGGATTGTTGTTCTTTCATATTAAATCGGTTGTCAATTTCTATTAAATAGTAAAATCAATGGTTGTGGAATTTAATATTGCACAAACTCTCTCTCTCTCTCTCTGTGCTGAGGCTATGCCAGCACTCGAGAGCTTCGAATTTCGACTGGCCAAAAAAGCTCGAGAGAGGGGAAACGCACAGATGGAGGAAGAAGATAGAGGAAGAGCAGTTGATAAAAAATTATGCAATGGAGATGGGAAGAGATAGGAGTCGCGAATGCTATAGAAAACCATCCATACATATTATGAGCAATTTGTCGTATTTTCATCATTGTCAACCACATTATTAGTTACGCCAGGAGGATTTGCCAGAATCAAAGAATGCCGATAAATCAGGCACGATATCCTCCGGGATCAGATGCAGCGGAGAGCCCTAACATGGGCTATTACGAAGCTCAATTTACCTTCAATTCCACACACAAAAGAAAAAGGGTTTCAAATGGATAAAATGTTGGGCAGAAATTTTCTGTACCTTTGCCATAGAAAACTAGGCCAGTCAGAATAGAGGAAAAATAAGCTCATGTCTACTAAGGTAGGCTCAAAGAGTACGATTCAATACAAGAAATTTCTCATTGAAAGGACATGGCATATACCGTGATTGCTTTTATGCCCTCGTCTTATCTGCTCATAGAACCCGTTCCTCGACATGCTATAAGCCATAAGTCCATGCACTGAGAACCAACACCAGCTTTGAATTTTTCTGAGACCGTGACAGATTCATCAGCATCACGGGAGTAAAGAAGAAGAAACAATAGGCCTTCAAAACCAGATCATTTTCTTGACGACATTACGTATGGAAGGAGAAAGTGCCAAGCAACAACTTCCTTTCAAATAGGACATATCAGTCCCATTAAAATTCTTTCAGGTCTGCGACTTCAGAAAAGCTAGATATAACTTAACTGTCTTCCTTGGAAAAGAGTAAGCAACTTTAATATCCTACACGGTCTCAAGTAGAAATCCATGAACTATGTATGAAGTAATTGAAATGACTGATCACTCTGTTTATCTGAAAATAAAACGATAGCAATCACCCAATATGGTACCAATGGAGGCCACGGACCATGAATTTGTCCAAAATTGGGAAAGGCAACTTTCCAATGAAGTAATTCACCGAAATATCACTAGTGTAAGAGTTGAAAATACTTCATAATGGTGGCGTAACTTTGGATCCATATTTTTGTACCTAATTGAAGAGAATATCACACAACACTAATCCCTAGCAAAGGCACCCTAAAAAAGCAAATAAAAGATGACCACCTCTTCTAGAACTCCTGGTAAGAAGGTACAAGAAATCTTTTCTGGCCTTTACGATGGTCTTGGTAACTGAACACACGAACCTGAGGATGACCCTAAGCAAACTTTATTGCTTCCCCTTGCCTTGGGAACGTGGTCCATATATTCTTCATACGGTTGAAAGAAAAAGGAAACTGGTTATTCGGCTATCAAAATGCAAACGCGGTGCAGGTGTTAAAGTGGGATTCTGAAGGTATGAGCACTTCAATTAAAATAGAAGAAGAAGAAAGCAAAAGCAGGACATAAAACGTTCCACCTCAGATGCAGGTTGTCCAGGAGAATCGTAACGTTTCTAATGGAAAAGCAAGGAAGATACAAAGCCAGATATCTTAAAGGAAAAGTCACTGAAGTGGAAGCAAAGCGCATGTGCAGGGAATACGATAAAACATACGAGGACCTTAGCTTTTATGAACATTGTGCAGCGTGATCAACCCATGTCTCATTCAGCAATCGCAGCAAACTAGATGGTCTTCTGGGAGGCACCGGGAGACCCGTAGAACACCACTGGAGAAATATGCATCCCTCGCCATTGGCTGGACTTGCGTGCTCTAATTGTTGTTGAGCCAATTTGAGAAGTTACAAATGGAAACTCAATCAGAGGACAAGCACTAAATATGGAGCTTGAGTCCTGTAGCAATGGAAAGCTGGTTATAACTCAATAAACTGGCCTTCCTCAACAGCAGCCTTAGTTGATTCTTTGATGATCCTGGCGTGAGAGCCCTCAACGTAGAGTCTTCCATGTACCGAGCTTCCCTCCTGCCATTTCCTTCTAAATCTCTTCCTCTCTCCCTCCCGTGGCCCATCCTGATCAAATCCACAACAAGTGTCACAAAGGGAGCACGGAATAGCCAAAACAGAATAAACCGCAGCATTAATTGCATTCCCCATAATATCCGTCAGTCGATCAATCGCCAGCATTCCCCATTAAAGCAATATACCACACTGAACGCAGTAACAGACATTTCAGTCCTAATCCGCCATGTGCAGTTCGAAAGTTCACTCGAATTTTCCATTGATCGGGAATGAGATTAGCAAAGCTAACCGGGAAAACAAGAACAAAGGAAGCAAAGGCTCTGAGCATGCGAATGCACTGGGAGGAGAGACGCGCCTGCAGCACTTGAACAATCAGGGTTGGCTTGTCTATACTAAAATATGCGACTTGCAGCGCATGTTGGGGACTACAACACATTATGTGCATTCAGGCATTTATTGAATCGTGTTTGATCGTGCCACCCCAAGTCATGTTTTTACAGAAACTAAATCTATAAAATCAAACTGAGGGTTAAAATCCTTTAGAGAGAGTTCATCTTCCTAGATAAGTGTGGGATATGATGGGACTATTGATAACTATCTTAGAAACTTAAATTGATAGGCCAAAATATGATTTAATATTTAAATATTCTATTAAAAAAATGACAATACATTCTGTTTCACCAAAAATGCGAATTTACTTAGAAAGTGAGATATCTTCCATCCAAAGTTTGATTTTGGTTTTTTTGTGAAATGAGTTTTGCGTTGATTTGACAAGAAATTAATAGGCTCAAAATTTGAAGTAAATGAAAGATGAATACTAGAATTTAAGGTGCTGAAAAAGCAAATGCATGAAGAACAAACGAAATTACAGTGATCAAACGAATAACGTCATTCACTTGATATTAGGGGATTAGGTAGAGACTTTATAAAACGTACAATTGTCCAGTTTGTGATTTAATAGCTGCAGGGCCTAATTAGACCGTAACTAGGTGTTTGGTTAGCCCGAGGCAAATGAATTAGCAAGTATAAACCCCCGCACACAAATTGACGAAAGTGAATTGAAATGGGGGAAAAAAAAAAGAAATGTCAAGAACATCGAAAAATCGCATTGATTGGAGCATTAGAGTGAAGGGGGGGGGGGGGTTCACTGTAAATAAAATTTACTCATGAATAATGCTAATTTTGAATGTAATTCGCCTCTCTTTTATGAGATTCTTCGGAGCATACCAACTTTATCTTTGATTGTCCATCTGTACAATGGCTCGTAGCATCGTCCCATATCCGCACCAGTCATCCAGTTTTCTCAAATAATAATTTCATGCTAAAAAGGATAAAAAAAATGATAAAAATAATTAAATAATATTTTTTTATTATCAATAATATATTTGTCATGAAAGATAAAAATATTATCGGTTCATTCATTTTTATAAGTGATATAAAAAATTATCTTTAATTTTTTTTAAATTAGTCATTTTTCATAAAATAAATAAAATCTAAAATCTAAAATTAACGGAAGACAAATTTCACTACCAACCCGGTAATGAGACGTGGCAAGCACCTGCTCGAATGAGCGGTGAGATTCCCTTTCGTCAGCTTCTTGGCATTGTAGGCAACCCCAAATCCAAAGTTCCATTGCTCGCATTCAAGAATTCGATGATCTCATCCAGTGACTCCAACCTGTGGCTGAGCTCAGCCGCCTGGGCTCTCAGCACAGAGTTCTCAGCCTAAATGCTCAAGTAATGCTGTGCCTGTGCGGTGATGTTGATGTCGGTCCCGATCCGGTGTTTTCTCCTTGTTCAGCTGGGCGACATGATCCGGCAGATTGTCCAGGTGCTCCTGCTTGCTCATCCGGACTCATGGTTCTAGATCATCCTCTTCCTCTTCCTCTGGTCCATCACGATGTGCGAGTCCTCCCCGGAGGCTGAGTTCTGAACCAGGGATGACCCCTGAATATGTCCCGCTAGGAGATGCCATTGATGCAGATACAAACTACGGAGTTTTGTGAAATTCTCGTGCTTTGGGCAGAGAATTCTCTCCTTTTCAGAGCCATCAATTGGGGGAGAATATGAAATTAGATCAACACCCCAGATGGTACTTGGCTTCAGATTTATTCAGATCGGGTAGCTATTACATACATTGGAATTGCCATCTCCATTGTTGTCTTGGGAATTGAGACTATCTAACTTGCAACTTAGATGATGAATTTCTCTGCAAAAGCGAAAGAAGTAACATGAGCATTTTGTGAAGCTAGTGCACCTTGAGAAGCCTTTGAATTCCCAATTAATGCGGTAATAGAACTAAGTACTCTACAAACTAGATGACGTGAGGCCACGTGATGCATTATGAATAAGTCCATTAAGTCCTTTTGTGCAGTCAATGCATTGACTTTGTAAGCTTGAGAAGCTGATATTTTGGAACATGAAAAATGTTATTTTGGACCAACAATGTATTCCAACATGAGTCATTCGTTGTTTCAAAAACTTCTTTTTTACGACAAATTATCTTTAAGCAATGAAAATAGAGTAAAAGACTTCAATACAGAAGACAAATAGAAGACAAGATCACTTTTACCTGCTAAGCTTAGCATTGCAAGAGGTTAGATTTTGTCTGCATTCCTCTAGTTCTTTTGACGTGTTCCTCAACTAATAACAATGCAAAATAGGAGATTAATACAGGGACTATATCTAGAAAGAAAAGTTAGAAAGCTGAAGAATAAAGAAACCTCTAATTGGAGTGTAGCATTTTCTTTGCCTGCCTGAATGGCTTCCGGTATCAAAGAAAGAAATTTCAAGGTTAAAAGTCAAGAACCATACGAAGATGCAAGGAGAAGAATGAGAAGAAATTTCGCTCTAAGTAGGTGTAAATTCAAGCGCCTTAGAGAAAGTAAGACTAAATATGTTGTCACTGAGAACCATCTACAATAATAATAATGTTTTGATGAACATGACCAACCTGAGGTTGGATACCTGAACTAAAATGGTTGGGCTGTTCAGAGTTTCCGTCCATGAATTGCAGCAATTGTGAATAAAACAACAAACTTTAATTCACAGAGCTTATTTTTCATGAAAACATCTGCGTCTTCCCTTTCCCTTGAAGGTGGCGAGGAAGAAAAATGCGAATCTTAGGTGTCAAAGTGTGGATTCTTATAGTCAAAAAAAGGGGGACTAGTACGTTATTTACACCTATAACAGGACACCAATACCCTACCCTATTGGAGAGAAGCTCTAAGCACCACTGAACATGAGAGTCGAAAGACTTTTGCGTGAAAGCCAGGGCATATTAGCTACTCTCCCCGCCCCCCTTCCTTAATCTGAATATATTTCCTGAGCTCCTCTGGGGTTTAATACCAGCTACCAATCACAAATAAGAGAAATCAGCAATATACTTGCGTGGTCTCTGCTAGTACTTGATCTCGCAGCTTGGTTACTTCTGCCAATAGCAGTTCCCTCTCCCCTTCTTCATAGAACTCTTGGAACCTAAAAGGGCAATCGGTTTGAGCAACAATGTGGTTAAGGAATATCCAACTAGAACAAAGACGTGCCCAAAACCTCACCTCCTTAGTTGATCCAAGAGCCTAATGTTCTCCAAAGCGAAGTGAGTTTACTTCAGGGTTTCGATCAACTTTGGCTAGAAGCAACTGAATCTCTTTAGAAAGTGTTTTGTTCTCCTCGCCTAAGTATACCTCTGCAGTGATTGAACCAATACGGAGAGATTCCATCCTTTGGATTTTGTCTTCCCTAAACCTGAGCATCATCTTGGTGCACCTAGTGTCTTCCTCTCTTTGTCGTACCTACGGAATAAAACAAATCAGCATGATTACACACAGCTTATGCCGTGAAGAAAATGACATAAAAAATGCAGAAAGTACCAAACGGTTCAAAGGCATCGCCGAGTGCAGGGGGCGAGCGGTGACGAGTCGTCATTGAGGGCGTCGCTGAGCAGAGGGGGGGCGAGCGGCGACGAGTCGTTGTCGGGCCATTGCTAAGTGGAGGGGGACAAGCTGTGATGAGTCGTTGTCGAGGGCGTCGCCGAGCGGAGGGGGGCGAGCGGTGACGAGTCGTTGCCTAGCGGAGGGGGCCAAGCGGCGTTGAGTCGTCGTCAGGGCGTTGCTGAGCGGAAGGGAAACTGAACCGGACCCATAGGTGCGGTTCTCTGGTTCCCGGATAACCGGAATCACGCTCACCCCTACTTGTACGAGGTCATCCAATCACAACAAAACTAATCCCAGATTATTTAAACCCAAAGAAAAGACATAAACCAAAATACAAAAAATAACCAAAAAGTCCTCACAAAGACTGAACCGGCGCATTTTAGCTAATTGCCAGGGAAATCCCATTTTTCCCCAGGAATGGGAGAGAATCGCGAAAAAGGCAAAACAGAAAAAGAAAACGAGAAAGGGCACGGTGCAGCCCCATTGGCTGGCCCTAATTAATGCTCCTTCCAAAGAAATGTCAACCCCTCCCTCGACGATCAAACGAATCAATCCTCTTCTAGATGCTAGTTGCACCATTTCCTTCACTTGCTCATCGCTCTTGATCTCTATAAGCAACTCGCATTCTTCATGAGGAGCCTTGTACCACATTCTCTTCAAAACAAAGCCGAAACCTTTAACGTCAGCAGTCAATCCCTCGTATGTCATTGAATTAGGGGCTATGTCCTTTTTTGTCTTCCATTTTACAAGAATCACACGACCGAGCTGCTTTATCTTTAGGAAGAAATCGATTGTGAAGGGATGTTCCATCTGTGATGTAACAAGTTCAACGTGAGAGCCAAACAATATATATATATATATATATAGA
Source organism: Eucalyptus guilfoylei (assembly GCA_016097605.1). Lineage (NCBI taxonomy): Eukaryota > Viridiplantae > Streptophyta > Magnoliopsida > Myrtales > Myrtaceae > Eucalyptus > Eucalyptus guilfoylei. Next base: position 34,051,077 of record CM027862.1, on the reverse strand, counting down.
GGATATATATTAAACCTGTTTGCATATTTAATAGATTAGTTAAGGACATTCGGTCATAAAAACTGAGTCCACCCATTCAAGGAGACACTTAACAGCTATGCAGACTTAAAAAAGTTATGGACGCCACATAAATCAAAGTTTGCGGGCAATTGCGTGACGTTGCCAAAGTTTAAGAGAGCAATTATTGCAAAACATTATGACATCAAAATAAACAAATCTTATTACACACTATCCAACACTCAATCTTATAACAAGAAAATCTAAGATTACAATTTATAATACTTGTGTTTGTGTATTTGTTTAATTTACACCAGAGAACATTTCAATTTAAAAAGAACCCGTCAAGGAACATTGATGCATTTGAAATCATTTAAAGATCTATCTGATTCATTTTCATCTTTTGGATTAAAAAATATATTTTCATCCATGTAAAGTTCAAATTAATATTTAACTTTTTACAATTTGTGTTGTTTTATTGAATTATAGCAACAATTGAAACTAGAACAAGTCAATCCACGCGCTTCTATTGTATATTAATGAAAAAGTTGTCACACCTTGTTTGATGTATCCAGAAGAATCTCCTCTATGTAGCACTTCAAAGAGATTCCGGATGGGTATTTCGAAGGAAAATCAATAAACTCTCCACACCTCAATATATGGACGAGGCAATTTTCTGGTATAATTGCGCAAGATGCATCGATCAACCTTTCCAATGACTTGCACACTATGACCTTCAAGGATTTCAAAGACTCTAGCTCATTTATGCCCTCAACATCAGTAAGTGCATTGCAAGATCCGATTTCCAATTTCTCCAGGTTCTTCAAATATGATAACCCACCTATTCTTCCCAAAGATTCGCACCTATAAACGGAGAACGATTCCAATGATTTCAAAAGGCCTGCAATTTGTATCTCAGCTAGGTCTGGACAAGATGAGATACTCGCTTGCCGTAGCTTCTTCAATTTCGAAGGAATGGATAATCTTAGAAGCAGTTTACAATGATAAACGGTTAACTTCTGCAGTTGTGGAAGTCCATCGAGTGGAAGATCTTCCACTTCGCTATAACCGAACAATAAAGTGGTCAACTCTGCCCACCTAATGCTACAGAATTGTAATTCCAAACTCAGCAGAGAGGACGGAAGCCGCTCAATGGATTTTAGATCTAGGTCACCCAAAGTAAGCTCTTCCAGATAAGAAAGAGAAGCCAACTCTGGAGGTGCACAAACATTTAATAGATCTAACTCTAACTTTGTCAGTCTAGATAACCTCCCGATCCAACTTAAATTGCATCTTGTGATCCAGTTTGATTTGTTTGTAAAAGAAGAGCCATCACTTAGTCCCAATTCAACCAAATTAGTAAGGTTTGATAGATTGGGGAATGATCGTAGTGAATTAGATTTAAGACGTAGACAGGTCAAACTTGTGGGAAGCTCTGGCAACTCTTGAATCTCATGACAATCCAATAAATTAAGTGTTTGGAGGTGATGAAGCTTGTTGATTGTACTTGGAATTCTAGAAATACAGGTTCCCTCTAAATTTAGGATTCTTAAAGATGACAATTCTCCAATTCCGATAGGAATTTCACCTTTCATTTCATCATGCCCAGAGAGATCCAACTCTTCAAGATTTTCCAACATGCCGATGCCATTAGGTAACTGCCAAACATGATCCTGTGGAGAATATGATCCATCTTTTGATAAACACAATAAGCGTAATGATTTTAACTTTCCAATGAAGTTGGGAAGTTCCCTTATCACCGTGTCGGTCAAAAGAAGATACTCAAGTTTCACTAGTCCTTTGATGGACTCTGGAAGTTAAATTTTCAAGAGAGCTTGGAAGTTCCCTCAACCCAGGACATCCCCGCAATGAGAAGCGGTTAAGCTTCTGTCGCGACCCGATCTCGCCGCCCCTCGAAAAAAGTCCAAAGTGGGAAAGGTCGGGTTTAGGGGTACTTGATCTCAAGATCACGAGCTCTCCCAAGCTCGTACCCCGCGCGACAGTGGGTTTATTTGTGCGATCTAGTTGTTTATAACAACCTAAGAATATACAGGAGTCGCCACTAGCCTCATTTTGGGGGTCGGCTAGAAACCCAATCGATGGTCGGGAGAGTTCCCTCGATTCCTACGTAACCAGATATCTAGATTCGGGGACTTGGGTTACGCTAATATTTCTATTAACGCCCTTTCGGTACCTAAACAGTATGTTGTGTTTTTCCTAACATGTCAATGCATTTCTTTTTACATTTTCGGGATCATCAATTCTAGACTAGGTGATCATGCAAGATGGGATCATTTTAAATCCATTCTATTTCTAAGAAAAACCGATAAAAGGAATCAATAAGAGAAATTGAAATTACAAGACAGTAAGTAAACAATCAAGAAAGCAGTAAATCTGTCATGCAATCCTAAAAAGGAAATAGAAATGTATGAGAAAAAGAGAGAAACCCGCAACTCGTCGGGTTTTATACAACGAATGGAACCCGAGACATATGTCGGGAAAACGAATGGTACATAATAATGGTCGGAATGGACATCGACCACCACCATCTTCACGTCTTCTCCATCTTCGGGGTCCTAATCTAAACCTAATCTAAGAAACCTCTAGCTAAATGCATACAATGAAAAGAGTCAAGCAAACATATCAAAACAATTTTCAAAATTTTCATGAAGACAAGTAATCTCAATTCAGCATGCAAGATATTCTAAAAGAAAGTTTTAAGAATGCATGTGCATCCATCAACCAAATCATCCATCACAGAAACTGGGTATTCGATGTAGGCTCGATAAAAGCACAATCAATAGCTATCTTATCCTAGAATTTCTATGACTGGTAATCAGCATATGAGGAACAATTTCATGAAAGAATCATCTCAGAATTTCTAATACATGAATCTCAGATGAAAGCTTAATATGTGCACGCGAACTTCTGGCTCATCACTTCACAAGACAACAACATTTAAAAGCTCAAAATAAGCCTAACAGAAACATGCTAAGACAAAATTCATCTAATCTATGTTTAAAAGATCGTAGGAAAGTGGCAAACAATCAGGCCCATGCAAAAACAGAATATGCATTTCTGACCAAGGCAAATTCCAGATTTCAGAATGGATTGAAAAAATGTTAAACATGGCAAATGATGGTCGATTCAGGCATGCAATATGTCATTTTAAAGCTTGAGATACCTATTACAATTATCTAGAAGACATTAAGTCCTAATAACATCATCTACCAGTTCATATCAAGTGATTTACACAGAAGGTCATCCGAAACAGAGAGACAAATATTTGGCAGATTCTGGACCAGACTTTGGATAGCCAAAAACCACATTAAATGAAGTCCGATTAGGGAATTCTATAGTTCATTGGAAAGATAATCGAACCATCTTCAACTTTCATGAAGACTTCGAACACAGAAAACCACAACAACCAGCTCATATCAGGTCATTTGTACAAAAGGTCATCCAAAACAGAGAACCAATCAGAACAGCAAAATTTCAAACAAAGTCAGGGATATTCTAGACATATTCGACCTGGGTAAATGATCTTCAATTATCACAAAATTTTTATTTGATATAGATTGAAACCTAATGAACAACTTTCATTTAAGCATCAACTTTAGAATCTAATCACAAAAAATCATGTGAAAATGGCAAACAACACAGGTCATTAAAGCAGAGTATGAAAACAGAACACTTAATCATTTACAAATTGTAGCTCCATTTGTAACAATTGTCGAATCTAGTAAATGATGACCAAATCCAAGAGCTCACGGCATCCATTACAAAATATCAAGAGGGAAGCAAAATCTATCCAGACATACCCTTGCAACACATTTTCTGCACCCCTGTGCCTTATGTTTCTACATTATGAACACCGTTACAATAGTTGAGAATGAATAGTTCTAGTCTAGATGGAATCCATGAAGTGAATATGACATGACAGATTAAACAGAATCCCATAGAACCATATCCCATTTAGAGTCCCACATATAGTCAACGCAATTCAAACATCAAAGATATGATTAACTATAACATTGCAAATTCCAGAATGCAGCACGTACCAACGAGTAGCAACACATTCAGTCATCAAATCCGTTTCAGATATGGTTTTAGCTAGCCCAAAGTCTCCAATTTTAAGGTCACAATTTGCATTCAGAAACAAGTTGCTTGGCTTTTGATCGACACAGGACTCACATCGACAATCTCGGATCATCACTCAAAGACAGAAAAAGAAACAACACATTCAGATTTGGTTCCAGCATTTCATCAAACATGTGATATGCATTTTCATCAAGGAGTTTATACAAGAATATGAATCGACGATTCACTTTTATTACCATCACAACAACATCAGAGCAAGCTTAAATCCTTAATAGAACCTCAATCGTGGCCGATTTTCACACAAACGGTGGCAACAATTCCCAGTCTTTGCTTCGTACATAAAACGCACAAGCACGCCTAACTAAGGAACCGATTCTGGAGCTAAGATAGAACAGAACAGCTCGAAACAAAAGCCTAACCACGATCCCAATCTTCTAACTCCACGCTCGCAAAATCGTGGCGCCCAAAAAAAAAAAACAAACTAATCCGCTCTAATAGATCGCTACGACCTCAGTCTTTTCAAAGCAGAGAAATGCCGAGACCTAAAATCTAATACCGAGGACGATGCACCGAAACCTCAAGAACTCAAAAATGTCATCATACCAGGAAGCTACCGTGACGCCATGGAATCAAGAAAAATTCGGAAAGAGAGCGAGTTTTACCTCCTTCCGGTTCTCTAACAAACCAGCGCCTCCATTCTGGAGGTCGATTCAGCAGCCGCGGAAAAGAACTTGCGTCAGCGCACCGGATGAAGAGAAACGAAGAAACCGAAGGCGATATGCAATCCCGAAGCGAGGAACTGGGACAAGGAAATGATCGGAAATCGCTGTCGTCGCCGCCGTCGCTGTCACCGTTGCTGATCGGCTTCAGATCCAAGCCCCTCACCTCGAGCTCCTTCGCCGGCGGTTACTCTGTTTTCTAGGGTTTTTTTAGGAAAGTGCAGAGAAGGAGGTCGAGATTCTCCGAGCAAGAGTTCGTTCGGCCGTTTTTTTGTTGAGAGAGCGGGAACTCCAGGGAGAGATAGAAATGAATCGCTAGAGAGAGAGAGAGTGCGAGAGTCAGCCTCCGTCCGAATGGCCCCCCCTTTTTTCTTTTCTTTTTTTTTTATATATTTTCAGGCCAGATCAAATCTCAACCCTTGGATTGAACTAAGGGCTAGGATTTGATCTTCCTAGTTTAAGAGTTCCCCTAATTGAGCACATGCCTATTTCAACGGCCATGATGCATTATTGATGAACGGCGATGATTAATTGCGAACTAATTGGGGTTTTCTCTCTATCTATTTTTTATTTTATTTTATTTTATTTATTTTCTTATCGAGTAAAAATCAGGTGTCAACAGCTTCACTAATGCCCCTGCCTCTTTAGGCAAATTTGTAAGGCATGGGCACCATTCAATCTCTAATGTAATCAACAGCTGTAGCTTTCCAATGAAGCTTTCAATTCTCTTTAGCCTATTGCACCTTCTAAGAGTCAACCTCTCTAAACCCGAGCATATTGAGAAGTTTGGGTTTGTCGTTATGCTATCACAGTCAGTAAGAGATAGAACTTTCAAATTTTGTGGCCTCTGTAAAATAAATGACATGTTTAGTAAGAGAACCATTGCATAGTACACGCTGGAACTATTAGACTAGAGTTAAAACATTTAATTTACCTGGATCAAGTCCCGTGCTTTTGAATTATCTGTGAAGTCATTCTTGCCAAGTTTAAAAACAACAAGATGATCCAAATACATGTTATCCGCCTCAAACTCCCGAAATGGAGGTTGCCAAGAAATCCAACTCAACTTCGAACAACATGTTGCAAAGTCCCCAACAAAAGTTCCATTATGTAACTTGAGGAATCTTAAGTTTTGTAGCCTTTCAAATTCTTCATTTGTAATCTCTATGGCATCCCGTCCGTCTATTTGAAGGGCTTGAACCTTGTCCTTTCTCTACAAATGAAATTTTTGCAATGATGTGAATAAGTTTGTCAACTTTCAACCACTATATTCTACAACTCGAATGGGTAAAAGATGATAAAAGATCCTAAACAAAGAAGAATCCTTAATCCCTAGATATACAATATTACTAAAAGATGAGACATTTCTTACTTACCTCTTTAGTTCTTATGACTTCAAGGGTCTCTTTTGCAATCGGCAACCTACTCCTCTTTCCAAGGTCACCCGGACTTTCTTCATGGACAATTTGCCATCCTAGGTCTATTAGTTGATCATGCATCCACAACTTATCATTGTCCAATATCTTTATCAAGCACCTCTCGATAAGGACTTTAATTCCTCTTCTTGGATAAAATTCGGTCCATATGTGAATGGCATCAGTCTTATTTTCATTGAAGAAGAAGCATGCTATATCGAGAAAAATTTGTTGCTCAAGTTCGTCTAGGTCATCATAACTAATCCTCAACTTCTCTAAAATCTCTTTCTCAGGTACTTTCGTTAACCTAACCAACGTCTCTTTCCAAAATTCTTCATCATTTTCCTTTAGTAATGAACCTATCACTGTAATTGCCAAAGGAAGCCCTCCTGCGTGTGAGACAATTTCACTTGAAAGCCAATGATAATCACCTGAAGGAAATTCTCCACCAAAGGCATGCCGATAAAAAAGCTGAAGTGCAAGATTATCATCCATCTTTAGCATCTCATATAGTAGAATTTCACCTTTAAATCCCTCAACTTGTAGAATAGTTGTGTTTCTCGTTGTAATGATTATCCTGGATCCTGAATATAATGAATTATTTCCTATTAGTTTCTTAATGTGCTCTTTTTTATTGACATCATCTAGAACCACAAGGATTTTCTTATTGCCGAGTGTTTCTCCAATCCTCCTCATTCCTTCTTCACTATCCTCAAATTTTCCGACAGACCCAGAAGAAACAATGTCATATAGCAATTTCTTCTGCAATTGGACTATGCTCTCTTTGGTCGACCTTTCTCGAACGCCCTCAAGGAAGCTACAATACTTTCCAAAGTGAGAAGATAGTTGATTGAAGATGACCTTGGCAACTGTTGTTTTACCGATACCACCCATTCTGTAAATTCCAATGAGCCGCACATCATCTTGGTTGACATCTAATAACTTTGTCAAGTCTTTTATCCAATCATCAAGGCCAACTAAATGTTCGGTCACTAATTTTTGTTTTACCTTCAGCTCCACCAAAACCTTTTCAACAACCAATCTGAGAATTGTTGCTTGGCTGCCATGCACAAAGGCACTTTCATTAGCTGAATAAATTAATTATATACCCACGAATTACTAGTGGGATTCTCATAATCAAAACTTGAAAAGATTGAAGTACATTAGAGGCATATCTATGTACACTGTATAATTAGTATAGGCTAATTTAATAGAATTCACATGATACGTTTGTCATACCTGATTAAAGAAATTTTTGAAGAATATAGTATTGGTTGACACGATGGCCAAAGTTACCAAGTGGCTATTATATCGTGTGTAAGTAAAATTTTGAATTTATAGCTGAGCCTAACTTCAGCACTCGTTACAGGAAAATCATGAACCAAGATAATGTAAACAAATGCAACGTCATCCATTGAATTTTGGTGTAAACAAATGCAACGTCATCCATTGAATTTTGGTGAAGAAAGATATAATCCCATAACCTGTAACTATTTTCCATCACTAGCAATATAGTTGTTGTAACATTTGTATTGCTTAACTTATGCATGCTAGTCTTCTATGCATCTGATTATGTCAAGTATAGTGGCATTTAAAAAACCGCGTCACATTAAGATTTATTCAAAAACTGAAAATTGAGAAGCAGAGACTATCATGAGGTTAATTTGGCGGTTAAAGTATGAAGATATGTGTGCAGATTAGGCATACAACACATAGTTTGATTCTCCACTCCCTCAAATGGATACATTCTTGTATTGTGGTCACCTACCTTGGTTTTGGCTTGAACCTTTCCTGGTCCATAGAGTTAGTAGGATAAGTCTACCGAAGGTGGACATCATTATTAATATAAAAATAAAATGAAGGGGCCTAGTCAGTTTGCTTCCCAATAACTCCATCTTTTTCTTAAAAACACAAGCTTCTCAAGCGGCATGTCGGGTTCATGGACTTCCAACCAAAAGCATAAGAGATTGCCGACTCTAAAAAGCTAGGCAAAAAAAAAAAAAAAAGCTCATTTACATTGGAGAAGCCAATGGGAACCTACATGCTATAATTATGAATAGAAGGGTTTAATTTGACTATATGCTACGTTTAAATTATCAATCGAAGCCAAATTATGTGTTGGGATGATAAGCATATAAAGTTGCTAATAAAAATTTCATGCGATGACTCCCAAAACAAGATACAAATGCCACGCGTGACCACGTTACTGCCATGTTGCGCCCCAAGTGAACCAAAACAAGATACAAATTCAAGCTATGTGGCCCTGTATTCATGTCCACCTTTATTACTTTGGATTAGATTAGATGGGTGATTACTATAGCCATGCTTTTTAGTTTGCCTAAGAGTTGAGACAACCATGAAGAAAGATGAAAAATAAAAACTAACGAGAAATTGCAAAAAACATTATCCACATTTATCACCTTGCCTCTCCACATTTTATTATATAAAATTTGAATCCCCAACCTTCACATTTTTTTTTATATATTCAAATTGCATATGTCCCCCTAACTTATTAAATCAATTGCCATATTTATTTTGTCAAATTTACCCTTGTCACTCTCCTCCACCTATCACTATCGGCCTTCAGCCCCCGCCTGTCCCCGGCCGCTGTCTATGGTTGCGCCATTGCTGACTTCAGATGAGGTTGGCAGCGGTTGTCGCCTCCAGCCCGGTCCAGATGGAGGTCGCTTGACCTAGATTTGGATCTCCGGCGAGCTCTATAGATCGAGGCCCTGAGTTGATCTCCCGTCATATTTTACATGTTCTCAGGATGCTGTCGTTTTTATCTAATATTTAGACATGAACTTTCTCCACTAAATCTTAATTTCCTTGTGTAATTGGTGTTTCTTGAGGAGCACTTAGAAATTCGTAAAATAAAAGTTGTCACCAGATGCGATCTCTAATTTCGTTTATCTTTTCTCCGTTAATAAAAAATGAAAACTGATATTCATATCACGGGGGAAAATTCTATTTTTTGGGTCGAGGCTAGTGAGAATGCAGATCCAAATGGGTGCAAAATGTGAAGTTGATTTGTAATCATCCCGAATAGCAAATGCAAATGGGTGCTCTTGAATATTTTGCAGTCTTACGAGACAGGGAAGTTGATTTATTATTGAAGTTACTGACATCGTAGGGGAAAATTTCACGGAAGATGCTAAGAGCAGTGGATGTAAAGTTGAATAAGAACAGCAATTGCAGGTTGTTTTCAGTATTTTCCGTTTAAGAAAAAGAATAAAAGAAGTCAATCGACAGGCAACGTCGTATCCCCTAAAACAGAAAAAAGATGGAAGAGGTAGGGATCTTTAAAGAGAATTACCTTTGGTCCTTTTTTATGACCCATCCCTTTCGTTCATCTGCCTTTCTAAGAGCTCCTTTCCATGCCTCGACTTCATCACCGAAGTTCTCCCCGTGTTTCCTAAAATCAGCTTCATAAAGTGGTTTCTTGAGTTTAACATCATCAGGTTCCACATGAAAAAAAATGGGAAAGATACTTTTTTCACCCTTTGACTTGGACACGTAGTCTACCATGAGCACCAACTCACAGAGGCACCATTTACTGGAAGCATAAGTCTGAGAGAAGATGGGTATGTAGATCATGGTGTTCTTGATAGCTTGTTGAAGTTTCTCACTAATCACTTCACCAAACGGGAGTTCTTCTTCATCCCTGAACACATGGACCCCAGCATCTACTAAGTGGTCATAGAGGAAGTCTGTGAATCCATGACGAGTGTCCTTTCCTCTAAAATTCAAGAACACATCATACTCACGTTGTGATGTTGGTGCGGCATCACTACTCGACCCGACCTCTGAGGTTGCCATAGCTAGGAAGCTTACTAATTCCAGAAATCTCTCTCTCTCTCTACCTTAAGAGGAAAAAAGGTTGGTGTGGGTGGCCAAGCTAAGAAATGAGGTGAGGTTTTGGACATAAATTAGGCAAATGAGTGCCAGTACCTTTAATTCTTGGCCGGCTTACTTTAAAATCAAATTTATTTGCTATCTCCCACCTAACGTTCTGCATTATCAAGGGGACGCCGGTGAAGTTGTCCAAGACTTTTTTAATGAGTTTGGAATTTTTAAAGACTCCTTGAGAGACCAGAAAGGCCAATCAGACTTTAGTTTTCCTTTGCAGTAAAGAAGTCCCAACTTTATATTATTTGCATACTTCTTGTTCGAGTTGGTCATTCACTTAAAATTATATTTGGAGATGCGATGTCATCACTAGATGTTGATGCTGCACCTTATGGGGGAATTATGATATAAACATTGTTTTAATTTTTTTTAAAAGAACTTGAAAATAAACAACAAATTAAATCAAAAGTAAAAGGAAAATCAAGAGAAAGAAAAGAGAGGAGGAGGAGGAGGAAGGAACCGGGGGGGGGGGGGGGTGGTTTGGGAAGAAGGAGAGAGAGAGAGAGAGAGAGAGAGAGAGAGAGAGAGAGAGATATTGGATGACAGATGAAGCACTTGAGCGTCGGGAGACGGTGCAGCAGGATGAAATATGCCGCATGTTCGGCACATTCACTGCCAAGCGCGAGCGCTCTTTCCTTCCCCCCAGCAACGCCATGTCGTTTGGTTCTTCTAAGGTGAAAAGAGTCGTGCGTTTTCTTTCTAATTTAATTTTTATGTATGGAATGTGCATCAATTGCATGTAACATTTCTATTTCTCTTTTTCCCCCTTTTTTCCCAAAAAAAAAAAAAAAAGAAGAGTAGAAATCTATTTGTATATGTCAATTAACTTTGTTATTCTCGAGAATAGAAAAGTGGTTAAGGAATAAATCTAGAATAGGAATAAGAAATAAAACAAAAATCTACTTTTTTGTTCCTTGAAACAAAAAGAGAAATGTCATTTTAGGAAAATAAGCTTAGCGTAACCTAATGCTAGTCTTTACACAATCGACGCAAGGTCTGGGTGAGACCCACATCTGCACAGAGTTTCCTACTCGATCCAGGTCCCCATTTGGAACAAAGAAATAAAAAAAAAAATTCAGAAATTTAGGAAAATTTTTTTGAGTAGTTTTACTAGATTTAAGTGTTAATTCTAGTTTAGAATTAGTTTAGCATAAAAATATGTGAAAATATTTTGATGAAAATTGGACTCAAAATTGAATAAGTTAGCTCTTAGGGCTTTACCATATGGATATTTGAATGTTGTTTTCTTTTAAAGACAATGCTAGGTTGCAAAAACTTGATGACTCCGCTGAAAGAAGATGTTTTCTTCCCTTAAGATTCTATTGGAGACATCATTTAAGATCATCTGCAATTCTATTTTAATAGAAAATTAGATGGCTCTGAACAAGTCTTTTGCTTTACCATTTGTCTTGTGTTTATAGTAGTCGAATAAACCTGTGCTTCCATGGATTTCTGATGTCATTTGCTTGGAGGTTTGATGAGGTCGCTACCATCTTAATTGTTTTGTCTTTACCTACTCCACCAAGCAACATTTGCCGTTCTTTTTATAGCTGAAAAAACTCAAAATATCTATGTACTTGTTTATTGTAATGCCTAAAGTTTTGCTATCAACATCTTATATTATGAGTTTTAAATCAGTGGGACTCTTTGCTGTTATTACCGGTCATCCATCTTTGACTAATTCTTACATTGGATTTTCTGAGACCATATTAGAATATCTTGATTAGTTAAATCCTTACAAAAGTCCACTTTTATCCAAACATGAATAGTTAAGTCTCCACTGACATTTTTATAATTAAATAAAAAATTAAGAATATAAATTCTTAAAGTCGTACTAAACGCAATTTTGTTTTCTTTTTCTATTTCAAGAATAGAAATTTTATGCAAGTACAAAATGTGTTCTTTTACTCAGAAGCTTGTTTGGAGAATAGAAATAAAAATAAAACTATTTCCGAACAAAAGTTGTTTTCGGTAATAGAAATATTACCATATACACCCTAAAGAAAAGAGGATTTGATCAAAAAACGAAAAAAGAAAAGAGGGTCATGTGGGATTGTGACACTTCTAATGCTTGTCTTTTTAAATTTCTTGTAATAATCAAACTGTATTCCTTTTAAACATAATTGACCCTTCTATTAAATAATAAATGGAGATGTTGACATGGCCGTTTAACGCTGACTTTCCACCCTGTGGGAGAATTATAATATAGAAAATTGTTTTCAATATCTTAAAAAATTATAAATATGGGAAAAAAGAAAAAACAAGAGGAGTAGGTGAATGAGAGTGCAGGCATGTAAAAATAAGAGTTTAGCTTAAAGTTTTTGATCTTGAAGTGAATCATTTAGTCATATTAATATGAAATCTAAAAAAGTTGACTACTTTGACAAAAAAATCCTTAAGACATTTATAGAAGAAGTGACCTAGTAGCAGCGCCAATGCTGATAATAACAATAATAATGTAAAACTTTGACCAATTTTTTGGGAAAAATTTCAATTAGGGACCTTAAGTGAGGTTATTGTTTAAAAAAAGAGCATCAAATGACAATTTAGTTCCAATTAAGAGACTGGCAAAGCATGTGCATCTCATGCCACCATGATGGGGGCATTTTTGTTCACATTTTTTTTTTCTTTTTTCTTTATTCATCTTCTTCGTTCTTCATCTCTTCAATTCATCTTTTTCCTGCTTTCACCTGATGCTTAAATTTTTTTCAAAAAAAAGAAAGAAAAATGAAAAATCATACCAACTAATCACACCAACTATATCCGCAAGAGCAATCAGGTAAAAAGCCTTCACCAACCCGTCAAGAACAGACCCTCCCAGGTCCGTCCTTCAATGGAATCGAAAGCCCCAGTTTGTGGGCAAAACCCCTCGAGTCATCACCATCACCTCCACCTCCATAATGTTTCCGCGGAGGATGCACTGCAGAGGCGTGGAGTTATCGATGCTTTACTTGGCGAGAGCCCGGAAAGGCATTAAGAAGGACTCATCTGTGAGTGTGCACATGAAAAGGAGCGATCCCCGGTCAAGAGGAGGCCACAAACATCTTTTCACAGAATTTTTCCTCTTACAAACATCACATCTATAAATAAACAATTCTCCTTCACCTCTTTAATTTTCAACGAATTTCAGGTCCATGCGTTTAATTTTTTTTTTCCCTTGGTGGTAAGCATGGAGGGGCATTATTCTTCGGGGAAAATTATCAAAAAAGTCTTAAACCTATTGAAATTATGTTAATTCAATCATAAACATTTTTTTTTCAATTAAGTCATAAACTTTCTACATTTGTGCCAATTTGTACAAAGAACACCTCAACTCGCCACAACTTGGCACCAGGGGACATTTTTTTTTTTCTAAAACTTCCAAAATATACATTTAAGTGCCACCCATTTTCAACTTAGGCCATGTTTAGTAATATTTATATTTCTCTAAGTCTATGTTCTTTTGTTTCCTAGAACAGAAAAAAAAAAAAAATTCCATTTGGTTATGTTAGCTAATTTTTCTATTCCTTGGAACAAATTAGTGGCCAGGGCATAAATTTGGAATAGAAATAAGAAATAGAAAAAAAAATACTTTTTTACTCCCGTGAACAAAAGAGAATAATGTCAATTTAGAAAAACAAGCTCAACACAACCTAATGCTCGTCTTTACACAATCGGCACAACCGGTCTCTTGAATAGATTCGAGTCTCACTTTTCGGAAAGATGAAAAATAAAAAATTTAGGAAAAAATTAGAAAGTAGATTTTGAGTAGTTTTACTAGATTTTAATAATTCTAGTTTAGAATTAGTTTGGCATAAAAAATAATAAAATATTTTGATGAAATTGGATTCAAAATTGAATAAATTTTTGAGCTTTAGTATATTTGTTTTTGAATGCCGCTTCTTTTAGAGACAATGCTAGATGCAAACGCTTGGTGACTCCAAGCAATGTTTGCTCTTCTTCTCAAAAGATCTATACAGCTATTTATTGTAATGCCTAAAGATTTACTATTGACTTCCTCACATTGTGAGTTATAAACTAATGTGACTCTTTGTTGCCATTTCCAATCATCTATCTTCGACTAACTATTATGTTGGATTTTCTTAGTTCATTTTAGAATATCTAGATTAATTAAATCATTACAAAAGTCTAGTTTTATCCAAAGATGAAATGTTAAGTCTTTTTATAATTAAATAAAAAATTGGGAATAGAAATTTTTAGGGCTGTACCAAATGTATTTTTGTTCTTTTTCTATTTTGAGAACAAAAATTTTGTGCAATTACGAAACGTATTCTTCTGCTTAGAAACTTATTTAGGAAATAGAAATTAAAAAAAAAAAAACTATTTTTAAATGGAAATTGTTCTTAGGAACAAGTATTACCAAACGCATCCCTAAGTGCCAACTTCGACGAGCTTGCCGTAAATCCGACATAGTATTATTTTATTAATAAAATTGGTCTACGTAGCTCTCTGGAATGTCTACTCAACAATCCTTGTCCAAACGATGTCATCGTCCATGTTCACTGAAGTACCAATCGTGGTTAAAAAATGATTACTTAAGTTTCAAGTTATAGTATTAGTGATTATTTAATGTCATTGATGTTTAAAAGTAAACACTTAAAAGCCAAAAATTTGCAAAAAGTGATCATTTAAGTGCCAAAACAACGTTGTTTAGCATTGTCTTGCATAGTCTACGTAAATGGCGCCTTGGTATTCGCCCTATCTGTGTGAATAAATTTTTCGGATAAGTGCATCAGAAGTCCTAAAATTTACCACGAAAGTACAATTGAGTCTTAAAACTTTCAAAATGTGCAATTAAATCCTAAAACTTATCATGAAAGTGCAATTGAGTTCGTAAACTTCAAAAAGTGTAATTTAATCCTAAAACTTATCAAATTGGTCTAATCAAATCCTTTCATTGATTGTATTTTTTTGAAAATTTTAGGACTTAATTGCACTTTCAGACAAGTTTTAGGACTTGGTTGCACATTTTAAAATTTTTGGGACTTAACTATATTGTTATGACAAGTTTTAGGACTTGATTGCATTTTTTAAAGTTTTAGGACTCAATTGCATTTTTATGACAAATTTTAGGACTTTCGTTGTACTCATCCCTAATTTTTTAGAAGAAATGCTACATTATTTAAAATTCTCACCAAAAAAAGCCATGTCAATTGTTTGGCTAGAAATTCTTGCTGTGGGCACTTAAGTGTTGCTTTTTTTTTTTTTTTTTTAAATAATGATTTTGGCATTTAAATATACATTTTGGAAGTTTTGGCATTTATATGTCCTTCTGTGTCATGTTGTGGTACTTAGTATGTTCTTTTACCGTGCCAAGTTAGGCCATTCAATCAATTTTGATTGAAAATCTCTGACAGAGATGCTAACTCTCCAACATAATGCGACCGTGCCGACGTGAACAATTTTTAATAATATTTTAATTTTTTTTTCAAATTTTTATTTATTTATGTATTATTTTTATTTCTTATTTTTTCTCCCCGCCTTCTTCTTCTTCTTCTTCTTCTTCTTCTTCTTCTTCTTCTTCTTCTTCCTCTAGTTGGTCATCGAACCTCGGTGACTAGCTAGAGGTGAAGGCTAGCGATGTCGACCTCATCGGTCTCAAGCAAACCTCAACATGGGAGAGTGGCACCTGACCTTGCTAGATTCAACGAGGCATTAGGCTTGACCTCACCGGATTCGGTGACCAGCTAGAGGAAAAAGAAGAAGGGAACATAAAATTTTTAAAAATAAAAAATAAAAAATATTAAAATATTATTTAAAATGGTCTACATTAGTACTAGCCACGCCACATAAACTGGCCACGCCACATAAGATGACCGGCATCCATGTTAGTAATTTGTAGTCCAAATTGGCCGGATATACTGAATTGGCAAAAAAATATTTATGATTGAATTAGTACAAATGCAAAAGATTTAGGAATTTTTTTTTTTAATAATTCTCTTTAATTCTTTGTCTCCATCCCAAGTCTTTAACTTGAAATGGTTAAGTAGGTAAGTGATTTTTCTCTGCACGATTTTTTTTTAACAAGAAGGAACTTTGAGTCTTAGAAGATAACAATAAGTTCGAATTTGTGAGTTTGTGAGCGAGAAGTTTCGAAGCTTCAGCTGTTTTGGAGGTTGCTTCGTGCTTTGTGACTTTTCAAGTGAAGATAGCAAGTGTGGTCTCTCCTTTTTCTTTTGCTTTTTTAAATAGTCCCTAATTGTGGTTGAATTCTTGGGGCAATTATGAAGCTAATCGTTACTTTTGCTCTGTGTTTTTAGTGAAGGGGTTTCGTTCAGCTGCTAAGGAAGAAGAACCGGAGAGAAGAAGAAGATGAACAGGAGAGTTAGACTAAGGAAGAAGAAAGAAGAAGAACAGAGAAAGGAGACGAATAAGTAATATAAGAAAGAAAATATACCTTCAGACAAAAATGCCCCTAAAAATTGAATTTTAATATTTTTAATTGACCAAAAAATTAGTTTTATTTTTTTATATATTTTTTTTAAAATGAATTCTGAATTTTTTTTTTTTTTAGTGACCTAGGAACCCCTAATAGCCGATAGCCGGCGAGTACACCTAGGGGACACGTAAGTGGAAGGACCCACCACTCCTGGCGTCTCACTTAAGACCCTAAGTGACTGTGAGGGATTTGAACTCTTCCCTTTCGTGAGGGGAAGAGAGCCCAAACTATTGCGGCCACTAAGGCGGTGGTAATTTTTAATTATTTGTTTTTTTTAAAATTGAAATTTTTATTATTTTTTATTTTTTATTTCTTCTTTCTTTTTCTTTTTTTCCTTTTTCTTTTCCTTCCTCCTTCCTCCACCGCCAGATCCGGCGAGCTCGTGGCTCGCTAGAGCCCAGCGAACCTCCAGTGAGGCCAGAGCTCCGCCCCAAGCCGGCGAGGCTCCACCTCGCCGGCCTAGGGCGGAGCTTTGCTTGGCTCACGGCCACTTGCCGGCCTGCTGTGGAGCCTCGCTTGGCTCGCGGTCGGTCGCTGGCCGCCGTCGTGGCCGGCGACCGGCCAAGGCTAAGGAAGAAAGATGAAAAGAAAAAAAGAAAAGGAAAAAAAGAAAAAGAAAAAGAAAGCATAAAAATAAAACAAAAAAGTGTTGGTGAAAAGAAGTAAGGTGGAAGAAGTTATGGAAAATGTTTTCCACTTTTGAAAAGTAGAAAACATTTTCCTCATCTTTGAAAGTTGTTTTTTTTTAATGATGGAAAACATTTTCCTTGAGTAGTTTATTTTCCGTGAAACGAACACCGGAAAATCCGGAAAACGCTTTTCCCTGGAAGTCATTTTCCGTGAAATGAACGGAGCTTCATAAGGAAATCGCGTATTGTGCTTCAAGAATCACATTGAATAAATTTAAAATTCAGAAATCATATTGCATATTGAGGCTAAGTTTAGGGACCTTTTATGTAATTATTCCTAATTTTATAATAAAATGATAGCATTTTTTGTTTTTTTTTTTTATAGAATTAATATAAAAGGTTGATGCACCAAATCAGCTGAGCTAGTTAGACTACGAGCTGCGATCCAACTTCACACCGATGACAAGCTGAAATTCCTCTCAAGGCACCCTACTATGGCCACGTTAGTGCAAGAATCTTTCTAAAAAGAAACACAGTTTCAAAGCCTCATTGAACTTTGAGAATAAGATTGGAGTTTATCTCTATGCGCTCTATAGTATGTTGTACTTTTGTGCATGTTTGTGAGTTTTATTCGTGTTATGAAATGCGATTCACGTTATACTCATTTTTCTAGCGTGCCACTTATCTTACCACTTCTATTACTATTCCTTGTTAGATTAGGGAACATTGTCTTGATTGAGTTATTACCACTCCTCATATTTGTGAACGACTGCTCTTAGGCCATAATTTATGTTGTCCTATGTCTCGTTTCACTATTGGGCCTTATGCACTGGGAACACCTAAATCACAATTAATGGTATATGTACAAAGGAATTAGGTCACGGTTTGATACATGTCGCTTCCATTAGAATACATTCTACCTATTCTTAAAATATTTTTGGCATTGGACTGGATGCTATCATTGTAACAGACGCAGCACCCTGCACGAATGCATACAAAAAAGTGATGGTAGCCATCAACCTCAAAGAAAGAACAAATTCGCGAGGTGCAAGGGCCAAAATGTACCACTAATTGGAGAACTTTGCTTTGTACCTAAAATGAGTGCCATGATAAAAGCATCAAGGCACCTAATTAAATGTGGCACAAAATGGAAAAGCTTGAATAGTAAGAGCCTCTGCTCAGACCAATGATCGTCGCGTGAAGTGACCCTGAGGTAGTGAGCCAGAGCAAAGAGGTTTCTGAAATGAAAAATCTTCAAGTTCCAACTTTCGTGGCCTGATAAACCAATAATTTTCCATAAAATGACGCTCTTGCCATCTGTGAGCAGTCGGAATGGATTCACGGCCTGATGTTTCGTCTTGAATAAAATGGCTCTTCTGAAGTACTACTGTCTGTCAAGCAAAAGTAATTTTCAAACCAAACATCGGAGCTCAGAGTACTTTGGCTGATAACCACAGCTTCACGGCGATTACTTTCAGTCTGATGCTCTTTTTCTGATGCGATTGAATTTTAAGGATCCATGAAGTGCTACCCTTGTTCAAGTCTGCAAGCTGAAGAACTAAGCCGGATCGACTTTCCTCCTATATTATTGCAACTGTGAACCCCGTTTGAATGGTTGAGCTCAATCCCAAAGCTCAACCTAAGGTGTATTAATTTCTATATCTACCCACCTGTCCTCAGCTTCCACGACCTGTCAAAGATCCTAAAATTTTTTTGCACAAATAAGTGGATGACTTGCCTTGTGGTCGTACTCCATGACCTGTCAGTTTTCTGTTGTATTTGCGACTCTTATGGCTTGAAGCCACCAAGCATCCATAGGGGAGTAATTTGTCGTGTTTTCATCAATGTCAACCACGTTATTAGTTATATCAGGAGGATTTGCCAGAATCAAAGGATGCTGATAAATGAGGCACAGCATCCACCAGGATTAGACGCAGCGAAGAGCAGTGACCTGGGCTATTACTAAGCTCACTTTACCTTCATTTTCACACATCAAAGAAAAAAAAATGGATAAATGTTGGGCAGAAATTTTCTGTACCTTTGCAATCAAGATCGTGACATTTCTGGTAATATACAGCCCGAATCAGGTCCGCAACATAGATAACTAGGCCAGTCAAATTGGAGAAAAAAATAAGCTGGTGTCTACTAAAGGTAAGACTCAGAGAGTACGGTTCAACACAAGAAATTTCCCATTGAAAAGACATAGCATATTCCACAAATGCTCTATGCTCTCTGCCTATCCGCTCACAGAACCTGTTCCTTGACATGCTAGAAACCATTCATGCTCTGAGAACCAGTACCAGCTTCGAATTTCACCTGTACTGTGACATATTCATCAGCATTACAGCAGAAAAGGAGAAGAAACGATAGGCCTTTAAAACCAGATCATTTTCTTGACGCTACTCCGCATGAAAGGGAAAAGAACCAATCAATAGTTTCTTTTCAAATAGGACATATCAGTCCCATTAAAATTCTTTCAGGTAAGGTTAGCAACTTCAATATCCTACAGTCTCAGGTAGAATTCTATGAAAATGAAGCAATTGAAATGTTTCATCACTCTGTTTATCTGAAAATAAAACTATAGCAATCACCTGATACAGTTCCAATTGAGGCTACAGATTCTATGAATTTATCCAACATTGGGAAAGGTGACTTTCCAGTGAAGTAATTCACCGAACCATCACTTATGAAAGAGTTGAAATTAAGTTCTTGAGAAGCCAATGAGTATCTTCCCAAATCAATATTAACCTGTGTAGGGGAGAAAAAGTCCATCACATGAGACACCACACATGGTTCTAGCACACTAGTCCACCTATGCAAAGATGTTTCCTGGAATTAGCTCCACCAACTCAAGACGATTAATATTTGTGCTGATAATAAAAAGTACAGCAAGTCATATGAATATAGTTCATGAAGGGACCCGATACAAGAACTGATTCAAATTTGTAACTACCTCTGTATTGAACTGAAGTTTCTTTCCACAATCTAACTCCATTTGCATACTAGGAGCTTCTGACAATCAAAATCCACAATGCAGATCAAAGAAGCCATGATCATGTCTTCGTCACGCTGTCAGAAGAGAGTAGGCGCATTTTGAGTTTCAATGAGCACATGAACCTTTAAAGAGTAAATGGGATAGAGAGTCACCACTGTTTCAAGCACTATCACAATAAATTCTCTTCTGTGTGCACATGCACATTTTCTCATGTGTTGATCTAACTTTCTCAAATGATACAGAGGCATAAAAGAACCCTCTGGTGGTAGTTTTGAGGAACATTTTGAGTGAACTAGGAACAGTTCCTCACCCCCATGTTCCAAAGATGCCTCATCAGTCTCTAGACCTCAATTACAAGAAGTAACGTACCATGTCCTTGCATTTGAAATGCCAAATCAACAGAAGGACAGAACTCTTGCCTGCCTTGGATGATAGAGCCAAAGAAAAGCATTGATTCCTTAAATAGACAGCAGTGTCCACAAATATCTGACCTGTCGATGGCCTGGAATCTTTCTTGACAAACAACTTTTCATATCTTCTGTCTGTCTCCCTTGCAATAGAAATCCGCGAACATACCTGTCAATTCATCATAAGAGCATCATGATTGCATGCGATGTTATATTTCTCCAAAAAGGTGTGCATGCATGAACATATCAACCAGAACCCCAACCCCAACCCACCCAAAAATAAAAAATAAAAAATAAAAAATAAAAAAACCCCCACACACACAGTTCCAATAGTTCAGTAAAGTTGTGAGAATGGCTGTAAAGTGAAGTATGTAGGAGTCAAAGATATATGTTATTCTTGAGAGATAAACTATCTCAAAATAGATGGCTAACTTGGAAGGCACAATAACAAAATTTACAGAGAATAATTGAATTTGCAATTGTCTCTACCACGCAATAACAGAAGCTTCTCGTCAGAGCATACCTCCAAAATTAACCCCATGGGAGTTGTCCTTAAAAGCAGTCTTTGGTATCAAATGATGAGAAAATTTTTCTGCATACAAGCAGTGCTGTTATTGACATCATAGTTAACTGGCTATATTCCATGGAAAGATTTAACATATGCAAGGGAAGAAAAGGTATAACACAAGATATTCCCAGTGTTTCATTAATAGGCAGACGTAGTAATCATAACACACATGCTGACTCATCGAGTTGCAGATTCTTCCCTGCCTGAATTTCAAATTCACTTCAAATCTGACACATAGTTCTAGTGTACTATGCATAAATCATCATAGCTGTGCCATCAACATCACTCTACCAGTACTTTCCAGTGACCCAGCACTGTGAATTTATAACCAGTCTTCAGCTGCCCCTTCTCTTTGACATTATGCCTGCAAATTGTGACTTGAGGTAGGATAATTGGCTTCAAAGAGGGAAAAAATGGAAAATCATCGCGGCAAGGAAAGCATCTGGGTAGTGTCCGATGCAGCTCCAATACTTGATGCTCATTCAAAAGAAGTATTATACTGAACTCGTCCCCGAAATGGAAAAGATCAATTGAATAATGTTGCCTAAATAGCTCAATCTAAGATCAGCACAACATGCAATATGTTCCCTGTCAATCCCATCCATGAAATCAAAATTGTCTTGACTTCCAAAAGAGGTACATCATTCAAAGTCATAACATTTTTTGATTTCCATCTTCATAACTGCTTTTAAGTGCAATATTCCTCAAAAATGAAATGTTAAGGTAAGTCAGTGCTCAAAACAAAGATGGACCATGAAAAAGAACAAGATGGCCTTTCACTTGATGGGGTCTCTACACAAATTTATGTAAAGATATCCAACGGCATAAAGATGAAGCTCATAGTATGTGAGTGTGTATTGCATACACCACCCATGACATAATGATGCAACGACAGTTAATAGAAGTAGCAAGACACAAAGTCAGCCTATAATCTACCCATTCTTGGTTTCCTTGGATTGACTACTTGTCAAGTAATACCTCCAAGACAACCAATATCAGAAGATCATCCATCTCATCTCCATTTTATCAGCATTTTCCCTCTTATGGAACTCCAAATCAAAGTATAAATGACAAGGCAGACCCTGGCATAGAATTCATTAATGGTCGAGCCAAACTTAGATTTCAAAAACCCAAATGACAAGCAAACACTGTTACATTAAGTGTTAGACAGAAGTTCCAAGTAATGTCACCAAATGCTTCTTTCAAGTACTAGCGCTATTATGCACTACACACAACATTACATACAACGCTCATTTCGCCACCCTGTCCTTATTACTTCCTGCTTCTACTTATGGCTTTCGATTCAGTCTATTGCTCGACACTCATAGAAAAAATCAAGAGTTAGAAGCAAAATCTGGAACTTGGAATTGGCTATAACAGATAAATAGATATCAAGAAGAAAATCGTAAACCAGCCATGAGATTATTAATTGACAAATCACGTGGAGAGATGCTTTCTTTCTAAAGTCCATTCTACGCGTGAAAATCAACTCATAGCATACAAAATCAACCTATATCACATTCAGCAATCGCAGCAAACTAGATGGTCTTTTTGGAGGCACCCCATTCGGAGACCCATAGAACACCACCGGAGAAATATGCACCCCTCGCCATTGGCTGAACTCGCATGCTCTAATTGTTATCGAACCGAACTGAGAAGTTACCAACGGAAACCCAATCAGCATTCGCCGGGACAAGCAGTAAATATGCAGCTCGAGTCCTATAGCAATAGAAAGCTGGTTAAAACTCGACAAATTGTGCTTCCTCAACATCAGCCTTAGTGGGATTCTTTGATGGCAATAACCCATCTCATCTATGAAGACATGGAAATAAATTTTATCTGTCGACCCGGAAAATCGAACTGTAGCGAAAAACAACAGCCAACATCGCCCATACTTTCTCGGTGCAAAGCTGAATGTCTGTTGCCTCATCATGCCTCTGTCCTGATGATCCTAGCCTGAGAGCACTCATTGTAGAACCTCCATGTATGGAGCGTCCCTCCCGCCATTTCCTTCTAAATCCTTTCCTCTCTCTCGTGGCCGATTCTGATCAAATCAATGAACAAATGCCACGGAGAGAGCACGGAACGGGCAAAAGCAGAATCACCCGCAGCATATATGCATTCCACAAGAATGTCCTTCAATCAATGGATCGCCAGCGTTCCCCATCAAAGCATACCCCACACACCGAACGCAGCGACAGGCATTTCAGACCCAATCCGCCATGTGCAGTTCCAAAGTTCGCCCGAATCCTCCACCGGGGAACGAAATTAGGAAATCTAATCGGGAAAAGCAAGAACAAAAGACGCAAATGCTTTGAGCATGCGAATGCGCTGGGAATGAAATCCAGAGAAGGAGAAAGCAACGGGAGGAGAGATGCCGCACTTTTTAATTTTTTGCTAAAAAAAACTATATCCAGATATTTTCATGAAAATCAAACTGAGCGTTGAGAGTTCATATTCCTAGATAATAATAAAAATGGCAATACTTTTTGTTTCACCGAAAATGAAAATTTATCCAAGAAGCAAAATATCTTTCAACGAAAAATTGATCTAGAATTTTTGTGAAATGGGTTTCGTATGGATCTTGAACAAGGAATTACTAGGCTTGAAATTTTAAAGTAAATGAAAGGTCAACGAATTTAAGGTGCGGAAAAAGTAAATGCACAAAGAACAAAACGAAATTGCCGTGAATAAACGAATAACCTTAATTGACTTGATGTAAGGGTGTTCAAGTAAAGATATTACAATACATACAATGGGTATTTATTTTTAATCTACAAAGTAATGGTTACGTATCAGCGGTTACTACTTCACTAATAACCACGATTGCGTACTCCGAGTTTTTAGGTTCTATTTTCACACGTGAATAACCGAGTAATTATAATTTTTCATCTCATTGAGATAACTGCCACTTGATACTGGTACCGTTATTCGGCATTTATTTATATGTGCACTCGTGTATTCTCTTTGCCCAACGCATGGTAAAGTTCATGACGACTTACCACTCCTTTGCTTTGTCGCTGAGCCATGATTCTTGTCGATCATTCCCCGCTCGTTACCGATTTACCCTGTGGTGTAGCCGTCGATTAACTCGTGTCCTTCAATTATCCTCTTGTATCACTCTTGATTAACCGATCATGTCCCATCATTTATCGGTAACAAAGAGTTGGTTATTTTTTTGTATACACACTTTCACACCGCCTTTTTCTTAGGAAGTTGGTTTTATCCTTCCAATTCTAGTAGAAGTGTTCGATATTTAGCTACTGGCCATTGATAGTCATCTCCTAAACTCCATTTCTGATTCCAAGTTAGAACGATGATGTTTAGCGAACCGATTAAGTTCACTTTTCCTTATCAAAATTTTATGATAAGAAATTGTCCGTATAAAATTGAATTTGAATACGTGTTTGACCTCTCAAGCCATGCATGGCAATTTACTACTTGTCCAGAATAATGACCAAGTCATTTCTTTCTTGACGTCCAACTAGGAAAACAAATTCAATCTTGATGGGTTCTCTTTGACCAATAGGCTCTATATTATTAGAATGTTTAAATATTAAAATACATATTCATCTAACAGTTTAAACTTTTAAATAGTTGACAGTAGTCACATAAAATCTCACTTGCTATTAGAGCATGAGATGTTTGTTAGCATAATTAAAATATTAAATCACGACTTTAGTTCAAATCTTTTTAGACCCCATTTACTTCCCCAATTAAATATGTCCAAAAGGTCAGATTAAGCGTGAGGGGGAGTATTAGTGTAATTAAAATATTAAATCACATATTCATTTAACAAATTAAGTTTTTAGAACAAGGTTAGGTCAGTAAATCCCATAAAATTAACAAATAACAAATTATTATTCTCACAGTAGATTAAAGATTGTCAACCAATCATTTCTCATATATGTACAACCACTATGGTGTAATTGCTAATTAGGTGATATGGTCCACAGTTCATACTCAAAGCCTAAATTAATTAAATTGCACAAATGCCAAAATAAGAACTAAGGCGACTAATAAATAGAGGAAATGTTTCATGAGCAATTTAATGGCAACACCTCGCTAGCTCAATCAATAGTTCACCAATTGAGGAATAGATGATCAATAAACATTTCTGGAAATCAAATTAGTCTAAGATCTGTCAATAATGATTAATGCTATCAACATCCCCTAGCTAGAAATATTCACATATTCATATATATGCACGCATGTACATACACAAAGTTCACTTCTCAAGAGTCAGTCGAGACAAATTTCCGGGGATAGACTTCTATAAATTGCTTTTGGGTCTTTTCAATTCTAGATAAAATAGCAAGCAGCTTTGATACATAACCCAAGCAAGCTATATATGAATCCTTATCCCATTATCTTCACCTATCAAGGTCAAATAAATATATAAATAAATTAAGAAGACGATTGATTTCATTGATTATCAAATAATTAAATATGTGAATCCAAACGGCACCGTACATATCAACAACGAAATATTTAATGTCATTGAAGTTGCTGCAAGTTTGTTTCTTCAAAGCAACTTCTATATACATTCTGGACTAGTGCCATTGTGAAGTGGCAAGTGTAAGTCCGTTGTCTGATTGTCTGGCAGTGCTCAAGGATTTGCCACAGACGTCATTGGCTTCTTCAAAATGCTCGTGCAACATAACTACTCTCTCTCTATAAAGAAAAAGGTTGCTGTGTATAGCTTTAGATAAGAACAAAGCTGAGGTTTCGATATGAATTAGCCAAGTGAATGCGTCCCCCTCACCACCAAAAAAAAGTGAAGACGACCAAGACTAACTTGGCCTTTTGTTGGTCAGCTGACTTCAAAATCAAAGCAACTTTATCCATTGCGTAATGCACGGGATGAAGACTATGAAACAATTTCGTTGGCAAAAATATGACATGAAATGCAGTAAGATAGAGTATTAGTAAATTGAGAGATGAAAATGATAGTTCGTATCATATTACTTCTTGCTGCTCTTAATTATTCTTTAGCTCCTGTTGGTGGTGAACATTTATGGCCCAAATATAAAGGAGACGGTATAAGGAGTCAAGTTGCACTAAAAGTGGGTTTGTTCCTAGAAAACTTCATGATAAAATAAATTACTTTTCGAAATCATTTCCTAAGAAAAAGTTGTCTCCTTACTTTTCAAGATAAGGAATTCATTTTCTTAATAATTTTTTTTTACTGTAAATGGTTTTTCCGTCAATTGATCATTTGGTAGCAAACCAGATGCATGAAAGTCTAGAAAACTAAGTCACAGAAAATTCTTTCACTCAAACAAACACATCTTAAGCCCATCTTCAATCTAGACCTTATCCAGTTTAATTTCACTTGAGGGTTGTGTGACTTGACTTCAATATGAGGTGCATCGGTGACCTTTTTGATTAAATTTAGAGTAAGGAGGGGAAGTGATTGCAGGACGCACGATTGCTTTGGGAGTTTCTAACGTTGTGGAATCCAGGAAATGTGGAGCGACTAGAGTAGGGATCCTGTGTGAATTCCATCCACCGTGGAAAGAAATCCCAGGAGTATAAATAGAAAGAACGCAAAGAATGAGGGGATGGTCAAGTCGTGCCAAACCTCCACTAAATTTTCATTCCGAAGCATTTTCTTTTTGAGCCAATGTCTTTTCATTGTAGTTTTAATCTTATAGTTTGTTATTCTTGATGAGCATTGTGAATACCAATGTAGCTTTTGTTCCAGAGCATCAGTGTGTCTGTAATTTTGAGGATATTACAACTTTGGGTAAAGTTTATTTTTTAGCGATTTTGACTCCTATGCTTGCACTCTCATTTTAATTTCAGTGTTTTGTTTGGTCAATAAACATAATTTTGTATTATAGACGAAGTCTTTTAGACAAAGATAAAGTATGTGGGATACGCATTTTTTTATTCAGACTGTTTGTGTTACTGCTTTCCACGACCACATTATTGCCCTCCGTAGGTTACCTACTCCATGACACACACCGCGAATCATACATACATAACAGAAAAAAGGATTTCAGAAGATACAGATAAAAGAGTCTATGCATTGTACACCACCAAATTGTGATCAAAACCGCTGCAGTAAGCAAGAAATGGATCTGATAGAAAAATTCGGGGCTAAACATAAATATATTACAAACGGGGTTGAAAGTTTGAACCCAGTCGGGACATTGTACGAAAACACCTAGAATGCAACAAGAAAAAATCCAAGTGATGTCGTGTGCCGGGAACATGGATGATTCGTCTTCCCCTTGTCAAACGTTTTCAGTTCCATTTCAGCCCACGGTAGAGTGCTCAAATGATTCAAATGTGATATTGTCTTTGGTTTGGGGAAATCAAAGAGGAGCAAGAATGGTAAAAAGTAGCCGATAACATGGAGGGTTCAGTTAACTCATGGGAAAAAAAGAGCAGAAATTGTTATTAACTTTAATTTAACTTAATTGAAAAGATTCCGTAGCTTTCACAATTTAATTGTATTTCACTTTTTTCAACTATTTTAGAAATTTAAATGACTATTTTCTCCATCTTCTCCAAGAATAGTGCATTCTCAAGTAGAAACTAGATGAGCTCAATGACATATCCCTATATCCTTACTTGCTTAAGCTATTGGTTGAGGCACTAGTTTTCACCGTCAATGTCATGTGCTTGCATCCAGCCTGTTTTAGCGAGCTGAAATTTGAATGCAAGCCGTTCTTTCATCTCCAGCACTCATGATATATTGAATGGAAATTCATATATGAATATACAATGACATCCGGGATGAGCATATGAGGGTCTTGAGACAATAAGAATTCCCATATGAGCTAGAAATACGAGAGACGTGTTGCTTTGCTCAGAAGCAGTTGAAGCCTTAAAGATGGACATGGCCGATATGTGAGCTCCCATGATATTGTGATTACCAATTCAAGGAAAGTAAGTGGAGGAGTGTGAAGAAGCAACTCGGACTACAACGAAATAGATCGAGCGGGAAAAGTTCTGTTCAAATGTTTAACCGAATCAAGATGGCCCGATCAAGTTAAAAACTCTCTATTTGGTCCAAAAATCAAATTCCATTCAGTTGCACTTTGGTCAAATTTGGCGTTGTTCCTGTCAGGTTTCCAGAAAACAATGTGGGAGTGCTCATTTTGTAAAATCTCATATTAGAACACTACTTATTATCGTGGAATTGGGGCAAAGGAAGTGTGTATACCAATCAATGCTCTACGAACATGTTACTATGAAAAGTCTCCTCGGAAACCTATGTCAAGAGGGGATGAAGTAGATACAAAGTTGGACTGATTTCACGCAATTCACAATATAAGGGTATAAGGGATGGATCACCAAACTACCTTAAGAAACAAAGTTGGATACTCATGTTATTTATAAAGAAAAAGGAACTCTCACGTGTTTTATAAGGGACAAAATGATCTTGTTAATTAGCAAGAGGAGCACATATAATAGTAATTTTTGGGTAGACATTAAGGAAAGATACGAACTTGGAGGACTGCACAACTCAATATTTTATGATGCATTGTAGATTAGGATTGTATTGATATTGATGTCGATATACTAATCATTTGGGGGCAGCACTCGAGAATCTTGAACTGCGTCGACTTAGTTTCAAGATAAGGAAATGGTAGGTAAAACTGAAAAGTGAAACAACAAAAAAATGGCACCCACTAAAATGAAAAACAAGTGAGAGACAGCAGCCGCAAGAGGGAAGGCTACTAACGAACAGCTTATAACTGGTGTCAATAGATTGTTCAGGTAAATCTATACCGCAAAAATTTTAGCCAAACTATTTGCAAGAGCTGGGAATATGAAAAGAAAAGCTGTTATGAGAAACATTTAAAAAAGAAAAAAGAAAAAAGGGGCACATCAGCTGCCTGTACTGAGTCGTGGATGTGGCGAATTCGTAGATCTGAGGCAAAAGGGCGAATTCATCATAAAGGCCGACTACTTTTGTAAAGTCTACCAGATGTTAGATGCCTGATATGGAAACATCGAGGGTTGTCCAAAAGAAAGGGGTGAATACAATTCCAATACCAGTATCTAACCCAGGTGTAATACTGCACGTGTTGAGGCCCTTGGGAAACTAACAACTTCTGTGAAAACTCTAGTAGCGCATCCGATGGACAATAATCCTTTGATGGACGACCAATATCACTAGAGAACATGTCCTTACTACCTACTCGCTGCAGAGTCTTCTCGGTAGAAATCTCCATTTTCTCCTGGACCTGTGCACTCTTGAGTAGAAATTCAATGAGCTCAATCACATCAGGCTCCAGTACATAACCATGTATCTTAACATGCTTAAGCTAGTGCTCGAGGCAGGGAAATGTGCCGTCCACTGAACTCCAGTAACTATAGCCATTGAACTCAAATGCAAGCTTCCACCCTGTTTCGGTAAGCTAGAAATTTAAAGCAACTTTTTAATCTCCGTCACTTCCAAATTTGAAAATTCCAATAAAATTTTACTGTTCAAGCATTTGTACCTTGGCTTTATTGTCATCTCTTCCAGGATAAACATAGATAGTGAGTGTCTCAAGAAAATGAGAGCTCCTCAGCAAGCTACAAATGCCAGCGACGTACTACTCTCTCAGATGCATTTGTAGTGTCACATGTTTCCAGGCAAAAGATGGGTATGGCTGATTTGTCAACTCCCACATAGTTAATACCTAATTTCAAAAGAGTTAATTGGACCGACATTAAATGAAATTAGTACTGGACATACATTGTGGATGCTCAAGAGCACATGTATGTATAGACTGACTGAAATGAATTGGTATGATATCATTGAATTCAGAGGATTGTCAGGAAATTCATCAAATTATGTAGAATATTAGAAAGACAAATCACAAGAGCATGGACATGCACATGTAAAATAGTGATAGATGTCACATTAAAATTGAAAACAAACAGGGACACGAGGAAGACAGGCACCTAATAAACTGTAGTTTTCGGTTACATGAGTGGGTTGTGGATAATAATAGTTTACAATTGATAAAAGTTCATAGGCCAGCAGATGCTAGGAAGGCCACCATATAAAAGTTTAGGCGGGCATAAATAAAAGAACCCAGCCTGAGTAAATGATATTTTCTTTTACTCTTCATCTAGGACATTACCCGATGAACTGAAGCATAAAAAAAGCAACAGAACAAAGAAGCTAAAGCAGAGGAACGGCACAGCCCCTGTCCATTTCAAGTAAGACCTATCCAAAATCAGTCGAAAATAATTAAATGATCTAGACACCCAGCAGCAGTCTGGACTCACAATATTCTCCAGGCGAAAATATTTTATAATCACCAAAGCAGAGGGATGTATGAACCACTGATAACATATCAGTCACCTTGACATAATCTAGACACCCAGCAATATCTAGAATCTTCAGATTTGGACAAATTAGCTCCAGATCCTCATAGTGCTTAATAATTAAATGTTTGATATCTGATTGTGTAAGATCAAGCTTCTCAAGACCTCCGCACCTCTCCAAATTTAACTCTTCAATAGATGGGCCACAACAGAATTTGGGCTCGTGGAGGCCATAACAATCTTCGAGAGACAATTCTTTCAGTAACGGGCTACCAGATAGTATGTCGGTCATTTTGTTGTCGGTTAAGTCAATTTTCTTCATAAACAATTTTCTAAGCGACCTTCGTTGGACCCGTCCCGCCACCGGTCTGACCACACAGGAAGCCAGCTTCAGCTCCACTAAAGATTAAGTAGGAATTAAAGAATACGTGGGAGCTCCTCCCTAGCACATCGCAAGAAGTCCAAATCGAGGAACTTAACCTTTCTCCTCGCTGCAAAACGAATCCATGTATCCAGTTTGTTCCACGTTCTTCTCCTCTCTGGAGTTACATAGTCCTCATTTTCAGAATCATAGGGGTCCACCTCAGATGCACAGTTTAAATTAAGACGGAACGAATCGATCGTGGGGCTCTCATGCAGAGTCAGCACGTGGTCGGTAAAATTCACGAATCTGTCGTCGACTTCGAAAGCAGTCTACAACTTTTGGCAGTCGTGGTAAGGACAGTGATCAAAAGACAAGTGGCGAGTAGAAGTCCAGAGGTGACGGAACCCCGGGACCATCACTGTCCTGACGGGGTCTCTCGTGAGCAAGAAGGACAGAATATGCAGGAGCACCGAGTCCGGCAGATTGCTAATCGCATCGCGTCCGTATCTCTGTCCATCTTCCTGGACGTTTCAACTCGACACGGCGTTGACCAACGAAACCCTAGCCGTCTTCCGAGCTCTTCTGTTCTTGAAGAAGGAGAAAGCGGATCAGCTTTTTGTAGAGATAGAGACCGACGGTAGATTTGTAGCGGAGCTCCTAAGCCGGAAAAGTAGGAAGCCCGTGGGCCCTACATCCTGTTGTGGATGATCGCAAGATGCCGCTGGCCAAGCCGAAGTCCGCTGATTCAAACTGGGTTGCCAAAGCTTATCGGCGGAAAATTCTTCTAAGTCCTCCCCACTCGATCACTAACCCACAGGGGCCTCTTTCGAATATCTTTTGTCCAGAAACTTTTCTATGTTTTGGTCTGTTTTTACTTGCGAATGAATGAATGGCCTCATTTTCGACAAAAAAAAAAAAAAAACAAAACTTGTTGATCTCCTGCAAGACCATCTCAACATATTGGACGTAAAAACCCCTCCCCCCCTCGAAACAAAGGTCTGTTGGGGAAAACTGGGACCCCAAAAGAGCAACGCAAAATGGGGTTCCCGAGAATGAAGCTACTCAGGAATTTCGACAAACAGTTGGTGGGGAACATGACGACAAATCAAGTTGACCTCCATGTTCGTCACTATAGTTCAGTCGCTGCACGGAGGAGAGTGATGTGAATCATGCGGGCATGGTTTGTTTCCGATCGAAGGAATTGGAGGAGGTAATCGAGATGTTAATGCCTTTGGGATCCCGAAGAAGAAAGCAAAAACGCTACGCTTCCTTCTTTACCAGCGGAGATATCAAAAGGTACCGAGGAAAGGCACATGAAAGAACACGTGTACTTGTACACCCATTAGACAATTTTCATATATGCGCCGTAGGGGGCAATTTTACCTTTGTTATCCATAAGCACGACCTAGCAGAAGCAACGGCAAGTGGACCGGATAATCTAAATGACGGTTTTGTTTCGCTCTGAAAGTTATTGGACGGTCTGATCTGTAAAACAATGTTGTTTTGTTCTAATCAGAAACTCCATTTGTTAGTAGGTAGGCACCGATGCCTCTTTTCTGCAACGAACTAGCAATTTAACAACATTCATATAGACGGCTAAGGTCACATAGTACAAAATTAGCACTCAAACCTAACCTTGAAGTGGTATAACCTAATTTACCATCACCTAAGAAACATCTAAATAAGTAAGTAAACAAGTCGATTGATTTTTCATTGATTATCAACAAAAATTATATGAATCCAAACGGCATGTTACTTACAAACCATGAAATATTTACATCCATTGAAGTTGCTGCAGTTTTTGTTTTTTCAAAGCAACTTCTATATGCATTGTGATTCGTTAGTGACTATTATCATTATTTCCACATAATTTTCATATGGTTTTGCAAGTTTCTTTCTCCTATTTATCATTGATCCTAATTTTCTGTTGTACATTGCAACGTTCTTCCAATGATGATAATTTTATAGCTATTGTGATTTGTCTGCTCCACTCATCACACATTTCTTTTTCTAATTGTAATTTTCCTCAAATAATAGTATGTTTTCTTATTTTCTTGCAAAGTTGGAGATCCTATTGCTCGTGACTTTCGACTAAACATAGTAATTTTCCTTCTTTGCAGGATTTAGGAGGCTTTTCTTGCTCATATGGTCGAGTTTCATATTCCATAGATCAGGTGTCGCTACTTCTCCCACGACATGAATTTGGTCCTTGCAAACCTTAGCTTGTATGCAGAAAAGAGCACAACTCTTCCCCCTCTTTTCTAGAATGAGCGATGTATGAGATTTGTTAAATATTCCCTTGAATCTATCACAGTTGTAGGAATCTCGAGATGTACTCCTTGCTCCATGCTCTGAGACAACAGGTTGTGGTTCAGAGAAGTCAAGGCACTTTTCCTCCACATCTCATACTCAAGCAAGCTAGATTTCGCTGCATCCAACTTCACTTTTTCCATTAGATGCTTATGGGATGAGAGGTGTCACTAATATCCCATATGGAAGCAAATTAAGGAAGAACGATGCTTGTAGCCCATCATTTATCGAGCATTGCAACTCTTTGAATTGATCCGCCATTGGAGTTCCCTCTTGATATTTCAAAGCGCCAAGCTTCTTGTTACAATAAGGCTTGTTGTTGCCCGATTTCCTCTCACACAACACTTGAAGTTTCTTCCAGAGTGTTTTTTTCTGGTCAAAGTTTCATTCTCCGCACGGAGAAAAACATTGTGATCCAACCAACCTAATGAAACCTATCTATTGCCTATTTAGCAACTACCACTGTTGAAGCATCTTGCCTTCCCATACATTATCAGGCTTAGCCTCATCACTCTCCACAGGACCATACATTTCCTTGCAATCGAGCAAATGAAGCATCTTGCCTTCCCATGTTCTGTAGTTGGCAGCAATTAGGGTGACCATTCTACTGATATTGTTGTAATTAAAAAGGTACGTCCATGATGGGGTGCGAGATATTATTGAAAGGGTATGAAGTGAGAGGTATAAAAACCTCTTAGAAGACAACCGTTGATGGTTGTTGTTGGCAGAGCATACAATCAGAAAATTCTCTCATTTGTTCGTTCCATTTCCATCAAAGGGATAAGGCGTTCCATTTCATTTTTACAAAAACAATTTGCATTTACGCCATGGAAATTGGGTGCTTTCCTCGTTATCGCATCCAGACCAACGTGAGGTAATATTGTTCGTATTTTATCGGCAATTCAACGTTCGTTTTGGGGCTCATTGTTGTTTGCGCATTGGATAAAGGTAAGTCGTCTTCCGCTGACTTGAATTCCAACATTGGTATCAGAGCCAGGTCATGATTTCTGCCTTGTTTTTCATCGATTTTTCTCATTTACCATTTGATATTGAGATCAAGAGATTGTATTCTACATTGTTTTTGATGTTTATTGGTCGGAATTGCGATATGAAAACTCGAATTCGAACCGAAGCGAAGAATGAGTTCGGGGTCGCGTACACCCGTACGGTTTTGGCCATTTTTCGAAATAATTTTTTGGCCAAAATTAATTTTTGAATATATAGGGTGAAAGAGCACGTCGAGACGAGTCCGGCGATGGGTCGAGCGCCACCAGACGACGCCGGACGCGCCCACACGCGCGGCCAGAAGCCGCTGCCCATGGGCGCCACGCGCCTAAAGCGCTGGCAAAGCCAGCGCGTGCGCCACACGCGCCGGTCAATGAACCGGTAGGTGCGCGTCACCTGCCGGTCGGCAAACTGACGCGTGATGACGTCTCCGTGACGTCACCCAACGGTCGGCAACCGTTGGGATGACGTCATCGCCAGCGGCAGTTGGCCGGCCAGTTACCGACCGGCGACCCGACCCGTGACCCGAACCGACCCGAGATCTGACCCGACCGCTGATCGGTCACCGGTCGGACCGGCCAGGAGCCATTTGGCTCGCTGGCGTGTACGCCACACGCGCCGTGCACTCAAGCGGCACGTGTGGGCGCGTGCGAGCTCCGATTGGAGCGTGGTCAGCGGTGTTTGGTTCGTATGAATGTTGTCTACACTGTGATATAATTATTTTATACTTTTGAATTTTATAAATGTATGAAAATGCGTAGGAAACCCTATGTACGCGTATTTTTGGGATTTAATGCATAGTTTATTCATTTGTAGCTTGTATTTTCTTGTGGTTTAGAAAATACAGTAGCTAGCTTGTGTGCAAATGATGTCATATATGCTGTGTAGAGCTTGGTTCGATGATATTATGTATATATTTTAATATACTTGCAATTTTCTAGTTGCTAAAAAATTCGGACAATGGTAGGAAATCCATTACATGTTGAATTGCGATTTTGATTATAGTTGAAGCATGATTGTTGTTTATACATTGGTTATTATCATGCTATGTTTTTGTGTTAAGGAAAAATGTAGAAATTACATAAGGTCATGTAATTATTTTTCCTAGTGGGAGTTCGTAGGTTGGTAGAATTTGAAAGAGTTTTCACCTAGAACTTAAAGTTTGCGCAAATTAAACTAATTAATGATGATAGAACAATTGTACATAGAAGTTAATTGGGAAGATAGTGAACTTTTGCCTCTGTGTCTTTTGTTGAATTATCATTAATTTAGTTTGTCTTTGCTGCAAATTAAATATGTGTGTTACTCTATAAAGTGTGCTAGTATTGATTCTGCGTTTATTATGTCAATGTGATAGAGCAATTAATTATGGCTTCAGCATTCAAGACCATTGTAGCTGACCTCAATAAGGGTGAGAAGCTGAACGGTGACAATTATGATATTTGGCACCGAAAGGTTCAGTACATCCTTGAGGAGCAAGAGGTTTTGGAAACTCTCAACCATATCATGGATGAACCTGAGTATGGAACTTCAGCTCAACACAGGAGAGATCTAGAAGCTTATCAAGCTTGGAAAAAGAAAAATAGTATTGCTCGCATCACGTTACTGAGTTGTATGCAAGATGATCTCATGTGTGAGTTTGAAAGTTATAATAAGGCTCAAGCTATGTGGGTTGCCTTGAAAGATAAGTTTGGGGGTACATCTGCCACTAAGCTGAGGAGACTCACCATCAAGTTTGACACATTCTGAAAGCGCCCAAATGTAACGATGAGGCAGCATCTTCGGGAGATGTCAAACATCATTCGTGAGTTGAAGTCGGCAGGTCACTCCCTTACTGATGAACAGCAAGTTCAGGCTGTTATAAGGCCTCTTCCTGACATTTGGGAGCATATGAAGATCAATATGATGCATAATGAGAACATCGTCACTTTTGATGATATTGCGAGTCATTTGGAATTAGAGGATGAGCGCCTAGAGGCTGCGAGATCCTCTACCCATGCTTATGTTGCTAAATCGAGTTCGCGCAAGGCTTCGGACTTCAAGCACAAGAGGAACCTTCAGTTCAACAACAAAGGGAAGAAGACTGATCAGGCACCAAAAAGGGCTAAGACCTTCCAACGCAAGAAGCGTGGTGGGAAGAAGGACAAGGCTAAGATGGAGTGCTATAATTGTGGCAAGATGGGTCATTTTGCTCATGAATGCACTGAGCCGAAAAAGGTACCCTATTACTCCATTACTTTGAGCAATGCTTTTGTTTCTAGTACTATAATGCTTGCTGAATCTCATCCAATATGGACTGTAGACTCAGGAACAACAGACCACGTAACTAGAGACTGAGAAGTATTTGTGGAGTATCATCGGATACAGCCTAGAAGAAGATGGATATATATTGGGAATAAATCAAGAGTTGAAGTGAAGGGTATCGGCACATGTAAATTAATCTTACGTGGTGGTCGAAACCTATTCCTGCATGATGTCCTTTATGCTCTAGATATTCGACGAAACTTGGTCTCTGTAGTTGTTCTTCTTAGCTTAGGTTGTGTATTGAATTTCCATGGTGATTGTGTTAACATTTTGTATGGAATAGTTTATTATGGTTCGGGTCATGTATCGAATGGTTTCATGGTGTTAGACATTGACTATGATCAGTACAATGTTAATGTCGATGGTTGTTTTTCTTTAATTGCATCTTCTAGTAATGTTGAGTTTGATGCAAATACTTGGCATGCTAGATTAGATCACATTGGATTGCAAAGAATGCAAAGATTAGCTAGAGAAGGCCTTTTAGGGTCACTCACTAATGTTAGTCTATCCGTATGTGAACATTGTCTAGCGGGAAAAGCAACTAGAAAACCATTCGGTAAAGGGACTAGAGCTGAATTTCCATTGCATCTCATACATTCTGACATTTGTGGTCCTTTGAATGTGAGGGCGAGGCATGGAGCCTTATATTTCATCACTTTCATAGATGATTTCACACGTTTCGGTTATGTCTTTCTAATCTCCCATAAGTCAGAAGCATTAGATTGCTTTAGACAATATATAGCGATGGTAAAGAATCAGTTGAACAAAACAATAAAGGCATTGAGAACCGATCGTGGACGTGAGTATCTATCGGAGCAATTCAAGGCTTTTTGTGAAGAAAATGGAATTGTACGACAATTGACTATTCCTGGTACTCCGCAACAAAATGGGGTACCTGAAAGAAGGAATAGAACCCTATTGGAAATGGTTAGGTCTATGATGGCGCAAACAAATTTACCTATCTCCTATTGGGAGATGCGTTATTAACTGCTGCCCATATACTTAACCGAGTGCCCTCAAAATTGGTCACTTCCACCCCTTATGAATTATGGACTGGTAGGAAACCGGACTTGAGTAGTCTACGTCCATGGGGATGTGCAGCTTATGTTCATGATTTTTCCCGTAAATATGACAAATTAGGACCTAGAAGGAAGAAATGTATATTTATAAGATATTCTTAATACTCCAAATGGTACGTGTTCATAGGTGAACAAGCTGATGGAAGTGTGACCGAAATGGAGTCACGAGATGTCACGTTCTTGGAGAATGATTTTCCTAGTAGAGGTGAGATTGATAAGGACTTCCAATTATATGAGATGGAAGATCCTAATAACACACTCACTGATGTTGTAGAGGGAAATAAAAATTCACCTCAACATGCAAGACCTAATGGGAGTGTTGCATCGCTTAACGAATTGAATTCAAGAGAAATTCAATTGCGTAAAAGTAATTGTAAAAGTATTCCCCATCGTCGTTTTGAGATTGAAGGGGAAGCATTTATGATTGCTCAAAAAGACGATGCCGAGCCTAAGACTGTTCAAGAGGCTCTCTCATCCTCTGATAAGGAAGAATGGAAAAAAGTTTTGGAAGATGAAATGGAGTCAATGAGGGCAAACCATGTCTGGGACTTGATTGATCTACCACCCAATCGTAAGGCCATTGGAAACAAATGGGTCTTCAAGATTAAGCGAATGGCGGATGAATCCATTGAAAAGTATAAGGCTCGCCTTGTGGCGAAAGGTTATACTCAACAAGGGGGTATAGATTATGAGGAAATATTTTCACCAGTTGTAAGGTTTGCCTCAATACGCCTTATTCTAGCCATCGTTGCATATTTGGACCTTGAATTACATCAGATGGATGTAAAGACGGCATTTCTCAATGGAGAATTAGATGAGGAAATCTATATGAAGCAACCAATAGGTTTCATAGCTAAATGTCAAGAGCATAAAGTTTGCAAGCTTCATTGCTCAATATATGGCCTAAAGCAATCATCTAGACAGTGGTATCTTCATTTTCATCGAGCCATAACCACTTTTGGTTTCACGATGATCGAGGAAGATCACTGTGTATATGTCAAGCGGTCCGAAGATAAATTTGTGATTTTATCACTTTATGTGGACGATATTCTATTGGCTGGAAATGACAAGGTTTTGGTTATCACCATAAAAGAATGGTTGTCCTCTAATTTTGAAATGAAGGACATGGGAGAAGCTGCTTATATATTAGGAGTTAAGATCGAAAGAGATCGATCAAGGAAACTCCTTACTTTATCATAAGAGTCTTATATTATGAAGATTCTTGAGCGTTTCAATATGCAGCATTGTAATCCCATTGATACCCCTGTCATGCAAGGTGAAGGCCTAAGTACTGAGATGTGTCCTAAGACTCTAGAAGAAATCAAAGTGATGGAAACTGTTCCTTACGCTAGTGCGGTCGGAAGTTTGATGTATGCTATGATGTCTACTAGACCCGACATATGTTATGCCGTGGGATTGGTGAGCCGATATCAATCAAATCCCGATCAAGCACACTGGAAAGCAGTGAAGAGGATCCTGAGATACTTGAAAGGCACCATGGACTATCGACTTTATTACCAAGGGAATGATTTACGCCTATTGGGTTATTCATATGCCGATTGGGGTGGAGACCTGGATGAGCGTAAATCGACTTCTGGATATGCGTTCTTGCTCAATGGAGGTGCGATTTCTTGGAATAGCAAGAAACAGACATGCACGGCCTTATCTACGATGGAGGCAGAATTTATTGCATGTTCTGCCGCAGTGCAAGAAGCAGTATGACTAAAACGTTTCTTAGAAAATTTAGCCATTGTCACTGAGATTCCAAGACCGGTTCTAGTTTATTGCGATGGTCAAGCAGCCATTGCCTATGTGAAGGATCCCAAGTATCATGGAAGGACAAAGCATATTGACATAAAGAACAACTTTATCAGAGATATTATAGCGTAGAAAGAAGTGATCCTACAATATATTTCAACCAATAGAATGGTTGCTGATCCATTTACGAAGGCTATTCCTAGAGACATATTCTTGACCCACAGGATGTTACTAGGATTGCGTAGAATGTGATATGTGTTATTATAAAGGATCATTGGTTTATGTATTTGTGAACATATATATTGTACTTGTTTGTTTATTAGTGACTTGATGTTTTTATCAATAAGTACAAATCCACTATAAGACTAGCACATACACACATATATTATTGAAAAATATGTCAGTAGGTAATGATTGGTTCACTCACACGAGCAATCGCCTCAAGTGCTATAGTTAGCACGTTGAGATGAGACATTATGTACAAATAAATGCTGAAGAGCAAGTTTGGTATATAAAATATGTCGCCTTGATTGGAGTCAAGATGAGGTTTGTGATTTGTTTATAACAAGACCGAACATGATAGTCCCACAATCATGTATGCCTGAAAGATGCCGGATGCGAGTACTTAATTGGGCGCTATAAAAAGCGAGTTGATATAGCACTTGGGCTAAACATGAGTACATGAGAAGCACATGACTATGTTTAGGCTAAGATCCGTATAGTGGATATATTTGATAAATGACATACGCTCTTATAGAAAGAGAAATCCACTATAGCATGTAATTCATACTACATGTGCATTATACGACCGACAAAGGAAGGTGAGTAAAATTATCCCTATTTACTCATCGTGTGAGCCATTGAGGTAATTTATAATTTACCTCAATTTTGTGCCCTATTTTATTTCTGACTATGTTCTC
Organism: Eucalyptus guilfoylei; assembly: GCA_016097605.1. NCBI lineage: Eukaryota > Viridiplantae > Streptophyta > Magnoliopsida > Myrtales > Myrtaceae > Eucalyptus > Eucalyptus guilfoylei. The sequence goes on along the minus strand of CM027862.1, from coordinate 34,010,879 downwards.
GAAGTGAAAGATCAATATTACTACTTTAGCATGTTATCGGCGGTCATAAATAGATATGGCCTTATGGGACATGTCTAGGAAAGCAGTTGTTTTGAAATGGAGAGAGACATGAGTGCGAAGAATACATCTATCACATGTATTTACTGGTCGACCAATTATATCGCCCTCTGTGATTGCGGATGTAATTGTAAATACATGGTGTTTTTTAGAATAGTCAAGTATAGCCTTTAAGGGATAGGTATACTTGGACTAATGTAACAAAATATGTCTGTGGCACTGTGAGACATCGATTGTTTATTTCTTTTTGGGGTTGTAGCCATTACGTCATCCCTAATAGGTGCATAATTTGAGCTCCCAAGTGCAGGTGTATTCACTGGTCGCACGGCTTATTTGCCAATATGAATTGTTTTGTAAAGTTGATGAATGTTGAATGCCTTATATTCTTGATAGAGAGCTATCAAGCCCATCATGTCCGAGTGGGAGATGTTGTAATTAAAAAGGTACGCCCATGATGGGGTGCGAGATATTATTGAAAGGGTATGAAGTGAGAGGTATAAAAACCTCTTAGAAGACAACCGTTGATGGTTGTTGTTGGCAGAGCATACGATCAGAAAATCCTCTCATTTGTTCGTTCCATTTCCATCAAAGGGATAAGGCATTCCATTTCATTTTTACAAAAACAATTTGCATTTACGCCGTGGAAATCGGGTGCTTTTCTCGTGATCGCATCCAGACCAACGTGAGGTAATATTGTTCGTGTTTCATCGGCAATTCAACGTTCGTTCCGGGGCTAATTGTTGTTTGCGCATTGGATAAAGGTAAGTCGTCTTCCGCCGACTTGAATTCCAACAGATATTCACATCCACACTTCACTGAGAAATCTTCACAAACACCTAGTGTTTGCCGAACATCGTCGCTCTCTCCATAATGCATGATATGGAGCACTGGGATTTATCTAATTCTGCACCACTAGTGACAATTCGTTTTGTGCCATAACTTAAAAGGTACTTGTTGAATGCAGAAAGAATCAGAATCTCAGATGAAGTATTCAGAAGCAGTGCGACCAAAGGAAGAGGAGGAAGGTATGGAGGAGGATGATAAGGAGGAGCCCGGAGAGGCTCTTGAGGGAATCTACAAAATTGTTATATATAGCTGGAAATTGAGACATGGAGCTGTGGGAGTCATGTTCGAGCATGGTGCATGCGACAACTTGAGTTTGCAAGCTACAGAGAGTTTGGTCAAGCCTTCGTGCTCAGCTCTACTAATGGTTTTAGCTGTTTATATTCTCTACTAATTGCATTGTGAATTCCCCGACAGTAAGTCCGTTGTAGGATTGACTGGCAATCACTAACGCAGTTGATGTCAGCCTTGCAACGGCAGCCATCTGTGAGTTCGTAAATAATTAAAATCACCGAGCACTTGGATCTCTGTTTACACTTCTGAGTAAATATACCTTTAGCAAAATGGCCAATTCAGTAAAGGATCACGGCACTAGCAATGGCAGTGCTTAGGGATTCGACGCAGAGACGTTGCTGGCTTTTTGATTGATCCATCTGCGCTCTCTCCACCTCTTTTGACTTGGAGGCTCAATTTCGAAGGCACTTTTTGCAGACTGAAAGAAACATGGGTCAATTCGAAGAGGAAGTGACGACGAACAATGGACAAAAGAGTAGTAGGTAGTGAAAGGGATTGAGAGATTTTCATTGTTGATGGACAAACCTGATTTGAAAAATGGTTCTTACCAGAGAGAAAAGCCATGGATGCTGATGATGATCGTGCTCTTCCTCCAACAGGCGATCAATTTCATGTAGGAGTACATAGAGCGAGACAGATAGCAGACTCCAGAAAACTAGAGTGAAAGAGAGAAAAAGCACGGAAATCCTTGATAAAAAGGTCCAAGATTGAGAGAATTTTACTTTCCTAGCTCAAGAAAAGGAGTAAGTGAGGTTATTAGTATTGTTTATTACGTATTAATCAAAGCAACGAATTATATATTGAGATGTCATCGGGCTCACGTCGAACAATAAGAAAAGTGAGATCATTCCAATATTTAATTTTATTTACGCCATATATCATCATTTACAAAATGAATTTTAGGTAATAATCTTTTTTTCCTAATTATTGGTTGAAGATGGGGACCCTCAATCTGAAAATTTGAGCAGCCATATTTGCTGGTTTAATAAGGTATAGCTGCAAGTCCTGTGCAGGTGCAATGTTGAGGCACCTCCGATTTCCTCAGCAACCGCGGGCGAGGGATCATTTCAAGTGAATGGGTTTTGGTTAAAATCGAATGTGGGATCAATTCAGTTTGTGTCTCTACATGTTACTACTTTTCTAATCCCATCACTTTCCTTATAGGGAGGGTGCTACAAGCGGTGTCGTGATTGCCTTTTAAAGCATCGGACCAAATAAACGAGCTACGACTATTGAAAGGCAATGAGTATCATACTTAATTGAGTATTTCTCATATGGTATAATGTGCCATTTGATTAAATTCAAATCGATAGTTTTTCCTATAATGAAAAATCCGTTTTAAAAAGCTAGTGTTATGCAAAAGGGCGGAAGCATGAAACAAGTACAAACAATATTTGAAACAAGAAGGGGCAAAGTTAAAGGAAGAAAATTCCAGATTGAAGAGAATATTGGTCATGTTGAGTGTTCCCAGTTATTTTAACTCTCATGTGTGGGAGGGTTAAAGGAAAGATGTGTTGAGTCCACCATAAACTATGGTAGTAGACATTGTTTTGTGTTTAGGCATGAATGAGCTGTTGTAATACCTATTTTCTAATAGTGGACATGTTTTGCACAAATGAAATTCAGTGAGCATTCCGCACATATTACTGGACTTGCATCCATGCGACTTGCAGGTTCTTCTATGTCAGACCAGACTGAGCCTAAGTTTTGGAAACTGGTATAGTGAAAGCTTGGACTGTGCCAAAAAAATGAGTATTTTGCACAAATTACGGGGCTTGCAACGGCAAATGTTCTATAGACAATCTAGCATGACATCATCTAATTTGGTATAACTAGGAGGATAAGGCCAAGCAAGCAATATTTGTGTTAAGCAATGGAGCAGAGAAAGCAGAAAACATATTTCATTGCAATAAGAGAGATCACAAAAGATAATCATGTTAGTTGCTGAAAGCAACACAGTTGCAAGCAATACATCATAACTCTATTATCAATCCAACCATACTAGTTCACTGACCCCAGAATTCACACCAGAAAAAAAAAAGAAAAAAAAGAAAAAAAAAGCCACACTACTTTATTGATCGCACAATCCAGTGAAACACCCCAAGTGACTATCAATGCAGATGCATGATGTCACTTGTTCCTCCAGTTGGGCCTCTCCTAAGCCTGGCACTTCTTCTTATAGGATTGACTTGCTTGCTGTCGTTCTTTTTCTTTTTTCTTGATGGGCCTGCTGCTTCAACGGGAAGTGCTGCTGCTTCAACTGGTGGTTGTTTTTTTGCTGCTTGTCTTGTTGTCCTTCTTGTAACTTGCTGGGGATTGCCACTCTGTTGGCCACAAGTTGATTTCTTAGTTGTGGTGTTGGTGTGGCTTGCATGATCATCATCTCTTTGCCTCTGCCCTGTTTAGCACTTGTACTCTTAAGTTGATATGACTAGATATCACATTGAACCAAAAAAGCCACTGAAAACTAAAATTCAAACAAAACCACTACTTACAGTCTCATCAACACGAGTCAACATAGTCTCACCAGCAGCCCCAGCAATAGTATCCCAACACAAACAGATTATAAAAAAAACGAGGGCAACACTCGTAGAGGGATCACAATAATATTTCTACTTTTAGACTATTCTTAGGCTATTTCTTCTGGTTATTGTGAAAAAATTGAATACACTTGACTTCAATGTACACCTAACATAAGCGCTCTTTATCGTTCCTGTTGCAAATCTCAAGGTAGCTAATCTCTCCTCTAGAGTTTGATGACGTCGAGTGGAAATTGAGGATTGTGATGGTAAACTAGGGTTCGAATCGAGGAAATTGGGGATTCTAATGGAAAAAGAGGTTTTCTTTTCAACGAATTGGGGGAGTTGATTTGGGGATTATTGTAGCTTACCTGATTTTTTTTGGTGATACGTCACACACGTTTTTCCAAACAAAATGGCATTGTTTTAATTGACATTTTCCATGTCAGATCGTTGACGGTGTGTTAGGATGGTAATGACTGAACCATTCAAAGTCAACAATCTTAGGCAAAAATTAGTCGGAAGGGCTATATTAAAATTTCATGCAATGATTTAGAACTACATTGGAACTATTGGAAGATTTAGGACTACATCGGAATCCACACAATAGATTTAGGACCAAAACTGTAATTTGCCAAAATCTATATCCAGTTTCATTCCTCTTTCTATTATTTATGTTATTACTTTAGTAAACTTCAATTCTTCTTCTTATTTTCACTTTAATTACACGTGGTACTTCATGTACTACTATCCTCTAATTTTGATTATTTATTTCAGTTAAAATACTAAAATATATTCAATTGTTTTGCATTTTGTAACTAAAAAGGAGTTTTATTTTCTACTTTTTGAATGAGAAATCCATAACCATGTGACACGTTGTTTCAAATTAGTTTATGAAAGTCTTGATATTTTTGTATTCTTCCTTATTCTAAAGTAATATACTTCGAAATTAAATAGTCTCTTTTCATCATAAGTCACAGTCATCAGTGAAATAATATGTTCACTTGTTCAAAATTACATCCTAACTCAATATATGACTATTATTTTCAAGCAGTAGATGCTTTAATTTACTTTGACATAATTATGTAGTATGAAAAGACGGGAATCCTGCATGGTGGTAATATGCTATAGAACTAAAAACGCATAGTCAACTAGTCAAGCTCACTGTTGAACAAAAGTAGAAAGGTGGTCAAGCCCACTGTATACACATGCATTGGCAAAACCGCAAACAAATGTGTAACACAGTTATTGCTTAATCTGCAAGTGGATGGATTAGCCCTATATTAAATTGCATAGATAGTTTAACAAAAATAATAAAGAAAAAGGCAAAACAAATGATCCAATTACGTTTACTCGAGAGGAAAATAACAAATTCATAGGAGATAAATGATCATGATATTAAATATATATGCCACGAATTATCTATCTTCATCATTAGTTTTCCCATGTGACAACATTTGGTAGGATCTAATGAGTTCTTGTGCTTTTTTTAGCTTTAGTACAACTATGAATTGGACATTAATTTCTCGATAGCGCATTAATGAAATAATAGAATCAAATAGTCCATAAGCACTTTTATTATATGTACGATATTTAATTTGGGCATTAATCATGCTCATTGCAAATTTAAAAAATAAATAGTGGACAAAGAAATCATATAATGTTTTTGAAATCAATAATTTGTGATCTATTATCTAGCATATCATCGGTGAAAGCAATTTTGACGAAGTAAGACATAGATAGACAATATTAGTTCGCTGGCAATATTATAGAACTAAGACTATCTCACACCAAAAAGGTGAGTAGAGAGATAAATGACTAAAGCAATGAAACAAATCAGCCACCTAAGAAATTAACAGCGCAACAAACGAAAAATGGCAACTTTTTAAAGGGCGGATATTTGTGTGGCTACGGAAAGGAAGAGATTTGGCCTAAAAAGGAATTAAACTAAAATCCCATGACGAAGAAGATATCGTACCTTCTTTAATGTATTCAGAAAATCTCCTCTCCGCAGCCCTTTGGAGTTATTGTCTTCTCATCTCTAGATTCTTCGTGAAGCTCCACCTGGTTTTTAACAGTGTCTAAATTTTTTTCTGCAATTGACGTCGTAGCCTCAAAGCGTTCGGCATTGCCCATCTCTAACTCGAAATGATCAACGTAGGAGGCGCCATGAGCTTCGCTTTCGCCACCCACAGGTGCAGAGTTTGAGTCTTCATTCGGCCATGAAACGTCCACCTTAGCCCCATCCTCATCGGAATACACGTTAGTCTTCATTCTCCGCTCCTTCTTTAACATCTTCATCATCTCATCATCGTATTCTCCCTCCCACTCACTGTCTACCCCTCCCTCAACGAGCAAATGAATTAATGATCTTTTTCCAGATGCGTATCCCAACATCGTATTCACATCCTCATCACTCTCGATCTCATCTTGATCTTCACAAGCAATCTGGTGCCACATATTATCCATACGAAAGCCGAAATTTTTCACATCAGCAATCAATCCTTCATATGTCACTGAACTGGGGTCGACAACTTCCTTTTCTCTCTCTATTCCACCAATACACCCATACCATTCCGAGGGTTCACTGGACTTCTTTCCTCCAAGGTGGAATCGGATTGTGAAGGAAATCGGTGACGGAACAAGATCAACAAAGGATGTGGAATCAGAGTCTGAGTCTGAGTCTGAGTCAAAGTCTGAACGTGAAACGCCCCACCACTTAGGCTCATCCTCATCAGAATGCACGTCAGTCTTCATTCTCCGTTCGTCCCTTAGCATCTCCATCATCTCATCATCGTACTCTCCCTCCCACTCGCTGTGGACCCATCCCTCAACAGACAAATGAATTAAGTATCCCCTTCCAGAGGAGTGTTTCAACATTCTATTCACTTCCTCGTCACTTTTGATCTCCATGAACGGAACATGATTCTTGTACCACATTCTCTTCAAACCAAAGCCGAAATTTTTCACGTCAGCAACCAATCCTTCATATGTCAATGAATAGGGGTCGACACCTTCCTTTTCTCTCTCTATTCCACCAACAAACTCGAACCTCTCACTGGACTTCTTTACTCCAAGGTGGAATCGGATTGTGAAGGATATCTGTGACGTAACAAGTTTAACGGGAGAGCCAAACAACATATTTATTGGATATACGCTAAACCTTTTTCATATTTACCCAAAATCCAATCGGCACAAATATAAGTTAATGGATTTGGGAACAGTAATTATTCACTTTCTCACTAGCCATTAAATCAAGGGTAGATGAGGTCGCTTGTGAAACATTTTCTTTATACTGCTATAATAATTCAAAAATGGCATCAATAGAAATATTTTTATTTTTCTTTTTGAATATTATGGTGCATTTTAGCTTGACTAATTCCTATCGATACACATAAACTACCGAATCTACGAACTTAAAAAACTAAAACCACATCTTGTCAGGTGTCACTCCTAAGATTACTTTGTATATATATATATATATATATTTGTTGGTTCTACTCTATTCCTATTCTAACACTCACTCTCAGACTTTTATTATGCCTCCTTGCAGGGCGTAGGAGTCGAAACCCACTCCTGAAACTAAATCGTCCCCACCCCAATCCCTGAGAAGGTGGGAATTCGAACCCCTCACCTCCCCCTTCCAAGTTAGAAGGGTGGCCACTGGGACAAACCCCAATGATTGATTACTTTGTATATGGATGCTAAAAAATTGTAGTTAAGATGGTACGATAATTGAAATTTCATTAAATGGCCGATACATGAGATAGTCTTTTGCACTTCATTGCATAAAATTATTTGTAACTTAATAAATGGTACAATGATGTCAAAAGATTGTCTTTGGTACATGAATGCTAGATTTAGTGAAGTAATGTATTTACTTTTAGTCACTTAATGGTAGGCTAGAGTGGGTCGATATTATTTATTTTGTTTTTATTTCCTATTTGTAGATTACCTTACATGTAGGGTGCCTTCTTAATGTCTAAATCTGCTCGCACTCACAGGCGCCAATCATTAAAATGTTACTGACGATTTATTTCTAGCTCGTGTCTTTTCATTAAACCCAGCGACTTGAAAGGGTTATTATGCTTCTTTCTTACTTGTTCCTTCTATCAATCACTCTTTTCAATTCCCATCCTTTTGCAAAATAATTATAAAAAAAAAATAGTAGACAAAAAACATTATATGATGCTTTTGAAATCTATAATTGGTGATCGATTATCTAATTTCTTGTCTATGAAAGCAATTTTGATGATCAATATTTAAAGAATGATGAAATGAGTTTACTAGCAATATTAAAAAATTAAAACGACCCAATACCAAAAAGGCAAGTAGAGATAAGTGACTAAGATAGAAAAAATAATATGCAACCTAAGTAATTAAAGTACAACACAAAATGGGAACCACAAAAAAGCGAGGAAAGATTGCTTTAGGAACCGCAGATATTCAGCATTAGAAAACGACGGAAATAAATTAGCCACCTAAGAAATTACAATGCAACGAAAAAATGGCAACTTTAAAAGGGCAGATATTGTGTGGGTAAAGAAAGGAGGATATTTGACCTAAAAAGGAATTAAACAAAAGTCCCACACATTGATGAAGAAGATGTCGCACCTTTTTTGATGTATCCAAAAGAACCTCCTCTCTGTAACGCTTCAAAGGCATTCCCCTTTCAGAATATTTGATAGAGTACCCACACTCACTTATATAGAGGTTGCAATTATCTGGTATTTTTGTGCAAGATGCATCGATCAACCTTCTCAATGACCAGCACTCTGCGACACGTAAGGTTTCTAAAGACTCTAACTCGTCAAGGCCCTCAATATCAATAACTTTGCAATTTCCAATTACCAAATTCTTCAGGTTCTTCAAGTATTGTAACCCACTTATTCTTGTTAGAGATTTGCAATGATGGACGGACAAGTATTTCAATGATTCCGAAAGATCTACAACTCGTAGCTCAACTAGCTCAGGACAAATTAACACATCCATGTCCCGTAGCTTCCTTAATTCCGAAGAAATGGATAATCTCTTAAGCCGTTTACATTTGCAAATAATTGACTCCAGTTGCAGAAGTCCATCGAGGGAAATGTCTTCTGCTTCACATGAAAAGATATGTAGAGTCGACAAATTTCTCAAACTCCAACATGAGGACGGAAGCAGGGCGAGGGGTTTTAAGTCCATGCGTGTCAAAAGAAGCTCTTTTAGAAGAGAAAGAGAAGCTAACTCTGGAGGTACAGGAACGTTTAGCAAATCTAACTCTAGCCGTTTCAATTTAGATAAATTCCCAATCCATCTTATGTCGCATCCTGGGAATAGCTTTGGTGTGCGATAATTGGGATCGCCATCACTTAGTACCAATTCAACCAAATTAGTCAGTTTCGACAGATTAGGGACTGAGTGCAATGATAAGGATCGAAAAAATAGATAGTTCAAACTTGTAGGAAGCTCTGTAACTCTTGAATCTCATTACAATCGGTTAAGTCTAGGGTTTGGAGATGATGAAGCTTGTTGATTGTCCTTGGAATTCTGCCAATACCGGTTTCCCTTAAATTTAGGATTCTTAAACGTGTCTGTTCTCCAACAAGAATTTCTCCTTTCATTCCATTATGCCTAGAGAGATCTAGCTCTTCCAGATTTACCAAAGTGCTGATGCCACTAGGTAATTGCCAATCATGATACTCACTGAATTGTACTGAGCTAAGTGGAAAGCGCAAGATCTGTAATGATTTTAACTGTCCAATGAAGTTGGGAAGTTCTCTTAATTTCGGGCTTGTCAGGAGAAAAATTCTCAAGTTTTAGACTATAAACATTTAAATTTTGACATTCTAATGGAATTTATAAGTTTGACAATGTGCATACCTGATAAGTCTAACTCCATCAATGAGGTCAAATTCCCAAGTGAGCTTGGAAGTTCGCTCAAATGTATACAATCTGATAAGGATAAACACTTGAGCTTCACGAGTGCCCCCACTTCTTCTGGTAAATCCGTAAAATTGATGCACCCTTCGATCTTTAATTCAATCAACGACTGTAGATCTCCAATGAAGCTTCAATTCTCTTTAGCTTGTCGCAATCATCAAGAGTCAATCTCTCTAAAGATGAGCATCTAGAGATGTCTGGGATTGTTGTTATGCCAAAACACGAAGAAATAGATAGGACTTTCAATTTATGTGCTCTCTGTGAAAATATATGACATGTCAAGTGTAAGAACCATCGCATTTTACACAAAGGGAGCTATTAGAGTAGAATTTAAAACATGTAATTTACCTTGATCAAGTCCCATGCTTTTGAATCATCCTTGAAGTCAATCCCATTAAGTTTACAAACAACAAGCCGATCAAAATACAAATTGTCCGCCCTAAAATCCAAATTGAAGTTGCTATTGGTACGATACTTCTCAAAGCGATTATAATACCAAGAGAACCATCTCAAATTTGAACGACATGTAAAGTTCCCAGCAAAAGTTCCCCTTTTTAAATTGAGGATTCTTAGGTTTGGTAACCTTTCAAAGTCTTCATTTCTAATTTCTATGGGGGGACCATCTCTAAATAACTCAAGTGCTTGAACCTTGTGCTTCACCTGCAAATGAAATTTTGTAATGATGTGAAGAAGTTTGTCAACTTCCAACCACTATGTTTTATGACTCAAATGGGCGGGAAAAAATTAATAAAGGTCCTAAACAAAAAGGGGAATTCTTACTTACCTCTTTGGTGCTTATCATTTGAAGGGCCTCCTCTGCAATCCACAATCTACTCTGCTTTCCATAGTCCTCTTGATTGTCTTTGCGAACAATTTGCCTCCTCAATGCTATAAGTTGATCATGCATCCAAAAGTTATCATTGTCTAATATCCTTATCAAGCACCTATCGATAAGGACTTCTATTTCCTCCTTTTGGATAAAATTGACAATCAGTCCACATGTAAATTGCATTGGTCTTATTCTCATTGAAAAAGAAGCACGCTATATCTAGAAAAATTTGTTTATGATAATTTTCTAGGTCATCATAGCTAATCCTCAACTTCTCCAGAATCTATTTCTCAAGAACATTCCTTAACTTTTCTAATGTCTCTTCCCAAATTTCTTGGTCTTTCCCATTGAGCATTGAACCTATCACTTCAATGGCCAAAGGAAGCCCTCTCGTACTTGAGACAATGTCACTTGAAAGCTGATGATGATAATCATCAAAAGGAAAGTTTTCACTAAAGGCATGCCGACCAAAAAGCTGAATGGCCAACATCCATCTTTAGCATCTCATATCGTCGAGTTTCACCTTTAAATCCCTCGACTTTTAGAACAGATGTGTCTCTTGTTGTAATGATTATCCTAGATCCTCGATATAATTTGGAATTCCCTAATAGATTCTTAATGGGCACTCCCTTATCAACATCATCCAAAACCATGAGGACCTTCTTCTTGCTAAGCGTTCTCCAATCCTTCTCATTCCTTCTTCGCTATTCTTGAATTTTCGTGCAGTTTTAGAAACACCAATGTCAGATAGTAATTGCTTTTGCAATGAGACTATGCCCTCCTTAGTTGACCTTTCACGAATGCCCTCAATGAAGCTACAACACTTCCCAAAGTGGCAACATAATTGATTATAGACGACCATGGCAATAGTTGTTTTACCGATGCCACCCATTCCATAAATTCCAATGAGCTGCACATCATCGCAATTGACATCTAATAACTTTGTCAACTCTTTTACCCGATCATCAAGTCCAACTAAATGTACAGTTACTAATTTTTGTTTTATCTTCAGCTTCTTTAAAACCTCTGTAACAATTGATGTGACAATCAATGCTTGGCTGCAAGGCACAAAAGCGCTTTAATCAGTTACTAGATTAAATTCATACCCACACATCATATGTGAGATTGTCAAAATCTTAACCTGAAAAGATTTGAAGTACATCCGATATCTAAGTACAAAGAATAATCATTATCGGCTAATTTAGTAGAATTCACTTGATATGTTTTTCATCTATGAATATATAAATTTTTAAAGACTACAGTATTGACTCACACGATGGCCACAGTTACCAAGTGTCTACCATATCATGGATAAGCAAAATTTCAGCATTTATAGCTAGGCCTAGACAAAAACTCTGCAAACGTAAAAGAAGCATCATAAGCCCCGAGATAATGTAGACAAATGCAACATCCCCTATTGAACATTGAAGTTTGGTTGACAAAAAATATAATCGTGAAAAAAAAAAGCCCAAAAAATATTTGTATTGGCTTAACTTATGCATGTAAGCCTTCGATGGATCTGATTATGATGGCATTTATGTCACATTCAGATTTGTTTAAAATTGAACTCAAGAGACCCGACTCTCGTGGGGTTCGGTTGATGGTTAGTGAATGAAGATATGTATGGATTAGGTGCATAACAAACGTCTGATTCTCCACACCATCAAGTGGGTACATTCCTATGTTTGGACCACCTACCAAGGAGGCTTTGGCTTGCATCCTACCTAGTCATAGAGTTAGTAGCATAAGTCATAATTTCGTAATTTACCTATCTAAGGTGGACTTCTTTGTCAATATTAAAACAAAATGGAGCGGCTCTGTCTGTTTCCTTTCCAATAACTCCATCTTTTGGTTAAAAATCCGGAATTCTAGAGCGGCATGTCGGTCACATACGCAAAACCCCACATAAGAGATTGCCCACTTTAAAACATTATGCAAGAACAGCTCATTTACCTTGGAGAAGCTAATGGGCGCCCACATGCTATAAAGGCACACAATTGTTTTGTTAATATAAAATGTGTTACATTTAGATTTATCAACTGAACAGCCAAATTATGTGTTGTTATCGATGAAGCATATTAAGCTGTTAATATAGAGGCATGCCAGGCCACGACACTGCCACGTTGGGCCCCATTTTTTCTTTTTTTGGTGGACAGGAGGAACTAGCTTGCAGCCGACAGCCGCGGTAAACCCCCTGGTGACGCTAGCACAGGACCCACCACCACGGCGTCACTCTTAATACACCTAGCTACTCCTGCCAGCCCCCTTGCTATGCAAGGGATTCGAACCTCTCCCCTCTCTCACAAAAGATCACTGAGGCCTACCCAGCGAAACCACCACGGCCGGTGGTTGGGGCCCCATTATTCATCTCTACCTTTTATTACTTTGGATTAGATTATATGTCCCGGGTGATTAATGTTTCAAGGCTTATTAGTTTGCCTGATACAACCCTTAAGAAAGGTGAAAAGGCAAATAATAATAAATCCCTAAAACCATTTTCCACGCACTTCTACTCACATCTCCATATTTTGACAATATGCAAATCGTATCCCCAATTTTTACGTTTTCTTTTTAAAATTGCATATTTTGCCCTAGCTTTCTTATAAAAAAGGATCCTCACCACTCTTCCGAACTCCCAAAACCCCCTACACCGCATGTCCCTTCTCTCTCACCCCTCTATGTGCGCAGCTACACCCCTCGAAGGCCCCTGTGTGGTCGCCGACCTCTATCAGAGGTCGACGACAGTCATCGCCCCAGGCCTGGTCCAGATCAAGGTTGCCCAGCCTCGAGTTGGACCTCCCATGAGCTCTGCAGAGCTCGAATCGAGATGGCAGCCCCGTCATTCTTTATATTTTCTCAAAATGCTCTTGCTTCTATTGAATATTTAAACATGATTTCCCTTCACCGAATCTCAATTTTCTTGTACATTTGGTGTTTCTTGAGCACATAGAAATGTGTAAACAAGTCAGCACCGGATGCCGTTTCTGATTTTTTCCATCTTTTCCCTGTTAATGGGAAATGGAAACTGATATGAATGCAAAATCTGAAGTTGATTTTGGTAATCATCCCAAATAATAAATGCAAATGGGTGCTCTTGAATATTTCCTAGTCTTATGCGTGAAGGGGAAAAATGGTTAACAGGAATATGGAGGTCCATGTCATTGAAATTATTGACATCACGGGCAGGGAAGGTGTTAAAAAGCAGAGGATGTAAAGTTGAATGAGTGCGGGGCTAGTTTTCACTATATTCCCTAATAAAAACAAAGAATAAAAGAAATCATTCGACGGGCCAACGTTGTATCCTCTAAAATAGCAACAAGAAAAAGTGAACCGAAGAAGATATAAGTAGGGATCCTAAAAGAGTTTTACCTTGATGTCACGTTCCATCCCTTGATTTTACCTACCGCTGCAAGAGCTGCTCTCCATGCCTCGACTTCGTTGGGAAACGTCCTCTCATGTTCCGATAAAGCATTGCTATTTATCGGCATTTTAAGTTTAACATCGTCAGGTTCCACATTGAGAAAAATGGGAAAGATACACTTTTCATCCTCTGATTTAGACACGTTGTCCACTATATGCGCAAGCTCCCGAAGGCACCATTTACTGGAAGCATAAGTCCGAGAGAAGATGTGTATGTAGATTACGGAGTTATTCATAGCACTTAATAGGTTCTCACCAATTACTTCGCCAACGCGAAGTTCATCATCATCCCTGAACACACGGACTCCAACATCTAACAAGCCATTATAAAGGAAGTCTGTGAATTCATGACGAGTGTCAGGCCCTCTGAAACTCAAGAACACTTGGTACTCATTTCCTGATGCTGGTGCAGCAGAATCACTGGTTCCAGCCTCTGAGTTTGCCATAGTTAGGAACCTTATTAATTTCCAGATATCTCTCTTTCCTGAAGAGAAAATGAGGTTAGTGTAGCGTGGCCTAGCTAAGAAATGAGCTAAGATATCGGATATGAACTAGGCAAATGAGTACTGATACCTTAAACTTGGCCAGCTCAGTTTAAAATCAAATTTACTCGTATATTTCTAATCTAACGTTCTGCATTAGCAAGTAGACACCGGTGAAGGGGGAAGAGAGAGAGAGAGAGAGAGAGAGAGAGAGAGAGATTTTGGAGGATAGCAAAGGGAGAGAGGGATGAGGCATGTGACCATGGGGAGTCGGTGCATATAAAGCGTCATGCGTTCTTTTTTTTAATTATGGTGGATAAAAAAGGTTCTGTGTATCAATGGCAAATCAAAAGAAAAAAACAAAAAAGAGAGAGAGAGAGGGTGGGGTGCTATTGTAGTCCTTAATTTTGAGTTGCTTCTTGATTTTGCCATTGACATTGTGAAACACAATGTGAAATACGAAGTTGCTAAAATATAGGATAGGGTTCATTAGGTGGTAACTTTAACAATAATAAATAAATCAACACTTATTTTTATCAACAAACAAACTCTAGCAACAGTAGATGCTCTCACAATTTTTTTTTGGCAATATATTGAATATCAGGCCCCTTAAAGACTTATTTGGCATTCCAAAGTTTTTTAAACCCAAACACAAGAAATAAATGAAAGAAAAATCACCACAGAGTCTACAGAAATCAGATAATGTGTTCAGGTGGAGAACAAAAACTGAACCAACCACCCCTAAAAATCCCAACAAAATCACCATGTATCCCATATACAGCCAAGTCTTAAACTTAACATTGTCAAAAATATGGGAGAATACTTTTACTCCCCTTCGATTTCGACATGTTGTCACCATAACATGTACAAGCTGACATTATTCGTATAAATCGGAAAAGTAAGCAATTAACATTTAGTTCAACATGAAAAAAAAATTCATATATTTTACCAAAAGATAGAAAACAATTCCAATGTTATTGAGGATTAAAAGGGATTTGTCAGCCACAACCAGGTGCAAGCAAGCGAGATATAGAGAGGGGAGGGGGTGGAGATGAGTGGTCAACCCAACCTAGTGATAAGGATAAGCGGTTTCTAAGTTCCTTATAGGTTCCACCTAGAACCTATTCTTGGGTATAGATTCCTTATTTTTTTGAAACCTAAAACCTACCCGTCAAAACCTAAAACCTACCCTATTATAGGTTCTAGGATCTAACGGGCTCATTTTTTTTTTTTTTTTTTTTTTTTTTTGGTTTCATTTTTAGTCAAGCAAAACGAAAATTCACGCAACAATAAAAATTAAAGCTTCTTATTGATTCAGTCAACCAAATAAAGAACCTCTAGGGCGTTTTTGGTTTATGGAGTACTAAACAAGGTTGTCATTCACCAAAGAGAATAACAAAAACTAGTTTTCCTGGCATTACGGTTCAAATAAATACCATTAAAATGAGAAGTGATGATAGTCTTGAAAGATATTGTTAATTTTCACCTATAAGATTCTAAAACAAAAGTACTGGCTAATGAGGAGAAAATAACAAGACAAAGTATAATAAACAAAACATTACCAAAACGATAGGCAAGTCCTACTCATGGAAAGGTAGTGTCCTCCTTAACCAACTGGTTTGATGTTATACATTATACTTACACAATAGAATTCACAAGGGACTAGCATGTTGATCAAGAAAATATCAAGGACCACAAACAAAATCGGATGCAGGAAAAAGGAAAGAAAGATGGCAGCAAAAAGTAAGCCTGCAGGAGAACTAAATAGCTTTTGGGGCACCTTCCAACAAGCATCCATCAAGTGGACTGATATCCTAATCCATTGAAAATAGTTTGGACACCATGAACAACAAAGATACTTGGGATACTAGGGAATGTTCTCTTGATATGTCAACTTCACATATGCACAACATCATTAGAAATTTCAACATAAAGATCGAACATTTACAAAATAGCAAAACAAATTTCAAGCCAATGTAGCATTTTCTTGCATCTAATACACCACCTATAGCATGAAAATGATTTCATCCCAGAAAATCAAGTGCAATCGGGACAAATTGTGCCTTGGGACAGAGGTGAATCCAGCCCACAAAACCAGCCAAACAACAATCAGAAAGGAAAGGGAAAATGAAAACTCAGAGGAAATCTACTCAGTAATGCATGACAAGCAAATGACCGAGATCCTTCCATCTCTTATCCTAGCTCTTGCCCAAATCAGGGAGCTTCACTCGAATAGTCAGTTGCTCAAGATCACCAGATTTTGAGCAGATAACCACATAGACCATTACCCCAAGGTTCTAGAAATTAGTTGCTCAAATTGCCCAGATAGCACCCATTAAGGAAGTACCCATTCGAGCTCAACGTTGGTCATTCATCATGAATTCAAAAACATCCAAATACCAGCAATCGTGCAGTCAATCATCTTAAGAAAGCAACATATCCGATTGAGCCTATTAACGAAAGCCCTAGACCAATCGTAACCAAGCAGCGAGCTAAAGAAGGCATTTGATCCCGAGCACTCAGAACCAATCGAAACGCAAAATCAGCAGCAACAAACGCCAGCGACATACACAACCAGTCTCGAGCCGATTCGAAAAAAAAAAAAAAAGCACATGCGTAATTGTACGCACACGCACATTCAGCAATCGAATAAAGCACGAAATCGAGCAGATCCAGCAACAAGCTTACCTGCTGGATGATGGTTGCTGTAGTGAGAAAGAGAGAGAGGGGGCGCAGGTAACGCAATTTTCCTGGTTTTGGTCTGAGGAGGGAGAGGAATTAATGGAGGTGGAGGTCGATCTTAAAAAAGACAAGAAAGCGTGGGGAATAAAAGAAGAAGAAGAAGAAGAAGAAGAAGATGGAGAAGGGCTTAAATTTCCAGTCCCACTTGGTCGCTCGCTCACTGCGACTCGGTGAGTGGGAGTGTGAGTTAGGACTCACTGTAACTTCACTAAACTCCTCGGATCTTACTCTTAGCAGCGGCTGGCAGTGGTGACAGCAAAACGAAGGGCTCGGCGTGACAGCAACGATGGAGAAGTGGAAACTAAATGAGTCAGAGAAGCAGCGTGACAGAGATGAGATGCAGTGTCGCACAAGGACTCAACGTCGTGCAAGGAGAGACAGAGGTGAAAGTGGAGAGAAATGGAATTGAGTTGGGAACGGGAGAGTATAATTATATAATCAGGGATTCAGGGTTTCCGGTCCGGTTCCCTTCCCGGTTCAAGTTCTCAGTTTGGTTTCTATAAAACCAAACCGGATCGGGAACTGGCGGTTCTTAAAAAATGTGAAACCGAAAATTGAACTCTCTCACTCTAAAACCTAGAATCGGATCGGTTCTCACAGATCCGATTCTCTGATTTCTGTCCGATTCTGGAATCATGCTCATTCTTACACGATGATAGATGATGGTGGTGATCATCATGGTTTCAACAGGGGATTGGCGTCGCTAGAGGGTAACAACAAGACACTATGTGGCCAACGAGGAGAGATATGTAAACATTATTTAGAAGGTGTGTGACAACAATGGCTGTATGGTCCACAAAACTTATTGTGTTTTTCCAAATTATATGGGATTATCTTTACTATGAGATATGTAGAAGTGTCGCTAGTTGTTTTTAGGGCAAAAGCCACAAAAAAAAGTCTAATTATGTCTATTGTGACACATATACTCTAAACATTTTTTTTTGTAACACCAACAAATCCGAAACTCGTAATCGTGTGATACATTTACCACCCATCAAAGTTCAATCAACGAGAGTTGTTAAAAATCTACCTACAAAGACGCTGAAAAGTAAACGATGTTGATATGACGCACACAAGACTTAAATGAGATAAAAATGACTTGAAAAATCATCTAATGAAACTTTGAGAGAGGGTAAATGTATCACATAAATATAAGTTTGGATTAAATGTGTCACAGTGAGCTTAATTTGGGTTTTTTTTTTTTTTGTAACTTTTTTCCTCATTATTATGACAAACAAATGTAAAGACGTTAGACTTTGGATGTAAAGAGTAACTTGGGGGATGGGATTTGTAATTAATTCTATAGTAGGCTACACAAATTTCTAATTCTTCTAATTTTTTTACGTGTGTAGTAACACTGTGCACTTATGATGCACAATAATGAGAGATTGAGTAAGACCAAAAAAGAAAAGACTCCAAAGAGAAAGGTGGGTCTGTGGGGCTAGAACTGAGTGGGAGGTTGTCAATATGAATTAATAACGCGTGAACCTTCGCCAGTAAAAAGGTGAAGACGACCAAGACTAGCTGGGTCATTGTCGGTTGGCTCACTTTAAATATCAAAAGTAGCTTTATCAATCACATGATGCATGCCATCAAAATGATGAAACAATTTCGTCAAGGGAAATATGATATGAAATGCAGTAAGATAAAGTGATAGTAAAAGTAGAGAAATATAAATGATAGTTCTCAACATATTGCTCTCATTGGTACTCTTACATTTTCAGCACTACCTCTTTTAGGAATTTTTACAGCAGTATTCTTTAGCTTCCGTTGGTGGTGAAAATTTATGTCCGGGATACTATAGAGTGATTCAATTATCTCTATGAGTTAGGAGAGCAGAGAGAAGTTTGAAGCGTCAAGTCATATTGAGCCAAACTTCGATTGGAGCTTATCTAGTTCAATTTCGTCTGAAGATTGTGTGGCCTCATGCCAATCTGGGGTGTTTTGGTTATCATTTCGATCAAATTAAGAAAAGAGTACCTCAACTTGTTTGAGTTAAGAGATGGAGTGGTTGCGAAATTAGATTAATTCATGAATAAAATGGCAATTTATTGCATCACAAAATTATTATCTGGGGAGTTAGTAAAATCGTGGAAATAAAGAAAATCGTGGAAATATGGAACAATTAGAGAGGGGATCACACACGAATTCCAATAATCGTCAAACGAAATCCCGAGGGTATAAATAAAAATAACTCAGAGAAAGAGGGGTCCGTCAAGCTATGCCAAAACTTCGCCAAATTTCCTTCCGGAGCATTTCCTATGTCGAACTAACATCTTTCAATTTCAGTTTTAGATTTAGAGTTTGTTATTCTTCATGTGCATTGAGAATGACAGTGTAGCTTTCATTTCAATGTTTGCAATTCAGCATCAATGTGCTTGTAACTTTGAGGATATTTCAATTTCGGTGAAGTTTCTTAGTGATTTCCTTTTCCATGTTGGCACTTTCATTTAAATTTTAGTGGTCATCGCTCTAATTTTTTTTTGATTTCCTTTGATTCCAGAACTTTCCTTTCGTTTTCCTTCAATTTCAATCTTTGCACTTTACCTTTCAAGTACTTTAGTTTCCGTATCATTTAGGTTGAAGTAATATTTTATATGTCATATTTTGGTCTCAAAAGTTGACATATCTTGTAAACACGCATTCACCCCCAATCCATCTTGAAAATTTTGTTTAGTGGAAGTTTAATCACTTTGTGGTTGAGCTAAAACTAGAGAACAAGTTTTGGTTTGTTATTGCAATCGCCATTTTGTTAGATTAGCCATAAATTGATTTAAATCCTACATCTTCAAATTAGGCTTATACCCACATTTTGAATACTAGATTGCATTTGGTTGATAAAAAGTGTCACTTAGTTAGTTATCACCATATGTCCATATGTGTAAATTACTTTTAACTACCCCACAACGTATCAATGACCTAATGGCTTAAGTTAAATTAAAATATGAAAAAGAATCTAGTAGAATATCAAAATTAAAATGAAGAATGAAACTTATATTTTAAGACATTTTATAGATATTGAAAAGATAATCAAAATTACTATCGATTTTTGCAACATTCCAATTGCAAACATTGGCCAAAAAAAAAAAAAATTCCTTAAACGAAACATAAAAATCTAGTTTATAAGACATTTTAAATGGCCGTAGGTGAGAGTGCGAAAAAGTCAGGGTCAAGAAATGCGATGCAAATGACACGCCTCGTCCTTCATGTGCTTTGGGGTCGGATGTCTCTTAGACCAGTGATGTGCAGTTATACCAACACAAACATATAATTTGTACGTGTCTATCACGAACCTGGAGTAAATGTTGTGTCTTTCACCAACCATATAATTTGTACTTGTCTATCACGAACCTGGAGTAAATGTTGTGTCTTTCACCAACCGGGAGTAAATGTTGAGTTAGTTCTTAATAGCGTTGTCACTAAATAACTGAGTTTTTAAAGTATCAATTTGACGGATTGAATCATTTAGTAGTTTGATATTAATTGAGTTACATCCTTGAGTGCTCTAATTACTAGTCTATGGTCCTACAAAAAAGTGGAGGAGGTACACAAATAATGGAGAAATGGGCCACAAATATTCATTATGTTTAGAAAAGTTGGAGTGTACTAATAAGGCCTGTGTGCGAAATGATAAAGATGAGCCATAAATTCCACAAACGAGTACAAACATCACATGATGGATAAATAGAATGATAAATAAAAGCAGCATTGACTAGCAATGAGGAGGAATTTTGAGTAGCCAATATGTTCATTAAGTTCAATCGAGCTATTAGATCTGGTGGAACAAGATTTACGTGGAACTCATCTTATGTCCATATCAAAATTCAGTTTAGTATATATACTACTCTCATGAATGATAATTTCTCATTAAGAATAGTAATCCATGAGCCAAAGGATGCTGAAAAAAAATCAGCACATACATAACTTTTACATACATTCATTTTTTTTTTGGAGGAAAATTTTTATTTTTACTGGTAACCGCATGCTTGTAGACTAAAATGCATAAATTGTTATCTCCACATCATATACCCCACTCAAAACTACATTCATTTGCGCCGATATATGAATTAATCTTGTCATATTATTATGGGACAAGTGCATTAGAAGTCCTAAAACTTATCATGAAAATGCAATTGAGTCCTAAAACTTTCAAAAAGTGCAATTAAGTCCTAAAACTTGTCACGAAAGTTTAATCAAGTCCTAAAACTTTCAAAATGTTCAATAAAGTCCTAAAACTTGTCTTGAAAGTGCAATTGAGTCCTAAAACTTTCAATAAATGCAATCAATGGAATGACTTAGGTTGAATCACTTTGATAAGTTTTAGGACTTGATTGCACTTTTTAAAAATTTTAGTACTTAATTGCACTTTGTGACAAGTTTTATGACTTAATTGCATTTTCATAACAAAATTTAGGACTTCCAATGCACTTATCCATATTATTATTATTATTATTATTATTATTATTATTATTATTATTATTATTATTATTATTATTATTATTATTATTATTATTATTATTATTATTATTATTATTATTATTATTATTATTATTATTATTATTATTATTATTATCGTCATTATCTTTTTGGGCTTATGACTTGGTCAACGATTTAGAAAAATTTACAATGTCAACAGGTTGATGCTTCTTGTTAAGGATGTTAATGTTCGATTCAGAAGAAGGAATTGGCTTTCGCAACCATCTTAAAGCCAAGTGCTACCTGCAAAACGCAATTACGAAGCCCGATTCCTTCGAAGCTTAAGAAGCGAAAATGAAGAGGAGGCTTTACGAAGCAGAATCCAAAGGAGATGCAACTTTGATTACTGTAACTTGTGGGCGAACACAGAGGAAATTCTTTGGTTGACCATATTATTCCCTGAGACACCAATGTGAACTCTTAACTCTTTTAACTATAATGTTCTCTTGGGTTCACTATTCATGCGAAAGCCTGATCCTCGGAGAGAATGGACATCTTATAAGTACACACAACCGATATCGAATCTAGAAACCAAGCCACAAACCCCATATAGATCAGCACAGACATAACTTTCAAATACACTTGATAACTTTACCAATGACAGAGCACCACAATAGGCTAAAGGACATATCAAATTAAATGCATAAGTTTAAATGTCCAATGAATCTAACACATGTATCTTTTAAATATATATATTCTTATTGGTATCAACATACCTGTGGACTAAAATGCATAAGCTTTTACCTATACATGACATACACCAATCACAACTATATTAATTCGTGTCCATATATGAAGTAGTAATGTCATCGGTTTCGTGGGCTAATGGCATGGTCAACAAATTTAAAGAATTTCCAATGGTCAACAAGACAATGGTTCTATTAAGGATGTCGATGTTCGTTCAGAAGGAGTTGACTTTCGTGGCCGTCTTAGAGCCAACTTCTAAAAGCATAATGCAATTACGAAGCTTGGATTCATATTGGAGTGAAATAGAGAGGTGGCTTTACAAAGCAGTAGTTGAAGGAGATGCAATGTCTTTGCTTAATGTGGCACCATCTCGACTACATATTAAGAATGAAACTCAAAAGAATTGATAGGCCCACCAACAAAGACAATTGCAAGTGAATCGAGTTATCTAAATGATGAAGTGTCTTCCCTCTCATTTATAACTCTCCCAAACTGCTCTTACAATACACATTACACACTCATTGAATAACCATCCAATTTTTTTCCCTTTGATTTTGGTCATAATTATGTAAATCACTTCTAA
This sequence comes from Eucalyptus guilfoylei, assembly GCA_016097605.1. Lineage (NCBI taxonomy): Eukaryota > Viridiplantae > Streptophyta > Magnoliopsida > Myrtales > Myrtaceae > Eucalyptus > Eucalyptus guilfoylei. Next base: position 33,988,025 of record CM027862.1, on the reverse strand, counting down.
TTGTCCTTTTATTCTATTTTTTCTAGACCGGATTAGTCTAGTCCCCTACCCCCACCCAAATAAAAACAAAACAAACACAAGAAAATTAAATTAGAAAAAAAAGAGAGGCATTTTTCCCACTAGAAAAAGAAGAGAACCAAATAAGTGAATCGAACCAAACTCGATTTTTAGTTCAAGTCATATTCAATTCAAGTTGCGATTTGGTTCGATTTAACTGCTCATCCTAATGGTTTGGTTCTGTTTGGATTTCCTAAAAACTCGAAATGAATCGAATTGTTAACACCCCTATTTGCGACCTTCTTGCCATGTGATTACTAGAAAAAATTCCAGGTTTCCGAGGAGTCAGGGGCCAAAGGTTCAGAGGCCAATGAACTGGCAGAATCCCAAGACAGAGCCGTAACAGAGTTTTTTCCTTCCTTTCAGCTGCATCGTTCGAAGCCTTGAGATTACTTGGATTCCGCCATCCACTTCCCCTGACTCTTCGCATGGCGTGCTGGTGCCGCGACTCATGAGGATACGGCTATAGATTCAATTAAACCAAGACGAGAAAGGAACGACACCATATCAGAGAACGAGCAAAGAAAAGATATCAAGTGAGTTTATCCCCAATGAATTAAATGCTATTATAGCTGCAAAAGCTGTAATGAAGATGAAGGGTGCATTTGGGAGTGGCCTTGAGAAGCCACTTTGAGCCCCTAAAGATCTTTGGGCCAATGTAGGGGTGTTTGGACAAAAATTTTCAATTCCCATTTGGAGAATGCCAACCTTGTGAAGGCTGAGGAGGGATTAAAATAAAAAATCTTCTTCCCAAATTATCCTCGTTGGTTTTCGTTTTTCCGGTTTTGCCCTCACTATTTATCATCTTCTTCTTCCTCTCCGCAAGCTGTCGCCAGCGAAGTTGCGCGGAGTTACGAGGGGCCGGCGACGAGCTGGACAGAGGTTGGCATGAGGTCGGTGTGTCACGGCGATTGCCGGCAGCCAGTCGCATGACCTCGGCGACCCCCTGCGAGTCGCGTCGCCGCAATTGCTGCAACCCCCAGCGACCACTTAGATCTGGGTCGCAGCAAGGTCGCGCGACCGCTGCAACCCCAGCGACATTGCAATCCCCGGTAGATTTGGGTCGCCGGAGGTCGCGCGGCCTAGATTCGAGTCGTGTCTGGGTCGCTGCGACCCAGATCTGGGCCGCGCGACCTCCGGTAACCCAAATCGCATGCAGATCTGGGTCACTGGAGGTTGCCGTGACCCAGATTTGGGCCACGCGACCTCCGGCGACCCAAATCGAGCGATCTGGTCGCGACGACTAGTCGCAATCGGGGTTGCCGCAACCAGATCGAGTGGCCTCGGCGACCTCCGCACGATTTGGGTCGTTGCGACCCTCGCCGGATGGTCGCCGAGACCACCGCACCGCAACCTCCGTGCAAAGGTCGCCAGGGCCGCTCAATCTAGTTGCGACGACCCCGATCGTGGCGACCCTCGCCTTTGCGTCCTTCGCACGACGACCCTCGTCGGACATTTGCCCCTTGCCGGACCACCTGCCCCTCGCCGGCAAAAACCAGCCAATTCTCCTTTTTTTCTTCTTCTTTTTTTAATGACAAAAGTCTTTTGCAAAGTTAATTTGTCTAAACACTATTTTGCTTAAAGATACTTCAAATAGACTTTCACAAATACGATTTACCAAACACAATTTGCATTTCGAAAAACTCCTTTAGCTCAAAGGCCTTTACATTTTCTTAAAAACTTTCTTCAAAAGTCTTCCCAAACGCACCCGACCCAAAGTATGCAGTCAGACTATTTCCCACAAAATAGAATTTCCTAAAAATAGCATTTAATGACAGTGTAGCATGTGGCTAAGGTTAATAAAAAAAAATCTTTATATTTAATTTTTATAATTGGCAAAGTCCGGAAGGAGCTTCCAAATCAACATGCATAAAAAAGGCAATTCACTTTTCTAACTTTGATGTTTGCTTTTCAAGCTTAGCACATGCTTGTCTTCGTCTCGAAATCTCGTGATACCGCCTAGCATTTACATGAACAGGCCCTCCTGCCACTGCCAGGTTAAGAGGCAGAAGCATCCTAGCATGAAGAATACCGACGAGAGAATAAGCTTGCCCAGTATAAGATCTCTCAGATGGCACAATGCAGAATTCAGATATGTTTCCTACTGCGTGACAGAGCACCTCATACAACATAAGCAAGGGGTGAACAAGAGAGACCTTCGTCACAAATAACAGCAATTTTTAGTACTCTTCCAAAATAAACGCAATTAAAGATAAACATGAATAAATTGTTAGAATCGTAACAAAGATTCTCTCATATGTTCTCCTTTCGGTCTCACCCTCCAATAGCACCAACCGCCAAATATAACTTGACAAATATAAGGAACAAGCACCGTAGAGATGAATATGTTTTTAAAATAAAATAAATGCAGACACCTCTTCTCAAGATACTATGTTCTAATAGACACATTTCTCTGTATTTTCAATAGTAATTTAGATGGCGTTTTTATTAAATAGATGCTCGTGTGAGCGACTAGCTTTTTTCCTTACTACCTCTTCGTATTACCTCATCGACAGTCTTAGGACAACAAGAACAAAGAGACTAAAATAGAATGGACATTAAACCCAGTTTCAAAATCATCTGAGAAAAATTAGTCAAATAGAGAGTATTACTTTGGAACTAAACACATCCTTAAATTATTTCGTCTAAACTCTAAGATGTAAAATGAGGGGTTATTCCCAGCTAGGTGGGGAAGAAAAATGTTCACTAGCAACGAGGGGGCCACCGAGGGAGAAGATAGACTCCCCATCATATATTCCGATGTGGCTACTGCCAAGTAGGCATGTATAGTATAGCTTCCCATGCTTAGGGTGAGATGGTGGAGCTCACAAGGGCTCCTGTTGAGCTGGTCCATGCTATTCACAGAGTCACATAACCGACATATCGGCTCAATACCCCCGGTTATGTGACTCTGTCGGCTCAATTATTTAAAAGTACCTCAAAAGCAAGATAAATGAGGTTAGAGCAATACTGGAGAAACCTTACCAGGATACAACAAGTGTATGGCATAAAACACACACTACTTCTCGGCTTCTTGAGAAGCACTCCGACTCCGCAGTATGCCTTTCAAGAACATTTGAGGTGATAACCGAAGTAGAGTGATGCATCAATCAGAGATGAGTAATTGGTTAACTTGACACACTTCATCGACCCAGAAATCTGCGAAGTCCTAATTTAAGCATAGACTGTCTTTTTTACATGACTGCTAGTATCAACGACAACAGTTAATTTGTTTGTGGCTGAGCAAGCAAGATCAAGTTTCTTCAACCCTTGCACATAACGGGTGCCAATCGAATTAGAGCTTCTGGAGACCATATCATTTTTCCAATAGACAACTCTCCAAGCAATTGTCGGGCTCTCGTGCAGGGCTCAATACATGGCTGGTGAAATTTAAGAACTTGCCATCATATTCGAGACCATTGTGCATTGTCTGCTCTTCCCAATTTTGGTAAGCACACTGATCAAAAGATAATTTTGCGTATGTAGACTAGGACCAAGTCCAGGAAATTACTGATTACACCATTTCTACCATCTTTATGGCCCTTTTTTCCGCATTGCTTCTTTGCCCGACAACATTATTGATCTCCAAAGTTGATCTACTCCAGGGCACTATGATGTGATCAGAACCACTGCAGCAAACAAGAAATGGATCTGATAGAGAAATCAGGGGCTAAACAGAAGTATGTTGGAAACGGGGTTGGACGATTGAACCCAGGCAGTACATTCTACCAACGCTTGGAGAGCAACAAGAAACAAGCCAAGTGACGAAGCCTGCTGGGAACCACCCAAAATCAGAATTCAACCTCCTCCTTTTCCGTGAGGAAAAAAGCAGGGGAAATTGAAGAGGAACGAGAAAGGTAAAAAAGCACCCGCCAACCTGGATGACACAGTAACTTATGGGAAAAAAAAGCAGAGATGTAAATTGCTGTTTTTGACATCTTCTCCAAGATCAGCGCACTCTCAAGTAGAAACTAGATGAGCTCAATGACATACCCCCGTATCTTTACATTGCTTAAGCTTATTGCTCGAGGCGCTAGTTTTCGCTGTCGAAGTCACGTGCTTGCATCCAGCCAGCTTCAGCGTGCTGAAATTTGAATGCAAGCCGTTCTTTCATCTCCAGCACTTGTGATGGATTGAATGCAAATTCGTTTGTAAATATGTGATGAGGTTGAAGATGAGCTCAATGACGTCAGGCTCCAATACATAACCATATATCTTAACATGCTTAAGCTGGTCCCCCAGACAAGGAAATGTGCTGTCCACTGAACTCCAGTAACTAAAGCCATTGAACTCCAGATGCAAGCTTACACCCTGCTTCGGCAAGCTAGAAATTTAAAGTGACTTTTCAATCTCCATTAATTCCAAGTTCTAATATGCCAACAAAATGTTACAGTTCAAGCATTTATACCTCGGATTCATCTTCTTCTCTTACAGGATAAACATCGATAGTGAGTGTCTCAAGAAAATGAGAGTTCCTCGACAAGCTAGAGATGCCGGGGAGGTACCACGTATTCAGACACAGTTGAAATGTCACATACTACCAGGCAAAAGATGGGCATGGTTGATTTGTCAGTTCCCATTTAGTTAATACTTGGTTTGAAAAGAATTACTTGGACCGACTTTGAATGAAAATTGCGATTGGACATATATTGTGGGCCCTCGAGAGCATGTGTATGTATGGACTGACTGAAATGAAATTATATGATACCATTCAATTCAGAGTCATGTCAGGAAATTTTTAATTAGCAATTGTAGAATATTTAGAAAGGCACATCACAAGAGCATGCACATGCACATTTAAAATGGTAACACATGTCACGTAAAAAGTGAAAACAATATCATCCACAAAATGCCACAAAGCAAACAAGGACACAAGGAAGACAGACACCTAACAAGTTGTAGTTTTCAGTTACGCGAATAGGTTATGGATGATAGTTTACAATTGGTCAAAGTTCATGGGCCAGCAGATGCAAGGAAGGCCACCTTATAAAAGTTTAGGTGGGCATAAATAAAAGAACCCAGCCTAAGTAAATAATATTTTCTTTCACTCTTCATCTGGGACATTACCTGATGAACTGAAGCATAAAAAAACAAAAAAAAAACAACAGAACACAGAAGCCAAAGCAGAGAAACGGCACAGCCACTGTCCATTTCAAGTAAGACCCATCCAAAATCAGTTCATCCAACTTCTATTCTACATATTTTAGGACAGTTGAAATATGAGAATAGCCAATCAAACAAATAGTAATGCTCCTCACCTGAAGGATCAGAACCCAAATCATTCAAAAGTACCTCAAAGCAAGACAAAATAGGTAAGAGCAAAAGCAGAGAAACCAAACCAGTATGCACAAATTGCATAGCATAAAATAAGGACTGCGGCTGAGCTTTTCCAGAAGCAGTCTGAACTCACAATATTTCCCGTAAGGATATATAAAATAATCACTGAAGCTGAGGGACGTATCAACCAGTGATGACATATTAGTCGCCTTGACATAATTTAGACACATAGCAATATCCAGAATCCTCACATTAGGACAAACTAGCTCCAGATCCCCATACTGATCAAATGGTTAAATGTTTGATATCTGATCGTGTAAGATCAAGCTTTTCAAGACTGCCGCATTCCTTTAAATTTAAAACTTGAATGGATGGGCCACGACAGAATTTAGGCTCGTGGAGGCCATGACAACCTTCAATAGACAATTCTTTCAGCAACGGGCTACTGGATAGTATGTCAACCAACTTCCTGTCAGTTAAGTGAATATCCTTCACAGACAATTTTCTAAGCGACCTTAGTTGGACCCGTCCCCACCCACCGGTCTGACCACACAGGAAGCCAGCTTCAGCTCTACTAAGTTTGCTACACCTAAGGACAACGTTGGGCAGCACGTAAAGATTAAGTGGGAAGTAAAGACAATGTCGAAACTCCCAAGCACACCGTAAGAAGTCCAAATCGAGGAACTAAACTTTTCTCCTTGCTGCAAAACGAATCCACGTATCCAGTTTGTTCCACGTTCTTCTCCTCTCTCGAGTTACAGAGTCCTCATATTCAGGATCATAGGGGTGCACCTCAGATGCACAGTTTAAATTAAGACGGAACGAATCGATCGTGGGGCTCTCGTGCAGAGTCAGCACGTGGTCAGTAAAATTCACGAATCTGTCGTCCACTTCAAAAGCAGTCTCCAACTTTTTGCAGTCGTGGTAAGGACAGTGATAGAAAGACAAGTGGCGGGTAGAAGTCCAGAGATGGCGGGACCCCGGCACCATCACTGTCCTGACGGCGTCTCCCGTGGGCAAGAAGGACAGAATATGGAGGAGCACCGAGTCCGGCAGATTGCTAATCGCATCGCGTCCGTCATCTCTGTCCATCTTCCTGAACGTTTCAACTCGCTTCGGCGTTGAATACTGAAACCCTAGCCGTCTTCCGAGCTCCTGTATTTGAAGAAGGAGAAAGCGGATCAACCTTTTGTAGAGATAAGAAGCTTTTAGTAACTATTCTATTCTTAAGAATAATTTCTTATTGAAAATGATTCTTTTTTATTATATTTCCAAAAATAAATTCTAAGGATATAAAAATATTTGGTAACTACTTAAAATTTTTATCCTCAAAATTTATAATCCAAACAATTTTCTTCTAATTTTTAAATAATTTATTTTTTTCTTATTTTATTTTATTTTCTTTTATCTTTTTCCTCAGCCGGTCACCGCCTTGGATGACCGGCAACCAGCCAGGCGAGGGTCGACGACCTCGTCAAAGGGTTGCCGGCCCTCGCTGAGGCCGCGCCTTGTCGGCTAAGCCTCAACCTTGCCCAAATCTAGCGAGGCCGAGCTCACCTAGCTGCTGGTAGGGCTCAACCTCGCCGGGCCACTGCAAGGTCGGCCATGTTGACCAAGGCGAGGCCGCAGCTACAAAAAAACTTCTCCACAAACCTCCTTTGTGAAAGTGTTAAAGTCAAGTCCAACTCAAAGGCCAAGGAGCACAAGCACCTTAAACTAATGCGGACCCGACCCTTTGAATCTACATTCCAAAGATTGGATTTGACTTGCAGATATCCCCAATTACATAATCTATCTGCTCATCTTATTTACTTATTAAAAAAGAGTATTGCTGATCTCATCGAGCCTGAGAAATAGAATAAAGAAAAGGAAGTCTTTCACCTCGTTGTTCAGGTAAAGCAAGCAAAACAAGCAATCGATGAGCGCAGTACCAACTTAGAAAGCCCCAACCCACCGAGGGAGAAATGCATGCTCTTGCAACCATTAGGGGCCGGGCGAGTGTCAAATCTTGGTCCAATCTCTTCGATAGCCCAGCACCTCCTAAGTCTATTATTAACTTGAGCCTTGGAACTTATTCTCATTTCTCGGCCACATCCCAAAGCTTTCCCTAGCAGCTCGTGGTTTGCCTACTCCTACTCGATTTCCTTAATCCCTTGCTCCGGCGCTAGGCTCTCGTTTTAGACTTTTGACTTCTGCCTTTGTCACGAGCTGAATTTGAACCAAGACTTTCGGATGTGAAAAAGGACCTTTTCTGATTTCAACCTAAGACTGATCGTGACTTTGAAAAAGAAAGAAGAGAAGTCTAGACCTTGTGGTGGCCGGTGAGGTCGAGCCTCGCTGGTGGCTGGGCAAGCTTGGCCTCGCCAGATTTGGGCTCAGTCAAGCCTCACCCAGGGCTCGGTCAAGTCTCGCCCGGCCAAGCCAGGCTCACCGATGGCCGAGGGAGGCTTGAGCGAGGCCAAGCCTCATCGGTGGTTGAGCAAGCTTTGGTGGTGGCGGCGGCGGATGGTGGTGGCGGTAAAAGAAGAAGAGAAAAGGAAGAAAAACAAGAAGGAAAGAAGAAGAGAAAAGAAAAGAAAAAATCTTGGTTAGCTGATTTTGGAATTGTTCCCGAAAACAAAGAATCAAATTTTTTTTTTTTTTTACTTCTCGATTCTACTCCAAATATATTCCCGGAAACAAATTTATTCTCGAGATCAAAAAATTTACCAAACAATTTTCTATTACAAATCTACTCCTGGAAACAAAAGAACAAAATCAAACACTATTTGGCCGGTTGCCAAACACGCCCATAAAGATTGACAGTAGATTTTGTGGCGGAGCTACCAAGCTGGAAAAGTAGAAAGCCCGTGGGCCCTATATCCTGTTGTGGATGATTGCAAGATGTTGTTGGCCAATTTGAAGTCCGCTAATTCAAACTAGGTTGAAAGGCCGGAAAATTCTCTTACTCAAGAGATCACAAAGACCTACCGAGGCCTCTTTGGAATATCCTTTCTTCAGAAAGTGCGTTTGGTTCAGCATTCTTAAGGGCTAGACCCTTAGAGAAATATTGGACCATTTGGCCATTATTTTTAAGGAGCTTTTAAGTGAATGCCAGTATTGGAAATGCCGAAAACCCACTAGTATTGGGCTTTCAAAAAGAAAATTCATTTGGTCTTGATCCTGATCTTGATATTAGTTGAGTTACATCCTCAAGCATTTCGATTTTGTAAGTTATCTACCGACCATTGTCGATGGCCCCATAAAAAAAGTGGTGGAAGTACACAAATAATGGAGGAAGGGGCCACATATTCATTAGGTTTGGGAAAAGTTAAGAGTGGACTAGTCCATTGTGTACGAAATGATAAAGATGAACTATAAATTCCACAAATGAGTACAAACATCACGTGATGCATAAATGATGGAATTCCAAGGACGGTAAATAAAAGCGGCATGGACCAACATGAGCAAGTATTTCAAGTGGCTAATACATTTGCTAAAGGTCAATCGGGTTGTCAGATTTAGTGGAGCAAGATTCACGTGTAACTCATATTTATTTCCATACTAAAAATCAGTCTAGTATATATACTACTATCGTGTATGAAAATTTCTTGTATAGACAGAAAGAAAAATTCTTCAGTGCAATATAAAAATTTAGTTCATAAGACATGTCAAAAAGAAAATTCATTTGGTCTTGATCCTGATCTTGATATTAGTTGAGTTACATCCTCAAGCATTTCGATTTTGTAAGTTATCTACCGACCATTGTCGATGGCCCCATAAAAAAAGTGGTGGAAGTACACAAATAATGGAGGAAGGGGCCACATATTCATTAGGTTTGGGAAAAGTTAAGAGTGGACTAGTCCATTGTGTACGAAATGATAAAGATGAACTATAAATTCCACAAATGAGTACAAACATCACGTGATGCATAAATGATGGAATTCCAAGGACGGTAAATAAAAGCGGCATGGACCAACATGAGCAAGTATTTCAAGTGGCTAATACATTTGCTAAAGGTCAATCGGGTTGTCAGATTTAGTGGAGCAAGATTCACGTGTAACTCATATTTATTTCCATACTAAAAATCAGTCTAGTATATATACTACTATCGTGTATGAAAATTTCTCGTATAGACAGAAAGAAAAATTCTTCAGTGCAATATAAAAATTTAGTTCATAAGACATTTAAATGGCCGTGGATGATAGCACGAACAAGTCAAGGTCAAGCAATGCAATGCAAGTGACGAACGTCCCTCTTTATTCATTTACTTCCGGGGGTCAACCTTGTCCTTCACGCTTTTTCTGGGGTTCGCTCTCTCGTTGATAAGTGATGTGCAGCTATACTGACGCAGACACATGATTTGTACTTGGCTATGCACGAATTAAGAGTAAATGTTGAGTCAATCCTTCATAGCATCGTCCTTAAACAATCAAGCTTTTAAAGCATTGATTTGATCGATATGTCAGAACGAAGATTCATTTGGTCTTAATCCTTATCTTGATATTAGTTGAGTTACATCCTCAAGCATTTTGATTTTGTAAGTTATCTACAGACCATTGTCGATGGCCCCATAAAAAAGTGGTGGAAGTACACAAATAATGGAGAAAGGGGCCACATATTCATTAGGTTTGGGAAAAGTTAAGAGTGGACTAGTCCATTGTGTACGAAATGATAAAGATGAACTATAAATTCCACAAATGAGTACAAACATCACGTGATGCATAAATGATGGAATTCCAAGGACAGTAAATAAAAGCGGCATGGACCAACATGAGCAAGTATTTCAAGTGGCTAATACATTTGCTAAAGGTCAATCGGGTTGTCAGATTTAGTGGAGCAAGATTCACGTGTAACTCATATTTATTTCCATACTAAAAGTCAGTCTAGTATATATATTACTATCGTGTATGAAAATTTCTCGTATAGACAGAAAGAAAAATTCTTCAGTGCAATATAAAAATTTAGTTCATAAGACATTTAAATGGCCGTGGATGATAGCATGAACAAGTCAAGGTCAAGCAGTGCAATGCAAGTGACGAACGTCGCTCTTTATTCATTTGCTTCCGGAGGTCAACCTCGTCCTTCACGCTTTTTCTGGGGTTCGCTCTCTCGTTGATAAGTGATGTGCAGCTATGCCGACGCAGACACATGATTTGTACTTGTCTATGCACGAATTTAGAGTAAATGTTGAGTCAATCCTTCATAGCATCGTCCTTAACAATCGAGCTTTTAAAGTACTGATTTGATCGATCTATTGAACGAAGATTCATTTGGTCTTGATCCTTGTGTTGATATTAGTTGAGTTACATTCTCAAGCATTTCGATTTTGTAAGTTATCTGCCGACCAGTGTCGATGGCCCCATAAAAAAGTGGAGGAGGTACACAAATAATGGAGAAAGGGGCCACATATTCATTAGGTTTTGGAAAAGTTAAGAGTGGACTAGTCCACTGTGTACGAAATGATAAAGATGAACTATAAATTCCACAAATGAGTACAAACATCACGTGATGCATAAATGATTGAACTCCAAGGACGGTTAAAAAAGCAGCATGGACCAGCATGAGCAAGTATTTCAAGTGGCTAATACATTTGCTAAAGGTCAATCGGGCTGTCAGATTTAGTGGAGCAAGATTCATGTGTAACTCATTTATTTCCATACCAAAATTCAGTCTAGTATATATACTACCATCATGTATGAAAATTTCTCGTTAAGAAAAGTAATTGATGAGCCAGAGGAAACTAGAAAAAAGAAGAAGCACATACATAGCTTTTACATATATTCATTTTTTTGAGGGAAAAAATTATTTTTAATGGTAATTGCTCGCTTATAGACTAAAATGCATTCCTGTCAACAGTTTTTCTCATTAAAACAAAATGAAAATAAAGAAGAAGAGAAAACTAAACCAAATCAAATCAGGTTTTCATTTGGATCGTATTCAGTTCATATTGCGATTTGGTTTGATTTAGCCGCTCACCCCTGTAATTTGGTTCGGTTCGGATTTCTTGAAAACTTGAATCACATTCAACTATTGACACCACCGACCTTCCAGCCATGTGACTACAGATGAATTCCAGATTGGGAGATAGAGCAGGAGCAGAATTTGTGCCCTTCTCTTCAGCTGCATCATTCGAAGCATTGATTTTACTTGGATCAAGAAACCGCCCTCCACTTCCTCTGGCTCTTCTCATGGCATGCTGGTGCCACTACTCATGAAGATATGGCTGTAGATCCAACTAAACCAAGACAAGAGAGAGGAATGACACCATGTCAGAGAACGAGCAAAGAAAACATATCAATTAAGTTTATCCCCAGTGATTTAAATGCTGAGATAGCTGCAAAAGCTGTAACGAAGATGAAGCATGTAGTCAGACTATTTCCCACGAAATAGAATTTCTTAAAAATAGTATCTAATGACAGTATAGCATGTGGCTGTGGAAGCAAACACAAGCGGAACACCTTCAAATAAAAAAAAAGCTTTTTAATTAATTTTTATAACTGGCAAAGTCTGGAAGGAGATTCCAAATCAACATGCATTAAAAAGGCAATTCACTTTTCTAACTTTGATGTTTGCTTTTCAAGCTTAGCACGTGCTTGTCTTCGTCTCGAAATCTCGTGATACTGCCTAGCATTTACATGAACGGGCCCTTCTGCCTCTGCCGAGTTAAGAGGTAGAAGCATCCTAGCATGAGGAATAGCGACAAAAGAATAAGCATGTCCAATATAAGATCTCTTAGATGGCATAATGCAAAATTCAAATACGAATTGATGAAATCAATCTTGAAGGCAAGTTCATTTTTGGAAAGCATCTACTTATGAAAACCTAGATTGTGATCGTATAGGCGACCATAATTAATGAATTTTCATCTTAATCTTCAAACGGCTACAAGATTTCCTTAATCAATTCTGTTCAACGGATTGATTGGAAAAAATTCCTCTAGAGAATGCCAACGGCTAGTAAGGCATGGAAGAATATTTAAGGAGATTATTCAGTTTATTTGAAGTGGGCGTGAAAATTAAAATTCCAAAGTCTGAAACCATTCCAACCACTTGTTCTTCAACGACGGCTCTTACAAATTATATTAAAGAGAGAAAATCACAAGAAGAGTGACTTAGTGAGGGAAAAAGAAATCTTCCACTAAGTGTTTGCACTCGAAATATTATACTTCTCCGCCGATACTTTAGTAAATTTCAGTTAGAAGGCTATTAGTGTGGGAGGGTAGACGTAGGCTTAATCAAAGCCGAACCACTATAAATCTCATGTGTAATTTTCTCTTCCCTTAACTCTTTTTAGCTTTATCCATTGCAATTTTTTTTTAAGTTTCTCAAAAATCTATTCAATCTCTTATTTGATTCTAAATATTGACCAGAAGTCCGGTGGCTCTTTTAGTTAGACTCTGACTCTTTTTCAGACTTTACCCACAACTAATCTTGTTTCACATTTATTTGTCAAGGTTTATTTTAAACACCTATTCACCCCCTCTAGGTGTTAGTGCTAGCATTTTCAAGATGAAGTGTGCAAACACTTTCCTGGCTTTGCAAAACAAAGTAAATTCGATTCGGCAAGGTCCCATGTACACACAGAAGCCCTATTTCCTTTTTTTCCTTTCCCTTTTTCTTCTTCCCCCCCTTTCTCTCTCTCTGCTATTCCTTCTTTTCTTCTCTGTTGTCGTGTGCTCTCCTGTCCATTATGAATAAGCTAAGCAATTCTCCTCCTTTTTTCTCTTTTTTATTTTTTATTTTTGAGGTTGACAACTTTTGATTAAATTAAAAGAAAGCCAATATTACAAACTCGATTCTTTTAGTTCTTTATGGTAACGTGCGCGCGCTCCTGAACCACGCCAATATTACAAACTTGCAGTAGTTGGAACGTGCGCGCGCTCGTCAATCGCGCGAACCACGCCAATAAAACAAACTTACAGTAGTTGGAACGTGCGCGCGCTCGTGAACCACGCCAATATTACGAACTTGCAATAGTTGGATTTCTATTCTTTTAGTTCTTTATGGTAACGTGAACTTGCAGTAGTTTTTTTTTTTTTTTTTTTTGGTGGTTAAATGTGAACTTGCAGTAGTTGGATTTCTATTTTTTTAGTTCTTTATGGTTACGCGCGCGCTCTTGAACCACGCCAATATTACAAACTTGCAGTAGTTGGATTTCTATTATTTAAGTTCTTTATGGTAACGTGCGCGCGCTCGTGAACCGCGTTCTCTCTCTCTCTCTCTCTCTCTCTCTCTCTCTTCTCGCTCTCTCTCTCTCTCACCACATGTTTGCTTGCATGAACACTCAACTACCATTTAGTGATGTGGAAACTCTATATAAGTCTCAAAATCTTTCTTGGACGCCTTCATTAACCAAAGTTCCATCTCGACTTATACACAAACCTTGATTCCACCTGAAACATATCCTTTTCTTTTGGGCCTATACATCTTTCCACAATGGATCGAGGCAACAAGAGCGAGAGAAATAAAGGAGAAATCGAAGTACAAAGACAAGATCAACGTTACGATAATCACAAGCCTCGATCTCCGGAGTCTGTCATCCAAATCAACCGCCTTTATGAAGGGCTCACTTCCGATACGGGGAATTCGTGGACCATCTACCCAGTACCTAACCACTTGAGTGCAGTTTACCGGAATGCGTTTGAGCCCAGAATAATATCCATAGGTCCTCACTACTACAAGTTCAGATTAGGGAGGACGCAAATGCACGTCATGGAAAAGCACAAGAAGCGGTTTCTGGTGCGCCTTCTGGGAGGGAAGCCAGAGTTGCGGAGAAGCAATAGAGATATGCCAACAACGTCCCAGGAGGAGCGGGTTGGCAGGGAATTTGGAAAAGACCTTATGGAAGCCATGAAGTTGTTGGAGCAGGAAACGAGGGCCTGTTATTCTTCGAAATTTGAAATTGACAGCAACGACTTTGTGGCGATGATGGTCCTCGATGGTTGCTTCGTGGTCGAACTATTGCGCCTTTACTACGAGCTTTTCCACACCAAGGTAGAGCAGCATTCAACTATTAAAAATGTCTTTCATTTATCAATTCTACTTTTTTGGGTGAATTAATTTTAGTCATTTACAACGTCTTGTCTACCCTTCAAAACGACTGATCAAAAAGAATACTTCACTAGAAGCTGAACTTAAGATCATAAAATGCATGCTACATTATGCATGTAGAATAAATAATCTACCTAGAACATAGGAACAAAGGCGTATTTAAGATACTTACCATGGAAGACCGTTGAGATACAAAATTAAGTAAGATCCAAGAGTCCTCATAACATCATACCTATTTATGTTGTCCCGACTTAATTAATCCTTAAAATTGACTTAGTGTTCAAGCATTATGTGTAATCCTGCCTGAGTGTATTGATCTAACTTCTGCTAGTCTTAGATTAAATTATTGATCGTTTTTGTTTGCAGTCTACTGTAGTGGCAAACGAGGATGATCCGATTTTCACCCATGTCCGGATTCTCACAAACCTTCAACGCGATCTTCTGATGCTTGAGAACCAACTACCCTTCTTCGTTCTCGAGAAACTCTTCATGCTGATCAACAAAAACAACACTGATCCACAAGCTGTGCCGCTGGAAGTACTTGCGGTCACCTTCTTCAACCCATTGTTACCCCAACAGAATGTTGCCTCTAAGTTGAACACCAAAAATCCCAAGGCTCATCAGGCTCATCTGCTTGATGTTTTCCACTCTACCTTCCTCGAATCGGTGAGTCAGAAAGTCCACAAAAAGGGAAGGGATCAAATCAAGCCGCAGTTGAATCCCGATGGCAGTATCAGGGGCCTTGCCCTACACTTCGCGTCGGACCTCCAAGAGGCGGGCGTGAAATTCAGGAAGTGGGAGGGCCATGACTTACTGGACATCGAGTTCGCTCATGGCACTCTATGGGTCCCGCCGCTGTCCATCAACGATAACACCGTCTCTCTCCTTTTGAATTTCATTGCCTACGAACTGCGCGTCAACCACCGTATGTCCTTCTTTACGAACTACTTGATGTTCTGGGAGAGTTTGGTCTATTGCCCCGGGGACATTCGGACTCTCCACAAGCACGGGATCATTAATCACGTTTCAGGAAGCGAAGAGGACATGGCGAATCTATTGATAAAGTGTAGACCGGTCATTAACGATCTTGATCTGGGCTACTTGTACGACATAATCGAGGAGGTGAATGAGTATAGCAAGCGGTACTACACGAGCAAGTACCGCGTCTGGTGGAGAAGCCTCATCCGTGAACATTTCAGGAGTCCGTGGACGTGCCTCTCTCTCTTTGCCGCAATTATTATCGTGCTGCTTACATTCCTTCAGACGCTTTACGCCATGTACTCTTATTATCGGCCGCATTAACCTTTGTGCCTGGCCTTCTATGATGTGATATTCGTTAAGGGATTTTGGCATTTGATGTACTGCTTCCAACTTCGTTGCATAGTGGCTTTACGTGACGGAAATTGTATTCGACTACATTCGATCATTTTGGATTGTTGTGTCGAATTTAATAAGGAGCTTCTTGGACTTACTGACAAGCATATAAATGCCTGAGCAAGATAAAATGCTAGGATCGTGTATTAAGCGCTATAGTTGTACTAATTTGGTTAAACGGGCATAATAGCATATGTATTGGGACACTCCAAGCAAAGGTTCACTGAACGCGAATGGCTTCCCTACAGAACAATTGCTACAACCTCAGCCCTCCATGCTTTCAGGGAGAGGTGAGCGAGTCTTTAACATAGGAGAAACAAATAGACATGTTTTTGAGCTACATAGTTTGTTGTAATGTAATGCGGAATTTGAGCTACATAGTTTGTTGTAATGAAGGGTTTGAAGTTTTGCCTGCAACGCCATGGCATCCTTCTCCTAGACCATCTCTATTAATACCTCATCCAAAAGATTCAACAAGATTATACTCTTTGCTTTCTCCATTAGCTCAACCTCTTTCATCAAAATCGGCAACTCCTCTTTGTCATCCGATGCCTTGGCCAAACCTTAGGTTATCAATGTGGCGGCCTTCTCGGAGATGAACCACTAGAGGGAAGGCTTATAGACTACTAAACAGCAATGAGCTTCTCTCACAAGGTCATTGCTTGCGTTTAGCGCGGGTTCTTTGAAGCCCTACCAATTGCAACTTGGCACTCAATCCAACATATAATCTTGTCTTCTGGAGCTACCACTAATTGATTATGGGTCAAGTAACAAGAGTATATTTTATTTCTACAAACTAGAGATTCAATGGATTTAGGAACTTGATTACGCTAGATTCATGCAACGCCCTTTCGATACATTCTCTTTATTTTGAAAATGTTTTGCATGCAGTTTTTATCCATTTTTATCCTATACCAGTAACATGTAAAGAGTGATCATGCGGGTGCAAAATCAAGAAAGTAAAACCCAATAATCAAAGCAGTAAATAGATTACAGAAAATGTAAAGAACATGGATGCGCTAAGCAAAACAAAGCATATCACCACCAATAATTGTTGTTCATGTCTCGCCGATGAAGGTTAAGACAGTTGCTTTGTGGAACTCATCATATTATTGCATTAACATCATCGAAACAATAATGAGGATATAAGCATAGCTTATACGTGAATATCATCAAAGCAACAATAAGGATATCAACAAAGCTTATACGCGGATATCATCATATCACCTGATGTCTTCATATTCTATTGCCAAATCTAAATATAATTATATTACGAATTCCATTTTCGATTATATGTTTAGACACAAACCCCCCTACTTACATCATCATAACTAGTGACCTGGCTCGGATTTCCAATACAGAAAATATTGATAGATTTTCAGTTTTAAAGATTGTTTTGCAACAGAATCCTTATGCAAGACATCTTCGATTGATTGACAATTATTACAAAGGCAAGCTACTTTCCACTGAATGACTCTATTTATGGAAACAAAGATTTGCTTGTATGGGTGACCAAATCAACGGAGATTCATATTTTATCTTTCAACGGCAACTCAATCTTCTTTGTCCAACCGTTGTTTGGAGAACCAATCCTCTAAAAGCTGTCCCATGGTTAGATAGAAGTGGGAGAGTATAAAAGGAGACCAAGACGTCGAAGAGAAAAGATAAATCCAAATTAAAAAATTCTAAAGTCCAAGAGAAATTCAATCATACATCTTGTATTTTGGGAGCTACAAATTGTAATGCATGAGAGGCATTGAAAGAGTGACTATGTGATATAGTGAGACTCATCACAAACTTGTGTATTACCAATCACTTTTGTAATGTCTTATTCATTGACTAGTAAAATCCAGCTAGTAAGCTGTCAACATGGGAGACTAGATGTAAGCTTGCTTTAAGCTAAATCACAATAAATTATGTGTGCAATTTCTTCTATCTCTCAACTCTTAATCATTAATTTTGTTAGAATTCTGTGCACTGATGAATATCATCATATCGCTGTCAATATTTAGACTCTGACTTCACTCGAGTTCGATAATACTCAACTCGACTGTTTTACTTCCGCATTAAATTGTCAAGTGTTATTAAAATCACCTACTCATCCCCTTTAGATGCTATTGCTGGCTACAACAGTTATGACATTTATTTTATATGCAGGTAATGACTAAAGGCTACCAGCCAATAATGGATCAGGTGCCCTGCAAATAATACACTTGAACAACTTGACCTTTTATATAGTAGCACATCAGTTGCACACCGATATGTAAGAATCATTCATGTGCCAGGCTAAGTTTCTACGATGTTTCTCGGTGACTCATATGTGAATCATATGCGAAAAGTGCGAAAATTGCTAATTAAAAATTGTCTCATTCTCAACCTAACTCTTTTGTGTCTCATTCCCATATATTTTATTCTATGGATAGCATTTTATCGTTCACATGTTGATGTTATTTTCTGACGAATCTTTACAGTAGCTAAGCAATTGTTCCCATTTTATGCTTAGTCAACTCATCGTCAAAAAAAATAAAAAAATAAAAATTTGAGAACAGGAGCCTTTTGCAAATTCTCCCTTTGATACCATTTCATTGGTAGAGAAACAAGGGTCTCGTGATTCTTTTCGACGCACAAATTCTAAAAACAACTCGAACAACTTAGAATAGAGAATCAAATTAAAGGTAAAAACCATTTCGCATTAAGATGGATTAAATAATGATTAGTTGACTAAAGTGCTAAATCCCAAAGTCGTGCACATATAATCTCGATTTCCATGTCACTTTAGCTGCTTTTCAAAGATGGCGGCCGCAACTATTATATGTATTCCACTCTGTTTTAGCTGAAAAGCGAATCCATTTCATTTCAATGACGCTTTTCTGGATTTTTTCATTAAATTGATATAAGATTTCATGGACAAATATTTAGGCTAGCCATCATTCGCACTGGCAATGGAAATAGTTCTAATGGAGTGATTGTCACAGACCTATCTAGAGCCCACTACCTAACGAATTAAATTTCAAACATTACTTGACAAGCTAAAGGTTTTATGTTTGGAAGCATTAGTTAATCCACACTTGTGGTGCTGGACCAGATTTTCAAAGGTATGACAGGTTAATCACGACTTTGGATTAGCATCAAACTTTACAATGTACAAACCATCAAAAAGAGCTAAGCAATTCCAACATCTTAAAAGGATTAACTTGCAAATTAAGCCGAGAAGGAATAAATCGAACATCAGGACTTTGGCCTATTGAGAAAGCATTCCCTAAGTTGTTTTGATGATTAACAAAACTTAGAGACTTTGTTTCTAATAAAAATTATTTTCAAGTGGAAAGTCTGACGGAATGTGATTAGACGTTATCAATCATAACTAAAGTTGTGACTTGATTACTTCCGTTATTATATATTTTACCAATCGGGTAGAAATGAGTAAATCACCCATGCAACGGCTACTGGCAAATTGGCTGGATTCTTTGCTATATTTATAAGGAGTTTTAAAAGGAAAGTCTTGCAAATATCTTTAAGGGATTTGATTTTCTTGGTATTTCTTTCTAAAGGCGAAACATTCTTTCTATTCATAAACACTCGACTTTTTGGAAAGCCGATCTGTTGTATGGGCAACAAAAATTTTGGGAAGCATCAATCTCGACAATCCTGAAGTCATCAAATCTTTTCAACTAGATCCAGGCCAATAGGTAGCTTGGCTGGATAAGTCCTCCTGGAGATACGTCTAACGGTCAGCTTGGATAGGAGGAGTATAAGAGGAGATTTGACTAAAGGAAAAGGATATCGCATTCACGAGATATGATTCTTTTAATTCCGAGAGTCTAAAGAGTGTTACTGTGATCTTATACATTCATCTTTGCTGAGCAATACTATATAACCCTTTAGAGGTTGTCTAAAGGAGGAGTATAAGAGGATATTTGACCAAAGGAAAAAGATATCTCATTCACAAGATTTGAAGCTTTTAATTCTGAGAGTCAAAAGAGTGTTTTTGTGATCTTGTACATTCGTCTTTGCTGAGCGATACTGTGTAACCCTTTAGAGGTTGAGAGTGAGAAGTTGTTCACCCAAACTTGAGTACTTACAGCTCAGATCTTGTAACCTCTAATCGGTTCTTAATAGTGAATATCAGCCAATCAACTGTAGCGCGAGAGAGTGGACGTAGGCTTGCAAAAGCCGAACCACTATAAACTTTTGTGTGCAATTCTATATCCCTTACTCCTTTTATTAATTGTATTAGAATTGTACACTAGTAAGATCCGACCACTTCATCAGAAATTGTCTCACTACAATATTTATTTAAATTCTTTCATTTCCGCACAATCACATATTCACCCCACCTTTATGTGATAATTTTATCCATAACAATTGGTATCAAAGCTCGATTACTCAGAATTGAAGTGGTTTCCTACTTTGAGTTAACGATCTATCTATGGCTAGTAATATTGCACCAGGTCTGATGGAAGGTCAAAGTGATACAAGGCCTTCGTTGTGACATCCTGATTTTCAACCCCACTTTCGACTAAATGAAATGGGCTTTTCATTGACGCGCCTATGGCATTTTTCTCTGAGTTGGCCACTCATGAGATAACTAGTCTATTAGGTGAAGTCGTTAAGGAATCTAAACGCAACAGACTTGAGAATTCTACCAAAAACCGACTGCTTGACTGTGCTAATCTACAAGGGTCAATATGGTACTGCCAAAATCGACTAGAGACCTGAGATAGGTCGATTTGACAGAGGCATGTAATTAAAGTATGGGTGGTTCCACCTAATTGCAAAATTCTCGTCAAACGGCACTAAACGATTTTTCTGTCATTTCTGTACCCTGTGCCTGTATTTGAAACTTTGAGATTTTCACAACAATCAAGAGTTGCCTATGAGTCGAAGATGCACATTGTGGATAAAAAATAATCGACCACGGGTCAAATGTGCTAAAAACTTCATAAAAGCTGCCCAGTGGGTTAAGTCACACTAAAATCGCGTCCGGTTGAAATTAACCACGAAATTGAACTAGATTTTCAGAAGTTGAAAGTTTTGTCATGTCACGATTTATTTTAGGAATGTCTACTTATACTTTGAAGAATTTTCGGCAAGTTCGAATTTTCGGCGAAAAATCAAAGTTAGGCAATTTTGGACCGAGAAAATTGGAGGGCCGTTTTTGTGTGGATTTTTGGTGTTCGGGATGGATTAATTGGTGAGGAAAATTGAGGATTTGAGTGTGGGCACTTACCTTGGCAAGTTGGCCATTTAATTGGAGTCATTTGGAGGGGAATTGAGATGAATTGGAAGGGAAATGTTCAAAATTCCTATGCCTAGGTGGGGTGCAACATTTGGGACATCATTTGAAGCTTGTAGAGGAAGATTTGGAGGGATAAGGGCTGTTGGGTTGTGGCTGAAGCTGTGGGGCCTCTACTTGAGTGTTATAGATATTTAGGGAAGACTTTCGTGGCTTGTTGTTTCCTCTACTAGCTACAGCCACTTCATCTTCTTCCTCCTTAGCTTCTTCTTCATTTCCTTCAGTTGCAACCTCCATTTCTAGAGCATCAAAACAACCACCAGCCCTCCATCCTTACTGCAATTCAATATCGAAACCAAAGGACCAGCCCTTGCCGAGCCAGCCGAGCCATTAGCCCGTGCCTCCGCCGGTCCAGTGACCAGCCAGCCGAGCAACCACCCAGGCTAGCCCGCATCGATGCCCTCCGCCTGCCCACGTCGCAACTCCGTCAACCAAGCCGCTTGTCCACCGTCTCCAGCTCCCTCCGCCGAACCAGCCAGCCCAAGCTCAGCCTGTTCTAGCCACCATAGCCCTTAGACCAGCTCAAACTAGAACTGAGTCTCAACGTGAGGGTAGAGAGTTGCGGGACTGTTTTCGAGCCCTTCCGAACCTCCCTTGGTGCCGCCGTAGACACGGGTCTTCACCGCCTTTGCGTCGACGTCGCCATGAACCCGTTTACTCGCTAATCCAATGAGTTAACTCCCTAATCCTTGATTAGTTTGTTAAGTGCACTTAGGAGGTTAGTTTAGTGTTAATTAGCTTAGTTAGATTAGTACTAAGTGAGATTTGTCTTAAGATGGATTAGTGCTAACCTAGAATGGTTAGATTAGTCTTGATATGGATTGTTATTGATCTAATTAGTGAGATTAGCACTAATGTGGAGGGATTAGTCCAATTCAGTGGATTTTTCCCATATCTGATTTCTGGACCCTCGTCGTTTTCCATTTTCTTGGATTGAAATGTACTGAGATTTTGAGGTTGATTCATTCTTGAAAATTTTTTTAGACATCCTCAGATATGACATATATTTTATTCAAGATTTTAGGGATTTAAAAAGAAGGATTTTTTAGCTTCGTTATTTGAAAACAGAACCTCTGTTTTTACTGGAAATGGTGACCTTTTAGGATTCAAGAGATTTTTATCAACTTTTAGGGTTCTAATTTTCAAATGGTTTATTCATGAAAGTTGTTTGTCACATCTTGTAGTTTGACATAATCAAATTTCAGATCAAATAGACAGGTTTTAGATCTCGAACCAAATTGATTTTGGAAGACAGACTTTCTGGAAACAGACACAGTTTTTTGTATTGAATTGAGCGATTTACTGGGCTGAATATAGAAATATCTAGGTTAAGGTGTCTTCATGAAAAATGTTATTTTATGTGTCATTTACCACATATTCAAATTTGGAAATTTTTCAAACTCGTTTGATTAGATTTCTGGATTAAAACTCGAAGACGCATGAGTAGACTGTTTCTACCGGTTATGACCGGTAGTAGTTTTGGAGATTGTTCTTGATGCTATGCTTGCTGAACCCTGCCTATTTGCTGATGTGGTTGACCTATGATATGCTTAGAAGTTATGCTTGATGATGCGCGAATGGTTGTGGTTTATTGTTATTGCTTTATGTGGTGACTATTGAAAGAGGATGAGATATGTTGAGAAAACCGAATGGTTGTGAGCAAGTAAAGGGCTAAATGTGCACAATAGAAAAATTTCGTATGAGCCACCTCTAGAACCTTGTACCGTTGCTTATTATAGTCAAGAACTAAATACTACACGACAGCACGACTTCGTGGGAGCCACCTTTAGTACCTTGAGATATTGCTTATTATAGTCAAGAACTAAGTGCTACACGATAGCGTGACTTCGTGGGAGCCACCTCTAGTACCTTGTACGGTTGCTTATTGTGGTCAAGAACTAAGCGCCACAAGATATCGGAACTTCGTGGGGGAGGGCGCACCTGTGACATCCTGAATTTTGATCCTGTTTCGATAAAGTGAAATGGGCTTTTCGTCGACGTGCCTATGGTCCTTTTTCTCTGAGCTGATCACTCACGAGTTAACTAACCTATTGAGTGAAGCCGTTAAGGGATGTATCCGCGGTAAAAATCCCTAAAAAAGATACTTAATTGGTTGGATTGGACTAAAATCGCGTCGATCGATTTTAACCACTTTAATCAACTCGATTTTGGGAATCGAATATTCGAGCGTGTCGCAATTCATTTTTAGGACTCGTCTCATCGTCCGTCAAATTATTGACGAGTCCGACATTTCAAGAAAGAAATTATCAGAGGAATAATCGAAGACCAAAAGAAAATAGAAAGGGAAAGAGAAAAGAAAAAAAGTAAGAATAAGGGTATTATTTTATTTTTTTCTCTCTCTCCCTTTTCTCTCTTTTTCTCTCTCTTTTCTCTCTCCTCTCCCCTCCCCCTTCGTGCGGACACCACCAACCCCCCCCCCCCCCCAACGCCGACTTCTCTTCCCCATTTGACTAGTCAAACCCCCAATTTTCTCTCTTCTCTCTCCTCTCTCTTCTCCCCCACACAACCGAACCAGCTACTTCTTCTTCTTCTTTCTTCGCGTGCGAACCAGCAAACCGAAGCAGAAGCAGCAGCTTACCGCGGCAACTGTCGCCGCCCGTACCGCACACCCGTGCGTCCACCGCTCGCCGCCGTGCGCCGCCTGCCCTCTCCACCGCCTAGGCGTCCTCCCCCCATGCGTCTCCAACCCCTGTTCCGCCCCGTCCAGCCACCGTGAGCGGCCGAGCAAGCCGCCGGAGCCACCGTGCGACCTCACCGGACCGCCACTTGCCTTCCCGACCCTTCTCCGCCCCTAACCATCTCTGTTTTCCCCTGTTTTGCAGTCAAACCAGCAACCCACGAAGTGGGTTTCCAGCCGGCTCATGGGCCACTTTGGGTCGTTTCCGGGCCCCGAACCCGAGCCGTGCTTTGGGAAGAATTGTTCCTCGCGCCGTTCCCGTCGGATTGATACGTTTTGCGCGCGATTTCGGTGAGTAATCTCACTAATCCTTGCTTAGTGGACTAATTACACTTAAGGTTGTTTAGTTTTAATTAATTAGGTTTAGGTGGTTAGATTAGTATGGATTAGTGTTTATTAGTCAATTGTGATGCAATTTAGATCAATTGAGTGTGCATTTAACAAGTAGACATGATCTATTATTTATTGAGGGTAGTTCGGGATTTTTCCGACCCTTTATCGGGCTTCAATTTGACAATTCGGGCCTAAGTGGAATTTTTGGTATTTAAATATTATTTTTCGGAATTAAATTAATTAATTAATTATTTTCCGAAAATTCAACTGGAATGGCCAGTGACCAGAAAATTATGCTGATGACCGTGGTGAAGTCCGTTTATTTAATTGGGGTTTATTTTAAGCTAAATTGAAATTTTAATATTAATTATTTAATTTTCGAAATTAATTATTTATTTATTTATTTTTCGGAAATTTAGGTTGAGATGGCCGATGACCGAATTTGGTGCTGATTGTCGTGGTGCAATCCGTTTATTTATTTGAGCTCTACGTGGTGTGGAAATGAATTAATTGTGATTATAATATTATTTTCCTAAATTAATTAATTTCGAATAATTAATTGGAAAATAACCTAGGGGTCGGTTGACGGCGTAAAAAATGTTTTGGTGGGCTACATAAAATGATGGGATTTGTGGAAATGAAATTATAATATTTTGGCTAAGGCCAATCGTGTACCCATACGAATATTTTATCGTTAAGAAGAACAAAAGAGTGATTTGATTGAATGATAATTTTCGGCATACTATGAAAGTATGGCTGGCAGCTTCTGGTGAGCACATATTATTCTCGGCATACTCTGAAAGTATAGCTGGCATCTTTTGGTGAGCATAATAAACATATCAGATCAGTGAATCTGGCAGCTTCTGGTGAGCATATTATTATATCGGATCAGTGGATCTGGCAGCTTCTGGTGAGCTATACTATCTATATATCGGCGAGAGTGAACAGTCCTAGACTATGGTCGGACTCATAGATAGTATTGATCGAGGAGACCGGGGAATGATTATATTGATATGTAATCGACTAGGTCGATTGATCGATGATACGATCTGATTGAATGATTTGACGTGGTGAATTGATTCGATGAATTTTAAATTGTATTGACCTGCAGGAAAGAACTGAGGCCAAGGTAAGTCCTCTGACTCGTGCTGTGCTTAGGCAACCGAGTAGTGTATTGGTTCCCTAATTGAGTCTTAGTGGGGTAGAACTTGCTGAGACGTAGTCTCACCCCGTTGTGGGATAACAATTTCAGGTCCTTAGATGGCGGTCGTGGAAGACCGAGAGCCTTGGAGCTTGGAAGATGGAGGTCAAGAATCGGCGATCGGGTCGACTAGTGGGTGTTAGGACGGTCCCCTTTTTGTTAAGCCGACACTTTTGTAAACAAATTTGATTTTGTAATGAACCCGTTGGCCTATAAAAGACTTGTCTTGGTTTGAAAGTTTTAGTCCTGCTCTTCTATCCCAATTGTTTGTTGTTTAGGGATTTTATATCTGCTTCCGCATGCTTATTAAAATAAAAAGGTCGGCGACGCATCTTGGGATGTTGCTATTAATCGACCAAGGAGGGATGGGCGCGCACTCGGAGGATCGGGGCGTGACATCCCGTTTAAATGGTATCAGAGCATGGTTTAGGATTGGAGTGATAAGGTGCGTTGGTCTATGGGATAGTTAGTAGGAAAGGCCTTTAAATTCATGCTGGTGCATGTTTGTGTTAGCCGAGTGCTAAGATTGTTTGTTGTTTGAATCGCTCTATTTCTAATTCGGTGTTGAATTGGAAGCAGGTGTCGGTAGATTAAAGCGACACCATGAGTGATCAGGAGCCGAGGACTCCTAGACAAAGGACCTTATCTTCTGTGACTCGGGCTAGGACGCCGACAAGAGTCGGTGCTCGAGGTGGCCGAGGTAGAGTGCAAGCTGAGGCTAGCGCAAGTAGAGTAGCACCACCTCCTGTTGGTGCCGGGGTAGCAGCCCCAGGTGATCAAGGAACAATTGGGATCACGCAAGCGTTGGATGCTATGCGTGAGATGATGGGGCAGCAGGCCCAGGACCAAACAGCCGCCTTTACCGCCGCCGTTGCGGCCGTCGCTACTGCCGCTGCCAATGCTGTTGCTGCTGCCGCACTTGCACCTGCTGAAGTTCCACCAGGAAACGTGGCCGCAGGAAGGCCAATTCATCAATTGGTGGAACAATTTTTGAAATTGAATCCACCTAAGTTTACTGGGGCAGGAGACCCCGAAGGTGCTGCTTTGTGGATCCAAGGACTAGAGAAAGCCTTTGTGCTATTGATGTGCTCTGAGACTGAGAAAGTGGTCCTCGCAGTCTACCAATTGGAGGGAGTTGCGAGTACTTGGTGGAGAACCACCCAAGGAGCGATATTTCCCGAAGGTGTAGCCCAAGAGTGGAACGCCTTCGTTGAGGCCTTCAACGGGAAATACTTTTCAGAGACTGCTAGAGAGATGAAGATGGCAGAGTTCCAGCGCCTTCGCCAAGGCTCTATGACTGTGGATCAATATGAGGCGAAGTTTGCTGAACTGTCGCATTACGCTCCTGAATTAGTTGAGAATCCAGCAAATCGAGTGAGAAGATTCAGAGATGGACTTAAGCCGGAGTTGAGGAGTCCACTGATTTTACTGAATTTGAGAAATTACAATGAACTATATGAGCGGGTCCAAATGATTGAAAGAGAGCAGAATGAGAGGGCTGCCGCATCTGGATTGCGGTTTGGATCGAGTAGGGAAGGAATCCGACATGGGAAGAGGCCTATGATCGGAGGAAGATTTCAAATTCCGCTCAACCGGAAGGGTGGAATTGGGAAGATAGGACCTGGTCAGAATGGCTTGTGTCACTTCTGCAGAAGGCAACACGGTACAGCCCCGTGCCCTCGAAGGACGGGTGCTTGTTTCGAATGTGGCCAACAGGGTCACATGGCTAAGGATTGTCCTAGGCGACCAAGAGGACAACCGCAATTACCGCCACCGCCGCAGAGAGGACAGATCAGAGGGTATGCGTCTCAGAACACACCACAAGGAGGACTGCTCTAACCCCCGGTTCAAGGAACGGTGTATGCCATCACTCAAGGTCAGGCAGAAGCTGCGCTTGACGTGATCACAGGTACGGTCTCGCTCAACGACCAACCTGCTTATGCTTTGTTTGATTCGGGAGCAACCCATTCTTTCATTGCCGAGCAATATGTTAGGATGCTAAGATTAAGTCTTGTGTTATTGGAGTCGGCTATCTGCATATCTACACCCTTGAAGGATAAAGTTATTGCTGTTTTGGGATGTCCGGGGTGCAAGTTAGAGATTGGTGAGCGAGTGGGGAAAATTGACTTGTTAGTCTAAGCCATGTATGACTTTGATTTAATAATTGACATGGACTGGCTCACCAATCAATGAGCTAAAATGGACTACTATCGTAAGACGATTCAGTTTGACCCGTTAGAGGGTAAGAGCTTCGAGTTTGTAGGAAGTCGAGGAGGACCCTCGATTGTCCTGATCTCGTCGCAAGAGACATCTCGTCTATTAGACGAGGGTTGCCGAGGGTACCTAGCAACTGTCGTGGACACGACAGTTAAGGAACTGAAAGTGGAGGACATTTCAGTTGTGCAAGAATTCCAAGATGTCTTTCCAAAAGAATTGCCAAGATTACCGCTAGAAAGGGAGATTGAGTTTGTGATTGAATTAGCACCAAGGACAGAGCCAATCTCGAAGGCACCGTATAGGATGGCATTATCAGAGTTGAAAGAACTAAAGGTGCAGATGCAAGAGTTACTGGATAAGGGATTTATCCGTCCTAGTGCATCACTTTGGGGAGCACCAGTTCTATTTGTTAAGAAGAAAGATGGATCGTTGCGCCTGTGCATCGACTACCGACAGCTCAACCAGGTAACCATTAAGAACAAGTATCCCCTCCCAAGGATAGATGATCTGTTCGATCAGTTGCAAGGTGCGTCAATATTTTCGAAGATTGACTTAAGGACAGGATATCATCAGTTGAGAATTAAGAAAGAGGATATTCCTAAGTCAGCATTTCGTACTCGGTATGGTCACTATGAGTTCACAGTAATGCCATTCGGGTTGACGAATGCTCCAGCTGCTTTTATGGATATGATGAACCGAATATTCAAGGAATATTTAGATCAGTTTGTTATCGTGTTCATAGATGATATCTTGGTCTATTCGAAGAGTGATGAAGAACATGAGAATCATCTGAGATTAGTGCTCCAGACCTTAAGGACGCATAAGTTGTATGCTAAGTTTAGCAAATGTGAGTTTTGGTTGACTCGTGTTGCGTTCTTAGGTCATGTGATTTCCGGAGAAGGAATCTCCGTCGACCCGAGCAAGATAGAAGCCGTAATCAAGTGGCCGAGACCGACAACAGTGACAGAGATCAGAAGTTTCTGGGTTTGGCAGGGTATTACAGACGGTTTGTCGAAGGATTCTCATCGTTAGCATCGCCTCTGACAAAGCTTACAAAGAAAGAAGAGAAATTTATATGGACAGACAAATGCGAGCGAAGTTTTCAAGAGTTGAAGGAAAAGCTGACTACCGCACCGGTACTGACGATTCCATTTGATCCTGGAGGATTCGAGATCTATAGTGATGCGTCATTCAGAGGATTGGGTTGCGTGTTGATGCAACATGGTAGAGTGGTTGCATACGCGTCCCGTCAGTTGAGACCTCATGAGCAGAATTATCCGACGCATGACTTAGAGCTCGCGGCGATTATCTTTGCCCTGAAGATTTGGAGACATTATTTGTGTGGTGAAAAATTTCAGATCTTCACGGACCATCAGAGTCTCAAGTACCTGTTCTCTCAGAAGGAGTTGAACATGAGACAGCGCCGATGGATGGAATTGCTGAAGGACTATGACTGTGATATTTTATACCACCCGGGAAAGGCGAACAAAGTCGCCGATGCTTTGAGTCGGAAGTCTTCAGTTGAGCACATATTGATTAAGGAGTGGAACTTAATTGAAAGAGCGCGAGATTCGATGTTCAAATTTGAGGTAGGCTACCTCTCGAGTCTTATGGCCACCCTCAAAATTGAACCGGATGTCCAAGTCAGAATGAAACAACTTCAACCGACAGATCCAGATGTACAGAAAATTCTTCAAGAAGACACAGAGAAAAGAAAGGCTGATTTTCAGATTACTGATAACGGGACACTAAGGTTCCAAGGACGTTTGGTTGTACCGGACAATGTAGAGCTTAGAGAGGATATTTTATCTGAAGCACATCGTAGCAGCTACAGCGTTCATCCTGGAAGTACCAAGATGTATCAGAATTTGCGTCAATACTATTGGTGGTCAGGTATGAAGGCGGACATCGCCAAGCTTGTCGCCAAGTGTTTGACGTGTCAGCAAGTAAAGGCCCAGCATTGCAAGCCGGGAGGACTTTTGCAACCTCTCGCAATCCCAGAATGGAAATGGGAGCATATCACGATGGATTTCGTGACTGGACTACCAAGGAGTCAAAGGGGAAATGATTCAATTTGGGTAGTGGTCGACAGGCTGACAAAGTCGGCTCACTTCATTGCAGTTCGAAAGGACCTCAGTCTTGATAGGCACGCAGACCTGTATGTGCGTCAAGTGGTTCGAATGCATGGAGTGCCGGTGACGATAACCTCAGACAGAGACCCGAGGTTTACTGTTGCTTTTTGGAAGAGCTTGCAGGGTGCTTTAGGTACAAAGCTTCAATACAATACGGCATATCATCCTCAGACGGATGGCCAGTCTGAGAGGACAATTCAGACTCTCAAAGATATGCTGAGAGCGTGTGTAATAGACTTCAAAGGAAGTTGGGAGGATCAGCTGCACCTAGTAGAATTTGCCTACAACAACAGTTACCAGCAGAGTATAAAGATGGCTCCATTTGAAGCGTTGTATGGCAGAGCATGCAGAACTCCAGTATGTTGGGATGAAGTCGGGGAAAGGAAAATCACAGGCCCGAGTTAGTCCAAATAAATGGATGCCGTGGCGTGTCGAGACAGATTAAAGACAGCGCAGAGCAGGCAGAAAAGTTATGCAGATAAGCGTCGAAGGTCTTTGGAATTCCAAGTTGGTGATCACGTTTTTCTGAAAGTGTCACCAATGAGGGGAACTTCGCGCTTGGGGAAGAAAGGCAAGCTGAGTCCGAGGTACGTAGGTCCACTTGAAATTCTCGAGAGAATTGGGACCTTAGCGTATCGTCTTGCATTGCCGCCAAGATTGACGCAAGTGCATGACGTCTTTCACGTGTCGATGTTAAGGAAGTACGAGCCTGACCCGACACACGTGCTCAATTTCGAGGAATTTGACGTGGATGATCGTGTATCATACGTTGAAAGCCCGTTTAAGATTGTGGATCGTAAAGAGCAAGTTCTGCGTACAAAGACCATCCCGCTGGTCAAAGTGGTCTGGCAACACCACGGTACTGAAGGAGCAACTTGGGAGACTGAAGAGTCGATGAGATAGTCGTACCCCCACCTTTTTGATCAAAGTGTGTAATGGTTTAAATTTCGAGGACGAAATTTTTATAAGAGGGGAAGAGTTGTGACATCCTGAATTTTGATCCCGTTTCGATAAAGTGAAATGGGCTTTTCGTCGACGTGCCTATGGTCCTTTTTCTCTGAGCTGATCACTCACGAGTTAACTAACCTATTGAGTGAAGCCGTTAAGGGATGTATCCGCGGTAAAAATCCCTAAAAGCTACTTAATTGGTTGGATTGGACTAAAATCGCGTCTGATCGATTTTAACCATGGAATTGAACTCGATTTCGGGAATCGAATATTCGAGCGTGTCACAATTCATTTTTAGGACCTCCTCTCATTGTCCGTCAAATTATTGACGAGTTTGAAATTTCAAGAAAGAAATTATCGGAGGAATAATCGAAGACAAAAAGAAAATAGAAAGGGAAAGAGAAAAGAAAAAAATAAGAATAAGGGTATTATTTTATTTTTTTCTCTCTCTCCTTTTCTCTTTTTTTCTCTCTTTTCTCTCTCCTCTCCCCTCCCCTCCCCCTTCGTGCGGACACCACCCCCCCCCCCCCCAACGCCGACTCTCTCTTTCTTTTCCCTTGCCATTTTCCATTTTGCTTTCTCTTCCCCATTTGACTAGTCAAACCCCCAATTTTCTCTCTTATCTTTATCTCTTCTCTCTCCTCTCTCTTCTCCCCCACACGACCGAACCAGCTACTTCTTCTTCTTCTTTCTTCGCGTGCGAACCAGCAAACTGAAGCAGAAGCAGCAGCTCGCCGCGGCAACCGTCGCCGCCCGTACCGCACACCCGTGCGTCCACCGCTCGCCGCCGTGCGCCGCCTGCCCTCTCCACCGCCCAGGCGTCTCCAGCCCCTGTTCCGCCCCGTCCAGCCATCGTGAGCGGCCGAGCAAGCCGCCAGAGCCACCGTGCGACCTCACCGGACCGCCACTTGCCTTCCCGACCCTTCTCCGCCCCTAACCATCTCTATTTTCCCCTATTTCGCAGCCAAACCAGCAACCCACGAAGTGGGTTTCCAGCCGGCTCGTGGGCCGCTTTGGGCCGTTTCCAGGCCCCGAACCCGAGCCGTGCTTTGGGAAGAATTGTTCCTCGCGTCGTTCCCGTCGGATTGATATGTTTTGCGCGCAATTCCGGTGAGTAATCTCACTAATCCTTGCTTAGTGGACTAATTACACTTAGGGTTGTTTAGCTTTAATTAATTAGGTTTAGGTGGTTAGATTAGTATGGATTAGTGTTTATTAGTCAATTGTGATGCAATTTAGATAAATTGAGTGTGCATTTAACAAGTAGACATGATCTACTATTTATTGAGGGTAGCTCAAGATTTTTCCGACCCTTTATCGGGCTTCAATTTGACAATTCGAGCCTAAGTGGAATTTTTGGTATTTAAATATTATTTTTCGGAATTAAATTAATTAATTAATTATTTTCCGAAAATTCAACTGGAATGGCCAGTGACCAGAAAATTATGCTGATGACCGTGGTGAAGTCCGTTTATTTAATTGGGGTTTATTTTAAGCTAAATTGAAATTTTAATATTAATTATTTAATTTTCGAAATTAATTATTTATTTATTTATTTTTCGGAAATTTAGGTTGAGATGGCCAATGACCGGAATTTCGTGCTGATTGTCGTGGTGCAGTCCGTTTATTTATTTGAGCTCTACGTGGTGTGGAAATGAATTAATTGTGATTATAATATTATTTTCCTAAATTAATTAATTTTGAATAATTAATTGGAAAATAACCGGACGTCGGTTGACAGCGCCAAAAAATGTTTTGGTGGGCTACAAAAAATGATGGGATTTGTGGAAAGGAAATTATAATATTTTGGCTAAGGCCAATCGTGTACCCACACACGAATATTTTATCGTTAAGAAGAACAGTGGTGATTTGATTGAATGATAATTTTCGGCATACTATGAAAGTATGGCTGGCAGCTTCTGGTGAGCACATATTATTCTCGGCATACTCTACGAAAGTATGGTGGCGCAGCTTTTGGTGAGCATAATAAACATATCGATCGTGAATCTGCGCACGGTGAGCATATTATTATATCGAATCGGTGGATCTGCGGCTTACGGTGAGCTATACTATCTATATATCGGCGAGAGTGAATGCAGGTCCTAGACTATGGTCGGACTCATAGATAGTATTGATCGAGGAGACCGGGGAATGATCATGTTGATATGTAATCGACTAGGTCGATTGATCGATGATACGATCTGATTGAATGATTTGACGTGGTGAATTGATTTGATGAATTTTAATTTGTATTGACCTGCAGGAAAGAACTGAGGCCAAGGTAAGTCCTCTGACTCGTGCTGTGCTTAGGCAACCGAGTAGTGTATTGGTTCCTTAATTGAGTCTTAGTGGGGTAGAACTTACTGAGACGTAGTCTCACCCCGTTGTGGGATAACAATTTCAGGTCCCTAGATGGCGGTCGTGGAAGACCGAGAGCCTTGGAGCTTGGAAGATGGAGGCTGAAGAATCGGCGATCGGGTCTGGCTAGTGGGTGTTAGGACAGTCCCCTTTTTGTTAAGCCGACACTTTTGTAAACAGCCTAATTTTGTAATGAACCCGTTGGCCTATAAAAGACTTGTCTTGGTTTGAAAATTTTAGTCCTGCTCTTCTATCCCAATTGTTTGTTGTTTGGGGATTTTATATCTGCTTTCGCATGCGTATTAAAATAAAAGGGTCGGCGACACATCTTGGGACGTCGCTATTAATCGACCAAGGAGAGATGGGCGCGCACTCGGAGGATCGGGGCGTGACAGCACCTCTAGAATCTTAAGTCTAATCTTGAGTCTGATTTCGAGTTTGAGTTCAAGTTGAGTATTGAGTTGGAATGTGGAGTTGGAATATTGGGTTGGGATGTTGAGTTTGAGTTTGGAGTTTGAATATTAAGAGTGAATATCGGGTGTGGATTGAACCATCGATATGAGTTACCCATGCCTGATTATGGGACAAAATTATATGGCACGGAATGTGACGTGTCATAAGAATTTGCTCTTATAATTAGGACTCTTGTGAATTGTTTGATGAGTGATAGGATGTGTTCCAGTTCTTGAGTGCATTTGATGTATGTATAAGTGTTTATGTGATGCACTAATGTGTAGGATGGTGCTGAGGCGAGGTAAGTTCTGAGTGGTGTATGTTTTGGGCGCCTTTGAGTGAATTTTCATCCTAATCGGGGTTTAGAGTGTTGACTCACTGAGATTTATTCTCACCCCGTCGTGGTTTATAAATTTCCAGGTCTTTAGTCTAGAGATACCGGAGGGTGTCGTGGAGGATCCTGAGCCAGAGTTGAAGAGATCCAGAGTAGAGGTTGTACAATAGTTCTTTTAGGGGAGACCTTAGCGTGCAGACTTGTAGGACTGACTTGGATTGTATATAAAGTGTGTTTATATGAAATTGGGTTGTCCTGCTTTTCTATCCCATGTTTGTTGTTGTCCGAGGTTTGTTTAATTAGCTTTTGCATGTGCACAAAATAAAAAGGGTCGGTGACGTGTCTTGGGAACATCGCAAATTTTAGTCGACCGCCAAGGGGTGTGCGCATGCTCGGGGTTCGGGGCGTGACATCCATACTTTGATGGAAAAAGCTATAACATTTGGAAAATCAAGATGAAAGCATTCATCAAATCCAATTATCCCTTAGAGTGGGATGTTGTTCTAAAAGGCATAAGACTAGAGGCTTCGTGGACCAAGGAAGAAGGCAAAAAGCCATAAACCTCAGCTCCTTTTGATGCTGGCATCGCTAAAAGAGAAGCACTAGATGCTAAAGTTGTTTACTCGTTATATCGCGCTTTATCTCCATCTGAATATAATCAAATCTCTTCATGTGAATCTACAAAAGAAATTTAGGATAGGTTGTAGGTAACATATGAAGGAACCGATCGGGTTAAGGAGATGAAGATAAACATTCTTCTTCAGCAATATGAAGCCTTCAAAATGAAACCTGAAGAATCCATAACTAACATATTTAGTAGATTTACGGACATTGTCAATGGATTAGCATATCAAGGACAACACGTATCAGATCCAATGACAGTAAACAAGAATCTTCAAGGCTTGTCAAAGGAGTGGAACAACATCAAGACATTCATTCGAGAGACAAATGATTTCACCTCTTTCTGTGGAAGAACTCATGGGAACACTTCAACCCTATGAAGAAGAATGTCTGAATGAGGAAGACACCAGAGGTAAGAAAGCAATAGCATTAAAATCCAATTTTGAATTTGATGATTTATATCAGATGAAGACGATGAGAACGACGAGGAGATAGCCCTTATGGTGAAAGAGCTTCTAAAATGGCCAGAAAAGGGAGTTCAAAGGAAAGAAATCCTTCAAATCATCTAAGCAAAAGAGAAACCCCAATGACGAAGAGGAAAATAAGGATGTTATCTATTTCGAATGCAAAAAGTAAGAAGGACACATCAAACCGAATTGTCCTCTTTTGAAGAAAAGAAAGAACGAGTATGAGAAGACAAAGAAAGCACTGAAGGTCGAAATGTGGAGTGACACTGAGTGCGAAGAAAGCGATGAAGAATATGCGAATATTTGTCTCATGGCAAAATCTGATTTTGAAGAAGAATTTGATGTAAGAGAGTTTGATATTCCTATTGATGTATCTAATTATATAGAAGAATTACTTATTGATTACAAGGCTATGCTTAGAAGATTTTCAAAATTGAAGAAGGAAAACTCAAAATTGAGACAACGGGATTCTTTCCAAAAAGAAAAGATTGAGTATCTTGAAAATGATATTCTTCAAACAAAAGAAAATCTTAATTCTATTTTTAAAGAAAACAATTCCTTGAAAAATGAAATTTTAGATGTTATAGAAAGATTTTCAATTGGTTCAAAAACTTTGAAACATAGTTTGTCCATCCAAATTCCATACTACAAAAAATCAAGGCTTAAATGCAAAAAGAAAAATATTTTAGAAAATGATTTTGCATCTCACAAAGAAATGAAGAGGCAAAAGTCTTCGAGAGTTTTCTATGAAAATCATTTTACAAACTAGTTTGTAAGACATGTTGGTCAAAGCTTTCTTAAATATTCAATCTATGGCAATCATAATCATTATGAAAATAACTGTACCAAAAGTTGGAAGCCAATTCAGAGAAACATTCTAAGCATGGTCGATCCTTCTAACCAAAGAGAACCCGGACAAATATGGGTACCAAAGAAGACTTGAATTTGTCTTGATTTTTGTAGGTACCGAAGAAAAAGAGAAACAAATGGTACTTCAATAGTGATTGCTCAAGACATATGATTGATGATTCAAGTAAGTTCATTGAACTCTTAAAATTCAATGTGGGAGTATTTTCATTAGAGGGAACAACAAAGGAAAGATCATCGGCAAAGGAACTGTTGAAAATGGAAATCTAACTATAAGAGATATATCTCTTGTCAGAGGTTGGAATTATAATTTCATCAGCATCAACCAGTTATGTGACACTAGTTACAAAATCTGCTTTCATGAAAACAAATGCTTAAGCACGAGTAGAAGCAGTTGTTTATTGAAAGGAGACATAAAAGTATATATTTACTAGATACAACTACTGATGACCTTTAGTGTTTGATCTACATCAAGGATGAAGCAGATCTCTAGTATAGAAAGCTTGGACACATAAGCACCAAGCAAATATCGAAGCTCTCCTCAAAGAAATTTGTACGAGGATTACCAAATCTTAAGTTTGAAAGATCTAAAATCTGTTCAAATTGTGCCCTAGGTAAATGGGTAAGGAGTTCTTTCAAACCCATTAATTTCGGCAGTGCTAATAGAGCATTGCAGCTTCTTCATATGGACATCTTCGGTCCTACAAAAATGCAAAGTCTGGTAGGTAAAAGGTATTGCTTAGTAATAGTTGATGATTATACAAGGTACACATGGGTTTTCTCCCTTGTACATAAGCATTAAGCATATTCTCATTTTTCAAAGTTTGCCAAAAATATTCAGAATGAAAAAGGGTATTTCATTTCTTCTATTGTAATTGATCATGGGGATAAGTTTGAAAATCAAAGTTTTCAAAACTTTTGTGAAGAAAGCAGCTTTAAGCATCAATTTTCGACTCCCTAAACACTTGAACAGAATGGTGTAATAGAGAGGAAAAATAGGTCTCTGCAAGAAATGGCAAGAACTCTTCTTTTAGAAAGTAAAATTACATCACATTTCTGGGCTGAAGTCATTTCAATAGTGTGACATCTTGATTTTCCAATTCTGTATTTAATAAAATGAGACGAGCATTTCATCTTCACGCATATAGTTCTTTTCCTTGAGTTGGCCACTCATGTGAAAACTACTCTATCAGGGGAAGCCGGTAAGAGATTCTAATGCATCAGACTCGAGAATTTGACCAGGAAGCAGCCTTTTGACCGAGCTAATCTGCAAGGGTCATTACGGCATAGTTAAAAAATCGATTAGAGACCGAAGATAGGTCGACTCGACAGAGGCATGTGATCGAGTGTGGGTGATTCCACCAGATCGCACGATTCTTGTCGGTCAGCACTAGACCGGCTTTTCTGTCAATTGGGTACCTTGTGTCTATATTTGAAACCTTGAGATTACCCCGACATCCAAGAGTCGCCAATGTGTCAAAGATGTACATTGTGGCTCGATCAACCACAGGTTAAATGCACGAAAATTTCTAAAAGCTACTCGGTAGATTGGGACGCATTAATATCATGCCAGAGTGAAATTAACTGTGAGTTGAGATAGAATTTAGAAATTGGAAGTCCGGGTGTGTCACAAATCATTTTTGGAACATTGACTCATCTTCAGAAGATTTTTCATGCAAACCGAGTTTTTCAGCAAAATAATCAAATTATGGCTAATTTGGTACGGAAAATTGGTAGGCCCGCTTTTGGTTGTATTTTTTAGATCAAGATGATTCTATGGTCAAGTAATTATGTGAATTGAAATGTGGTAACATTGGATTAATTTTATGGACTTCACTTGGACTCAATTGGAAGAAAATTGAATGGAATTGAAGAAATTAATGCACAAGATTTCATGCCACGGCGGAAAAGGAAATTGCACCCATTGGAATAAGGTTGTGGAAGATTGGAGATAGTGGAGTGTGATATCATCAAGTGATGTCATGATGGGGCTAGAAGTGCCTAAGATCTTGACAAGTGAAGGGTGAGGATTTGTTCTTCAAAAGGTGGGATGTCACTTCCAACTAATCTCCATCATCTTCAAGCTTGGCTCCTTGGATTTCGAAATGGGAAGAGAGGGAGAGAGAATCCGGCCGGTCAGCAGTTGCTCAATGTCGCCCCTTCGCGCGACCAGGACCCTCTAGCTCCGTCGTCTGCCTCTGTCCTTGGCCGTCAGCCATCGCCGGAGGTCCCGCCTGGCCGCTGGAGTTGCCGCTTCCACTCGCACGAGCCGCCGCTGCCGTTTCCACCGATCCCGCGCCCAACCGGCGACCGGAGCACCTCCGACCGAACTTGGATAGCAGCCGGAGTTCCAAGCTAGATACGGATCTTCAAGGCCCATTTTAGGCGCCTTCCGGTCCTCTTTTGGCGTCGCCCCAATAAGGTTTTCCGACCACCTCGCCGTTGTCTTCGCTGAGGACTCATCGGAAAGCGATTCCGGTAAGTTTAGCTCACTAAACCTTGATTAGAGGGTTAATTATGCTTAGGGTGTTCTTAGTTTAAGCTAAGTAAGCTTAGGTGGTTAGTTTAGTTTATTTAATTGTGAATTAGATTAAGAGGTTGGTTTAATTTAAAGTATGTTTAGTTAAGGTTAAATTGAGGTTTATATTAGTATAATGGTGATTTGACATAAATGAATTACTTTTGGATTAAATAAATATTTTGAAATTGTATAATAATTTAATAATATTTTATTATTCGAAATTATTAAAATATTAGTATTTAATTAATTTCGGAATAAAATTAATTATTTAATAAATTCCGAAAATTATTTCGGGACATTATTTTCGTAATTTCGTGCTGATCGTTACTGTGTACTCAGATTTTTTAATTTGATGAATGGATATTGCAAATTGAGTGTTGATTGTGAAAAATATGGATTTTATTCAGAAAATCCGGGGTGTCGGGTTTGGCACCGAAATTAGATTTTTAAGGATAACTATTGTAATGGGAGTATTTGAGTGAAATGTAAAGTGTCCGGGGGTCAGTATTGAATTGTCGTGTGCTGGTTGAAAGACTCGGTCACAGTAGTGGCTAGGCCAACTGGACCTATATTCCTTTAGAAACGCCGTCAACATAGTGACAAGGCTCAGGTCGCAGTAGAGGCTAGGCCAACTGGACCTATTTTCCTTCGGGAACGCCGTTGACGTAGTGACGAAGCCGCGCTCCAAGGTGGGAAGGCGATACTTGGCATTAATGTCAGTAGATTGCCGAACTGCGAGTAGGCTATGTTCTTGGGTGGTGATAAATGAAAATTGGATCGTGTGCTGAGTGTTATTGACGGGTCAGATTATGGGATGGAATCGTGTGGCATGGTATGGGACATGTCATAACGGTTTGGTATTATAATCCGGACTCCTGTCGTCGTTTGAAATCAAATTATGGGCATTCCAGTTGTTTAAGTTCTTATTATCATCTATGATTGAGTGATTTGAATTGTGCTAACCTGCAGGAAGGAACTGAGGCGAGGTAAGTCCTCTGTGTGGTTTGGCTAGGCCATCCATGGGCGTATTTTCTTTCTAATAGGGTTTTAGGGGGTTGAACTTGCTGAGACAATGTCTCACCCCGGTTGTGGGCTTACATTTTCAGGTCCCTAGTGGACGGAGCGGCCATTTCGTTATGGTTGGCCTTGTGGAGTGACAGAGGTGAAGTTGAAGGATTGGAGATCGTGTTCGACTTGTAGGTTATAGGACAGTTTCTTTTTATAAGCCGCCCTTTTGTAGGCTTTTGGTTATAGACCTCTGTTTGTAAATTCCGTTGGTTTATGTAAGTGATTGGTTGTGAAATTGCTTCCTACTTTTCTATCCCATATTTTATTGTCAAGGGTTTTATAACACGTTCCACATGTGCAAATATAATGAATGGGTCGGCGACGAGTGCCTAGGAACGTCGCATATTTGATCGACCGCAGTGTGATGTGCGCGCGCCCGAGGTTCGGGGCGTGACAAATAGCATGCTACATTGTAAATCGAATTTTTCTTAGACCCTCTTTAGAAAAGATCCCATATGAGCTTTTCAAAGGTAGGAAACCAATTATTTTATATTTCAGAGTTTTTGGATGTAAATATTTTATCTTAAGAAATGCTAATGACCAACCTGATAAGTTTGATGAAAGATCAAATGAAGGTATATTCCTAGAGTAAAGCTTTTAGAGTCTACAACAAAAGATCTTGTATAGTGGATGAGTCTATCAACGTGATGTTTAATGAAAATCCTCAAATTCATGAAGATTCTGATCAAGCGAAGAAGTCATCTGGCACATTTCAAGTGCCAGAAGAAGTCAGGGAATCAACATCAGATGAACACCACAGCAACAAGAAAGTTTTGATAAGCATGATAATGGGAAGCACACAACATCTTATGACAGATTCAATAAAAACTGGAAGCACGAGTCAAGTCCTAATCATCGGAAACATTGACGACAAGATTAGAACGAGATCAATCCTAAAGGATGTTGTTAGTACTTTGGCTTTATTTCAGATATTGAACCATGAAGTACTGAAGAAGCTTTATCAGATGAAAACTGGATCCAAGCAATGAAGGAGGAACCTTAACAATTTCAAATAAATGAAGTGTGAAAACTAGTTCCTAGACCAGAAGATCATCCTGTTATCGGAACAAAATGGATTTACGGGAACAAGCTTGATGATAAAGGAAAAGTTACAAGGAATAAAGCAAGACTAGTTACCAAAGGCTACCCGCAAGAAGAAAGAATTGACTACGACAAAACTTATGTGCCAGTAATAAGGTTAAAAGCGATCAAACTTTTACTTGCTTACGCATGTTTTCATGATTTCAAACTTTTCCGGATGGACGTGAAAAGCGCTTTCTTGACTGGATTCATTAAGGAGAAAGTGGTCATAGAACAGCCTCCAAGATTTAAGGAACCAAGAAAGCCAAATCATGTTTACCAGCTAAAGAAAGCTCTGAAACAAGCCCCTTATACTTGGTATGAAAGGTTAACAACTTTTTTAATTAAGAATGGTTTTGAGAAAGGTAATGTTGATACTACTTTATTCATTCGAAGAGAATGTGAGGAAATTCTATTGGTGCAAATTTATGTCAATGACATTATTTTTGGATTTCCTAATGAAAATCTTTGCAAAAACTCTATTAAGTTGATGCGGGATGAATTTGAGATGAGTATGATGGGAAAATTAAATTTCTTCCTTAGATTGCAAATTAAGTAGATAGAAAAGGGAACCTTTATTTTCCAAGTAGAATATGCCAAAGAACTTGTGAAGAAATTTCACATGGAAAATTTGAAGAAAATGGAAACTCCTTCATCTTCAAAGCTCGATAGTGATGAGAATGGAAAGAAAGTTGTCAGAAGCTACACCAGAGCATGATTGGCTCCCTGCTCTATTCACGGCTTCAAGACTTGATATCATTTTTAGTGTATGCACGTGTGCAAGATTTCAATCAAATCCTAGAGAGTCTCATCTTTCTGCAATAAAAAGAATTATTAGTTATATTAAAACTTATCCATCTGTAGGAATCTGGTATCCTAAGAGATCAGAGTTTGTGTTCTTTGGGTATTCTAATGCTAATTTGCAAGAAGTAAGATTGACTGGAAAAGTACGTTTGGAACTTGTCAGTTGTTGGGCAACATGCTTGTGTCATAGTTTTCCAAAAAGAAATCAATTGTAGCCTTATCAATTGCTAAAACTGAGTATGTCGCTTTAGGTAATTGTTGTACCCAAATTCTTTGGATGAAGCATCAATTGAAGGACTATGGGCTAGTGGATTCAAATACAACGATAAATGTGACAATACAAGTGCCATAAACCTGATAAAAAATCCAATGTTACACTCCTAAGCTAAGCATACAGAAATCAAGCACAAATTCATATGCAACCATGTCAATGACGATAAAGTAAATATTCAGTTTGTTGTTTGTTGATTCTCAAAATCAGTTGACTGATATTTTTACAAAACCTCTTGACAAAAAGGTGCTTGATTTAATTCGTATTAAACATGGTATTATTGATCCATTTGCTTCATGTATCTAAAGACAAGGTAGATTAGAAGATGTCGTGCATATCCATAATTATGCTTTCAAAATTTGGCGGTAAGAATATTTTTGAAAGCATATCAGGTATAATTTCTTCATTCACCAATTCCTTCTCCAATCACTACTCAAGTTCCCAATCCAGCCATTGATCCAAACCAGCCATCCTCCTCTAAATAATCTTCTATGCTCGCATTATTTTTCGAAATTTGGACTGTTTTTGTCATTTAGTCTATAATGTTTGAGGTTTGTTGTTTGCACTTGTTGAACTAACCTTTGTACTATGAGTTGCTTATGATATTATGCTTTATCTAGTATCTTATTGATTGATGACAAAAAGTGGGAGAAGGTGGACCAACAAAATTAAGGTAATTGAGGTTGTAAATTTCACTAACACCTTTTCCGCAGGATCTTAAAGACTCTGAGCATCGCAAAAGCTAAGGGGATTGGTTAAATTTTTTCTCAATCCTTATCTTTTGATACAGAGTATTATCTATAAGAATTTCAATATTCTTATAGTTTAACTATGCCTCATTTTAAAAATAGCTTTTTCAAGAGCTATTTAAACTTCATAATATCTTTTTAAAGTTTTGCTTGTGTAAGTTTTTTCATCATAAAAAATGGGGAGATTGTTAAGAAAATATTCCCTAAGTTGTTTTGATGATTGACAAAACTTAAGAGACTTTGTTTCGATAAAAAGTATTTTCAGGTGGAAAGTCGATGAGTTGTGATCAAACGTTATCAATCAAAACTAGAATTGTGGCTTGATTACTTCCTTTATTTTATATATATATATATATATATATATATATATATTACCAATTAGGTAGGAAGGAGTAAATCACTTGTGCAACAGCGAGTGGCAAATTAGCTTGACTCCTTGCTATATTTATAAGGAGTTTCAAAAGAAAAGTCTTACAAATATCTTTTAAGGATTCAACTTTCTTGGGATTTCTTTCGAAAGGTGAAACATTTTTTCCTATTCATAAACACTTGACTTTTTGGAAACCCGATCTATCGTATGGGCGACGGAAATTATTGAAAACATCAATCTCGACAATCTTGAAGCAATCAAATCTTTTTAACTAGATCCAGGCCAATAGGTAGCTTGGTTGGATAGGTCCTCCTAGAGATAAGTCCAACGATCAGCTTGGATTAGGAGGAGTATAAGAGGAGATTTCGAAGCTAAAGGAAAAAGATATCGCATTCACGAGATTTGAAACTTTTAATTCCCAGAGTCTCAATAGTGTTTCTGTGATCTCATACATTTCACTTTGTTGAGCGATGCTGTGTAACCCTTTAGATGTTGAGAGTGTGAGGAGTTGTTTACACAAACTTAAGTACTTACAACTCAGATCTTGTAACCCCTAATCAATTCTTACCAGTGAATACTTGCCAATTGGCTGTAGCATGAGGGAGTGGACGTAGGGTTGCAAAAGCCAAATCTCTACAAACTTTTGTGTGCAATTTTCCATCCATTACTCTTTTTATTAATTTTGTTAGAATTGTACACTGGTAAGATTTGACCACTTCATCAAAAGTTGTCTCGCTGCAATAATTATTTAAATTCTTTTATTTACACACAATCACCTATTCACCCTCCTCTACATGATAATTTTAGCCATAACATAGCCAACATGTTTTATTTCAATTTCTCGAAAGCAAATAAGCGTTGAACCATAGGACACTTTCTATGCCTTCTTTTAGTCCAAAACTATAAAGACACGGGGAAAAGAAATTGTGGGTGCGTCTAATTTAGGAGACGTACGCAACGGCATTATCACCATCTCTCTTATCAGTTTCACAATATAAATGCTCCATTACACCCAACAAAATATAATTTTCTAATGCATCTTATCTTAACTTTGCTTAAAAAATGTTGTCAATTTTAATATGTGAAATTATATTTTCTATTTATTATTTATGACAGCTAATGATTACACAATCAATTCCTTATTTTTATCGAATAGTACAAGCGAAACTATATTTCAAAGTCAAAAATTAAAATTCAATTTAATTATCTACCCAATCTTGATCAAAACTCGAAAAGAAAAATTGATCAAAATATGAAAAATGTTAAATTGCTAGAAGCATGATCAAATGTCAAACATATTTATATTTAGATCAAATCTAAATAATAACAAAAGATAAGCACATAAAGGGGGAAAGAATCTTCTTGATGTTCTACTCTACTTATGAAGAAATCAATGACTGATGAATGTAGATTCATCCTTACCCTAGGTGTATCAAAACTTTAGAATATGCTAATAATGTTCCTCTGAAAAAATCTGATTTGAGTTTGAAATGAAAAAGGCGTAAATAAATTTTCGACCGTATCTTGCAATTCATATTTAAATGTAAAAAACTCAAAAGAAAGAAAAAATCATCAATATTTAACTTTAGAAACATACAAACTTACTCTAGAAAAACATTTACAATGTTAAAATAAAGTTTCCCTCAA
Organism: Eucalyptus guilfoylei; assembly: GCA_016097605.1. NCBI lineage: Eukaryota > Viridiplantae > Streptophyta > Magnoliopsida > Myrtales > Myrtaceae > Eucalyptus > Eucalyptus guilfoylei. The sequence continues at coordinate 33,943,850 of CM027862.1, read as the reverse complement.
ACTATTTAATAAAAAAATAAGCAATTGATTGTGTATTCATAAGCCGTTACCACTAGAAATCTCTAATCTTTTATGTACTTTTCGTGTTTAAAACATGAGACCATAAATTAAAATTAACACCTTGTCTAGACAAAATGATAATATGATATATGGTAAGATAATATCATTTTTGGTATAATTTGACATTTATATCGTGCAAATGAAAAGATTAAAGAGAAGATAAAAATAGAGAGTGGTTTTGGGGGTTTCTATGATAAAATAAGAAACAATAATTTGAAGAGAAGGTATTTTGGTAAGTTCATCGGAAAAAAAGAGTGTTTTAGCTAGAGTGGCGGTGGAAATAACGCCGTCCCTATAAAAATCACGATCTCACTCGTTCTGTTACATAATATCACTCGAAGCATGCAGCTCACGTGCTGACACGTGGTGCCCACACGGACCCAATCAAGCTCTAGCTGCCAAATTGAATTGACATTGACCGTTGACCCAATAAAATGAACCCTTGCCGGCAATTTCTCCATGTGTTCTTCTCATTATTTTTAGTGGCGTGAACACACGCTTTATTGGAATCCCCGTGCGTATAATTCAGATTTTCTTGCTTAAAAAGTGTGAAGCGCAATTTCGGGTTGTCCAAATTAAAAATGTGATTTATTAAACCCAATTTGATCGAACCGGTTATGCTTTTGTCTTGGCGATTGATATTTTAACATTTTGAATGACGGACCATGGAAAGTATATGGTCTTCCTTCCAATGTGTTCCAAATTAGAAAAAATGTGAATTTCTGGAAGTTTTTGCATTGATTATTGGCAGATGGATTGAGAGATTAGATAATCTTTTTTGTTTGTACCTCACCATGGATTCATTTAATATTAAAATATAATCCTTGCGGATATACAGGATCAATTCAATTTTACTGATCTGCACCTTTTGTATTGGAATTCATTTCAAAAAGATGAATAAATCACTCGCAAATTACAAGAAGAACTCAAAATAACAGAAATACGTAACACCATGAGATATGCAAAAGTCACTAAAAGCAAAAACCATATAATATGCTTGGGTGATATATAACAAAATTAGTAAAACCAGCTTGGCGAGACAGTCATGATGTATATTCTTTTCCTTTTTCCTTTTCCTTTTTTCTTCTTTCCCTTTCTTTGTTTCTCTCCCTTTCTCTTTTCTTATTTGTTCCCTTTCTGAACGTGCCCTCTTTTGCTTTATAAAGAGAGCCCACTTTTCTTTTTCTTTTCTATTTATTCTTTTTTTAAAAACCCCACCTCTTGTGACCAAGTCAAAAGAAAGCGAGTATTACAATTAACATCATTAGTTGAATTCAGAAAATATTATCAATACTCATCTTTACTATTTGGTCCATCTAATTATAATAAAATAATGCATCGATAGAAAGCTTAAGATGTCTAGTTTAAATGTCTTGAAGGTCACTTGACCCAATTTTTACCGAAAAGACCCAAAATTTATTTCCCCTACAGTTCAAATTCGGACCCGGATTTGACCCGCGAGTGCAAACGTTTGTGAAAAAAATATCTAACTTTCTTGTTTTGAACTTTTGCAAAAAAGTCCTTTAACAATGTGATATTTACAAAATGTCCAAGGACTCAATTAAAAATTTTATAGGCCATTAACGACCTTCGATTTATTACACATAACGGCCTCTATACTTTGCAGTTTTGAGCTTTTGCTAAAAAGGACCTCAAATTTGTTAAAATTGGAAAACGCATTCAGTAATAATATAGAGATTACCATGTGCGCAAGTATTTATTACTTGCTTCTTCAGTAGTAATGGTAAAATACAAACTACAAGCAATCTCTTTAAAAATCTTTTTAATTATCTGCATGGAAAGTTTTGTTATCATCGAAAAAGGAGAGAATATTGAGAAAACTTCCTAATATATTTTGAAATTGACAAGACTATCCATTGTCTAATCCTGAATTTAATAAATGCATAGAAGTGTTTTGATTCAAGAGCAACTCAGGAAGAAAAATTCATATCTATCTTGATCATATTCATAATCTATCACCGCCGTTCATGTATCGTGGATGAAGGTTAAGACAGTTGCTTTGTGGAACTTATCATATTATTGCATTAATATCATCAGAGCAATAGTGAGATATCAGCATAGCTTATATGTGAATATCATCAGAGCCACAATAAGGATATCAACAAAGCTTATCCACGGATATCATCATATCACCTAAGTCTTCAAATTCTATTACTAATGCTAAATATAATCATATTACGAATTCCATTTCTGATTATATGTTCAGACACAAACGTCACTACTTACGTCATCACAACTACTAACCTGGCTTAGATTTCCAATACAGAAAATATTGATTGATTTTCAATTTTTAAAGATTGTTTTGCAACAAAATCCTTGCACAAGACATCTTCAATTGATTGACAATCATTTCAAAGGCAAGTTACTTTCCTTGATTCAAGGACTCTACCTATGAAAATCAAGATTTGCTTGTATAAGTGACCAAATCAACGGAGATTCATATCTTATCTTTCAGTGGCTACTCAATCTACCGACCAAAAAAGTGGCTACTCAATCTTCTTTGTCCAACGCGTTGTTTCGAGACACAATCCCTCTAAAAACTGCCCACTGGTTAGATTGGAAGTGGTAGAGTATAAAAGGAGACTCAGATGTCGAAGAGAAAAGATAGATCCAGAATAAAAAATTCCAAAGTCCAAGAGAAATTCAATCGTACATAGTTGTCTTTCGTGAGCTACAAATTGTAATCCATGAGAGGCATTGAAAGAGTGATTGTGTGATATAGGGAGACTCATCACAAACTTGAGTATTACCACTCACTTTTGTAACTTCTTATTGAATGACTAGTAAAATCCAACTAGTATTCTATTAGCGTGGGAGGCTGGTCATAAACTTACTCTAAGCAAAACAACTATAGATTGTGTGTGCAATTTCTTCTATCTCTCAACTCTTATTCATTATTTTTTATAGAATTTGTGTATCGCTATCAATATTCAGACTCTGACTTCACTCGAGTTTAATAATACTCAACTCAACTTGATTGTTTTACTTCCGCACTAAATTATCAAGTGTCATTAAAATCACCTATTCATGTCCCGTAGGTGATATTGCTGGCTACAGCAGTCATGACATTTATTCTATATGTAGATAATGACTAAAGGCTACCGACCAATAATGGATTAGGTGCCCTGCAAATGATACACTTGAACAACTTGAACTTTATTATAGTAGTACATCACACGCACACCAATATGTAAGAGTCATTCATGTCATAGGCTAAGTTTCAATGATGTTTCTCGGCAGCTCTCATATGCGAATCACATGGGAAAACTGCGAAAATTGCCAATTAAAAATTGTCTCATTCTCAACCTAACTCTGTTGCGTCTCATTCCCATATCTTTTATTCTACGGTTAGCATCTTATCATTCACATGTTGATGTTATCTTCTGACGAATCTTTTCAGTAGCTAAGCAATTGTTCCTACTTTGTACTTAGTGTCAATGCCCATAACTCGCATTTTATTGATACAATCTGTTCTGACGATATGAGTACAACACCTATGGGCATTACCTATCTGCATGCACCTGCGGTTTACCAGCAGAGACAGCTTTTATGGGCAGATTTGCGGCACCTCAGCCACTTAATTACCCTGCCTTGGGTGTGTATAGGCGATTTTAATGAAATTTTAAATCACTGGGAGAAAGTGGGAAAGAGACCAGCTGAGCCATATCTGCTGCACTCCTTTAGAGAATTATTACATGATTGCGCTTTGATGGATATCGAGACTAAGGGTTGTGCCTCTACTTGGGTGAACAATAGAAGTGGCGAGGAAGTTGTCAAAGAGAGAATTGATCGAGCTTTGTGTACTATGGATTGGCGATTGACCTATCCATAAGCTGAAGTTCACGCTTTACCTGCCCTAGGGTCGAATCATAGTCCGCTACTATTGAATAAGGTAATCAACCCAGTAAGGAGGAGGAAGACTTTTACCTTTGAATCTTATTGGCTTCAAGATGCAGAATGCCACAGGGTGGTTTTAGAAGCGTGGTCATCTTTATCACTTCATAACTCCACAATCTCTCAAAAGCTTCGAACTACAAACAAAGCGCTGGCCAAGTAGAGCAAATCGAAGTTTACTGTCATCATCAAATAAATCTTCTGAAGCAGCAACTTTGGCAATGCACAAATCAACCTGTTTGCAATTATAACAAAGATCAGGTTACTTCACTGAAGGAAAATTCAGAATATACGGTTACAGGAAGAACACTACTGGGCAATGCGTTCCAGGATTAACTGGATGAGGTGGGGGGATAGAAACACAAAATTCTTTCACGCCACCACAATTCAAGGCGGAAAAGAAATAGAATCAGCATGTTAAAAGATGTAAATGAGGAGTGGATTCGAGAGCCAGATCAGGTGAAGCACATGACACTTACTTTCTTTAAGAATCTTTATACTTCAGTCGGACATAGAGACTATGGACCTATTTTAATGCAATGTCCTCGAGTAATGACAGCCGCAATGAATTTACAATTAACAGCTGAAGTTACGAGAGAGGAAGTAAAGCAAGTGACGTTTCAATTAGGAGCCACCAAAGCACCAGGACCTAACGATTTTAATGGACTATTTTATCATAGTCATTGGGACATTATACAGGACGATGTGTTTAAATCAGTGCAAAATTTTTTCATTACTGGAGTGATGCCTATTGATGTTAACAGAACCGCAATATGTCTGATCCCAAAGATACCGAGCCTAGAGAGGTTAGATCAATTCCACCCTATCAGCTTATGTAATTTTCTATACAAGATTATCTCGAAAGTTCTAGCGAATTGCTTGAAATCTTGCCTACCTGAATTGATTTCCATAGAACAGAGTGCCTTTGTGTCAGGCAGACAAATACAAGATAATATACTGATAGTTCAAGAGGTACTACATCAGTTCAAAATTCGTAACAGAAAGAAAAAATTTCAGGCGATCCTTAAGCTGGATATGCAGAAAGCCTATGATAGGGTAGAGTGGGACTTTTTGGAAGCCTATGTTCATCATATTGGATTCCAAGATCAATGGGTGCTTTGGCTAATGCAATGTGTAACAACGACCCCTCTAAGTGTAAAGCTCAACGGCAAACCTCTACCTTATTTTCAACCATCACGGGGACTCAGACAGGGTGACCCTCTCTCACCCTACTTATTTATCCTTGTGGCAAATATGTTATCCACCCTCATCTAGCAAGCTGTTGACATGGGCAATCTATGGGGACTTAAACTCAACAGGTGGTGTCCTACTTTATCACATTTATTTTTTGCCGATAATGCTATCTTTTTCCTAGATGGTAGAACCCAGGAATGTCAAAATTTAGCAAACATTCTAAACCAGTATTGTCTAGCCACAGGACAAGAGATTAATAGGAACAAATCCGGTCTGTTCATGAGTAAAAACTACCCCCCAGTCTCTCAAGATAAATATGGCTAGAGAATTAAGGGTGCCAGTACTAGACAAAACGAGCAAGTATCTAGGCATACCTTCTGATTTGGGATCATCGAAAAAAGACATGTTTGCTTGGATTCTAGGACGAGTAAATGCAAAATTGGAAGGGTGGAAAGAAAATCTAATTTCCAAAGGTGGGAAGGAGATTCTGTTAAAATCAGTGGTTCAGGCTTTACCGCAGTATGCAATGTCGATATTTAAGGTTCCTGTATCTATATGCAAGTCTATTGAACAAAAAAATAGCTCGGTTCTGGTGGCAAAACAACAGCAACAAATCTGGAATTCATTGGAAGAGCTGGGACCTTCTTAAAGAGAGAAAAGACAATGGAGGGATGGGATTTAGAGACTTACTAGCTTTCAATAAAGCCCTTTCTGGGAAAGCAAGCTTGGCGACTCTTTCAAAATCCATTATCTTTGTCGAGTAGAGTTTTTAAAGCCTTATATTTTCAATCTATAAGTTTATGGCATGCTGATAAGGGGTCTAGACCTTCCTAGGGATGGCAGAGTCTTCTGTTAGGCAGACATTATATTCTTAAGAAGCTTCGATGGTCAGTAGGTAATGGCCACAAGATACGAGTTAGAGAGGACAAATGGTTACCTATGGGAATCCTAGGCGGCCCAGCAACTAGAGAGGAACCTGAAACAGTAGCAGGTTTCATTATCCCAGAACAGAACGAATGGAATGTCCAGCTTCTTAACCATACGTTTGATGAACCCACTATTAAAGAGATACTAACTATTAAGTTGTGGCCAGCATCAACCGAAGACAAAATTTTATGGACAGGGACAGAAGATGGACAGTATACCATGAGGAGTGCCTATAATTTCATCAAGAAGACAGAATCCGAAAAGGTAAACTCTCGAGCTTCCTCTTCCTATCATACACCCAGACAACTATGGAAGCAGTTATGGAAGACAAAAACAGCCCTAAAAATACACATTTTCCTCTGGTCTATATGCCAAAATGCCTTACCTACAAAGGATAATCTATTCCGACGAAGCATTTAATAGTACTAGTATGAACACCTAGAGGGGGTGAATAGGTGTAAAAACAAATTCTTCTTTTCTTAAAGACTTAATTCAAAACAAGGATACGAAAGAGTATAAATGAATAGACAATACTACGAATTAAATAAAGAGATAAAGAAAGAGAATTGAAACACAGAGTTTATAGTGGTTCGGCTTAGACCAAGCCTACGTCCACTCTCTCACGCTAACAGCCCACCGGTTGGATTTCACTATGAATCAAAAGAGATGTTACAATCTCACGTCCTTGATTCCATAGTGCAGAGACTCTACTACACTTCCTCGAGGTCTCGCAAAATTCTCTCTTTTGAGTACAGTTGTATGCTCAACAAATGAATTAGCAAAGAGTAAGGAGCTTTAGATTTTGGAATTTTTCTATCTCGCACACACTCGAACAACTAGAGCGTCTTCCTTTTATACTCCTCCATGCCTACATAACCGTTGGCACTTTACAAAGGAGTTCGTCCAATCTACCCATTGGACCGAATCAATTAGGGAGATCTCGTGTTATTTAAGGAATATGAAGATAGCCCACCAATCATGTTCGCCCATACAATCAGGATCTAGGTTTCCATAAGTAGAACCTTCCAAGTATACTTTGCCAATCAACGGATCTGTCTTACTCGATTTACTTGTCATATGAATAATAGATCTTTATGTGCTTTCTCTAATCATGAGATAATCTTCGACCAATCGAATCAAATCCTTAAGAATAACCTCGTATCTGGATAAGACTTCTTCGACGATCTAGAAATTGTCAACGAGGGCAAACTTTAAATCTTGAGTCTAGCGATCTTTAGTCTAGAAGTCTTCAGACTTTGATAGATGAGTTTGGAAGTCTTTAGACTAGGAAACGTTTTGTCAGCTTTAAAATACCGAATGAAGATTTCACCAACAATCTCCCCATTTTGATGGTGACAAAACTTTCTTGCAGATTTAGACACTTTGACCTGCAACACTTAAGCAAACCAAGATTTTCTTGTACAAATATTATTAAAGATTAGAAAAAGATAGTAGCGAATTTGCAATCACAGAAAACATGTTAGTCTTGAAGACACAACTATCTTTAGCATAATCAATAATAGCTTAAGTTACTTAGCAAGCCTTAGTAGTCCAAACCAGTCCAAAACAAAAATCACACCAAACAAGATAAAGTCCAAACCAAACAAACATAACACCAAATAAAAATCACACCAAATTTGCATAAACATCTTCCCCTTTTTGTCAACAGCAAAAAGTGGAGATCGAACAAAAAGAGATAGATTGAAAAGATCAAGAGTTAAGGCTGCTTGGGTAAGCGAACAAGCTCGTATTCTCCTATTGAGTGCACTGTCTTTTCAAGCTTGTCAAAACTTTGCTTCAGCGCCTGAAATTCTTCACCCTGCACGTTAGACTAAACTTGATTCTTTAGGGTATTTAACTGTTCATGAAGAGACACTGAAGTGGCCTTAACAGCGTTCTTGAGATCCAACATCTCAAAACTCATAGCATATTGCTAATTCCGTACATCCAATAGAATTTCCAGCAGTCTTGAAAAGTCTGTTGTTTGAGCAGTTGTATCACTTGGACCAGCAGAGTGAAACTCAGGGAATTTGAGAAATGATGGAGTCTCAGTGGAAAGTCTATCTTCTGGATAATGAGAGGCATACACTTCTTCTGGGTCTGCTGCAAAACGACTTACATCACTAGCAAGTAGGGGTGAAGAAGTACCTTTTTGTCCATCAGCTCCCCCTGTTTTGATGCCCTCAGGTGGAGAAGGTAAAGCTTCCTCAGCTTCAGAGTGATGCGCTCCAGCAGATTCTTCTCCTCTTATCTCAGAATGACTAGACAAAGAGATAGCCAAAGTTGGCTCAAAAGAGTCTTCTGCACCCTGATCTCCTTCTCTCTCTACTTCTTCTACTTCTTCTTTTGCTTCCTCCTCTTCTTCTTCTTCTTCTTCCTCCGCTTCTTCTTCCTCTTCCTCCTCTGCTTCTGCTTCTTCTTCTCTTCTTTCCTCTGTTTCCCTCTGTTCTTCTTCTTTCTTCGATTCTTCTCTCTCTCTTCCTTCCTCTGACTATGAAAGCTGACAAAAGTCTTTACATTTTTCAAGGCAGATAGTAAGCTCATCCTTATCTTCTTCATCTTCCAGAATGAGAGCTCTTTTCTTCTTTACAGGAGCAACCATGGGCTCCTTGCCTTTTCTTTTAGCCGCAGCAGAGTCTTGCTTTGCCTTGAGAAGAGATTTCTCCTTCATACGCTCCAGCACTTTGTTCAGCTCCTTTAAGCGCATCTTTGTCACCATTTTGAAACCAATTACCATCAGAGTGATGGCTTTCAGACTCAATGGTGCAGAGATATGAATTTTGAAGTGCCTAAAGAGTCGTGTGATAAGAGCATAATAAGGAAGATGTCCCTTATCCTTCATCACAGTTCGATACATGTGGAACAGAATGGTGTGAGGCAGAGAGAACTTAAAACCAGTATTGATTGCACACATCAATTTGGCTTCAGATTGAGAAACGTCAGTCTTGGATGTCGATTTAGGACGAATGCAATTAGTCACAATTTTGTGCAGCAGAATGTTCGAGGCACTCATCCTTGAATAAGAAAGTTTTCCTTCAACATCCCTGTCTCTCACCAAAGACAGAATAGCATGAGCAATGGACACATTAATCGGCTGAAAACTCGTTCTTTCCACCCCGATTATGTCGGCCAAAATGTCTGTGGTCACCAAAAATTCATTGTCCTTCACAGTGAAGATAAAACTTTATGCATCCAAGAAAGATAGATTCGAGTAAAAGTAAGCAGTAAGCTCTGGAAATGCAGCAGTGGATTTAGAACAAAACTTTTCCAATTGCAATAAAGCAAACTTTTCCCTCAGATTAACTTTTATCGAATCTAGGAAATCGAAGTCAACAGTCCTAGAGTTCATCACCCCTCTCTTCAAAAGACTTGCATAAACCTTTTTATGATTCTTGAATCTAAAAAGGTTCGAACCATCAGTAATGTTTGCAGCCACCCCAGATCTAGGTTGAAAATGAGAATACAACCTTTCATCATCATCCAGAGATTGCGGTTGATTCACAGTGCCATATTGTGGGTCACTTAGAATATTCTTAAACGCTTTCTCAGCCGATCCTTTCTCCACAACTCCTAACCTCTCTTAACTCTCTCAAAAACAAGGTTTCATTCATGAATCCTCTATCTTTTAAGAACTCATCAATTAAAGACAATGGCGTTCCTCCTTTCTTCAAATTTGAGTAGAGTTTGAAAGCATTCTTTGGAGTTAGAGTTCTTACAAGTTCAACCTCTTCTATGACTTCATCGGCTAGTTGATTCGAGGAAGGTTGATGTTGCTGAGAAGGTTGATGCTGAATTGGACGCATAGGAGAATCTTCTTCTTCGGTTAAGTCAAAGTGGGTAGGACCCTCAGGCATGCGACGTGGTCCCCTGCTTGCAATCCTTGAAGACTTTCTTGAAGACATTGACACTCCAATAGAGAGAATCACCAACTTGTTCGAAAAGACGAAAACTTTCGAACGAATCGAGAGTGAAAGTGAAAGAAAATAGGAATTTTGTATTCTAGGGTTACGGAATAAAAGTGAAGAAGACAAAACACAATGGTATATAAAGTAAGTGAAGCGGGGTAAACGAAGCGTCATAAAAGGAAATAAAAAAGATGTCTTTTCAAAAAAATAATAACTTCCTTTTATGAAAATGACTGAATTTTTTTAAAAATTGATAACTTTGCCTTTTTGAAATAAGGAGTAATTTAAGAAAGATAAGACCAATCAATTAACATCCAATAGATAATTGTACATTTTCAAATTAAAATTAGAAACAACTTACAGTCGAGGCTTAAGGTCTTCTGAGTCTGAGCATTTAAAGACTTCTAACTTTGAGTCTTGAGAGTATCCAGACTTTGCTAAGTAAGAGATATAATATTAAGTCTAGTACGAATAGACTCAAATAGATTTTTCTCCAATGGCTTTGTAAATATGTCCGCCAATTGATTCTTAGAGTCAATGAACTGGATCATTACTTCTCCATTCTAAACGTGATTTCTAATAAAATGATGTCGAATCTCTATATGCTTTGCTCTTGAATGAAGAATAGGATTCTTGGTAAGATTAATTGCGCTAGTGTTGTCACATTTGATCTCGGTGTAAGAATCTTTGACTTCAAAGTCTCTCAGTTGTTGTTTTATCCATAAGATTTGTGAACAGCAACTTCCAAGAGCCACATATTCTGCTTCTGCTGTTGAAAGGGCTACCGTATTTTGCTTTCTTGAAAACCAAGATACTGTCCTATTACCGTGTAATTGACAAGTACCAGAAGTACTCTTCCTTTCAACTCTGCAACCTGCTAAATTTACGTCTGAATATCCAAGGAGGGTAAAGTCTCATTCTTTGGGATACCATAGACCTATCTTTGAAGATGTTGCAACGTATTTGATGATGCGTTTTGCAGCACTTAGATGAGATTCTTTTGGGTCTAATTGAAATCTGGCACACATGCAAACACTAAACAAAATATTAGGTCTAGAAGCAGTAAGATAAAGAAGTGAACCAATAATACTCCTATAAAGTTTCTGGTCAACTTTCTTTCCTCATTCATCTTTATCCAGCTTCAACGAACTAGACATTGGAATTTCAACATTTTTGCAATTTTCTAAACCGAACTTTTTAACAAGTTCTTTAGCATATTTTTCTTGGTGAATGAAAATTCATTCATTCAATTGCTTTACTTGTAAACCGAGAAAGAATGATAATTCACCCATCATGCTCATTTTAAATTCATCATGCATAGTCTTAGAGAATTTCTTGCAAAGACTTTCGTTAGTAGAGCCAAAAATTATATCATCAACATAAATTTGAACAAGCAAAAAAATTTTACCTTCTCTTTTGATAAACAGAGTTGTATCCACTTTACCTTTGGCAAAACCGTTTTGAGTTAAGAAATTACTTAACCTGTCGTATCAAGCTCGAGGTGCTTGCTTTAAACCATATAGAGCATTTTTCAGTCTGAATACTGAATCTGGCTTATTTGGGTCTTCAAAACCGGAAGGTTGTTTCACATAGACTTCTTCTTGGATAAATCCATTCAGGAATGCGCTTTTAACGTCCATTTGGAATAACCTGAAATTCTTATAACAAACAAAAGCAAGTAATAATCTAATTGCTTCTAACCTTGCTACTAGTGCGCAAGTCTCGTCATAGTATATCCCTTCTTCTTACGTATATCCTTTGGCCACGAGTCTTGCTTTGTTCCTTACAACTTTTCCTTTTTCGTCCATCTTGTTCCTGAAAACCCATTTTGCTCTAATAACAGATTTTCCTTTTGGTTTAGGAGTTAATTCCCAAACCTCGTTAACACTGAACTGTCTGAGCTCTTCTTGCATAGCTTCAATCCATCTTTCATCAGATAAAGCTTCTTCTATGCTTTTGGGTTTTATTTCAGAAATAAGAGCCACAGCGCTAGACTCTTCATGTCTTTTGGATCTTGTACGAATTCCTTCATCAATGTTACCAATGATGAGTTCTTTGGGATGACTAGACTTGTGCTTCCAGTTGCTGGTTAGTTTGACAGATTGTTGATCTTCCTCTTCATTTGATTCTTCAGCATTCGAATGTTGTTGTCCTTTTATAGTCTAAGCTGCTTCAGGGAAAGTAGACTTTGTAGAGTTTGGAGCAGGTTCAGATTCTTCGAGTTGAGTCTGGACTGATTGATTTGGCATAGAATCTTGAAATTTGACATTCATTGATTCTTCCACAGATTGAGTCTTCTTGTTTTATACTCTGTATGCTTTGCTGGAAATTGAATATCCAAGGAAGATTCCTTCGTCTGACTTTTCTTCAAACTTACCAATTTGATCATTTGCATTTTTCAGGATAAAACATTTGCAACCAAACACATGAAAGTAAGAAACAATTGGCTTATTTCCTTAGAATAACTCATAGGGAGTTTTCTCCAGAATTAGCCTTAAGACAACTCGGTTAATAATATAATAAGCTGTAGAAACAGCTTCAACCCAAAAGCGAGAAGAAATATTGCATTCTATTAAAAGAGTTCTGGCCATTTCTTGCAAAGATATGTTCTTCCTTTCCACAACTCAATTTTGTTCAAGAGTGTAAGGAGAAGAGAACATATGCTGCAAACCAGATTCTTCACAAAATATAGTAAAGTCTTGATTTTCAAACTCACCACCATGGTCTGTCCAAATGCTTGAAATAACATACCCTTTCTCATTCTGAATTTTCTTGGCAAACTTTGAAAAGTAGGAGAAAGTTTCAAACTTACTTGCCAAAAAGTAAACCCAAGTAAATCGTGAATAATCATCCACTATTACTAGGCAATATTTCTTTCCACCAATGCTTTAAGTTCTTGTTGGTCCAAATAGATCTATATGCAGGAGCTGCAGTACATGATTAGTGGAAACTTGATTTATTGGTTTGAAGGAATTTCTTACCTATTTTCCCAATACATAAGGTGTGCATAAGTCAGATTTTTGATACTTCAGGTTAGGAAGTCCACGAACAAGCTTCTTTGAAGAGATCTTGGCAATTTGTTTCATGTTGATATGACCAAGCTTTCGATGCCAGACATTTGCTTCATCTTGGATTGAGATTAGACATTGAAATCTTTTTGGATTGATATCTAAAAGATAGATATTCCCATGTCTTCGTCCAGTGAAGGATTGTGAAAGATCTTTACTAGTGCTAGAATATATTCCTTCTTGAAAGTTGATCTTGAATCCACTGTCGCACAATTGGCTGATGCTGAGCAAGTTGTAGTTAAGTCATTCCACTAAAGAGACGTTGTTGATTATGAGACTTCCAATTTTTACAGTTCCACTTCCAACAATTCTTCTTTTGATGTTTCCGCCAAAAGAAACTTTTCCACCTGTTACTTGTGTAAGTTTGACAAAACAATTTGAATCTCCAATCATATGTCTTGAGGAGCCACTATCCAAATACCATTTTACCTTTTTCTTGATAGTGACTTGTAATTAAAAAGGAAACTTAAGCTTTATTTAGTACCCACACTTTCTTGGGTCCAGTAGAGTTAGTGCTATAAACAGTCTTTGCCCAATTCTTCTTAATAGGCTTCCAAACCATAGGACATTCTTTCTCAAAGTGTTCTGAGCTATTACTGTTAGAACATCTAAGAGCACTTCGGCTAATAGGTTTTACAAAGACTTTTTGAAAATGATTCTTGTAAAAGGTTTTTGTAGATCTTTGTTTGATTCTTTCCTTTACTTTTGGAAAATCAATTAAAGGGATGGTTTCAGAGGTCATTCCCAATCCTGATTTATTAAAGTAAGGTCTTTGTACTGAAAGAATCTTTTTCAATTTCTCAGATCCCATAGAAAACCTTTTTGAAATGCTTGAAATGTCATTTTTCAAAAGTGTGTTTTCTTTTGAAAGAGAATCTGCATTTTCTTTTAAAGTAACGAAACTTCTATCCATATTTTCAATTTTTTCTTTCCATAAAGTTTCCTGTTGCTTCAATGTAATATTTTCCCTTTTCAGTTCGGAAATCCTCTTAAGAGAGACTTTGAGACTAACACATAGTTCATCAATGTACTTTGAGACTTTAACAGTAATTTTTGAATTACTTACCTCGACTTCACTATCGAATCGAGTCTGTATCAATTTCGAGTCGAGTCGATTCGATTTTGCCATTAAACAAATATTGGCATAATCATCATCACTCTCTTCACATTCAGTATCACTCCAAGTTTCTGCTTTCATTTCTGTATTTCTCAGCTTTTCCTCTCTTTTTCTTCAGTAAGGGATAGTTGGGTCTAATGTGTCCCTTTTTCTTGCATTCAAAATAAATCACATCTTTATTTGAATCATCATCCTCTTCTGGTTTGTTTTGAAATCTTTGAGAGCTTTGTTTCTTCCAATTGAATCTTCTTCCCTTTTTATTCAGTTTCCTGAATCTTCTTATCATGAGAGCAAGTTCTTCATCGTCCATATCATCTTCAGAATCTGTATCATCAGAATCTTCGTTAGATTTTAAAGCAATAGACTTCTTACCTTTGGGATCTTCTTCTTCATTGATTTGCTCTACTTCATAGGACTGAAGTGTTCCAACCAATTCATCAATGGAGAGTGGTATGATTCTTTGTGGTTCCCTTATTGAAGTCTTTATGTGATTCCACTCTTTGGAGAGTCCACGCAGCAATTTGTTAACCTTCATGGGTCCTGAGATTGGTTGACCTTGATATTCAAGACCATTCACAATTTCTGTAAAACGGCTAAACATATCAGTAATAGATTCCGGTGGCTTCATTTTGAAGGCTTCATATTGATCGAGCAGAATATTGATTCTGGTTTCTTTTACTCGATCTGTTCCTTCATAAGTAATATGTAGTCTATCCCAGACTTCTTTAGCTGTTTCACAGAAAGATATTCTGTTATATTCAGTAGGAGATAATGCACAATATAAGGAGTAAATTGCTTTTGCATCAAGAGTTTGTCTCTTGGTTATCTCTTATTGAGTCATGTCGCTAGCCTCTGCAACCTCTTTCCCTCTTTCTGAGATTGTAGCTTTAGGAATGATTCATTTATCTACCACATCCCATTCCAGAGAATCTTTCGATCTTAGGAATGCCTTCATCTTGTTTTTCCATGTGTTGTATTCCTTTCCATCGAAATAAGGCGGTCTTGTGTTGCTTTGACCTTCAACCAACCCTGGAGCCAACATACTAGTCATGGATCTTTAACTCTGAAGTAAAAACACCTCAAATGAATGAGTACACAGGCTCTGATACTAATTGATAGTGCTAGTATGAACACCTAAAGGGGGGTGAATAGGTGTAAAAACAAATTCTTCTTTTCTTAAAGACTTAATTCAGAACAAGGATACGGAAGAGTATAAATAAATAGACAATACTACGAATTAAGTAAAGAGATAAGGAAAGAGAATTGAAATACAGAGTTTATAGTGGTTCGGCTTAGACCAAGCCTACGTCCACTCTCCCACGCTAACAGCCCACCGGCTAGATTTCACTATGAATCAAAAGAGTCATCGATTCCACAGTGCAGAGACTCTACTACACTTCCTCGAGGTCTCACAAAATTCTCTCTTTTGACTACAGTTGTATGCTCAACAAATGAATTAGCAAAGAGTAAGGAGCTTCAGACTTTGAAATTTTTCTATCTCGCACACATTCGAACAACTAGAGCGTCTTCCTTTTATACTCCTCCATGCCTACATAGTCGTTGGCACTTTCCAAAGGAGTTCGTCCAATCTACCCGTTGGACCGAATCAATTAGGGAGATCTCGTGTTATTTAAGGAATATGAAGATAGCCCACAAATCCTGTTCGCCCATACAATTAGGATGTAGGTTTCCATAAGTTGAACCTTCCAAGTATACTTCACCAATCAACGGATCTGTCTTACTCGAGTTACTTGTCATACGAATAATAGATCTTTATGTACTTTCTCCAACCGTGAGATAATCTTCGACCAATCGAATCAAATCCTTAAGGATAACCTCGTATCTGGATAAGACTTCTTCGACGATCTAGAAACTGTCAACGAGGGTAGACTTTAAATCTTGAGTCTAATGATCTTCAGTCTTGAAGTCTTCAAACTTTGATAGATGAGTCTGGAAGTCTTTAGACTAGGAAACGTTTTGTCAGCTTCAAAATACCGAAGGAAGATTTCACCAACAGAATACCCCTGACCCACTATGTACACTCTGCTCTTCTCACTCCCCCGAAACCACAGAACATTTATTTCTGTTTTTCCCCTAGACACAATATATCTGGAACCATCCCCAAATGCATATCAACATATCAGCTTTTAGCACACACCGCATAGATGCTTGGCTAGCTAATATAATAGAATAGCAAGTGAACGTACTAGCTTTTGAGACAATCGCAGATCTATTATGGCAAATCTGGAAAGCTCGGAATCTCTTTGTCTTTCGCCATCAACACACCCATCCGGACCAGCTTGTCGATACAGCTCTCGCTCTCGCCCAACTCAATCTCAGAACCCAGCAGCAGGAATCGAGTAAAGGTACTACTTGGCTAAACCCTAATCGCACGTGGATCCCACCGCAGCAAGGCATCATCAAGGTAAATATTGACGGAGCCTTTCCTATCGCCGATCAAATGGAAGCGATTGCAAGTATTGCTTGCGATCACACAGGCAATATGATCGGAGGCTTCACCCAAAGCGTTCAAGCAACATCTGCACTCGAGACGGAGATTCAAGCACTGTTATGTACCCTCAAGGACCTATCACAGCAAGGAAAAACTGACTCTCACCTATTGTTGGAGATCGACAACCTCATTCTCATTGAAGCCATCAACCAGGGCCGTCTGCCGCCGTGGGAATGCCGCGCCCTTTCTGCCGAAAGCGAAGCTCTGCTCCTCGGTTTTCCAAACCTAATGGTGTAGCACTGTCGAAGTGAAGCAAATGCCCTAGCCAACTGGGCCGCAAAGGCCCACGGACGAGGATCCCTTTCACCAAACTGGGCCAATTCTCCACCCCAAGTTATGTTAAACATGCTTTGTACTGAAGCCCTTGTAAAGGGTTGTTCTTATTTCCCAACTTGAATAGAAATATATCCTCTTTTACAACCAAAAAAATTAAAAACTCATCGCCAAAAATAAAAATAAAAAAATGAAAAATGAGAACAGGAGCCTTTTGCAATTTCTCCCCTTGATAACATTTCATTGGTAGAGCTATACAGATGTACTAGAGAAACAAGGGTCGTGTGATTCTTTTTGATGGGCAAATTCTAAAAACAACTCGAACGACTTAGAATAGAGAATCAAATTAAAAGTAAAAACCATTTCGCATGAAGATGAATTAAATAATTATTAGTTGACTAAAGTGCCAAATTCCAAAGTCGTGCACATATAATCTTGATTTCCATGTTCACTTTAGCTGTTTTTCAAAGTTGGCGGCCGCAACTATTATATGTATTCCACTATGTTTTAGCTGAAAAGCGAATCCTTTTCACTTCCATAAAGCTTTTCTAGAATTTTTCATTAAATTGATATAAGATTTCCTGGTCAAATATTGTGGCTAGCCATAATTCACACTGGCAATGGAAATAGTTCTAATGGAGTGATTGTCACAAACCTATCTAGAGTCCACTACCTAACAAATCAAATTTCAAACATTACTTGACAAGCTAAAGGTTTTATGTTTGGAAGCATTATTTAGTCCACACTTGTGGTGCTGGACTAGATTTTCAAAGGTATGACAGGTTAATCAGGACTTTGGATTAGCATCAAATTTTACAGTACACAGACCATCAAAAAGAGTCAAGCAATTCCAACACCTTAAAAGGATTAACTCGCAAATTAAGCCGAGAAGGACTAATTTGAACATCATGACTTTAGCCAACATGTTTTATTTTAATTTCTTGAAAGCAAATAAGCTCTGAACCATAAGACTCACTTTCTATGCCTTCTTTTAGTCCAAAACTATAAAGACACGGAAATGAAATCGTGGGTGTGTCTAATGAAACTTTTACTTTTTATGTTTTTTATATTTTAATCTTTGATAATTTATTTAAGATTGAATTCCTCGGATCTTTAGAAATTTTACAGCTAATTCAAGAGACGTACACGATGACCTTATCATTCAAACCAACTTTTAACTATTTATGTAGTTAAAAGTTGCTTAAAAATGTTCTCAGCAAGAATAATTATAGACACAGAAGGAGCCGAGAGATGAAAAAAAAAAAAAAACATTTGGTTGTCCAGTCATCATTGTTCACCTAATGTGGGAAGGCATACTTGCAGGAAACTGACTCCGTCCTCCTTGGTTCTAAGTTTAGGTTCATTCAGTGGTATCAGAGCACTGAATGAACCTAGACTTAGAACCAGGGAGGACGGAGTCAGTTTTCTGCAAGTATGTCTTCACACATTAGGCGAATAGCTCCCGTTCAAGCCCTTCAGGGATAGCCTTTTAGTAGAAAACCACTCTGACCTTTAGTTCAAAGCCTAGAGATGCCCAAATAGAACCAGGATAATAACATTTTTAACTATTCGAGCTGCATTTCTCAGAGGATCCTATTAGGCTGGAGAAGAAAAGGAGTTTAGAAAGCCATGAGAGAGTTTTCACAAAACACACTCACTTTACTTCCTTCGGAGTCTGGCAAATGAGTTGATGAATAGAGCGGATGGGTGAAAATGATGAAGTGAATTTAGCAAAAGTAGAATATGGATTCATCAGGGGAAGCTAGGTTTCAAAAATCTTCATTTCATCATTAAGAGAGACTTCATAAAGATAGTCGATCTTAGAAGCATTTGAAATACGAAAATCTGAAGGGGTGGAAGAAGATGGAGTTGCAACCAGAGAGATAGGGGCTTCTAGTATTTCCGGTTGATCTGTCATGATGTAAAGAGTTCTTCTCAGCACTGGATTCACCTGCTAAGCGCATGGAACAGATATTATTACAAACGAAACCATGGCTCTAATACCACTGAATGAACCTAGACTTAGAACCAGGGAGGACGGAGTCAGTTTCCTGCAAGTATGCCTTCCCACATTAGGCGAACATCTCCCGTTCAAGCCCTTCAGGGACAGCCTTTTAGTAGAAAACCACTCTGACCTTTAGTTCAAAGCCTAGAAACACCCAAATAGAACTAGGATGATAACATTTCTAACTATCCGAGCTGCATTTCTCAGAGGATCCTACCAGGCTGGAGAAGAAGAGGAGTTTAGAAAGCCGTGAGAGAGTTTTCACAAAACACTCACTTTACTTCAAGGGACTCCCTTAACACATTACATCCTCCTTGCCTTTTATAGGCAATAAGAGGTCACACACAAACAAGGACCAAGCTCACGAGTCCGAAAACAAACAGAGGCTTCCGAAAATCTCGGTAGGAAATTATTCGTACGGTATGAACAGTGATTTCCCTAGCCTAGTGCTACAGTAAAAGTGAACAGTAACTTGCTACAGTAAAATTGTACGGACAGTGGTCTTGTTCAGCGGTCTCGTCCGTCACGAGCATTGTAGTCATAGTCCGAGTCATCTGAGCTATTCACTGTTGCTAGAAGATGTTCATCATATTTTTGTTCAAGTGCTTCAAGGTCTTCAAGTGAGAGGATCTAGTTCAGTTGATGAGATGTGGATGCGGATGCTTCTTCTTGTGCCCAGTTTGTATTGTCATCTGTAGTGTCGGCAGGAATGCTTAGCTGAGGCCAATTAGATGGCTGAGCATAGTAGGATGTGTCCATGCTTTGGGATAAGGACAAATGTCATAGATCATAGGGGTCTTGGGAAAGAGGAGCTCCCCATTTAGCATAGGGGTCTTGAGAGTACTGTGCATCCTGAGAGGACTGAGCAAAGTTATTTGTGTCTGCCATTTCTTGCTCTTGTTATGATGCAGCTTGTCTGAACTGCTCGAGTGCTTCCTTGGCTTCTGATGCTAGGTCATAATGATCCCATGCAGTGGGTAGATTATAATTCCATGCATCTTCAAGAATGGTTTTATTTTCTTGGCTTCTCGGTATTGGTGCTCACAGCAACCAACAGGTCTTGGATAGGACTTATGAATTCGAGCTTTTGCACTGTGTGGAACAGGTTTATAGGATGAGGTACCTATACTCAAGGAGGCATTGATGATGTTGCCATTATTTGTGAGAAAAGCCCATGGACGTCGAAAGAACAAAATAGTATGGACTTCAGGGTTTGGCTGTGTGGTTCTCAGTTCTTGCTGTAAAAGTCATTTCCAGTGAGTTGGAGGATAAAACCATTTAAGGAAATCTAAGAGATTTTTGTCACTCTCATTTTCAATGTTTCCTCTACTGAGTCCAAATAACCTGGTGAGGTTGGCTATGAACTTTCTAGTTGGAACTTCAATAGCTATTAAGTACTTATTGCTTAAGTACCATAATAACCATCTGAGTTGATCAGGAAAATCATCTTCCTTCCAGATTAGAGGATGAATAAATGGATAGTCTGCATTTAATCCAAAAGGATAAAGAATCGAACCTCTATTAAATCGGAACAAATCTGTGTGGCATTATCACATGAGTTTATCCAGATTTTCAGTGAGACTGTCATTCTGGATATGTTCAATGATCTCCTAGGGATATCGCCAGCTTGGCCAGTTTTTTATCTTCTCAATCTTGTACTTCTCATTGTGATGAAGAGTATGAAAAGCATGTCTCATGATGTACATGTTGATTTATGCTGGTACTTTTGGCCTTGATAAGAAGTCAGCAAGTACATTCTCCTTCCTAGCAATATGTTTAGTCTTAAAAGAGTATTTTGAAAACCATTTAGCCCATCAAAGCAGTTGGGAATTTGGAACTTGCTTCTGTTTGAATTTGGTCATATGAGGGAAGGATGCCATATCCAATTCTACCAGGAAGTGATGGCCAATGAGATGGAATTCAAACTTTTTTATTCCATTCTTGACTGCCAAGATTTCCTTGAAAGTTGAGCGGTAATGCATTTCAGCTTGGGAAAACTTTCCTCTTTTGTAGGCACACAGATGCCTCTTACCATCAATTTCTTCAAATAAGACGGCTGCCCAGTATTCATCACTGGTGTCAGTTTGGAGAATTCTCTTCCCTGTTGATGGGATTTGTAATGGAGGAAGAGTCTGCATAATCTCCTCGAGTTCAGCAACTGCATTAGTCTGTGATTTTCCCCAAGGTGGTGGATGTTTCTTTAGCATCATCTGTAACGGAATCAGTAGCTTTGCAAGATCTGGGACAAAGTCTCAGAGATAATTGATTATCCCAAGAAATTGTTGAACTTGCTTTGTTATGAAATTTTATTCAGGAAATTTCAACAATTCCTGAGCAATGTGTGGCTCTGGGTAGTATGTCCCTTTGTTAAGGTGCATACCAAGAAATTCAATTTCTGTTTGGGCAATATTCATCTTTCTTTGGGAAAGCATGATTCCATGCTTTTTCACAATCTCGGCGAACTGCACAAGGAGTTGGCAGTGCAATTGCTCATCAGGGCTATAGAGCAAGATATCATCAATATATACTGTTGCACTTGACAAGATTGGTTGAAAAATTCAGCACATTGCCTTTTGAAAGAGGGATGGTGCAACCTTTAAACCAACAGGAAGGACTTTCCATTGGAAATGCTGATTTGGAATACATAACCCTATCTTGTGTCTGTCTTCAGGATGGATGCCCAGTTGCCAAAATCCAGCTTTAAGATCAAATTTGGAGTAAATTTAGGCTTTGGATAATCCAGCAAAAAGAGAGTTTCTTGAAGGTAAAGGGAATTTGTCATCCTGGAGAAAAAGGTTAAGAGGCTGGTAATTAATTATCAATCTCATATTTCCTCGATTTTGCTCAGCACGTTTGTTGACATATAAGGCTTCATAAGCCCATTGAGAATGTGAGATCTCAATAAGACCTTGTTGGAGTAGTTTTGAGCATTCCCTTTGGGCTAAAACCAGATGTTCTGGATTCATTCACATATGACTTACCTTAGTTGGATTGATATCTTCATTCTTTTTTAAGGGAAGGCGAATAAAGAATTATGGGTTTTTCCATAAAGGATGGGAACATTTTTGAACAAACTCAAAATGGGATTCTGAACAGGATTCCAGCAACTTTTGCATTATCGGATCTAACAGGCTCATCTGAATGGAAAAAAGTCTTTGAATATTGACAAATTCGGAGAATTGGTCTTTATACTTAAGACATTTTCCAAGAATGATGCGAAGTTTCGAAATCTAAGTCATGATATCCTAACCAATGATCAAATCTTTGTTGGGAAGACTAGAACCAAAGATTTTTGTGGTTATGGAACACTATGGGAAGAACTGAACAGTTATCGGAGTAGTTCTCACATTTGTAGAGAAAGCATCTCCCGAAGCAGAGTTAAAATATCGGACATAGGAGGTCCAATATTCTTCAGGAAGAACTTTAGTATCCAAGATTGAAGAAGCTGCTCCTGTGTCTATGAGAGCAATGACAGTGATTGGCTTGGCAAACTTTGAAGTGAATATTTTTACAGGAAAATGAGAACAATGAGTTTGACTTGAAAATATGTCGGTGCTTTCTTCTGAAGGAGTCAGAGATATATGAAAAATATCTTCAGGATCTGAATCTGAATCAGTTTCACTGGGAGTTTGGTAACAAAGAATGACACAAAGAGTTTGTTCACATGGTTCTTCATCCGCAGAGAATAAAGATTTGATATTATCATTTTCAAGAGAAATACCAGTTTCATTCTCAATATGATGTATCAAATGGTTCTGACATTTTTTTGCTTGAGGACAGTTTTTGGCAAAATGTGCCCTTTGATTGCAGATGAAGCATCGATTTGACTTTTTATGGCCTGAATGATCTTTCCTTTTGCGTAGGTATTGTCATTTCTTCTTTCTTCGAAAGTGCTTAGAGCCATGTCTGGATTTATTAATCCAGAGCTTTTTGAAGTGTTTCTTTTTTCTGGAAGATTTTCCACAAGAACCATCACAATCTTTCTTGGAGCATTTGATCTTCAAGTTCTGGCGAGAGCAGCCTCTATCAAGTTCTCTATTGTCATGGACATAAGTCTGGATCATTTGACGCTTTATACACAATTCTTCCAAGCACAAATGAATTTCTTGTTGGAGTTCTCCCAATGGAACATCCTGGATCCTCTTTTGTCTGGAGAGAAAAGCTCTCTCCACTGTTTGAGATAGTTCTTTAGGGATAGAGGTCAAGAAAACATGTTTCAAATTTGCATCAGCTCCAATTTGATAAAAGAGCTTAAGCATTTCACGATAATGCTTATCCAAATGTTTTTTCTGAAGAGAACAGCACATTCTTTCAAAAAATTCTCTTCTTTTGAGCTCTAAGAGATCAATAGGTTTCCTCACAAAGAAGTGATATAGAAGAGTAATGGCATGCTGAAAGTTTGGTGAGAGTAAAAAATGAAGTTGATCTTGTTCTCCCAAAGATTGCCACCAAAGTTTAAGGCTGCCTATAAACCTTGTGACAAAATTGAAAAGAACATCATACTTGTCCTAATTAGTAATGGCTTGGGTATTTAGCCAAGTATGAAATTCTTCAAGTCTTTTTGGCCATTTGTGATCAGGAATGTCATCAATATTGAAGAATTGTTTTGATGAAGTGGACACATTCTAAAAAAATTGTTTGGTTGGACAACTTCTGGTTCAGAAGGGTTTAATTCCATATCATGGTCTAGGGGATCGGCCATTAATATTAATGAAGTTACTAGTGCTATAGGTAAGGAATCAATGGGAGGGAGTGAGAAAGATGATAAGGATGAAAGGGATATCGAATCTGATGCTGTTGGAAACGAAACTTGATTTGTCGGAGTGACAGGATCAATCTGTGATAGAGGTTGTGGAGTAACAGGATCAGGTTGCGGTTCCTGATTACCCAAATCTCTAAGAAAAGATTCTAATGGGTTTGACAGCATCATTTGATCTGGCTCTCTTATGACAAGAGAGGATTCTTTGGGCATCTTCTCTTTTCCCTTTTCTTTCCTTATTCTGTCCAGTTCTCTAAGATGATTTCGCATTTCAGTTACATCTGTCTTGTCTTGTCTAACAGGAATATTTGTGAAGATAGACATCTGAGGTGGTAGAGGAGGGAGCACCTCTGTTCGCAAAGTAGTTGGAAATGGATTGAGCCTTCCTTCCTCAAGAATCTGGATCTACCTTTTAAGTTTTTCTATTTCCGCTTTGGGACTTTCAAGATAATGATACCCTAAATGTTGTCCAGATTCCAAGGTATGAAGCCTTTTCTAGAAATTTGAAAGCATATTCTTGGTGGTCTCATCATATCTTCGTAGATCTTGTTGCACATTTCCAATCTTAGAATCAATTGCTTTAAAAGCATTGTTATGTGCTAAAAGAGTTTCTAATTGCCAATTTAGAACAGCTTCAGCAACAGGAGTTCTCTTTTGTCTTCCATGCTCATCCACATCAGTAGGGGCAAGTATCTTAGGAACATGCCTATATCTGCCCTGTGGATCACAATAAACTCTTCTGGAGCAGGAAACGAGAGTTTAGAGTTTTCACGAACAAGAGGAGGAAAGTCTGTTTCTTGAAACATGGCGATGGAAGAGCTAGGTGATGTTTCTGTAGGAACTTCAAGTGGGTAGGAATGTTTCTTCGCCCACTTTACAATTGGCTTATAAAACGGGGAAATGGCTGGTTTTTTCTAGGGAGAAGATGGAGGAGGTGATTTTGGTGGAGTTGGTGAGACTAAAGAAGAAGCAATGAACTCTAGTGGTGGAGTTGGTGCATATGAGACCATAAACTAAAATTTATCACTCACCAAGAGTATCAACGGAGGAATCTCCGTTTAAGTACCTTTGGTACATAGGGTCCTTTGGCTTCTTGTGTCTTCGTCGAGGTCTTGTATTTGGATCTACCTCATCAGGGGAATGTGCAATAGGAACATTGGCAAAAAGGATCCCAAAAACAATGACCATACTTGTCTTTATAGTAATGATCAGGGTGTCCATCACTGTTAAAATGTCGAATAAGCTTTTTTGGATCTGGCTCAGAGATTGACTCAGGAACACATGGTTCAATCATGAAAAGGGTTTGGAAGATAGAAGGACTTTCTTCATTTTCTTTGTCAAATTTGATGGAAATGGTTCCATCTTTCTTGCTAACAAACTCGGAGTTTGAAGACTGGAAAGGTTTGTTGTTTTGGTGCAACTTTTCATAGTTAGTGATCCAAGTCTCTAGAAGGAGCTTGACCAATTTTTTCTTTGGAATCTGTCTGGAAACATGAATGCAGGATGCTTGGTCATTTTGCATGGAAATGAATAAAGCATCTTCATTTCCATTGTGGAAATTTAGATCAAGAGCATGATTCTACACACTATAAACCATCTGGTAGTGTAGTGTTGCTATTACAGAATCAGCAGTTTGAGGGGCTCCAGTGAGCTAAACTTGGACTTTCAGAAAAGAGAGTAACTGAGGGTCTAAAAGAGCAATATTGAAATTTGGATACAGAGTCACAAAGACTGTTCCAGCATTCAAAGTGGTTTGGATAGTACCAATGCAAGCATGCTGGTATTCTAAGAACCTGGTATCCAATAGAGCAATTCTTGCCACCACTGGCAAACCTTTTCGGTCATGAAAGGTGAAAGCAAGACGAATAGCTCCATAATAGACATGAGAATATCCTTGTTGGATCCACTGCCTAGGAAACTCTAGAGGAATTTGAAAAGTAACAAAGTACTCTTTGTCAGTAGCAGGAATAGGATGTTGGTCAAACTTGGAGGACTGAACATACTCCTTTACTTCCTTCGAAGTCTAGCGAATGAGTTGACGAATAGAGCAGATGGGTGAAAATGATGAAGTGGTATCAGAGCCATGGTTTCGTTTGTAATAATATCTGTTCCATGCGCTTAGCAGGTGAATCCAGTGTTGAGAAGCACTCTTTACATCATGACAGATCAACTAGAAATACTAGAAGCCCCTGTCTCTCTCGTTGCAACTCCATCTTCTTCCACCCCTTCAGATTTTCGTATTTCAAATGCTTCTAAGATTGACTATCTTTATGAAGTCTCTCTTAATGATGAAACGAAGATTTCTGAAACCCAGCTTCCCCTGATGAATCCATATTTTGCTTGGCACACTACCACGTCATCAATTTTTGCCATAAGTTAACCTGAAAGACTATATTGAAATTTTGCTTAAAAATTTAGGATTACATCAAAGATTGAAAAGTTTAGGACTCGCACTGGCATTCACACAATAAGTTTAGGACTTATTAGATAATTTCCCCGTAAAAACCAATATCGCATAATTTGATCTCTATCAATATTCTTGTGGTGCTACTTCTTTGGTCGCAATAGCAATCTATCACTTGCGCCTTTGCCAAATAAACTATGGATCAAGACTTGTATCGCAAGAGAGAATTAGAGGGGAGATGAAATGTTTTCGATATTTATAAGAAGGGTGACACTATTTCCACCCCATTTTGTCTAAGACACTCCTTTTTTCCACTTAACTTACCAAAATACCCTCCTCTCTCTCTTCAAATTATTGTTCCTTTTTTATCAGATTAACCTGCAAAACTATTTTTATTTTTATCATCTCTCTCATCAGTTTCACAATATGAATGCTCCATTATACCCAACAAAATATCATTTTCTCATGCATCTTATTGTAACTTTGCTTAAAAATTGTTGTCAATTTTAATTTGTGAAATTATATTTTCAATTTTCTATTCTCCTTATTTTTATCAAATAATATAAGCGAAACTATATTTCAAAGTCGAAAATTAAAATTCAATTTAATTATCTAACCAATCTTGATTAAAACTAGAAAAGAAAAATTGATGAAAATATGAAAAAAGGTTAAATTGTTAGAAGCATGATCAAATGTCATATCTAAATATTAACAAAAGATGAGCACATAAAGAAGGAAAAAGAATCTTCTTGCTGTTCTACTCTACTTGTGAAGAAAGTAATTATCAACGATTGTAGATTCATTCTCACACTAAGTACATCAAAACTTAAAAATATGCTAATAATGTTCCACTTAAAAAGTCTTATTTGAGTTTGAAAGTGAAGAATTTTCGACCCCATCTTGCAATTCATATTAAAATGTAATTAAAAAAAAAAACTCAAAAGAAAGCAAAAGTCATCAATGTTTAACTTTAAAAACATAGAAACTTATTCCAAAAAA
The DNA here is from genome assembly GCA_016097605.1 of Eucalyptus guilfoylei. Lineage (NCBI taxonomy): Eukaryota > Viridiplantae > Streptophyta > Magnoliopsida > Myrtales > Myrtaceae > Eucalyptus > Eucalyptus guilfoylei. The sequence goes on along the minus strand of CM027862.1, from coordinate 33,916,712 downwards.
CATTAACAATGTCAAAATCAGCTAGATAATTAGATTACATTTTAATTTTCACTTGAAATAAAGTTTGCCTCAAACTATTTGATAAAAAAATAAGCAATTGATTGTGTATTCACAAGCCGTCATAACCAGAAATTTCTAATCTTTTGTGTACCTTTCATGTTGAAAATATTAGATCATAAATTAAAATTAACGACCTTGCCTGGACTAAATGATAATATGATATATGGTAAGATGATATCTTTTTTGGTGTAATTTGACATTTATATTGTGAAACTGATAAGATTAGAGAGAAGATAAAAATAAATGTAGTTTTGTGGGTTATTATGATAAAATAAGAAACAATAATTTGAAGAGAGGGTATTTTGGTAAGTTCATCACAAAATATCATTTTGTCTAGCATAAAAATTACGATCTTGCTGGTCTTGTTACATAATATCAATCGAAGCGTGCAGCTTTCGAGCTGACACGGTGGTGCCCACACGGACCCAATCGAGCTCTACCTGCCAAATTGATTCACGTTGACCATTGACCCAATAAAATGAACCCTTGCCGGCAATTTCTCCTGTGTTCTTCTCATTATTTTTATTGGCGTGAACACACGTTTTATTAGAATGCCCGTGCGTGTATTTCAGATTTTCTTGCTTAAAAAGTTTGAACCGCAATTTCGAGTTGTCCAACTAGAGGAATATCGCAATCTTTTCTAATAAGATTTTAGCTTATCTAGGCAAAAAATGCATTGTATTTTTCTATATATACTTTGAACAGTTTGTATTTTTCTAACTAGACCATATCACAGAACAATATGTATGATGATTACAAAAACCAAAACAAAGCGTCCTAATATGTAATGTCTTGACGAAGTTCAAACTATGGAAATTGGGAATTTGGGGTTTAAAATTAGTGGGTAAACAGAAAATAACCCTGATTCACGTGAGTAAAATAAAGGTCGGGCATTCAAAATAGGAAAAGTTCCATGTGAATTTGGATTTTACTTGTGAGCTCAAATTCGAAATATATTCTCAACACACAATGTATCAACTGGCTCTTAACATGAAAGCGACTTTCCTGTGTAAAAGAATGACTCCGATAAGACCCCAAGACTTTGGCTGTCTTCCAAGAAGGTGTGCAAGACTCTTGATGATAATTCTATGGTTTGTCTGCCTCCGACAATTATGCAAGGCGTGGTCATGCAATGTGAATACTTGATAATAAAGAAGAAAAGGCAAAGAGGCCTTAAAAATTTTCAATCAACTACAGCCATTTTCCATGAAGGTGTCCCCCGCCCTCAAGACTTTTGCTTCGGGCATTGACTTAAAAGAGCAGAGCAACTCTTTTTGTTTTTTAATCGAAAATCAATAATTTGGAAAATATTTTCCTAAAATTAATTGTCTACATCACTTTGAATTGTTGACTAATGAAAGATATTTTTACTATCAAGAACAATCATGTCTAAATATTTTCGTACGACAATAGTTTTTCCCGATTTATTTTCACAGGCAATGCAAAAAGCATTTTTAGAAAAGTCTTTTCCAAATTTTGTTGATCTTCTATTAAATGGATGCACCCAAAAAATTCATTTGGTTACCCAATTATCATATCTTCCAAATGATGTAGCTAGCAAGTATCACATAAGGGGAGGGGCAGTGAATAGGTGATTCCAAAGAATCTTAACAAATTTAAGCGGAATAGAAAGAGTCAAGATATAAGTCTAAACTTAGAGTTCAAATGTTCAAATTCTTGAAATACAGTTTTGCAATAAAACGAACTTCAGAAGCTCCTTGTGAGTGTGTAATAGACTACAACAATGAACAGTAAGAGTCAAAGGATAAGAGAAATTGCATACAAGAATTATAGTGGTTCGACTTAAATCAATCCTACGTTTACTCTTCCACACTAATAGCCTAAGGAAATTTCGAGTGCCCTGCTCCGAAGCACACCTAAAGCATGCCTTACATCTGAGTGTCAATTTCTTTTCAATTACTACTGTCGTTCCTCAACATTGTTCGTCTTGTCTAATGGTGACGTCAGCAGCCATGTCGGCTTGTTGTCGCACAACCCGCACATGTTAGACTCAAACGCATCTACCACGTTGGCTTATTGTTCGTGTGGCCTGCAGACTGGTTTAACAGAACAAGACAACTCGAAATAGTGTCAAATTTCTTTTACAAATTATATGTTTATCAGCATGATGCACATGGCATCAACTAGTTTTTGACATGAAAACGCCTTTTTTGAGGGGAAAAATGCCTCCAATGTGACCTAAGAACTTTCGCTAGCTTCCAAGAAGATGAATGCAAGACTCGATGATATTTTTATCATTTGTCTGCCTCGGACAGTTATGCAACGTAACCTCATGCAATGTGAATACGTGATGAATAAAGCAGAAATGGTAAGGAGGGCTACAAAAAAAAATTCAAGACTTTTTGCTTCAGGCATTGATTTAAAGGAGCTGAGCCACTGCGAAGTTTGCTCCTAAGCCCTTCGCCATTATCCTCCACTTTCTTTGGCTTCTCTCTCGCAGCCATTCCTTCCTTTACTCTGCCTATATTGTCTCTTACTTCCTAGTTGGATTAATCTCTTGTTGCGGTATTTCATTTGCAGGACTATCATCAAGTTTTAACCAGGTGAGACTGCTTTAGATTAGCGAAAATTTTGAGCTTTCTTTTTCCTAAATTTTCTTTCCTGCGCTCTTTATGTTACGAGTAGTGGTAACTTGTCATGCCTAGTAAAGCCAGGAAGGGCGACATGAATTTCGAACCAGGGCAGGAACAGGAAGAGAGGAAACCGGCAACAGAAAAGGAGGTAGATCACTGGCGGGTGCAATTTTTAGCATCGCTGCAGGATGGAATGGACAAGTTACAACGAAAATGTTGGGAGATGAAACACTTAGCATGGGCAACAGAAAAGGAGGAGGTAGTTCACTGGCGGGTGCAATTTTTAGCATCGCTGAATAGAACGAAAAATACAGGAGGTGGAATGCCCCGCTGGAGATAAAAATTTGAACAAGGATAAAGTTGAGCGGCGGGTGCAATTTTTAGCATCGCTGCAGGATGGACTGTCCAAGTTTGAACGAAAATGTTGGGAGATGGATCACGCTGCTTCTAAGAAATTGCTCGAGAAGGGTAGATTTGATGACGATCTCACGCTGGAAGAGCGACGTGGCTTTTCACAGCCTCTGAATTCCACTGAGCAAATAGAACTGGCTGGCCCTCTGAAGTTAGGTACGTTCATTAATATCGCAGGGATAAAAATCTGGGTGGACTTCGAATATGAACGCTTACCTCATTTTTGCTACTCCTGTGGAAGAATCGGACATTGCATCTTATTGCAAAATTGTGCCCTACAAAGAATCGGGTTTGGAGGAAAACATCAAAGGCAAATTTGGACAATGGTTGAAAGCAGAAGTTCGAGAATATAGTCCGTATTGGGAGCTGTTCTATGGGGACCAGTTTCCAATTTCAGAGGAGGACGAAATGGTTCCCGAAACCACTATCCAAGATCCTACCCCTTTAAGTGTCATTGCCAAAGGAAAAGGCATTGAAATCAGGGAAATGGAAGCAGAAAAACACACTGAATTTGCCCATACTCTAAAAGTTCAGCAACAACCCAGAAAACGCACTCAACTACGACTCCAGGACATTCGGGAGATGGATACCAACAAGGAAGTAGAAGAGGGGCTACGCAAGAAGGGAAAATCTGGGGAAAAAATCCCTCCTGCAAAGAAACAGAAAAGGTATCCCTATGATCTGGGTGGAACAAACTCCAACCTGCTGGATGAATCTTTGTTGTTGGAAACCCCCATCCTTAAGGCTGAAGACAGACTCGAATGGGCTGTGGTGGCTAACCTTAGTAAGCCACTGGGGATTAAGTGAAGCTTTTGAGCTGGACTTGTCTAGGGTTGGGCACAACTTTGACATTCCAGTCATTACGAGCTTTTGTAGCTCAAGAAAAGCCCGTTATGGTGTTTTTGATGAAAACTAAAAATAAAGAGGTCATGATGGATTGTATTCGTAGACAACTCCAATTTCAGCATTTAAAAGTAGTGGATCCAATGGGTATAGCCGGAGGCCTAGCACTTTTGTGGAACAATGAAGTATCCCCACGCTTCATAGCTAGTACAACTGAGATGATAGATATAACTTGCAAAGAGCCAAGCAATGGGAGACTTATGAGAACCACCTTTCTTCATGCCTCAACGAATTTCCAAGAGAGGTTGAGACTTTGGCAGCAACTCCGGGACATTCAATCCTCCAACCATCTCCCATGGATTTGTATGAGCAATTTCAATGAGACATTATACTATTAGGAGAAAGTGGGGAGGAAGGAAGCGAATCATTACAGGTTAGTAGCCTTTCAACGTTTTCTTAATAATTGCTCATTAATGGATATCGAAAGCAAGGGGTGCGCATTTACATGGTCAAACAATAGGAAAGGAGAAAATCTGGTCAAAAAAAGACTAGATCGAGCTCTTAGTAACTTTGAATGGAGAGTATCATTCCCAAATGTGGAAGTCTAAGCATTGCCGGCTATAAGTTCAGATCATAGTCCAATTCTCCTGTCACTTCACCCAAATCGAAAAACACAAAGAAAAGAGTTTAAGTTGGAAGCTTTTTGGGTAGAAGATGCTGAATATAATGAGATTGTGACCAAAGCCTGGATGGACCCAAACCTTCAGCAGGGAGCAGTGACGAATAGGCTAGAAAAAGTAACCAAGGCACTCTCGATGTGGAGCCACCGTAAATTCTCCAATGCACATCGCCAAATTGAAGCTCTCAAAAGACAGTTAGTAGAACTCACAAATAGAAGATCAGGGACAGCAAACAAGGAGGTATCTCAGGCTATTCGAGGGAAAATTGAAACATTGTGGAGGCAGGAAGAGATGTACTGGAGTTTGAGATCATGTGTCAATTGGCTGAAATGGCGAGATAGAAACACCAAGTTTTTTTCCCACAACTACGGTGCAGCATAGGCAGCGCAACAAAATATCTATGCTGAAAGTTTGACGAATTTAATTGGTGCAATGAGGAAGGCAAGCTAAAGAAACACGTGATTGACTTCTCGTTTGCTCTATACCACGGGAGGAGAAAGAAATTTCCAACTAGTTTTGGATCAATGCCCCTGTGTAGTTAATGAGATAATGAATGAAGCTCTATCGGTACCAGTAACAATGGAGGAAGTAAGAAGTGCTGCTTTTCAAATAGCCCCTAGGAAAGCTCTAGGACCGGATGGCCTTAATGGCCAATTCTACTAACATCATTGGGAGGTCATACAGTACGATTTTTTTCAAATGGTCAGGGATTTCTTTGAGTCAGGGACGTTTGACCCAAAACTCAACAGAACCCACATTACCCTCATTTCAAAAATCCCTCATCCTAAAAATATGAGCCAATATAGACCCATAAGCCTTTGTAATGTTAGCTATAAAATCATCTCTAAAGTTTTAGCCAACCGCTTGAAACCATGGCTTCCTAGACTCATTTCTGCTGAACAAAGTGCATTTGTCAGTGGATGTCAAATCCAAGACAATGTATTAATAGTCCAGGAAGTCCTACACTAGTTGAGAATCAGGAGGAGGAGAAAGAAGTGCCAATCGATGTTAAAACTCAACATGTAGAAGGCATATGATCGAGTGGAATGGGATTTTTTGGGGGAGTGGATGTTGAAAATGGGTTTTAGTGAGAAATGGATGACAATGATCATGAACTGCATCTCCTCTGTTACGTTCAGTGTCAAGTTTAATGGAGAACCCCAACAGTACTTCTAGCCTAGTCAAGGTATTAGACAAGGTGATCCTCTATCTCCCCACCTCTTTATTATCATTGCTAATGCTCTATCCCATCTTATAAACAAAGCCATAGAAGACAGCAGCTTAAAAGGAATTAAATTGAACACTTTCTGTTCGACACTCTCACATTTGTTGTTCGCGGATGATGCCATCTTTTTCCTAGAGGGAAAAATCAGTGAATGTCAAAATTTAGCTAGTGTATTGAACCAAGGACAAGCCATAAATTTGAACAAATCAGGGATTTATTTTAGTAGCGGCTGCCCACCAAACCAACGGAAGAACATGGCGGCAGAATTGAGAATACCGGTGATAGAAAAGACATAGGCATTCGGTCGGATTGGGGTAATACTAAGAAGGAAATGTTTGCATGGATATTGACTAGGGTCAACATGAAACTAGAAGATTGGAAGGAGAAGGTCATTTCTAGAGCGGGGAAGGAAACCTTGATAATAGTTGTAATACAAGCGATACCCCAATACGCAATGTCCATTTTTAAGATTCCCATGTCTATATGTAGAGCAATTGAACAAAAAATATCCTCTTTTTGGTGGAAATAGAATGAATCAAAGGTTGGCATTTACTGGAAGAGATCGGAAGTACTAAAGCTAAGGAAAACAGAGGGGGGGTCTCAAATTTAGAGATCTCATTACTTTCAATAAAGTTATGCTAGGAAAGTAGGCGTGGAGACTAATTCAGTCCCCTCAGCCTTGTGGAGCCAAATCATTAAAGGACTATATTTCCTTAAAGTAAGCTTTTGGAATGCCAACAAAGGTTCCCGACCCTCATGGGGATGGAAAGCCTATTAATGGGAGGGATAGTTTGCAACTCTTTAGTAAATGGGCCGTGAGAAATGGGAAATCAATCCTTATTCGACAAGACAGATGGCTACCTCAAGGAATCATTAGAGGGCCAGCTAACTTGGGGGATCCTCAAAGAGTGGAAGAGCTTTTTGCTGATGATGAACATCAATGGGATGACCAGAAAATTAATTCTCTATTCAGTGAGCAAACAGTAGAAGAAATCTTGGCAATCCCACTGAGAACTACCTCAAAAGAAGATGAAATGGTATGGAGTGGGAACAAAATAGGCAAATACACAGTGAAAGAAGCCTACAACAGCATGAATCAGCTAGAACAGCCACAGAACTCCAACCAGGCCTCCTCCTCCTATCAGATCCCAAAATTCTTGTGGCAGAACATTTGGAAGCTCAACACCATGCCGACAATTAAATTTTTCATCTGGAGTGTGTGCCAGAGTAGCTTACCAACCACGATAACCTATGCAGAAGATCAATCATGCCCGACCCTCTCTGGCCGGTATGTCATCAATTCCTAGAAACCATAGAGCACGTATTGTTATTGTGCGACTAGACAAAAGCAGTGTGGTCATATTATCGATTGCAAATTCGAACATCCAGACATGGTATCTTGAGAATAGACAAATGGGTCGTCGAGATTATCATTCAGAGAAATTGCTCACCTTCAGCCGAGCTAACTGCCACGGTGATGTGGAAAATATGGTTGGCTCGCAACGACGCTATCTTCCAACATCGCACTCCAGATCCGAGCTTGATTGTCGACGAAGCATGTACCATAGACAAGAACTTTAAGCGATGGAACCCCAAATCGGACAAACGAGAAGGGCGAAACGGAAACTCATCTGATTTGGATTCCCCCAAAAATCGGAGCTTCGAAGTTCAACATAGATGGATCGATAGTCGAAGGAGAGAAGGAGGGTGCGGTGGCCGGAATATGCCGTGACTCAACTGGGAGTGTGGTCGCTGGTTATGTTTAGAGAGTGGCCGCAACAACTGTGCTTGAAGTGGAAGCCCTTGCTCTATGCTCAGCGTTAAAGTACTTGGTAGCAAAAGCAGAAGGTGATATGCGGTTGGGACAAGATTTGCACTTGGAGATAATGTCAGATAGTTTATCACTTGTGAAGATGATAGTGGGCCAAAATCCAAGCCCATGGGAGCTGAGACCCATTACTGAAGACTGTAAAGAGATGCTCGCCCAATCCAGTTTGGTGGAATTGGCATACGCCCCAAGGGAATCAAAACCAAGTTGCATATTGGCTTGCTAAAACCCATCGTAAGAAGGCTCTTCCTCACGACTGGCTTGTTGTGCCACCATCACCTCTATGGGATCTTTTATGTTGAGAAACACATAGCTTATGTTATCCTTTGAACTTTAATTTATGAAGTAAATCGCTTTTCCAACCAAAAAAATAAAAAAAAGGTTATACCGATCATACATTTGTCTATTGTACACTCGATAGTTATACCAATGATAATCATAGTTTACTCTATGATTATGATTATCATTTACTCGATCATTATGTCAGTCATAGTCATCATTTACTCAATAATTATGTCAGTTGTAGACGTTGTTTCCTCGATAATTATGTCGGTCATAGTCGTCATTTACTCGATCGTTATGTCAGTCATAGGAATGTCAATTGCGGCCTTTATAACTATCATAACCCTTATAATCATACACATTTATACCGATCGTAGATCTGCCTTTCGCAGCCCTCATAACCATCATCCAAAAAATGAGAGCGGCTGTGAAACTCAGATGATAGAGAGCGGCTGTGAGTTGGAAGAGGGAAGGCGTGAGTCTTCGGCTGAAAGATTCACTGATGATCCCTTGTCTGATGAAACTCAGTCTCTTCGCGGCAATTATGATTCTGGCCCCCATGAGCCCTCGTTTGATGAAATTAAGCCGAATCTTAGGGGAACAAAATCTCTGGGCAATTATGATTCTGACCAAGGTGAACCCTTCTTTGATGAAATTAAGCCGAATTTTTGGAGAACAAAATCTCTGGGTGCAAGACCCGAATCAGATGTGCAATTGAGTATTCATTCTTGCTTTGCGGAGTATTTCTATATTGCACGTCGTCGGCAGGACAAAAAGCCACGGAGCCACTGTCTAGAGGGAAGGTGTTAAGTGTTGAAAAGATATAGGTTTCATCGATTGTGATCGCTTGTCTGGTGATGCTGTCTCGGTTTGGGGCAATTATGAATCTCACGGCAAGGATCCCTGGTTTGATGATTATGCCTCGTTTGAAGAAAATTCCTATCAATGGTCGGGGTATTTTGATTCTTCCTTGCTTGAAGAAATTTCCAATAAATTGGGGATAAATAGACTATCAGTGCCAAAACTTGTGTACGGCGCTCACTTTGATGCCAAAAGTTTCCATTGGATCACTTAAGTGTCAAATCGGAGAAAAACGATTACTTTGGTGCCACCGGCGAGAAATTCTGGCCAGATTAATTACGTGGCTTTTATGTTTTTTTTTTAAAAAAAAGTTGTGGTGGCTTTTAAACGACGTCGTTTTTCATCCTCCTCAAGAAACGATGTTGTTTTGCCGTCATATGTGAACATCCTCGCAAAAACGCCACCGTCATTCGCCGCTCAGCCACCGTCATTCGCCCACCATCACTCGCCCATCGTCTCTCGGCCACCATCGTAGTTGCTTGACCAAGTGAGCGAGGAGAGACTGAGATTGTTGCTCAAGCAAGAAGTGGCAGGAAGAATAGGAGGCGAGGGCAGAGGAGGAGGAGGAAGAAGAGGGGTCGTAGGTGCCATTCTTTGGTGTCTTTGCCGCCGCCTGCTTTGGTGCCCGTTCTTTGTTGCCGCTTGGGTGCTTTCAACTGGTGTTGTTCTTCGGAGAAGAAGACAACATGCCTTCTCTCTCTCTCTCTCTCTCTCTCTCTCTCTCTCTCTCTCTCTCTCTCTCTCTCTCTCTCTCTCTCTCTCTCTCTCTCTCTCTCTCTCAATTTGGGGATTTAGGGTTCTAAGTTGGGGGAAAGACGCCAAACAGCGTTGTTTTGTTATTTGGATGCTAACTCAACTCTCCGACAAGCCTCGTCAACTTCAAAAATTAATAAAAAAGTGTCACGTCGAATTTCCAGCCAAATTGATTAGCGTTGGCACTGAGATGATCATTTTTCAAATTTGTTGGCACTTAAGCAATCCAAAATAAACTTTTTGTACCAAAGTAAGTGTTGTACACAAGTTTTGGCATTGATAATGTACTTACCCCGATAAATTGAGGAGGACAAAGTCTCTGAATTCCATTAAGCAACCCAGAGTTTGAAGAGGTTGGAAGAGGGTAGGTGGGTGTCCAAGAGAAAGAAGGATAAAAAGACCTTACAATAGGCATAAACATGAGAGCAGCAAAAAGCGACGAAGGCGCTGTCTAGAGTGTCACGCCCTGATCCTCCTCACGCGTACCCATCCCTCAATAGTCGATTAAATAGCGACGTCTCAGGACGCATTGCCGACCCATTCATTTTAATACGCATGCGGAAGCGAATAAATAATCCCCAGACAACAACAAGATGGGATAGGAAAGTAGAGTTATAATTTTTCGAACTAAAAATCATACCACACTTATATATGCATATCATAATATATATATATATATATATATATATATATATGCAAGGTCTACAAAACAAGGGGGAGTTTTCAAACAACTACAAGTCTTCCTCCTCCTCCTCATCATCGTCCTCATTGGAGCCACCAACTGAGTACACAGGGGACTTCGGTTCCGACAGGTTGGGGTCCACCACTAAGCCCCTAGGAGGATCTACTATGCCCTTTCCAAAAGTAACCTCCAGCACATATAGAGGTATTTCATATTCCGGTATGGGGCCCTCTCTCTAGCTATTCCGATCTTGACGGTACCATGATCGATATTGATGGGGTACCTTTTTAGGTAGGCCCGCATCAACCCAGACCACAGACCTCACAAATTCGTACTCCCATCCCCTAAGGTCCCCATGGAGCGGAATATAACACCTCTGCTCTGTGACCTTCTTTGGCTGACCAAAATGCTCGGGAGGAGCTGCCATCTATGGACCTGAAATGTTATCCCACAACAGGGTGAGACGACGTCTTAACGAGTTCACCCCCTAAGACCTTACCAGGAAGAAAATACGCCCTGAGGGCTATCTAAGCACAAGCACGAGTCAGGGGACTTACCTTGGCCTCAGTCCCTTCCTGCAAGTCCATACGATTCATAAATTCATCGAATCATGTCAATAAATCAATTCATCCAATCAGATCGAATCATCAATCAATCGACTCAGTCAATTCCATGTCATCAAGACCATCTATCAGTCAATTCAATCAATACTATCTATCAAGTCCAATCACATCAAGGACTGCTCACCCTAAGTTGAAGATAGAAAATGCTCGCCAAAAGCTAATAACAACGTATAATACTCACTCTAAGCTAATATATCAAATCCCTCAGGCTGATATAGTATACGACTAATGCTCACCAAAGCTGTGTGATACTTAATTGCTCATCAAAACTGTGCAATACTTAATTGTTCACTGAAGCTGTGCGATACTTAATTGCTCACTGAAGTTGAGTGATATTTAGGGTATACTGCTCACTCTAAGCTGATGTATCGAGCCCGCAGGCTGATACATTATACCATTCTACTCAACCAATCATTATACCATTTTTATCATACTTGATAAAAATAATCGTGTGGGGTACACGATCGGCCTCGGCCAAAAATATATTATTTTCGCCTTTTTAAAATCCCACTAATTTCAACAGTCCACAAATCCATTTTTGGCGTTGTAAACTAATGCCCGGTGATTTTCTAATTAATTATTGCAATTAAATAAATTTTGGGATAAATCCCCAAAATCATAAATCACACTCAATTTGCACAAAATAACCGTCAAATAAATAAATCAATCACACCACTGCAATCGGCACGAAATTCATCCGACACCGACTATCCCGGTCTAATTTTCGGAAAATAAATAATTAATTAAATAATTACGGAAAATAATTGATAAATGCCAAAAATGCACATTTAGGCTAGAAAAGCCTAATTAAATACCAAAACGAGCCCGAAAAATTCTGAGACTCGTTAATTAAATACTACGCTTAGCTACTCGCTAATTACACTATTCTATTCACCTAACGTGCAATATCGATTAATTAAATCACTAATCCAATCTAACTTACCACCTAAACCATACTTAACTTAAACTAATCAACCCTTAAGCATCATTAACTTACTAAGCAGGGATTAGTGAGTTACACTCACTTGATTAACAATCCGCTCGGACCACAACGACGGCGACGCAGAGAGGATCGATAAACTTTAAAGTAGGTGTGCCTTCCGAGATCCCAAAGAGCACCAAAATGGGCCAAATAGTGCTCAGTAAACCCAGAAATCTCGGTGCTGTGGTAAGGCCGAAGATGGCTGGACGGTGGCTGGTTGAGGCCAAAACAGGCAGGGACAGGACTGGTAGAGCTACTACAGCTTAGACAGGCGAAGGCGATGGCAGATGGTGGCTCTGGCGACCTGCACAGCGATGGGCAGCAGCCTGGCTATCCACTAGACGAGCAAGCAAGGGCGGACGATGGCCAGGGACGACGATGACACGCAGGCTCGCAGCTGAGCGCGCGACGGGCAGCGACGACATGTGGTGGCGATCTGGCGAGGCTAGCGACTGTGGGGGCTCTCCTCTGGTTTTCTTCTGCAACTTTTGAGCTCTCTTTGATCTGGAAATGAGGGGCTCGACCGACTGAGGAGGAAGGAAGGAACCACCAAGCTTGAGGAGGCCACTTGGTCTTCAATCTCATCTTCTTGTCCCCTTGACTTGGTCCCACCATGCAAGGCTGGCTTCCTCAGCAATTTCTAGCAGCCCAATCTCCCTCTAGAAGCCTTGGAGTGGTCCAAAAGTCATAGCCCAAGGGGGGCTACGAATTCTGTACACATTTGGCTCAAATTAGATTTAATTCCTTCTTGAATCGGTGCAATACGGCCTTAAAAAATTCCACCATCATATCCTCGATCAAATTGACATTTTTCCTCGCGAATAGAACCTACTTGCATCCCAATTTCGTGATAAAAAAAAAACGGTCCTCTGATTTTCTGGACAAAAACGGCCATATATCGACTTTTTCCGCCAAAATCTCGATTTGCAGAAAAATCTTCAAAAAGTGAGTCGACGTTCCTAAAATGACTCATGACACAACAGAACTTTTAATTTCTGAAATCAGATTCAAATTCACGATTAATTTCAATCTAGCGCGATTTTAGCGTGACTTAGCCTACCGGGTAGTTTTCAAAAAATTTTAGTGCAAAAGAACTTTGGTCAATTTTCTTCGAGCCACAATGAACCTCTTCGACACATTGGCAACTCTCGGTTGTCGTGAAAATCTCGAGGTTTCAACTACGGACACAAGGTACCAAAACGCTAGAAAAATCAATCTAGTGCCAATCGACGAGAATTTTTCAATTTGGTGGAATCACCCACGTTTAACCACACATCTCAGTCGAACCAACATATCTCTGATTTCTAATCAATCTTTACTGTGCCGTAATGATCTCTGCAGATAAGTACGGTCGAGTAGTCGATTCCTAGTTGAATTCTCAAGTCTAATGCGTTAAAATTCCTTAATGACTCCCCTAGATAGTCTAGTTATCTCAAGAGTGATCAGCTTTGAGAATAGCACTATAGGCGCGTCGATGAAAGGCCTGATTTATTCAATGAAAAACAGAATTGAAAATTCAGGTTGTCACAATTCTTCCCCTCTTATAAAAATTTCGTCCTCGAAATTTAAACCATTACAATACTTTAAACAAAAAGGTGGGGGTACAATTGTCTCATCGACTCTTCACTCTCCTAAGTTGCTCCTTCAGTGCCATGGTGTTGCCAGACCACTTTGACCAACATGATGGTCTTGGTGCGTGGAACCTGTTCCTTTCGATCCACGATCTGAACTAGGCTTTCAACATACAACACTCGGTTGTCCATGTCCAATTCCTAGAAATTAAGCACGTGGATCGGGTCAGGTTCATACTTCCTCAACATCGACATGTGAAAGACGTCATGCACTTACGCCAATCTCGACGGCAATGCAAGAAGATACGCTAGGGTCCCGATTCTCTCTAGAATCTCGAAGGGACCTACGTACCTCGAACTCAGTTTTCCCTTCTTACCAAAGTGCGAAATACCCCTCATTATTGACACTTTCAGAAAAACGTGATCACCAACTTGGAATTCCAAAGGTCTTCGACGCTTATCTGCGTAGCTTTTCTGCCGACTCTGAGCGGTCTTTAACTTATCTCTAATGACGGCAACTGCATCCACTGACTGCTGGACTAATTATGGGCCTGTGATCTTTCTTTGACCGACTTCATTCCAACATACTAGCGTTCCGCAAGCTTTGCCATACAATGCTTCGAAAAGGAGCCATCTGAATACTCTGCCGATAACTGTTGTTGTAGGTAAACTCGACCAGATGAAGTTGTTCCTCCTAACTTCCCTTGAAATCTAGTACGCAAGCTTGTAGCATGTCCTAGAGGGTCTGAATCGTCCTCTCAAACTGGCCATCCGTCTGAGGATGATATGCCGTACTGTACTGCAGCTTGGTTCCTAAGGTAGCCTGCATGCTTTTCCAAAATGCAGCTGTAATCGGGTCTCAGTTTGAAGTTATCGTTACCGGCACTCAATGCAGTCGAACTATCTGACGCACGTACAATTCTGCGTGCCTATCCAAATCAAGGTCCTTTCGTACTGCAATGAAGTGGGCCGACTTTGTCAGTCTGTCGATCACTACGCAAATGAAATCATTACCTCTCTGACCTCTCGGTAAACTTGTCACGAAATCCATCGTGATGTGCTCCCATTTCCACTCTAGGATCTCGAGAGGTTGCAGAAGCCCTCCGGCTTACAATGCCCAGCCTTCACTTGCTGACACGTTAGACACTTAACGACATGCTTGGCGATGTTCGCCTTCATATCGAACCACCAATAGTGTTGACACAGATTCTGATACATCTTTGTACTGCTAGGATGAATGTTGTAACTGTTACGATGAGTTTCTGATAAAATCTCCTCTCTGAGCTCTGCATTGTTGGGTACACACAATCTTCTTCGGAATTTTAGTATTTCGTTCTCAGAAATCTAAAAGTCAGCCTTCCTCTTATCAGTATCCTCTTGTAGAATCTTTTGAACATCTAGGTCTGTCGGCTAAAGCAATTTGATCCTGATCTGCACATCCAGCTCAATTCTGAGAGTGGCCATAAGATTCGAAAGGTGGCTTACCTCAAACTTGAAAATCGAATCTCGAGCTCTCTTGATTAAATTCCACCCCTTAACCAGCATGTGTGTGACTGAAGACTTCTGACTCAAAGCGTCGGTGACCTTATTCGCCTTTTTAAGGTGATATAGGATATCACAATTGTAGTCCTTCAGAAGTTACATCCAGTGATGATGTCTCATATTCAACTCCTTCTAAGAGAATAGATACTTGAGACTTTGATGGTCTGTGAAGATCTGGAACCTTTCAACACACAAATAATGCTTCCAAATCTTCAGAGCGAAAATGATTGTTGCGAGTTCTAAGTCGTGCATCAAGTAATTCTGTTCATGAGGTCTTAACTGACGGGAGGTGTATGCAAACCCTACCATGTAACATTAGTACGCAACCCAGTCCTCTAAATGACGCATCACTATAGATCTCGTATCCTCCAGGACCAGATGGAATGGTCAGCATAGGTGTGGTAGTCAGCTTTTGCTTAAGCTCTCGAAAACTACGCACGTACTTGTCTGTCCATATAAACTTCTCTTTTTTCTTCAAGAGTCGAGTCAACGGCGACGCCAAAGCCAAAAATCCTTCCACGAACCTTTTGTAGTAACCCGCCAATCCCAGAAAACTTCTGATCTCTGTCATTGTAGACGGTCTTAGCCAGTTGATCACTGCTTCAATCTTGGACAAGTCCATGGAGATTCCTTCACCTGAAATCACGTGACCTAGGAACGCAACACGAGTCAACCAAAACTCGCATTTGCTGAACTTGGCGTACAACTAATGAATCCTCAGGGTTTGCAGTACCATTCTCAGATGACTCTCATGCTCTTCATCACAATCACGAACTGATCCAGATGTTCTTTGAACACTCGGTTCATCAAATCCATAAAAGCAGCTGGAGCATTTGTCAAACCGAACAGCATCACAGTGAACTTATAATGGCCGTATTGAGTATGAAATACTAACTTTGGAATGTCCTCCTTCTTGATCCTCAGCTGATGATATCCTGTCCTCAAGTTGATTTTGGAAAATATCGACGCTCCTTGTAACTAATCAAACAAGTCGTCGATCCTCGGGAGTGGATACTTGTTCTTGATCGTTACGTGATTGAGTTGACGATAGTCGATGCACAAATGCAACGAACCATCTTTCTTCTTGACAAATAGGACCGGTGCTCCCCAAGGTGATGCACTAGGACGTATGAATCCCTTATCCAACAATTCCTGTATCTGTACCTTCAGTTCTTTCAATTTAGATAATGATGTCCGGTAAGGAGCCTTAGAGATTGGCTCTGTCCCGAGTGCTAACTCAATCACAAACTCGATCTCTCTCTCTGACGGTAACCCTAGCAATTCCTTCAGGAATACATCTGGAAATTCTTGCACTAGTGCGATGTCTTCAATCTTCAGCTCCTTTAATGTCATATCCACGACAATTGCCAGGTAACCTTGACAACTCTCGTCTAACAAACGGGTTGCCTCAAGCGACAAGATTAAGGTAATCGAGGGTCCTCCTCAACTTTCCACAAACTCAAAACTCTCACCTTTTAACGGGTTAAACTGAGTCGTTTTATGATAACAGTCCAATTTAGCTCGGGTGCTTGGTGAGCTAATTCATGCCAATTGTCAAATCAAAGTCATACATGGTTAGGACTAACAAGTCTATCGTCCCCTCTCACTCACCAATCACTAACTTGCAACCAGAACAACCCAATGCAGACAACATCTTATCCTTTAACGGTGTAGATATGCTAACCACTGACTTTAGTAATACAGGACTTAATCTTATCAGCTTAACATACTGCTCAGCAATAAAAAAAATGAGTTGCTCCTAGGTTAAATAAAGCGTAAGCGGCATGGTCGTTCAACGAAATCATACCTGTAATCACATCAAGCGCGTCCTCTGCCTAACCTCTAGTGATGGCATAAACTATTCCTTGAGCCGGGGGTCTGTTCTGTCCACCCTGCAGTGTGTTCTGCGATGCAAAACCTCTCATCTGACCCATCGATGGCAGCGGCGGTAACTGCGGTTATCCTCTTAGCCTTCTAAGACAATCTCTAGCTATATGACCCTGTTAGCCACATTCGAAACAAACACCCATCCTTCGGGGGTACGAGGCTGAACCATGTCGCCTTCCACAAAAGCGACACAGACCATTCTGGCTCGGCCCTACCTTGCTAACTCCACCCTTCCTATTGGGCGGGACTTGGAATCTTCCTCTGGTCATGGGCTTCTTCCCAAACCAATTCCCATCTTGATTTGATCCAAACAGCGACCCAGATGCGACAGCTCTTTCGTTTTGATCTCTCTCTATTATTTGGACCTGCTCATATAGGTCATTATAATTTCTCAAGTTGAGCAATATCAGCGGACTCCTCAATTCCGACCTGAGCCTGTCTCTGAATCTCCTAACTTAATTTGCCGGATTCTCAACCAGTTCAGGAGCATACTGTGATAGTTCAGCAAACTTCGCCTCATATTGATCCACAGTTATTGAGCCTTGGTGAAGACGTTGAAATTCTATCATCTTCAGTTCTCTAGCAGTCTCAAAAAAGTATTTACTATTAAAGACCTCAGCAAAGGCGTTCCACTCTAGGGCTACACCTTCAGGGAAAACCGTGCCTCTGGTGGCTTTCCATTAAGTGTTGGCGTTGCCCTGCAATTAGTAGGTTGCAAGGACTACCTTCTCCGTCTCTGTGCACATTAGCAGTGCAAAGGCCTTCTCCAAGCCTTGGATCCATAGGGCTATAGCTTCGGGGTCTCCTACCCCAAAAAACTTAGGTGGGTTCAATCTTAAAAATTGTTCCACAAACTTATGTATCGGTCTCCCAACGACCATGTTCCCTAATGGAACCTCAACAGGTGCGGCAGCAGGTGTGGCAGCAGCGGCAGCAACATCTACGGCGGCATTAGTGGCAGCTATGGTAGCGGCGGCACTGGCAGCTTGAATCTGAGCTTGCTGATCCAATCCGTTTCCTAGCATCTCAAGTGCTTGTATAATCCTAACGAATCTTGGATCCTTAGGGGCTACTACCCCAGCACCGACAGGAGGTGGTGTTACTCCACTAGCACTAACCTGAGCTAGCGCCCTACCACGACCTCCTCGGTTACAGACCCTTGTTAGTGTTCTACCCCGAGTCATTAGACCCATGGTCCTCTTTCTAGGAGTCATCTACTTCTGATCACTCATCTAGCAGGGTCTTTAAAGAAACTTGCCTTCAAATTCCACACAGAATTAGAAGTTGAGTGATCCACACAAACAAATGATTCTACCAATCAACTATCATAAACATGCACCAGCATGAAATAAAGGCCATTCCTACTAACTACCCATAGACTTATCGCACCTCATCACTCAAATGTCTAATCTACTCTAATACCACTTAAACAGGGATGCCACGCCCCGATCCTCCTCGCACGTGCCCATCCATCAATGGTCGATTAAATAGTGACGTCCCAGGACGCATCGCCAACCCATTCAATTTAATACGCATGCGGAAGAGAATAAATAATCCCTAGACAACAACAAGATGGGATAGGAAAGTAGGGCCATAATTTTTCGAACGGAAAATCATACCACACTTATATATACATATCATAACCAGTCATATACAATACAAGTTGATATATATGCAAGGTCTACAAAACAATGGGGCTTTTCAAACAACTACAGGTCTTCCTCCTCCTCATCCTCGTCCTCATTGGAGCCACCAGCTGAGTACACAGGGGACTCCAGTTTCGACAGGTTGGGGTTCACCACTGAGCCACTAAGAGGATCTGCTGTGCCCTTTCCAAAAGCAACCTCCAGCACATACAAAGGTATCTCAAATTCCGGTATGGGGCCCTCTCTTTGGCCATTTCGATTTTGACAGTACCATGATCGGTATTGATGGGGTACCTTTTTGGGTAGGCCCGCATCAACCCAGATGACAGACCTCACAAGTTCGTACTCCCATCCCCTAGGTCCTCATGGAGCGGAATATAGCACTTTTGCTCTGTGACCTTCTTTGGCTGACCAAAATGCTCAGAAGGAGTTGCCATCTATGGACCTGAAATGTTATCCCACAACGGAGTGAGACAACGTCTCAGCGAGTTCACCCCCTAAGACCCGACTAGAAAGAAAATACGCCCTGAAGGCTACCTAAGTACAAGCACGAGTTAGGGGACTTACCTTGGCCTCAGTCCATTCCTGCAAGTCCATACGATTCATAAATTCATCGAATCATGTCAATAAATCAATTCATCCAATCAGATCGAATCATCGATCAATCAACTCAGTCAATTCCATGTCATCAAGACCATCTATCAGACAATTCAATCAATACTATCTATCAAGTCCAATCACATCAAGGACTGTTCACCCTAAGTTGAAGATAGATAGAAAATGCTCGCCAAAAACTGATAACAACGTATACTACTCACTCTAGGCCGATATATCAAAGCCTTCAGGCTGATATAGTATACGACTAATGCTCACCAAAGCTGTGCGATACTTAATTACTCACCACAGTTGTGCGATACTTAATTGCTCATCAAAGTTGTACGATACTTAATTGCTCACTGAAGCTGTGCGATACTTAATTGCTCACCAAAACTATGCAATACTTAATTGCTCACCGAAGCTATGCGATACTTAGGGTATACTGCTCACTCTAAGCTTTAGCATTGTAACAAAGATTCTTTCTCATTTGTTCTCTTTTCGTCTCACCCTCTAGAAGCACCAACCACCAAATATAACTTGACAAATATAAGAAACAAGCACCGTAGAGATGAATTTGTTTTAAAATAAAATAAATGTAGACTCCTCTTCTCAAGATATTATGTTCTAATAGACAAATTTCTTTGTATTTTCAATAGTAATTTAGATGGTGTTTTTATTAAATAGTATGGCTCGTAGTATTTTGCATTACCTCTTCTCTTTAAAATTGAATAAATCGTGCAATCACATTAAATTTTACTATGTTCTACTTCATGTATAGAATGATCTCTCATACACAAAAGTTATTTTCTTGCTTAAGATGAAGCTTGTATCTCAAACCTTTGAGTTCACGACATTCTCATTTCCATTCATATCTTTTATATATCAATATTGAATGAGCATCCGCCTAATTCGTTAAAGATTATTATTATTTTAATACCAATGTATTTTTTTTAATGGACTTAACATTCAACATGTGACGTGTGTGTTTCGAGATAGCTTTTCAACATGTTGATTATACAATGAAGTGTAAATTATTTTTTATACTGACGGTGGACCAAATAAAAATTTTGTCAACATATCTTTTCTTTACGTTTGAATCCTACTACTAAATCAACAACCAACAAACTACCTCCCATGTATCACTCTACAAATCATCCAAACCTTGATTAGTTGGTTGATGCTTAAGGTTTATGCACTTTCTTTTTGTTTCATTGGGTCGATATATTTTCTTTCATTTTTTTTTGTTAATTATTATCTCTCTCCAATGAATGTTTCTCTTTTCATCTGGAGAAAAGCTATTGATTTCAGGAATGACTTGGTAGAGTATCTCGCCACTCCTTGATCATTTAGGCCTTGTTTGTATATTTTTGTTTCTGTTCCTCGGAACAAACATTTCCGTTCTTTTGTTCCAGAGAACAAAAAAAGAATAGAAACGCGTTTGGTAAAAATTTTGTTCCTGGAAACAACAAATCTATTTTTTTATTCTCAGGAATAGATTTAAAATAGAAACAAGAAGAAGAAAAAAGTTATTTCTTGTTCTCGGGAACAATTTCGAGAAACACTTCTTTTTTTCTTCTTCTTTTTTCTTTCCTTCTTCTTCCTTTTGGCTGGGTCGTCGGCGATGGCGAGGCCGGTGACCGGCCAAGGAAGAAAGAAGAAAAAAATAAAAAAAGAAAGAAGAAAAAAAGGAAAAATATAATAAAAATTTTGAAAAATTAAAAGAAACAACAAAATTATACAAGTTTACCAAACGCATTTCTATTTCTGGAATATAAATTTTTTGCAATTACCAAACGCATTTTTATACTCAGAAATTGTTCCCAGAATAGAAACGAAAAAAAAAAAAACTATTTTTGTTCAAAAATTGTTCCTTGGAACAGAAACGTTACCAAACGAGCTTTTAGATTCCATCCCTTAATTGCACCTATTTGGGTAAGAGCATCTTGCCCCACCTTGACTTTATAGGCAAATTGCTTCTCGTGCTTTAGAAACACAGCTTTATACAGCCAAGTCTTGAGCTTAAAATCGTCAAAAATATGGGAAGGGTACTTTTGTTCCCTTCTTATTTTGCCACATTGTCCACTGTAACATGTACAAGCTGGTATTATTCACAAAAGAGTAGCAATTGACATTTCGTTCGACAGTGGAAAAAATCATATACTTTATCAAAAGCAAAAAAAAAAAAAAAAACCTCAATATTATAAAGGATTTTAATAGATTTGTCAGCCACAAGCACATGGATCCGAGACGAGAGATAGGGGATGGGCGGTCGGTCTAACCTAGTGACCAGCAGTGGTGGTTATCTCATGGATCCAACAGTTGCTTGGCATCACTAGAAGGTAGTGATAAGACACTGTATGGCTGAGGAGGAAAAATGTGTAAAGAGTGTTATATTAAAGCAATAAAGAATAAATGACATAGAAAATTATTTAAATAACTTATATAATGGTACGTGAAAAACCCCAAAGATCCAGTCATCCTCCTGTGGTTGGATTAAAACTAGGAGTGAATTCTACATCATTTTTATCATCCATAACAACTATGCGGAATGTTTTCAATTCGGCTCTCATTTTGCATTGATACATTTTCGAAATTTGATTCAAATGAGCTGATTTTGGCCATTTTAAATTTCTAGGTCATGGGTGTGTGAACCGACAGTTGGATTGGCATTCAAGAGTGAACAAGATGCCTAATATTTGTGCGAGACACTTGCTGAAGAAGTCGGTTTTGATGAGATTTTGTTCATACAATGATTGTCATTTTTCTAAGTTTTCTAAATTTGATTCAAATGAGTTGTTTTTGGCCGTTTTTCTAATTAGCGAAATGACAAGCATTGCTTGTCATCTACAACGTAAAACTCTGATACGTGTTTATTACTCAAATATGGTGGAAGCGTGAAACAAGCACAATCAAACAAGAAACCGTCATAGAAAATAAATTTAACACAGAGAATTTATATTATTTGACCTAATGTGCCTACCCCCATAAGGAGAGATCAACAAGATGTTTTACTATGATCAACAAGAGGAAATTACATTCACTCGAACCATACAACTCTCAACTGTTTTCCAATTCCCAATTATATTAAAAAAGTTTCACTTAGTCAAATCAAAGAGATACAAAGTGTTTACTCACTCACATTCCTTGACGATTCTCTGAGCTCTCTCTTTAAGTCAGGCTTGAGATTAGTGCAACATTAGGTCAAAACCCGCATTTAGTATAAATCTCGCTTTCAGTCATCTAAAATCTTCTCGGGAAAAGTCGGTCCAGTTTAGATATCTAGCCATAGCTTGGTCAGACATTCAAAGTTACTCACTCCTACTCATTGTGTCCATGGGCGAACTGTGACATCTTAGTCCGCCACTTACTAAACCTTGTTCTTTATTTACTTTAAGTTATCGCGCAAGTGAAAATCTTTTCTAAAGGTTAGGATTTATAACATGAACTATACATGTGCCTCTAAAAACACCAATAATAGAGGGAATCATGCTTCCATTATTTACCATACTTATATGTACATCAGATGGCGGATTATACATCAAAAGGAAAAAAGTAAGCTGGGAGAAAATAAAATAAATTAAGTGCCTGTTTCCCTAAAACCCTACTATAGCAAGCTCCTCGTTTGTACATATGTCCCTCCATCCAACCATCCCGATTACATTAGCTCGCACCCCAAAAAGTTACGATTGTGTCAAAATACAAGCATGATTCCTCCACACTCCATCCTACTCCAACTCCTAATACTCCACGTCCCTCCCATCACCACTTGCACCAGGAGCATTAGGGGATGGAATCGGTCCTAACAAGTGACCATCCACTAGCACGAATATAGCAACAAAGCAGTAGGAAATTACATCAAGTTATCCTATGTCCACTAGCAAGACAGTTGTGTATCGAACAAACTTCGTGCCTGGAAAGTCCAATTCCATGAACTTGTGGTGGTCACCCTCTAATGCAACTGGCGCTCCATAACAAGAGATGGGGGATGCGAGGAGTGACAACATAGCTATCAATTTGAAAGATAACAATAGGAGTGAGCTGATACCTGGCAAGAGAAACAACAAGCTCATAAATCACTCGATCTAATTGACACTCGATTCCTAGGATACAACTAATATCCAAGCAAGTAAGCACACAAGTTTGAGCACACGACATATCACAGACCATTTCCAGCCACACAAGTAGTACCAGTGTGCATTTAATGCAACACGCGTCATATACAATCACATGGGTCACACTACTATGCGATAGGTGCGTCATACTTCACATTTATCATGCACAGTATCATTGGGGTCCATCCCCATTTCACTACTCAACTAGTCCTATAAGTGGCTCATACAATGATCTCTAGTTCACTAACCAGGCATCCACGGTTCTCATACTGTTGGCATCCCTACTTTGAGGAATCTCGGTTGTTAGTCAAGGCATTTGCCTCCGACATCCACTCTGAGCCATCATCAAGTTTTTGAGCCGATCGTCAAGACTTCAAGGGTTTGTCATCAGCTTGGACATCCCTAATATAATTGGGGCCTCTTGGTTGTCAGCTAAGGCATTCACTTTCGACATCCACTCTGGGCCATCGTCGAGCATCCACGTTTCGCCAACCTTGGGCATCAAACATCACAATCCATCTCATGTATCGCAGGTATAGCACACTCATATAGCGACATAGCATTTGCACACTATAAAATACATCCTATTCAGCACACATGACACTAGGATGGGCACTATGCCACCACGCATGATTCACTACATTCGTAGCCCACTCAACCGCATATAACCCAAAATTCCAAATTCTGTCCTCTTACGTTTTTAACCCAATTTCCACAAGTAAATGGTACCACATGGCAATCAAAATGCATCATTTGAAAGTCTATCAAATGCTGACTGTCATCAGTAGGTCATCAAGTAAGATCATCAGTAGGTCATCAAGTAAGATTCCATCACCTTCCTAACTAATTTAGTGCATTTTGGATCCAAGGCAGAAACGAACAGATTTGCATAGTCAAAGGAATCAAAAACAAAACCATAGAAAATGAACTCAAAAATTTCTAAAATTTTAATATGTTACAGAGAAGACCTTAACAAACATTTTTTTATTAGGAAACTAAGTCCAAAACAATTTGTATAAAGAGCAGTAAATCGCATGAAATAGAGAAGAATCTGGTTTACTAGAATAGAGCAACCGATCTTAAAGATATACTCATCTCACAACCCTAAACATGTCAAAAAGTTTTGAAATTTGGATATGTTATAAATCAAAATGTCCTCTACAACTTTTATGAAGGAAGCAAGTCCAAAATCAAAAGGAAAAATTTTACGAAAATTTAGAAAGACAATCAGCTTACTATTTCTACTGCATTGGGCAGATCAGACATGGTAAATAATTAGGTTTTCGCACCAACGATACCATCTCAGAAAAAATTTAAAATTAAAGTATGTTATACATCAAGATACCTTGCACAACATATTATACATCAAGATACCTTGCACACCTTTCATGAGAAATTCTCATCAAATTCGAACCACAACAAGCTTCACACAATTAAAAAACAGATAAGGTCTAGTAATTTCAATTCTGGAAATCCAAACTCATGTAAAACTTGCACCATATGAGTCCATTTGCTCAAAACACACCAAAACCAGAAGTCCTAAGCCACATGCAATATCCATCTTCAATTATAATCAACCACTTCATACGTGAGGGCCAAACGAACACACGAAACTCACATGCAAGTGTCACGGGCCGATCGATTGGATCGTGACCGCGCGGCGACTCGGGCACTTTTGGACTAAATTGGATCGCCAAGCACCTAAGCCAAGCCTTGCTCGATCGAACGTACACTCGCTCGCTTACTCGGATCGTAGAGAGAGAAAGAGTTTCTAGAGAGAGGAGCTCTGGAAAGACTTAAGCTTTATATTGCGGAAGTAGTGGATGCTTACAAATGAAGGAGGACACCCCTTCTTATAGTCGAGGGCCTCGACTTACAACCATTGATCTAGAATTCTATCGGCGGACGAGATTGCACCGCCTCAACTACTGACACTAATGGCGGCTACTAACCACCGACATAAATGAAAGCTATCAACTACCGACATTAAGTAAAGAGAGGCTAATGACGGTGACGCTCGCCCTTGGAAACTTCAGGGAGAAGGTTTGGTGGGAATCCGAGTGAGAGCAGGAGGTCCACGGGTGAGTTGCGATCGCCCCTTGGGAACCTCTCGGATCGGCTAACATTTGGCCCATGACATTCTCCCCCACTCAATCGAGCGACGTCCTCGTCGCTCTCAGCTTGGCGGGCAGCCTTACGGGCCTTGGCACAAGCTCTCTTGTTCTTGTTTCGCTTTGCTCGGACGCTCACGAACGAAAGACCACAACCTTCGATGATGAACTTAGACTTGGCATGCGGCTCCACCTTTGGCTTGGGCGTGGCATGCGACGAGCACTCAACCTCGGGGAAGAGCACTTGAATTAGCATGGCGTTTGTTGGGGTAGGATCCAACTCGCCCTTCGGCTTTACCTCGGACAGCTTGTTGATGCACATCACGGCCTTCAAGCTCTTGTCGAGGCGCCGGATCGATGCGATGGTCTTGGTGTTGACCACCCCTTTGATCATGGGGATCATCGACGAGCATTTTTGGTCGAGGATCATCATGCACTTGGTCCTCATGTCAATCATGGCTCCCACACTATGGAAAAATTGCATCCCAAGGATGAGATCATAATCGTCAAGAGGGATTACCTCGAACGCCATTTTGCCTTTCCATCCGCCAATCTTGACATCCACGTCGGGAGTTGCTCCTACGCCATGGAAGTCGCCCGAATTGATGGGCTTATATGACTTCCCGGATGGTTCCACGTGAAGTCCCAAGGCTTTGGCTACCTCAGTCGACATGAACATGTTCGACGCACCAGTGTCGACCAAAGCGTAAAGCGTTCGGCTGCCCACTTCGACCTCCACGAAGAACATGTCCGTGTTCGGTGCAATCCCTTCTTCTTTGGACGGCGATCGAGCTTGGACCAAGTTAATCATCCTCACAGCTCCAATCTGGATCTGCCGCTTATCTTCTTTGGGCTCCTCCTTTTCTTCCTCGATGGCAAGGAGGGCGTTGATTCGACCCTTCTTCGGCACTTTTGGGTCCAGTGCGGACCTTGACAAATGAAACAAGGAGAAGGCGGGGGTTGATCGAACTTACTTGCGTAGTCCGTTGGTGGTCGACCCCTTTGGTAGGCCGGCTTAGAAGGCCCTTCTCCCCACGTCTTGACTCGGCCGCTTTGATCATGCGCGCCATGGGGAGTGTTCCTTGCTTCGTCCTCGAATCGATCCGACCTCCACTCTCTTGGTCGACTCCTTGGTTCGGCTTTAGTGAGGTCGACGAGTGACTCGACCATGCTAAGTGCTCTCGCGAGACTCGTCACGTCCCTTCGCTTGAGCTCAAGCAACGCCCATGGCTTCAATCCATCCATAAACGCCCCGAGAGCCTCCTCTTCGCTTAGGTTGCGAATTTGGAGTTTGAGCTCCGTGAACTCCTTCACGTACTCTCGGATCGCACCTCTTTGCTCGAGGCGGTGGAGCTTGCTACGGGCTTCTTGCTGAGCGAACTCGGGGAAGAAATAGTCCCGGAACTCTCTCACAAAGTCGTCCCATGTACTCACGGGATCAGCGCCGCGTCTAACCTCGTCACACCTATTGCGCCACCAGAGCATTGCCGTATCAGACAGGAACATTGAAGCGGTTCGTACCTTGATCGACTCGTCTTGGATGTTGACGGCACCGAAGTATTGCTCCATGCTCCAGACGAAGTTGTCCACCTCCTTGGCGGATCGTTCACCTTTGAACTCCTTTGGCTTTGGCACCTCAAGTTTGGGCACCGCTTGAGTAGGCATTGCACCGTTGGTGATGCTCAGCTTGCATAGGGCGAGCTCGGTCTTGAGCTCTTGGATCTCCGCCTTCATGGCTTCGACCTCGTCCCTACACGGGCTTACCTCTTCGATCACTTGGACGCGCTCGTTCAAACCATC
Source organism: Eucalyptus guilfoylei (assembly GCA_016097605.1). Classification (NCBI taxonomy): domain Eukaryota; kingdom Viridiplantae; phylum Streptophyta; class Magnoliopsida; order Myrtales; family Myrtaceae; genus Eucalyptus; species Eucalyptus guilfoylei. The sequence continues at coordinate 33,889,622 of CM027862.1, read as the reverse complement.
GATCGATGCTTCAAGAGCTTCGTCCTTGTCGAACAACGGAGCTGTGGCTTGGTTGATGCCGGTCGTGAAGTCTTCACGGAGCGAGCCCTCAACCTCCATGATCCGGTCTCGCACATTGTCAAGACCTTCCATGAGTTCGAGCACGGCACTCCGGACCTTCCCGATCTTCTCATCGAACATAGCCACGACATCCACCGAGGTTTCCCTTTTCTTTGCTCGGCCGCAGGTCTCCTTGACTTGCACGGCCTCTCCATCTATAGCCGCTTCTTGGCTTGACATTCTCTCGAACAGATGGCGTACCTCAATCTCTTGGAAACGGATCTCTCTTTAGCTCTGATACCACTTGTCACGGGCCGATCGATTGGATCGTGACAGCGCGGCGACTCGGGCACTTTTGGACCGAATTGGATCGCCAAGCACCTAAGCCAAGCCTTGCTCGATCGAACGTACACTCGCTCGCTTACCCAGATCGTAGAGAGAGAAAGAGTTTCTAGAGAGAGGAGCTCTGGAAAGACTTAAGCTTTATATTGCGGAAGTAGTGGATGCTTACAAATGAAGGAGGACACCCCTTCTTATAGTCGAGGGCCTCGGCTTACAACCATTGATCTAGAATTCTATCGGCGGACGAGATCGTACCGTCTCAACTACCGACACTAATGGCGGCTACTAACCACCGACATAAATGAAAGCTATCAACTACCGACATTAAGTAAAGAGAGGCTAATGACGGTGACGCCCGCCCTTGGAAACTTCAGGGAGAAGGTTTGGTGGGAATCCGAGTGAGAGCAGGAGGTCCACGGGTGAGTTGCGATCGCCCCTTGGGAACCTCTCGGATCGGCTAACATTCAGCCCATGACACAAGACTATATAGGCCTTGAAAATGACATGCAATGCTTCACTTTCATAAAATCTCAAAATCACATCATATCTAAGCTATTATATCACATTCTCTACATCTACTCAAACTAATAAGGACATGCAAGCAAGAAGTAACACAAAATAGCTCATATTCTAGCAAAAACCGAGCCTAAAAAAGATCAAGAAGGGTAGAAGAAAGCCACTTCTCCTTATCTTTGCTTCTCTTGATCTCTAGACCTTCAATCCTTAGAGGAAAATGGAAGCAAATGACAAGGAGATGTTGGGCTATAGGGCGGCAACATAATTTAGGGAAATTATAGAAATTATATCCCATGCAAAAATAATAATAGGGCCGGCCACATATATAATATATATAGGTGTATTAAAAGACTAATTATGTTCTAAGGTGCAACTTTGGGCGCATACATAAACCGTACAAGGCATATGCTAATGTCTTCGTCCCTAATTCACTCACTAAATTCGGTTATCGAAAAATTAAATTCCTACATGGCTTGCTAATATAGCTAGACAGAAATTTGAGACGTCACACGAATGTCCTGTGAGTCTAGCCAATTGTCCAATCTTGCCTCTAGACATAGAAAATCCGCAATTCATATCCATAGTAGCCTCGTCTTGCCTCACCGTTTAATTTGGATGTCCATGACTTGATTTAGGACATCTAAAATGTATCGGCACACGTTCTAAACCTTTTGGCTTGCTTCAGATGTCTCATACTTTAATCTTGATTCACATCCAAATCAAAACAAAATCAAATTTTGAGTCACATTTCAACAGCTAACATAATTCATTATTTTGAAAAGAGAAGTTTTTTTGTTATTCACAATCAACACGTATCTGTATATCATTAATTTATATCATTTGAGGCAAATTTGGTGTCAAACAAATGCATACCTCTTCCATTTAAAACTTCGTTCTTCTTTTATTAATAAAATTTGCTAAGGTCCAATAAATATCAATGGCATTGTCTCTTCGTTCCGTTTCGGGCTCGCCGGACCGGGCTGACATTGTCTGGTTTGCGTGAGTTCTGACCTCATTTGTGTGTGCGCTGTGGTTTTGGGGGACTGGTATGTAGTTCATTCAGAATCCCGGCTTGAGCTCGGGCTCGGGCTCGGGCTCGGGCTCGGTCGTCCTCACTCCTTGCCCCTCAGTTTGCATATATTAAGTGTCCGATAAAATGTCTGTGAGACGGTTCCGTAAGAATAGCCGCTGTCTTTGCCTTACCCGAAGCTCACGTAGCATTACTTTGATCTTCAGTTACTAAGTTTGTCCTGGGCGAGACCTTATCTCGTTGATCGGGGCTGTCATGGTCGTTTCTTTGGCGTACTTCTATGCGTGTTGCTTTGATAGCGCTTATCCGTTGATGGCCCGCGACGAGTTCTCTGGGGATCAACGACTTTCGCGGCTAATCGCAAAAGTGGGGTGGCGAGTTGGTCTCGCAGGTCGGCGTGAGCGAATGACGGAGCGGCGGCGCTGGTATAGCGGCAGGGGCGCGGTCGGGGACGAACCAGCTCAAGGCTGCTCGTCTCTGGTCATCCCCGAGCACGCAAAACCAAGAGCGGCGTGCTGGGCTTGTGTCGGTTTTAAGTGTTCTTGAGCTGGCTGAAATAGGGAATGAGGTGGGCTTGGGGAGGTTTGTGTGGATTTAATGAACTGGCTTTTGTTAGGCTCATTGGGACTAGGCGTAGTGGACCTAGGATAAGAGATGAGGGCTAGGCTGAATTAGTTTAATTCTGGTTTGGAATGTTCTCGGGTTGGGCTACTTCTGCTTGCCTTTTAATATTTTTCTTCAGGCCGAAATGGGCCTAACGTGCTGAGCCCAGCTCGGTCGAGGGCCCAAGTCCTGAGACCTGGGCTAGCGAGTTCGGGTCGGTCTCGGACCGGACCAGATGAGGAGACCCGACCTGGATGCCCTTTTTTATATAATATAATATTATTTTTTAATATTTTAAAAATAAAAAAGAAATATTTTTTAAAAGAATATTAAAAAATCCCAGAAATTTTTTTTTCCAAAGAAATCAGAAAAAGCTTAAAATAGCCTTTGAGTGATTTTTCCTTAAGATATGTGAAAATCTTTAAAAGAAAACAAAAAAAGAGGTTGTATTTAAATCATTGTAAGCAAATGTTGGATTGCTGTTGCATATTTTCTTTATTCCAATTATGCCCTTGTGATGCATGAATAGCTATTTTCTTAGCTTGGTTAGGAATTAAATCCTAGGACCCATGATTGGTATGAAATGCTCCATAAATGATTTACTTGATGTTTAAATAAAATAACGTACCAAAAGGGCATTAGTTGATTATTTAGTATAATTAAGTCATCAATCCTAATTTCTCCGGTTGCATAGAAGTAAAATATTTCTTTCAAACCCACCCCATTAGTGGTCGCGTGGTTTGCGCTCAATCCCTCTTCCGGAAGGGAGCGAGTTCAAATCCCCGCGTTCGCTTGTGCGACTCACCCGCGGTCCGGGGGAGGTAGGTTCCCTCGGGTCACCACGGGTTTACGCTATCGGTTGCCGGCTGTACGGCGGTTCTCGAGTCAACAAAAAAAATATATATATATATATATATATATATATATATATTTCTTTCAATATTTTACTTGAGTTTCTAGTCGACTCATTACAAATTTATTAGTGACGACTCTAAATGAAAATGACTTGTTGGGTAAAAACTCGCATCATAAGTCGCGAATTAGTGAGCTTGGGAGAGCTTAAATTAAGCCTAGACTTAGCAATTTATTAACCTCCACGCCTACGGAAAGGCTCAAAGAGGTCGCAACAAGTCCTGGACGGAGAGGGACGAGATTTAGTCTGTGACTTACGAAGAAAAATGACAGGCTTGTTTCCTTGTATCAACGATGTGTTTAAGATAAATCATACAAACAATGACAATGCATGAGTTCTGTAGGTAATTTAATCCAAGTCTCGGTTGACTTCCTTAGATAGCAAATTCTTCCTCCACTCTGAATGTACCATTGAAATTATTTCATATTCTAGTCTTACGCTTCTATGAAGTGGTTCGTGCAGAATTTAAAAGAAGATTACTTAACTCATGGAGCTCCAGGAGTTACGGAGTAACCAACGACAACTCATTAATCAATAATGACTTTTAGTGTTCAACAAATTTGATGAATTCTGAGGTCCAAGGGAGCTGATATTTAATTTCGGAATCAGGAGTTGACTTTCACTGCCATCTTATAGCAAGATATATTAGTCTTGTAATGAAGCTCGGGTCTGTATCCAGATCGAAAATGAAGAGGAGACTGTATGAATAGGAGGTTAAAGGAGATACAATTTCCTTGCTGCCCTTGCTAAGAGATGATCCACTGATTATCGTTCGGATCATGGTGGAGGTCTTTATCCTCTTAATATGGCGGCTGTGGAAAGGCCGATCTGATATTTCACGAAGCTGGTTTGAGCAAGACCGAGCGCAACGTGTGATAGGGTTGAAAACGATGACGCCATTCATCATTGTGGGGGAAGCATAATAACGTGGAGGCTTTGAAGCTCTTGGTGGAGCCTTCGGTAGATCATGACATGAGTTTGCAAATTCAAAGAATAATTAGGGTCATACCATATTGCACCAGGCTTTTTCAATAAATGAGGACAAATAAAAGCACCAAACTTTTGCAGTTGGGATAAATTTGGCCAATCGTTAGCCATTATCAAAACACTTAATCTTTTTTATCACTTTTTCACTCTGCACGGTTCTAAATTTCTACAGAATTGCCATCAAAATTATATTTTCTTGGAAAGGACTAATATCCATTCCTTAATTTTTGTCCGCCATTATATAATTTTAGGGAATTTCGAGTGTTAAATATAACGAGTCATAAACAAACAACAACTAGCTTTAGTCTTTTCACATTTGATTATCACCAAGTCCCGTAACCCATGAAAGTAACTATTAGGAGGTTAAAAGTTATGTTAGGACAATAAAAGGTTATAAATCCTTGAATAGATAATATACGACAAGGCTGATATTAGTAATTTGTTTGAAGGCAAATATATTTATTCCATATGTAGGTTCTAGTCCCGGGAAATATATGCAAAATAAGTTTAAGAATTATGAGAAATTAACGATAACATATGTTGAGAAAAGTTTAGATAATTGGAATATACCACAAATAGATGTACATTGGGTATATAAGAAAAGAGGAACCATTTAATATATAGATTATGCAATTAAGGTAGTTGGGAAAACGATGTTAGTAATTGGAAATGATGCAACTTTTCAATTATTTCCAAAAGGGATGTTGAAATAAAATAAAATAAAGTAAATCCGAAATTCTTCCATTGGTTTCTACGTAGAGTAAAAGAAGGAAGTATAAATAACATAGAAAATCACTATACAACTTACATTATGGCATATGGAGAACTCCAAATATCAATCATTCGCCCATAGTTGGATCAAAATTAGGAGAGAACATTAAAGCAATACCACATATGGTGAGTGGCCAAAAAGAAGAATGGAGTAAACCTGCTGTTTTAGAAGAACTAAATGTAGCAAGAAAAAAAGATAATTAAAGTAATTCGTTCTTGCAGTCATTAGATAAACAACTTAACAGAATTTAACAGAATGAGGAAAAAACTAGGGAAGAGGCCAGAAAAGAAGAACCAGAAACACCTGTAACAGAATTAAGACAACATATTAGCTCATGGAAGGAGCAAATAATCCACATCCATGACCACTGGTTGGTTTTAGGTAGGAAAAGCCGAAGAAAGTTTTTACCTAGAAATATTGGCCTGGAGTCTCCTTTGAAAGGTAGAGTTTGAAGAGTCACAGAGAGTAGAGAGAATAATAAAAGAGTGTTCATGGTGGTTTGACCCCAATTAGGATTGCAAGATATGTATTTATAAGATCAGTTATTTACAGTCTGAGAAAATAAAATAATATAATTACATAATGACCCCATAATACATATAAATTACAAATTAATAGTAATCGTGCATTGCCTGCACAGAGATTGAAGAACATGCATATCTACTAAATATGCCGTAGTAGCTTAAATCTTCCACTTGCTTCGATGCATGTTCATGTTTAAGGCTCAGCCTTGGCCAAACTTGAACAACCTTTGTCCATCAAAATTGTGCCCTTTTTAGTTATGCCCCTTCTTGAACTTGGACCTCTAAGGTAGAGCCTTTGCCCCTTCCTAAACTCAAAGTCGTTCCCCTTTCTGAACTCCAAGCTGTGCCCTTTCCTGAAGTTGAACTTTTGCCCCTTTCCGTATTCAAAATCCCGCTGCTTTGTGAACTTGAAGTTATTCTCCTTCCCATATTCGATGCCTTGCCCTTTCCTGAACTAGAAGCTGCGTGCCTACCCGACCTCATATCTTCGTTGTTTGTTGAACTTGAAGCTACACCCCTTGCTTTGCCTCTTTTCGTAGGATCCCCTCTTAGGTTTGAAGCACATCAGGTCTCACTCCCTCTGCTTCCTTTTGCCCGTACTCGGTCAGTCTCCATAGTTCTATCCCTCTTCACGTCCAAATTCCACATTAGTCTTAGGACCGCAACAGAAGATGCAAATATTCAAGACTTACAAAAGAAAGGTCTCTTTGATCCTTAGCTTCAGTTGTAAGAATGCCTAATAATCATTAAGCAAAAATAATAAATTAAAAATTAAATAATAAAAAATAAATGTTAATCTATTATGAATAGTCACCGTTTCAATAGGACACATTGATTATTTTATAATTATAAATTCGAATTTTAATAAATAAAAATAAAAAAATAATTGAGAATTAATGCCAAATTTAGTCCACATGTGATACAAGACACCTCTTTAGTTTGTTTTGCAAATAGCTGCGCATGACAACGCTTCTATTCCGGGGAAGAGTTTTTTTTCAGAAATAGTTCTTTTCTATTTTTGTTCTGGGGAACAATTTCTAAGTAAAAGAACCTGTTTGGTAACTACATAAAATTTCTACTCTTGGAATAGAAAAAGAACAGAAATGCGTTTGGTAACGCAACAATTTTTTTTTGTATTTATTCATTTTTTATTCTTGCTTACCGCCCGCCGCCCCTCGCCCCCGCCGCTTATCGCCCGCCGCCGCCGCCCCCGCCCGCCGCTGCCGCCGCCGTCGCCGCCCCGCCACCCACCGCGCGCGTCGCCGCCCGCCACCGCCGCCGCTGACCGCCACACCGCCGACCGCCCGGAAGCCCATCGGCCGCCCCTCCCGCGGCTGCCCGGCGGTCGTCGGCGGCCGATGGGCTTCCGGCGTTCGGGCGGTGACGGTCGGCGGCAGCGGTCGTGCGGCGGCGACGGGGGCGGCGGGCGGCGGTGGGCAGTGGCTCTGGGCGGTTGACGGTGGCCGCGGCAAGAAAAAGAAATAAAAAAGAAAATCAGCTTATTTCTAGAAATTGTTCCCGGGAACAAGAAGCAATTTTTTTTTGCTTCTCAAAACTGTTCCCGGGAACAAAAATTTAGAGAAATTGTTCCCGGGAACAAATGTTTTACCAAACAGGTTTCTGTTCTTTTTTTGTTCCGGGGAACAAAAGAACAGAAATTGGGAGAAACAGAAGCGTAGGTGCCCATCCCTCGATCACCGCTCTCTTCACTGACTCCATGCACTAGATCAGCGATGCATCATCTGTGGAACAACAGCCAGGTGGGGGCACTGGTGGTGGCGGTGCTGCAGGGGGATGTGGAGGGGCTGAGAAGGGTGCTGTCATCAGACAAGGTCGTAGAGCTGAGGAGGGCGCCCCTCGAGGGTGAGATACACTCGAACCCAAATGCAGACACCTCTTCTTTAAATAGTATGATTGAATAGACACATTTATCTAATTTTTCAATAGCAATTTAGATTATGTTTGTTTTTGGATGGTATGTTTACCACGTGATTTTCATTTTTTTTCTTCTTTTTAAAACTAAACACATTGCATAACCACATTAAATTTTCTGGACTCTACTTCATGGATAGAATTGTCTTTCTTTATATTTGAATCATTGAATAACCAACGAACGGCTTCAAATGTATTGTTCTACAAATCATCCAACCCTTAATTGATTAGTCAATTATGAAATTTTTGCGCTTATCTCTTTGTTTGATTTTAGTCGATATTCTCTTTAATTTATTTGTTATTATTATCACTCTCTAACAAGTGTTTCTCTTTTTGGGTTGAGAAAAGCCAATGATTTGACAAAGAACCGGGTAGACAACTAGTTGTCGTACTTTATCCAAGGTCATTCAGATTTCATCTCTTAATTGCACTTATGTGGGCAAGATCAAGAAAATTGCGCATTGTGCTTCAAAGATCACATTGAATAAATTTAAGGTTTATAGATTATATTTCATATGGAGGCCCAATTTATGAACCATTTATGTAATTATTCCTAATTTTTATAATGGCAGGATAGTATTTGTTTTTCTTTTCTTTTTTTTAGAGAATTAATATAAAATGTTGATGCACCAGATTAGCTGAGCTTAGGTAGACTACGAGCTGCAGTCCAGTTTCCCACTAATAACAAGCTGAAAATCCCCTCAAGGCACCCTGCCATGGCCACGTTAGGGCGAGAATCTTTCTCGAAGGAACACTGATTTCATTGAAGAAACAAAGTTTCAAGGCCTCATTAAACGTTGAGAGTACGATTGGAGTTTGTCTCTGTCCGCTTTGAGTATGTTGTGCTTTTGTGCATGTTTGTGAGTTTTACTCGTATTGTGAATTGCAATTCACGTTATACTCATTTTTCTAATGTACCAATCATCTAACCACTTCTATTACTGTTCATTGTTGGATTAGGGTATGATGTCTTGGCTGAGTTATTACCAGTCCTCATATTTGTGAACGCCTGTTCTTAGGCCATAATTTATGTTGTCCAGTGTCTCGTTTGACTATTGGTCCCTATGTACTGGGAAAGCCTAAATCACAATTAGTGGTATATGTACAAAGGAATTAGATCATGGTTCGATACATGTCGCTTCCATTAGAATACATTCTACCTATTCTTAAAATGTTTTTGGCATTGGACTGGATGCTATCCTTGTAACAGATGCAGCACCCTGCATGAGTGCATACAAAAAAGTTATTGTAGCCATCAACCCCATAGAAAGAACAAATTCGCGAAGTGCAAGGGTGAAAATGTACCACTAATTGGAGAACTTTGCTTTGTACCTAAAATGGGTGCAATGACAAAAGCATCAAGGCACCTAATTAAATATGGCACAAAATGGCAATACTTGAATAGTAAGAGCCTCTGCTCAGATCAATGATCGTCGTGTGAAGTGACCCCGAGGTAGCAGGCGAGAACAGAGAGGTTTCTGAAATGAAAAATCTTCAAGTTCCAACTTCCGTGGCCTGATAAACTAAGAATTTTCCATAAAATAACTCTTGCCATCCGTGAGCAATCGGAATGGATTCACAGCCTGATGTTGTCTTGAATAACATGCCTCTTCTGAAGGGCTACTGTCTGCCAAGCAGAAGTAATTTTCAAACCAAACATTGGAGCTCAGAGTACTTCGGTTAATAACCACATCTTCACAGCGATTACTTTCAGTCTGATGCTCTTTTTCTGATGCGATTGAATTGAAAGGATCCATGACACGCTACCCTCGTTCAAGTCTGCAAGCTGAAGAACTAAGCTGGATCGACTTTCCTCCCAAATAATTGCAACTCTGAGCTGTTCAAATGGTCGAACTCAAGCTCAGAGCTCACCGTGAGATGTAATAATTTATAAATTCACCCGCCAGTCCTCGTCTTCCATGACCTGTCGAAAGATCCTAAAATATTTGCACAGATAAGTAAAGTGGATGACTTGCCTTGCCTTGTGGTCATACTCCATGGCCTGTTGGTTTTCTACAGTATGTGCGACTCCTATGGCTTCAAGCCACCAAGCATCCATAGGGGAACAATTTGTCATGTTTTCATCAATGTCAACCACCTTATTAGTTATATCAGGAGGATTTGCTAGAATCAAAGAATGCTGATAAATCAGGCACAGTATCCTCCAGGATCAGACGCGGCAGAGAGCAGTAACCTGGTCACTTTACCTTCATTTTCACACATAAAAGAAAAAAAATGGATAAATGTTGGGCAGAAATTTTCTGTACCTTTGCAATCAAGATTGTGACATTTCTGGTAATATACAGCCCGGATCAGGTCCGCAACTAGATAACTAGGCCAGTCAAATTGAGGGAAAAAAAGAAAAAAAGCTGGTCTCTACTAAAGGTAGACTTAAAGAGCACGGTTCAATGCAAGAAATTTCCCATTGAAAAGAAATAGCATATTCCGCAAATGCTCTATGCTCTCTGCTTATCCGCTCACAGAACCTGTTCCTTGACATGCTAGAAACCATGAGTTCATGCTCTGAGAACAAGTAACAGCTTCGAATTTTACCTATACTGTGACAGACTCATCTGCATTACATGAGAAAAGGAGAAGAAACGATAGGCCTTTAAAACCAGATCATTTTCTTGACGCTACTCCGCATGAAAGGGGAAAGTGCCAATCAATAGTTTCTTTTCAAATAGGACATATCAGTCCCGTTAAAATTCTTTCAGGTAAGGTTAGCAACTTTAATATCCTACAGTCTCAGGTAGACTTCTATGAACTATGAAGCAATTGAAATGTTTTATCACTCTGTTTATCTGAAAATAAAACTATAGCGATCGCCTGATACAGTTCCAATGGAGGCCACAGATTCTATGAATTTATCCAACATTGGGAAAGGCGACTTTCCAGTTAAGCAATTCACTGAACTATCACTAACGAAAGAGTTGAAATTAAGTTCTTGCGAAGCAAGATGGTATCTTCGCAAATCAATATTAACCTGCGCAGGGGAGAAAAAGTCCATCACATGAGACACCGCACAGAGTTCTAGCACACTAGTCTACCCATGCAAAGATGGTTCCAGTAATTAGCTCCACCAACTCAAGACAATTAATATTTTTGCTGATAATAACAAGTACAGCAAATTATATGAATATAGTTCATAAAGGGACCCGATACAAGAACTAATTCAAATTTGTAACTACCTCCGTATCAAACTGAAGTTTCTTTCCACAATCTAACTCCATTTGCAGACTAGGATCTTCTGACAATCGAAATCCACAATGCAGATCAAAGAAGCCATGATCATGTCTTCCTCACACTGTCAGGAGAGAGTAGGCGCATTTTGAGCGTCAATGAGCACATGAACCTTTAAAGAGCAAATGGGATAGAGTCATCACTATTTCAAGCACTATCACAATAAATTCTCTTCTCTGTGGGCACATGCACATTTTCTCATGTGTTAATCTAACTTTCTCAAATGATACAAAGGCATAAAAGAACCCTCTGCTGGTAGTTTTGAGGAACATTTTGAGTGAACTAGGAACAGTTCATCACACCCATGTTCCAAAGATGCCTCATGAGTCTCTAGACCTCAATTACAAGGAGTAACGTACCATGTCCTTGCATTTGAAATGCCCAATCGGCAGAAGGACAGAACTCTTGCCTGCCTTGGATGATAGAGCCAAAGAAAAGCATCGATTCCTTGAATAGACAGCAGATTCCACAAATATCTGACCTGTCGATGGGCTGGAATCTTTCTCGCCAAACAACTTTTCATATCTTCTGTCTGTCTCCCTTGCACTAGAAATCCGCGAACATACCTGTCAATTCATCATAAGAACATCATGGTTGCATGCAATGTTATATTTCTCCAAAAAGGTGTGCATGCATGAACATATCAACCAGAACCCCACCCACAACCCCACCCCAAAAAATAATAATAATAATAATAATAATAATAATAATAATAATAATAATAATAATAATAATAATAATAATAATAATAATAATAAACAAAAGAAAACGCCCACACACACAGTTACAATAGTTCAGTAAAGTTGTGAGAATTGCTGTAAAGTGAAGTATGCAGGCATCAAAGATATATGTTTAGTCACTTCATTGGGTGGTCGGCCGACGCCGGTCGATAGCCCAGCGGCACCAGGTGGTCGGTGAAGTCGATAGCCGGGCGTGCCATGGTGGTCGGCAAGAGTTGATAGCCTGGCAGGTAGAGTCCTGGGCATCAAAAAAAAAAGAAACAGATATATGTTAATCTTGAGAGATGGGTAAACTATCTCAAAACAGGTGGCTAACTTGGAAGGCACAATAATAATATTTACACAGAATAATTGAATTTGCAATTGTCTCTACCACACAATAACTAAAGCTTCTTGTCAGAGCATAACTCTGAAATTAATGCACCCACATGGGAGTTGTCCTTAAAAGCAGTCTTTGGTATCAAATGACAAGAAAATTCTTCCGCATACAAGCAGTGCTGTTATTGACACCACAGTAAACTTGGCATATTCCCTGGAAAGATTTAACATATATAAGGGAAAAAAAGGTATAACATGAGATATTCCCAGTGTTTTATTGATAGGCAGATGTAGTAATCATAACGCACATGCTGACTCATCAAGTCGCAGATTCTTCCCTGCCTGAATCTCAAATTCACTTCAAATCTGACACATAGTTCTAGTGTACCATGCATAAATCATCTTAGCTGGGCCATTAACATCACTCAACCAGTACTTTCCAGTGACCCAGCACTGTGAAATTATAACCAGTCTTCAGCTGCCCTTCTCTCTGACATTATGCCTACAAATTGTGACTCAAGGTAGGATAATTGGCTTCAAAGAGGGGAAAAAAAGAAAATCATCGTGGCAAGGAAAGCATCTGGGTAGTGTTCAATGCAGCTCCAATACTTGATGCTCATTCAAAAGAAGTATCATACTAAACTAGTCCCCAAAATGGAAAAGATCAATTGAATAATGTTGCCTAAATAGCTCAATCTAAGATAAGCACGACATGCAATATGTTCCCCGTCGATCCCATCCATGAAATCAAAATTGTCTCGACTTCCAAAAGGGGTACATCATTCAAAGTTATAACATTTTTTGATTTCCACCTTCATAACTGCTTTTAGTTGCAATATTCCTCAAAAATGAAATGTTAAGGTAAGTCACTACTCAAACAAAGATGGACCACACAAGTGTCAGAGACCTCATTTAAGGCTGCTTTTCTTCAATAAACCTAACACAGTTGTCTCGCATCAAATGTGAAAGGTCTCAAGAAGAACAATGGAAATTTGTAGCTGGAAGGCACCATGAAAAAGAACAAGACGGCCTTTCACTTGATGGGGTGTCTACACAAATTTATGTAAAGATATCCAACGGCATAAAGATGAAGCTCATAGTATGTGACTATGTATTGCATACACCACCCGTGACTACTGATGCAATGAAAGTTAATAGGAGTAGCGAGATACAAAGTCAGCCTACCTTCAGTTGAAGAATCGAGCTTCACTGCCCATTCTTGGTTTCCTTGGATTGAGTACTTGTCAAGCAACACCTCCAAGACAACCAATATCAGAAGATCATCCATCTCGTCTCCATTTTATCAGCATTTTCCCTCTTATGGAACTCCAAATCAAAGTATAAGTGACAAGGCAGACCCTGGCAAAGAATTCATTGATGGTTGAGCCAAACTTAGATTTCAAAAACCCAAATGATGAGCAAATACTGTTACATTAAGTGTTAGACAGAAGTTCCAAGTAATGTCACCAAATGCTTCTTTCAAGTACTAGCGCTATTATACACTACATGACATTACAAACAACACTCATTTCGCCACCCTGTCCTTATTACTCCCTCCTTCTACTTATGGCTTTTGATTCAGTCTATTGCTTGACAGTCAAACAAACAAGAGTTGGAACTTGGAATTGGCTATAACAGATAAATAGATATCTAGAAGAAAATCGTAAACCATCCCCATGAGATTATTAATTGACAAATCACGTGGAGAGATGCTTTCTTTCTAAAGTCCATTCTACGCATGAAAATCAACTCATTGCATACAAAATCAACCTATATCACATTCACAATCGCAGCAAACTAGATGGTCTTTTTGGAGGCACCCGATTCGGAGACCCATAGAACACCACCGGAGAAATATGCACCCCTCGCCATTGGCTGAACTCGCATGCTCTAATTGTTATTGAACCGAGCTGAGAAGTTACCAACGGAAACCCAATCAGCATTCGCCGGGACAAGCACTAAATATGCAGCTTGAGTCCTATAGCAATAGAAAGCTGGTTAAAACTCGACGAATTGTGCTTCCTCAACAGCAGCCTTAGTGGGATTTTTAGATGGCAATAACCCATCTCATCCACGAAGACATGGAAATAAATTTTATCTGCCGGCCCGGAAAATCGAACTGTAGCGAAAAACAACAGCCAACATCGCCCATACTTTCTCGGTGCAAAGCTGAATGTCTGTTGCCTCATCACGCCTGTGTCCTGATGATCCTGGCCTGAGAGCACTCATTGTAGAACCTCCATGTATGGAGCTTCCCTCCCGCCATTTCCTTCTAAATCCTTTCCTCTCTCTCGTGGCCGATTCTGATCAAGTCGATGAACAAATGCCACGGAGAGAGCACGGAACGGGCAAAGCAGAATCAACCGCAGCATATATGGATTCCACAAGAATGTCCTTCAATCAATGGATCGCCAGCGTTCCCCATTAAAGCATACCCCGCACACCGAACGCAGCGACAGGCATTTCAGACCCAATCCGCCCATGTGCAGTTCGAAAGTTCGACCGAATCCTCCACCGGGGAACGAAATTAGGAAATCTACTCGGGAAAAGCAAGAACAAAAGAAGCAAATGCTTTGAGCATGCGAATGCGCTGGGAATGAAATCGAGAGAAGGAGAAAGTACTGGGAGGAGAGATGCCGCACTTCTTTTTTTTGGCTCAAAAAGACAAACCTATATCCAGATATTTTCAAGAAAATCAAACTGAGCGTTAAAATCCCCCAGGGAGAGTTCATACTCCTAGACAATAAAAGGCAATACTTCCTGTTTCACCGAGAATGTGAATTTACCCAAGAAGCGAAATATCTTTCATCAAAAAATTGATCTTTCTTTCTTTTTTTTTCAATGGGTTTCGTGTCGATCTTGAACAAGGAATTGCTAGACTTGAAATTTTAAAGTAAATGAAAAATGAGTGAATTTAAGGTGTGGAAAAATTAAATGCATGAAGAACAAAAGGAAATTGTCGTGAACAAACAATAACCTTAATTGACTTGATGTTAGGGCGTTGAAAGAGATACTACAATACACATAATGGATATTTATTTATAATCTATAAAGTAGTGGTTACATATAGATGGTTACTACCCCACTAATAACTATGGTTGCGTTCTCCAATATTTTAGGCTCTATTTCCACACATGAATAACCCATATCCATGAGCAATTATAATTTTCCATCTCACTAAGATAACTACCACTTGATGCTGGTACCGTCATTCGGCATTTTAGTTAAACGTGCACTTTTGTATATTCTCTTTGCCCAATACATGGTAAAATTCGTGACGACTTACCACTCCTTTGCTTTGTAGCTAAGCCATGGTATTCGTCGGTCATTCCCTGCTCATTGTCGATTACCCTTTGATGTAGGTGTCGATTAACTCGTGTCCTTCAAATATCTGCTTGTATCACTCTTGATTAACCGATCATGTCCCATCATTTATCGATAACAAAGAGTTGGTTATTTTTGTATACACACTTTCACACCGCCTTTTTCTTTGCAAGTTGGTTTTATCCTTTTAATTCTAGCAGAAGCGTTCGATATTTACCTACTGGCCATTGATAGTCATGTCCTAAATTTCCTTTCTGATTTCAAGTTAGAACAATGATGTTTAGCGGACCGATTAAGTTCAGTTTTCCTGATCAAAATTTTACGAGAAGAAATTGTCCATACAAAATTGAATTTGAATACGTGTTTGACCTGTCAAGCCATGCATGGCAATTTACTACATGTCCAGAATAACGACCAAGTCATTTATTTCTTGATGTCTAACTAGGAAAAAAAATTCAATCTTGATGGGTTCTCTTTGACCAACAGACTCTACATTATTAGAATATTTAAATATTAAAATGCGCATCCATCTAACAGTTTGAACTTTTAAATAGCTGACACTGATCACACAAAATCTCACTTGCTATCAGAGCATGAGGTGTTTATTAGAGTAATTAAAATATTAAACCACGCATCCATCTAACAGTTTAAGTTTTTAAAATAGTCGGCTATGTTCTCACCAAATTCTCACGTGATATTAGAATTTGAGATCTTGAGTTCAAATCTTTTCAAGCCCCATTTACCTCCCAATTAAGCGTGAGGGGAAAAATTAGTGTAATTAAAATATTAAACTACACTTTCAGTTCAAATCTTTCTAGGCCTTATTTGCTTCCCCAATTAAATAGGGAGAATTACCAAAAAAGTCCTAAACTTATTGCAATTGTGCCAATTCAGTCCTAAACTTTTTTTTTTTAGCCAATTTAGTCCTAAACCTTTTACGATTGTGCCGCTTTAGTCCATCCGGCCAAAATTGGCTGGGTCGGCGTTGACGTGACACCGGCTGTCCAGCGAAAGCTGACATGGCAATTTTTAAATTTGTTAAAAAAAAAATTTCGAATTTTTAAACATTTTTTTGAATTTTTTAATTCTTTTTTTTTTTCAGCTTCTCCTTCCTCCGGCCCGTTGGCACCGGCCAGAGGCGAGGGCTGACGAGGCCGACCTCGCCGGCCAATGGTGAGGCCGGCCTCGCCCATGGACGGCGAGGTCGACCATCGCCTTGGCTGGGCAAGGCCGACCCTCGCCTTGGATCTGGCGAGGCTCGGCCCCACCCAACCATGGCGAGGGTCGATCTCACCCCGGTCTTGACGAAGCTCAGCCCTCGCCATGGCGGGGCGAATGTGGCTTTTATTTTAAAGTTTTAATTTTCTTTTTGAGCAAATGTCTTTTCATTATAGTTTTAATTTTAAAGTTTGTTATTCTTAATGTGCATTGTGAATAGCAATGTAGCTTTTATTCCAGAGCATCAGTGTACCTGTAATTTTGAGAATATTTCAATTTTGGTTTTTTTTTTTTTTTTGATTCCTGTGCTTACACTCTCATTTTTAATTTCAGTGTTTTGTTTGGTCAATAAACATAATTTTGTATCATAAAGAAAGTCTTCTAGACAAGGATAAAGTAATTGGGATATGCATCTTTTATTCCGACTTTTGTGTTGCTGCTTTCCACGGCAACATTATTGCCCTCCGTAGGTGATCAACCCCAGGACACACTCTGCGAATCACAGACATAATAGAAAAACGGATTTCAGAAGATACATATAAAAGAGTATGCATTTGTACACCGCTAAGATGTGATCAAAACCACCGCAGTAAACAAGAAATGGATCTGATATAAAAATCTGGGGCTAAACAGAAGTATATCAGAAACGGGGTTGGAAGTCTAAACCCAGTCGGGACATTGTCCAAAAACACCTGGAATGCAACAAGAAAAAAGGCAAGCGATGTCGTGTGCCGGGAACACGGATGATTGCCCTTCCACATGTCAAACGTTTTCAGTTCCAGTCCGGCCCACGGTGGAGTGCTCAAATGATTCAAATGAGAATTGTCTTTGGTTTGGGGAAATCAAAGAGGAGCAAGAATAGTAAAAAGTAGCCGGTAACATGGATAATTCAGTTAACTCATGGGAAAAAAGAGCAGAAATTGTTATTAACTTTAATTTAACTTAATTGAAAAGATTCTGTGGCTTTCACAATTTAATTGTATTTCATTTTTTTCAACTATTTTAGAAACTTAAATTACCATTTTCTCCATGAATAATGCATTCTCAAGTAGAAACTAGATGAGCTCAATGACATATCTCTGTATCTTTACACGCTTAAGCTATACCAGTGTTCACAGTCGATTTCATGTGCTTGCATCTAGCCTATTTTAGCGAGCTGAAATTTGAATGCAAGCTATTCTTTCATCTCCAGCACTCGCAATATATTGAATAGAAATTCATACGTAAATATGTGATGAGATCTGGGTTGAGCATAAATAGTGAGGGTCTCGAGACAATAAGAATTCCCATACGAGTTAGAAATACCAGAGACTTGTTGCTTTGCTCAGAAGCAATTGAAGCCTTAAAGATGGACATGGCCGATATGTGAACTCCCATGATATTGTGATTACCAATTTAAGGAAAGTATGTGGAGGAGTGTGAAGAAGCAACTTGGACTACGATGTAATAGATCAAGCAGGAAAAGTTATGTTCAAATGTTGAATCGAATTGAGACAGCCTGATCAAGTTGAAACTCTCTATTTGGTTCAGAAATGAAATTCCGTTCGGTTGCACTTTGGTCAACTCTGGCATTGTTCCTGTTAGGTTTCCAGAAAACAATGTGGGAGTGCTCATTTTGTAAAATCTCATATTACAACACCACTTATTATCGTGGAATTGCAGCAAAATGTGTACACCGATCGATGCTCTGCGAAATCTCCTCGGAAACATGTGTCAGGAGGGGATCAAGAAGATACAAAGTTGGACTGATTTCACGCAATTCATAGTATTAAGGGCATAAGGGATTGATTACCAAACTACCTTAAATTGAAGGTACAAAGTCATATACTCATGTTATTTATACAGAAAAAATAACTCTCACACGTCAATTTAGGGACAAAATGATCTTGTTAATTTGCAAGAGGAGCACATATAATAGCAATTTTTGGGTAGACATTAAGAAAAGATACGAACTTGGAGAACTGCACAACCCAATATTTTATGGTACACTGTAGATTAGGATTGTATTGATATTGATGTCGAGATACTAATCATTCGGGGGCAGCACTCGAGAATGTTGAACTGCATCGACTTCCTTTCTAGTTAAGGAAATGGTAGGCAAAACTGAAAAGTGAAACAACCAAAAAAGGCACCCGCTAAAATGAAAAACCAAGAGAGAGACAGCAGCCGCAAGAGCGAAGGCTACTCATGAACCGCTTGTAACTGGTCTCAATAGATTGTTCAAGTAAATCTATACTGCAAAAATTTTAGCCAAACTACTTGCAAGAGCTGGGAATATGAAAAGAAAAGCTGTTATGAGAAACATTCCTTGAAGAAAAAGGGCACATCCACCATCAAACTATTCATGAAGCTGCCTGTACCAAGCCGTGGACGAGGCGAATTCATAGACCTGAGGCAAAAGGGCGAATTCATCATAAAGGCCGACTACTTTTGTAAAGTCTACCAGATGTAAGACATGCCTGACATAGAAACATCAAGGGTTGCCCAAAAGAAAGGGGTGAGCACAATTCCAATACCAGTATCTAACCCAGGTGAATTACTGCTTGTGTTGAGGCCCTTGGGAAACTTAACAACTTCTGTGAAAACTCTAGCAGCGCATCTAAAGTACAATAATCCTTTAATGGACGACCAATGTCGCTGGAGAACATGTACTTGCTACCTATTCGCTGCAGAATCTTCTTGCTAGAAATCTTCATTTTCTCCAGGACCTGTGCATTCTTAAGTAGAAATTCAATGAGCTCGATGACATCAGGATCAAGTACATTACCATATATTTTAACACGCTTAAGTTGGTGCTTGAGGCAGGGATATGCGCTGTCCATTGAACTCCAATAAATAAAGCCATCGTAATCAAATGCAAGCTTCCAGCTGCTTTGGCGAGCTAAAAATTGAAAGCAACTTTTCAATCTCCGTTAATTCGAAATCCAATATGCAAATACAATGTTATAGTTCAAGTATTATACCTCGGATTCATCCTCATCTCTTCCAGGGTAGACATAGATAGTGAGTGTCTCAAGAAAATGAGAGTTCCTCAACAAGCTAGAAATACCAGGGAGGTACCGCTTTTTCACATGCAGTGAAGTATCACATGCTTCTAAGCGAAAGATGGGCATGGCTGATTTGTCATCTCCCATATACTTAATACCTGGTTTGAAAATAATTACTTGGACCGACTTTGAATGAAAATTAGTACCGGATATACATTGTGGGTACTTGAGAGCATGCGTATGTATGGACTGACTGAAATGAAATTATATGATAACATTCAATTCAGAGTCTTGTCAGACAATGTAGAATATTTAGAAAGGAAAATCACAAGAGCATGGACATGCACATTTAAAATGGTAACAGATGTCACAAAAAAAGTGAAAAATATTGTCCACATAATACCACGAAACAAACAAGGACACAAGGAAGACAGACACCTAACAATCTTAGGGTTATGGATAATGGATAATAGTTTACATTTGCTCAAAGTTCATAGGCCAGCAGATGCAAGGAAGGCCGCCGTATAAAAGTTTAGGTGTGCAAATAAGAGAACCCACGCTAGGTATATAATTTTTTTTTTCTTTACTCTTCATCCAGGACATTGCCTCATGAACTGAAGCATAAAAAAGGCAACGGAACATAGAAGCCAAAGCAGAGAAACAGCATGGCCAATGGCCATGTCCAATGAGACACATTTGAAATTGCTTATCCAACTTCTATTCTACGAATTTTAGGAAAGTTGAAATGTGAGAATATCCGATCAAACACATGGTTTTACTCCTTACCTGAAGGATCAGGACCCAAATCATTTAAAAGTCCCTCAAAGCAAGACAAATAAGATCAGAGCAATAGCGGAGAAACCATACCAGTATGCATCAATAGCATGGCATAAAATAAGGACTGCAGCTGAGCTTTTCCAGAAGCAATCTGACTCACGATTTTTCTCGTACGAATATCTAAAATAATGACTGAAGTAGAGGGACATATCAACTAGCGATGACATTTCAGTCACCTTGATATTCTCTATACACCCAGCAATGTCCAGAATCTTCACATTAGGACAAACTAGCTCCATATGCCCACTGCCATCAATGATTAAATGTTTTATATCTGATTGGTCGAGATCAAGTTTTTTGATACCGGCACATACCAAATTTAAAACCTCAATAGATAGGGCAATACAGAATTTGGGCTTATAAAGGCCATAACAATCTTCAAGAGAACGGGCTACCAGATAGTATGTCAGCCATTGTGTGGTCACTCAATTCAATTTGCTTCATAAACAATTTTTTGAGCGACCTTAGTTGGCCCCATCCCACCAGTCCGACCTCACAGGAAGCCAGTTTCAGCTCTATTAAACTGCTACACCTAAAAAACGATGCTGGGCAAAATGCAAAGGTTATCCAGGATTGCCCCAGCACACCCTAAGAAGTTCAAATCAAGGAACTTCACCTTTCTCCTCACCGCAAAACGAATCCACGTAACGATTTTGTTCCACTTTCTCGTCTCTTCATTTATACCATCCTCCCATTAAGGATCATTGTCATCAGGGTATGCCTCAGTCACATAGTTTAAATTAAGATGGAACGAATCAATTGTGGGGTTCTCATGCACATCGTCGTTAAAATTCACGAATCTCTCATCGACTTCAAAAGCAGGGTCCTCCTCCTTGCAGTTGCGGTAAGCACAGTGATTGAAAGACCAGTGGCGGATAAAAGTTCAGAGGTAACGGAATCTCGGGACCACCGCTGTCCTTGCGGCGTCTCTCGTGGGCAGGAAGGACACAATATGGAGGAGCTCCGAGTCTGGCGGATTACTAATCGCATCACGTCTGTCACCTCTGTCCATCTTCCGACGTTTCAACTTGCTACTTTCCATGGAGATATCATCGCCCGCTATAGCAGTTCTCCTGGAGGACACTCTCAAGATATTGGACGCAAAATAATAAAAATAAAAAATAAAACTAAAAGCAAAGAGATATCACAGGATAATGCTTCAAAGAGATCGAAACAAAGGTCCGTTAGTGAAAATTGGGACCCAAAAAGAGCAACCCAAAATGGGGTTTCCTCGATGAAACTAGTCAGGAATTTCGACAAACAATTGGTGCGGAACATAGCAACAAACCAATCTTCGGTAACAAAGGGTAGTCATTCGAGTACCTGAAGGCAAACGGAGGTAATGGAGATGTAGTAGTGGCGTCTTAAGGAGCCCGTAGAAGAAAGCAGAAACGCCGTGACGATTGCATTCCCCTCTTTACCTTAGACTATTATACTTCCAAAAAATGGCACCAACTTCGGCAACTATGTCCTCCCCCCCAAAAAAAAAAATAATAATAACAATTCCAAAACGTCCCCGAGAAAAGAAACGCCGTGACGATTGCATTCCCCTCTTTACCTTAGACTATTATTTTCTAGGAATCGCCACTAATCAGTTTATGGTAGGTCGATTAGATACCTAAGTAAAATAACGGGAGAATTATTTTACTCCTACTGCAGACGGGGACTTGGTTACACTAGATTATCCTAGTGTCCTTTCGTCTATTTCTTTTATTTAATTTTCAAAAAATGTTTTTGCGTAGCTTAGATTTATTTTAATTCACTTTCCTAACATGTGAAGTGGTCACGAAATACAAGTAAAACCATTAATTTAACATTCAAGAAGGCAAATGCCTCATAGCAACGAATTGCGATGATTAGAATTCACATCGACGATCTTAGACATGATTTCTATTTAACATGCAATCAATCAATTTTGATTTTTTCACTTTATTTAATGAAAATCATGATTTATGCAATGCATGTCATTAATCTATCATGAAATGATATGATAACATGACCTAAACTATATGACATATATAAGTATGCAAGTCTATCCTAAATCATAAAATGAATTTATTCTAATTTTTTTATATTTTCCATGAAATTTGAAATTAAAGAAATGCAACAATTAAATATGCAATCTAAATTAATCGAATGACCTAATTTTGATGACGATCAATTTTTAAACTAAATGAACCTAGCAACAATGACTAAGTTACATGCATTTCATGAACCTAATTTTACTAATCAAATTCAAATTAAATGATTCTATGATGCAAACTAGTTAACATGCACCTAGTATTTTTGTATTTTAATTGAAATTCGGAATTAATAAAAATCCTAATTAAACTATCTAAAAAAATAATTTCCTAATTCATTTTAGGAATTAATTCGACTTAAACCCTATCCTATCTTAGAAAACTACCTTTTTAAAGAAAAATAAGATTATTCTAGATATGCAAACATTATCTAAGATCAATCCTACTTTATTTCAAGAATTATCTAGAAATGAAATCCTAAAATGCAATCTTATTTACTAACAACTAATTAGAAAATTTAAGAAAAAAGCAAAAAAGATCAAACTAGATTAAAATTCTATCTAATTTAAACTAAGGATTAAGTCATATTACATCCTAATTTAAATTGAGACATTATCTTAATCTAATATGCAATCTATCTAAAAAATGATCTAAAATCTAACTTAATATGCATGACATTTTTTTTGTGTTCTTTTCTTTTATGAAATTCGAAATTAAAACTAACACATAATTAAACATGCAATTCAAATAAAAAAACTAACAACCTAAATGAATGCACTTTTTGTTTTTATATTTTTCTAAATTCGAAATAAAATCCATATTCTAGATATGCAAGATAACAAGAAATATTCCCAAAACAAATCGAATCCTATTTCATGCCATATTATTTCAACAAATAAATAATTAAAATAATCGAAAAAATAACCTTTGCCTCACGGTCAAATTAACGATTATCTAACCCTAAACATCACGATAAATGATTCAAAATAACTAAAAATCTGATCCGAAATCTTACAGATCAAATTAATAATCATATTGATTCAAAGAATTAAAATACTATCAACCAACCCCAAAAAATTAGTATAATTAAAAAAATGATCCGACATTTACGGATCAAATTAGTAATTACAATAATTTTGGGAAAGACCTGCGGATAATGCCTACAAAATTCATGAAATGAAGATGACTTCAAATTTAGACAATAACAACTAAGCTTAAAAGAAATAAATAAAATAAAGTAAAATAAATGAAAAATAAAAAAATAAAAACTACCTAATTGATTGTCTCTTTTTTTCTTTTCCCTTTTTCTTTTTGCTTTCACACACAGCACGTGCACAGCCAAGGGCAGCTGTGATGGGTCGCCAGGGTTTGGGTCGCCGGCGTTCGGGGCTCCGGCGTGGGCACTCCAGTAAGGGGCGACAGCACGAGGCGAGGGACTCGGCGACGGCAAGATCTGCGCTGGACAATCGCGGAGGAGGGCTGCTTGGCTACAGCAGCGTCGGGTTGAGGCAGAATAGCGTCGGGGGTCGGCACGGGCTGGCGTCGTGGAGCGCGGCGAGCGACGAGCTGCAGGGGTCTCGGGGCAGATCTGCTGCGGGGAGCGTCGGCGAAGGAGATCGGAGGGTTGCAGATCGCGGGCGAAACAGGAGCGCTGCAGAGGGTAGATCAGGGGCGACGGATCGCCGGATGCTGGGCGATCGTGGATTGAGCAGAGGCGTCGCTCGGGCGGCGATGGCTCGGCAGATCGAGGGAGACCGGTGCAGCGGCGATGGACGAACAGCGGCTGCTTCTGGATCTGATGGCGTCGGGGCAGGGTGGTGCGCCGGTGAGGTGGATTCGCCGGAGAAGAAGCACAGTAAATTTGCTTTTTACTGTGTCTTCTTTCTCCTCTGCAGCTTTTTGCCCCCCTCAAGCACGAATACTCCTTTCCCCCTTTTCTTTTTGGTTTCTTCTTTTCTCTCCCTCTCTCACGTCACCTGCTGTTCTCTCTGCAGAAACTTCACTTTTCTTTTTTCACTTTTTGACCTTTTTTCTTCTTTCCTTTCGACTTCAGAGAAAAACAAAAAGAAAAAAACCCCCCTCATTTCTTCTCACGCGTACGGCTTTTATAGGGAAAGGGAACAGGCTTTGAATTCCTCATTCGAATCAATATCCGCAATATTTTCCACCAACTTATCCCATATTGATAATGATCCAAGATTACGATGAAATTTTTCTCTAAATCCAAATCTTGCAAAGATAAATTGCAATATTTTTTTTATATGCCCTATCCAAAGATTCATCATATCCCAACACAATTTCATATATTGACTCAACGATTAAAGATAATCTAAAATTTTTTTGTGAAGATTTTCTAGATAATTCACTCAACCATTAAAGATAAAGCTCCATTATCCAACTCTAAAATCTTTCGAAATCTGTATCTGCAACAAAATATTTTAAATTATTCCTTATCCTCCTTAATATTCCCAACAATTTTATCACCAAAATACTAAAGATGAGATTGCAATATAATTTTTTTAAATGCCGAAAAACCACCGTAATATCGCATCAAATCTCAATTTCAAAAGTAACGGATTAGCTAATTTGCTCTTTCTAGCCCTACCGCCTACCGAACTAGAGCTCAAAAACATAAATTCGAACTCGTCCACCACCAGTCAATAAATAAAATGCAAAATATGCAAACTAAAAATAAATGTACCTAAATTTATATGCTATGCAAATTAATATTTTTTTTTCAGGGATAAAATTAATCCCTAATTTTTATGCAATAAATAAATGGCCATATCGCCAAAATTTAGGTGTCAACAATATGCTCATGGGAAGATTTTATCTTTGTGCACCAACAAGTCAACTCAATAATCTAAGCTCTATTTATTTTGCTAAAAATGAATTATATAATCCAAATAACATATTACTTACGAAAAATAAATTATTTACCCTCATTTAAGTTATTACAATTTTGTTTCTTCAAAACAATTTCTATTTATATTGTGATTCGTTAGTAACTATTATCATCATTTCCACTAATAACTTTCCTTTGGATTTGTACTTTTTTCTCCTATTCATCATTGATCCTAATTTTTTTGTGGAACATTGTAACGCTCTTTCAATGATAATATTTTTATAGTTCTTATGATTTCTCTACTCCCCTCATCACACCTTTCTTTTCCCATTCATAATTTTCCCCAAATGATAGTAATGTTTCTTATTTTCTCAAAAAGTTCGAGATCTTATCCCTCGTAACTTCCCCTAAACATAGTAATTTTCCTTCTTTGCAAAAATTTTCGAGGCTTTACTCACTCAAATGATCGAGTCTCATATGCCATGGATCAGATGTCACTACTTCTCCCATGACATGAATTTGGTCTTTGCACACCTTAGCTTGGATGCAGTGAAGAGCACAACACTTCCCCCTCCTTGCTAAGAATGAGCAGTTCCTTGACAAGCTTCTAAGTCTCATCCTTGGACCGACTTTCCAACTCGTCATCATCTAATTTTCTAGTAGAACTCGAGTTCAACCAAAGATGCAGTCTCACATGCTTGAGCATTATTAGTTTGTTTCCCAAGCTAGTTTAAAGACATACATCACCAAGCCCCACAATTTTTGCAACATCTTGATGACACATAGAAAATAACACCTGCGGTGCATGACACGAGGCAGTGCAATCTATTATGACCCCAATCCAACTCGCAGTTCGCTACAGCAAAACAATCACCATTGCAAGTAGACAAACAAAGAAGTCTTCATGGGAACTAACGGCGGAAGTGTAATGTGACCAGGATTACCGCAATTATAACAATTTATGCCATTTAGTGTCTTGGATCTTCCCTTGAACCAATCACGGTTGTAGGAATCTTGAGATTTACTCCTTCCTCTATGCTCTGATACAACAAGGGTTTGTGGTGGAGAGGAGTCCCACACTTTTCTTCCGAGTCTCATGCTCATGCAAGCTAAGATTTCTCTGCATCCAACTTCACTTCTCCATTAGATGCTGATGGGATGAGAGTCGTCACCAATATCCCATAACTATCTGGAAGCGAACTAAGTAAGAACAATGCTGGTACCTCATCATCAAACGCCATCTCCATAGTTACGAGTTCATTTATCAAGCTTTGCAAGTCATTCAAGCGATCTATCATTGGAGTGCCCTCTTGATATGTTTCAAAGCGCCAAGCTTCTTGATAAAAAAATAAAGCTTCTTGTTGGCCAATTTCCTCTCACACAACACTTCAAGTTTCTTCAACGGTGTTTTCCTAAAGTTTCATCCTCCAAATGGTGATAAACCATTACCTAATGAAACTTATCCGTTGCCTATTTAGCAACTACCATTGTTGACCTGTGCAATCAGGCTTGGCCTCGTCACTCTCTGTGGGACCGTTCACTTCCTTGTGATAAAGCAAATCAAGTATCTTGCCTTTCCATGTTCTGTAGTTGGCACCATTTAGGCTGACCACTATGCTGGTATTCACCTCCATACTTCACCAAGGAATTTTCACAAACACCTAGTGTTCACCGAACCTCGTCACTCTCTCCATAATGCCAAAACATGGAGCACCAGGATTAATCAAATGCCGCACCACAGGTCATATTTGGTTTTGTGCCGTAACATAAATGAGTATTGTTGAAAGCAGAAAGAATCAGAATCTCAGACGAAGTATTCGAAGGCAACAGTGCGACCGAAGTATCAGCTTGAAGGAGAGCTACGGGAGTCATGTTCGAGCATAGAACATGAGATCACATGATTTCGCAAGCTACAGAGAAGTTTGGTTAAGCTTTCGTGCTCGACTTTACTGATGGTTTTAGCTGTATACCTTCTGTACTAATTGCATCTGCGAATTCGCAACTGTTAAGTCCGTTGTATGATTGTCTGGCAAACGCTAGCACAACTGATATCAGTCTTGCAATGGTAGCCATCCCTCAGTCTCTTATGCTGCCTGAAGAAACAGAGGTCACTCCGAAGAGGAAGTGATGACGAACGAACGGTGGACTAAAAGAGGAGTAGGTTGTGAAAAGGATCGAGACGTTTCTGATCGTTGACGGCCAAAACCTGATTTCAAAAGATGGTTCTTGCCAGAGACAAAAACCACGGATGGTGACAACGACGATGATCATGCTCTTCCTCTAACAGGCGATCAATTTCATATGAGAGTACACAGCGTGACAGATGGCAGGACTCCAGAAAACTAGAGAGTTTTTCCTTTCCCTCCCTCAAGAAATGGAGTGCGTGAGGTTGTTAGTATTGTTTACACATATTATCACATCAACCAATCATGTGTTGAGATGTTATCAGGCTCAGGTCGAGCAATAAGAAAAGCGAGATTATTCCAACATTTAATTTTATTCACCTTGTACATTGTCATTTACAAAATGAATTTTAGGTAATAATGGCATATTTGCTGGTTTAATAAGGTGCAGCTGCTAGTCCTGTGCAGGTGCAATGTTGAGGCACCGCCGATTTCCTCCGCACTTTCCTTAATCCAAGAAGTGAATAAAATTTTTCTGGTCCCATCACTTTCCTTATCAGGGCGGATGCTCAAAAGTCGCGTCGTGATTTGCCTTTTAAAGCACCGGACCAAATAAACGAGGTCCAACTAATGAAAGGCAACAATTGTCATACTTAATTGAGTGTTTCTTATGTAGTATGATGTGCCATTTGATTATATTCGAATCAACAGATTTTCTTAAAATGAAAAACCCGTTTTCGAAAGCTGGTGGTATGCAAAAGGGCTGAAGCTGGGAAAAAACACAAACGATGTTTGAAACAAGAAGGGCAAAGTTATACGAAGACGAATCAAGATTGAAGACAAGATGGATCGTGTTGAGTGTCCCCAGTTATTTTAGCTCACATGTGTGGGAAGGTTAAAGGGAAGGATGTGTTGAGTCCGCCATGAACTATGTCAGTAGAGTTTGTTTTGTGTTTATGCACGTATGAGTTGTTCTAATACTTGTTTTCTAGTCGTGGACATGTTTTGCATAAATGAAATTTAATGAGCATTTTGCACATATCACTGGACTTGCATACACGTGACTTGTTGGCTCCTCTCTGTCAAAACAGATTAAGCCTAAATTTTTGAAATTGGTATAATGGAGCTAGGACTCTGTTAAAAAAAAAATAGTAGTTTTGCACGAACAATTGGGCTTGCAACAACAAGTGTTCTATAGACAATCTAGTATGACATCATCTCATCAACCGATGTGTATTCAGCAATGAAACAGAGAAAGCAGATTGCAATAAAAGAGGGATCACAGAAGATAGTCGTGTTAATTGCTAAAAGCAGCACATTTGCAAGCAATACGTCATAAGTATGTTATCAATCCAACCATACTAGTTCACTGAACCCAGAATCCACCAAAAAAAGAAAAGTCACACTACAATGATCTCACAATCCATGTCAAACATCCCAGGTGACTATCAATCTAGATGCACGATATCACTTGTCCCTCCAGTTGTGCCTTTCATAAGCCTGGCACTTCTTCTTATAGGATTGGCCTGCTTGCTGTCATTCTTTTTCTTGTTTCTTGATGGGCCTACAGCTTCAACGGGAAATGCTGCTGCTTCAACTGGTGGTTGTTTTTTCGTTGCTTGTCTTGTTGTCCTTCTTGTAACATGCTGGGGAATGCCACTCTGCTGGCCACGAGTAGAGTTCTTTACTGTGGTGTTGGCGTGGCTTGCATGATCATCATCTCTCTGCCTCTTGGCGTGTTTAGCACTTGTACTCTTGAGCTGACATGACTAGAATTCACAATGAACCAAAAAAGCCAGTAAAAACTAAAAATTCAAACAAAACCACTACTTACAATCCCATTAACATGCGTCAATATGGTCTCACTAGCAGCACCAGCAATAGTCTCCCAATACAAACAGATTATAAGAAAGAGAAAGGCAATACACTTAGAGAGACCGCAATGAAATATTTACCTTTAGACCCTTTTTTTTTGTCTTTTTCTTCTGGTTTTTGTAAAAAAATTGAAGGCTGTCAACTTCAATGTACACCTAACATGAGCGCTCTTCATCGTTTCTGTTGCAAAATCTCAAGATAGCTAATCTCTTCTCTAGACGTTGACGTAGTCGAGTGTAAATTGGCGATTGTGATGGAAATCGACGTTGTCAGCGAATTAGGGGAGTTCATTTGGGGATTTTTGTGGTTTAGTCGATTTTATTTTGTTATATGTTGCACGTTCTTCCAAATAAAACAACATTGTTTCGATTAATTTTTTCCACATCAGATCGCTGATCGTGCCATGTAAGACGATAACGATCGGCCGGAAGATATAGAATTATATTGGAACAATTGAAATATTTGGGACTATATTGAAATCCGATAATAGGTTAGGACTGAAATTGTAATTAACCAAAATCTATATCCAGTTTCATTTCTCTTTCTATTATTTATGTTATTAATTAAGCAAACTTTAATTCTTCATCTTATTTCACTTTAGTTACACATGGTACTTCATGTACTACCATCTTCAAATGTTAATTATCTATTTCAGTTAAAATACTAGTATAAATTCAATTGCTTTGCATTCTGTAACTAAAAAGGAGTTCTATTTTTTACTTTTTGAATGAAAAATCCATAACCATGGGACACATTGATTTAAATCAGTTTATGAAAGTGTTAATGTTTTTGTATTCTTCCTTATTCTAAAGTGATATGCTTCGAAATTAGTTAGTCTCTTTTCATCATAAGTCACAGTCTTTAGTGAAATAATATGTTCACTCGTATAAAAGTTACATGAAAGAAAAAAATTATTGAAAAGTTATACAAATTATCCATATCGTAGCCTAACCGTGCTAATAGGACAGTTGACGTCCATATCATCAATTTTGGTAGTTTTCTCGTTTGAATAGTGTATGTCTATTCGGGAAATAAAAAAAGACTTTCATTACTAAATAATAAAAAATATTTTCCATTTCATTTTCAGATCTTAATCAAACACTGAAAAATATTGTTATTTTCTTAAAAAATAACATCTCAAAAAATATTTTTTTTAAATGTCACATTTTCGGCAAAACAAACAAAGCCTAGGATAACAAACAAGAGAATCAGCTCACAATCCTCTCAAGTAATCACTCAGGCGGATACTGTGTGGGTGAAGCAAGGGGGACACTTGGCCAAGAATGGAAGCACAGCTTCCTCTAACATAAAAGGCTTTCTCTTATATTTTATTCCTTCCTTTACTAGCACAAGAGTTCCTATTCATAGACTCATAGTACACTCATCCTTATTTTACGAATTGTTTTTGGTAGATGAGAACAATTTACGGAAGATGGATGATCATAATATTAAGCATATATACCACGAATTAGCTGCCCCTAATTCATCATTCATTTTCCCATGTGGCGACGGCAAACAAAATCTAATGAGCTTTTTTTTTTTTTTTTCCTTTCATACAACTGTGATCAAATCATTTGACATTAATTTCTCCACAGCTCATTAATACAATAATCGGATCAATAATCCATAATTGCAATTATTATATGTATGTGAAATTTGTACATTCATTATGCCTATCGCAAAATAAAAAGATCAGTAGACAAAGACATGATATGACGTTTTTGAAAGATATAATATTTGATCTATTATCCAGTATCTTATCTGTGAAAGCAATTTTAATGAATTAATTATATAAAGAATTATTAAATGTGTTTATTGGCAATATTAAAGAACCAAACTATGCAACAGAAAAAGGGAACCTCAAAAGATGGAGGAAAGATTGCTTTAGAAACCGCAAATATCCAACATTAAACGGTAATAGAGATAAATGACTAATGCAAAATATAAATCAGCAACCTAAGAGAAGAAACAAGAGAATCAGCTCGCAATCATCTCCACCAATCACTCATCTTTTCCATTTCCTTGGTGAAAGATTCTTTTTTCGTCCTCCAAATCCTAAATTTTTCCTACCAAACCGTGGCCTCTTTCCCGCCTTCAATCTCTGTCTGTAAAGTGGAGACAGAGGGAGAGATTTTTTATTTTTTATTTTGGTGGTCATAAGCGAGGGAGAGAGTGAGTAACGTAATTACGGTGAAACAGAAAATAGCAATTTAAAAGGGCAGATATTGTGTGGCAATAAAAAGGCGGATAATTGGCCAAAAAAAGAAGCAAAGCTCCCTCTAATATATCAGACTTGCTTTTGAATTTTACTCCTTTCTTACTAGCACAAGAGTACATATTCATATTCCAGCCATGTTTATTTTATGTATTATTTTGTTTAGATACTAACAAAATACAAGATAAGTATTCCACATACGTTTTTACCGTTCAATAAGAATTTTCTTCGAGGACTTTGGAATGCTTAACAAAAGATATTAGGTCGTCTAAACTGAAAGTAATGGGAAAAGATTTTTATGGAAGTTCGGAATTAAACAAGGTCCTCATTTATCTAATTAGTATGTGAACTATTGACTTCTATGGTCATCATAATATCAAACATTAGGGGTGATTGCTCAAAGTCCCCTTGAACTTTAGGTCCCTCGCACAATAGCTCCGCACTTTGAAAATATCATGTTACCCTCCCAAACTTTGGCCCTGCTGCACGGTATAATGCAAACTTTGAAAAGTCATTGGTTACTCCCCAAACTCTTTTTTTTTTTTTTTTGTTTAAGCCATTACTTTTTACGTTTGCATGGTCGTTAAATGTTAACTGAAAATGGACCATCTCAGTATGAACAAAATAACATCTACTGCATGGTTTATGAAGTTAAGATTAAAAAAAATTTGTTTAAGAAAAACTGAGTCATATCCATTTCAGGTACCATGTAATGGCCATGCTGACTAAAAAGCGAGTCGGTTCCATTTGGCTGGGTAAAGGTTGGGAGTAATCTATAACTTTTCAAATTTTGTAACCTATCGTGCAACAGTGCCAAAGTTTGAGAGGGCAATTATTGCTAATCATTAGGACATCAAAATAAACACGTGCCGTATTACATAATATCCGACATGCAATTATATAATTAAATAAATTTAACAGTTGCAATCATGATACTTTTATTTTTATAATTTATTTACTTTATACAAAACAAGATTTCGAACTAAAAGAAAATGTTGAAGGAACGCTGATGTATTTAAAATTATTGAAAGATCATCTCTCATAAATTTTCATCGTTGGATTAGAAACATATTTTCGTCCATATAAATTTCAGAATAATGTGGACTTTATAATATTTGTGTAATTTTACCGAGTTATAGCATCAAACTAAAATTAGAACAAATCAATTTTCAAACCCGTGCATTCATGCATGTCCACTCTATATCATAAAAGAAGACACCACACCTTGTCTGACTCGGAATCAGAGTTAGATTTCTCCCGAATAATCTCCCCTTTGTAACGCTTCCAAATGATTCCAAATGGCTCGCTCGGAGTAGAATCTTTAATAAAGTTTCCACATCCTTGTATTTTGATGAGGCAATCTTCTGGTATATTTGTGCAAGATGCATCAATTGCCCTTCTCAATGACGTGCAATTTCTGACCTCCAAGAATTGCAAAGACTCTAGCTCGTTTACGGTATCAACATTATTGATTAGCTTGCACCATAGGATTTCCAATTTCTTCAGGTTCTTCAAGTATGATAACCCACCAATTCTTCTCAAAGATTTGCATCGAAAAATGAAGAAGATTTCCAATGGTGTTGAAGGACCTTCAATTTGTATCTCAACTAGCTCTGGACAAGATGAGACACGCATTTGCCGTAGCTTCCTTAATTCCAAAGGAATGGATAATCTTTGAAGCAATTTGCAACCGCAAACAGTTAAGTTCTCCAATTGTGAAAGTCCATCAAGTGGAATCTCTTCCACTTCACAAAAACTAAACTCTAAAGTCAACAAATTTCTTGATCCCAAGGAGGGAACTAACTCTGCACACTTGATGCTAAAGAATTGCAAATATAATCGCAATAGAGAGGACGGAAGCTGCACGAGGTTTCCTAGGTACAGGTGAGACAAAGTAAGCTCTTCGAGATGAGAAAGAGAAGCCAACTCTGGAGGTATGGGAACGTTTGGCAGATTTAACTCTAACCTTTTCAGTCTAGATAACCTCCCAATCCACCTTAAGTTGCATCTTGTGAGAGTAGAGCCATGACTTAGTAGTAGTTCAACCAAATTAGTAAGGTTCAACAGATTAGGGACAAAGAGCAATGAATCAGATTGAATAAGTAGATGGGTCAAACTTGTGGGAAGCTCTGGCAACTCTTCAATCTCGTGACAATATCTTAAATTTAGTGTTTGGAGTTGACGAAGCATGTTGATCGTCCTTGGAATTTTGCAAATACGAGTTTGCTCTAAGTTTAGGATTCTCAAAAATGACAATTCTTGAATTCCTAGAGGAACTTCACCTTTCAATCCGTTATGCCCAGAGAGATCCAACTCTTCAAGATTTTCCAACATGCTAAGGCCACTAGGTAACTGCCAAACATGATGCTCTCGAGAACATGATCCTTTTCTTGAAAAATGCAATACACACAATGATTTTAACTTTTTGATGGAGTTGGGAAGTTCTCTTATCCTCGTGTATGTTAGAAGAAACGACTCAAGTTTCACTAGTTCATTGATGGAGTTTGGAAGTTCGGTAATGCCCGTATGTGATAAGTCTAACTCTATCAATGATGTTAAATTCCCAAGTGAGCTTGGAAGTTCTCTCAACTCAGAACATCTCGACAATGAGAAGCGCTTAAGCTTCGCCAGTGCCCCCATTTCTTCAGGCAAATTTGTAAGAGCCTTGCACCCTTCAATCTTTAACTCAATCAATGACATTAGATCTCCAATGAAGCTTTCAATCCTCTTTAGCCTTTTGCAGCGTGCAAGAGTCAACCTCTCTAAAGCGAGGCAATTAGAGAAGTCTGGAATTTTTGTTATGCCATAACACTCAATGAGAGATAGAACTTTCAAATTATGTGCCATCTGCAAAAATGGATGGCATGTCAAGTGTAAGAACCACTACATAGTACACACTGGAACTATTAGACTAGAATTAAAACATATTATTTACCTTGAACAAGTCCCATGCTTTTGAATCATCCGTGAAGCCATTCATGCCAAGTTTAAAAAAAACAAGATGATCCAAATACATACTATTTGCCATAAAATCTTGACGCAAAGGACACCAAGAAATATATCTCAAATATGAACAACACCTTGCAAAGTCCCCAACATAAGTTCCATTGCTTAACTTGAGGAATCTTAGGTTTGGTAACCTTTCAAACTCTTCATTTGTAATCTCTATGGAGCCATTCCATTTATCTATCTGAAGCGATCAAACCTTGTCCTTCTTCTGCAAGTGAAATTTTGCAATGATGTTTAGAAGTTTGTCAACTTCCAATCTCTATGTTTTACAACTCAAATGGGCAGAAAAAAATGATAAAGATCTTAAATAAAAGAAGAATCCTTAATCCTAGGATATACAACTTCCATTTGAAAATGAGACATTTCTTACTTACCTCTTTGGTTCTTATGATTTCAAGGGCCTCCTTTGCAATCCACAACCTACTCTGCTTTCCAAGGTCATTTGAATTGTTTTCACGGACAATTTGCCTTCCTAGTGCTATTAGTTGATCATGCATCCAAAACTCATCATTGTCTAATATCTTTATTAAGCACCTCTTGGTTAGGGCATCAATTGCTCTTCTGGCATCAAAATTACAATCATCCCACGCGTAAATTGCATCCGTTTTATTCTCATTGACAAAGAAGCATGCTATATCAAGAAAAATTTGCTTCTGATTTTCATCTAGGTCATCATAGCTAATCCTCAACTTCGTTAGAATCCCTTCCTTTGGTGCATTCTTTAAATTGGCCAACGTCACCTCCCAAAATGCTCTGTCTTTCCCATTAAGGAATGAACTTATCACTATAATAGCTAAAGGTATCCCCCCTGTTTTTGAGACAATTTCACTTGAAAGTTTGTCATAATCATTTGAAGGAACGTCTCTACCAAAGGCATGCCGACAGAAAAGCTGAAGTGCAGGACCATCGTCCATCTTTTGCATCTTATACAGTAGAATAGTACCTTTAAATCCTTTAACTTGCGAAACAACTATATCTTTCGTTGTAATAATTATTCTAGAGCCTAAATGTAATGAAGAATTTCCTATTAGTTTCCTAATGAGCTCTTCACTATCAACATCATCCAGAACCACAAGAACCTTCTTAGTGCAGAGCATTTCTTCAATCATCCGTGTTCCTTGTTCACTATCCTTGACTTTTTCTACAGATCCAGAACCAGCAACCTCGGATAGTAATTTTTTTTGCAACTGGACTATTCCCTCGCCAGTCAACGAGCTTTCTCTAACATTCTCAAGGAAGCTACAATACTTTCCAAAGTGGGAAGATATTTCTCTGAAGATGAACTTGGCAATGGTTGTTTTACCCATGCCATCCATTCCGTAAATTCCAATAAGCCGCACATCAAGTTGGTTGACATCCAACAACTTTGTCAGTTCTTTTACCCGATCATCAAGTCCAACTAAATCTTCAGTCACTGATTTTCGTTTAGTCTCCAGCATCTCCAAAACCTTTTTAACAATTGATTTGACAATTGCATCTTGGCTGCCAAGTACATAAGTGCTTTCATTAGTTAACTAGGTTAATAACATATCCATCCATCACTCGTGCGATTGTCAAATATTTAATTTGAAAGATTGAAATACCTCATGAATGACATCTAAATACACGGCATTAGTGTAGGCTAATTGTGTGGATATATATATATATATATATATATATATATATATATATATATATATTTTTTTCAAATTGCCTTTGTCCCCTTAATTTATGAATCCAACTGCCATATTTTTATCAAAATTACCAACACCACTAGAGGTGAGCAGTTCTAGATTCTATACTCTAGGTGCCATACAAGTTCCACCTGGAACTTAAAACCTAAAACCTATCAATTGAAACAGATTTCTTATTTTTTGAACTTGGAACCTATCCTATCATAGATTCTAGGGTTAGTTCCAGGGTTTACTCAGTTTCACCTGCATTATTAATCGAACGATTGTAGTTAATCATCATCTTTTATAACCACCACTTACTACTAATCTGTTGACCTCAACTTATATTTAAAGATATGAAAAATATGAAAAATTAACAAAGTAAAAGTTTTAGTCATAAAATGAAAGCTCAAATTAGTAGTTCCATAATATACACTCATCATTAGACGCCACCAAACACCGTAGTATTGCATAAAGATTTAAACTAAGAAAAACACAAAAACTTCTTGTAGGTTTAGATTCTAGGATCTAAGTTCCACCTACTTAGGACCTATAACATACGTGTCGAAATAGGAATGTAGAACTTACTCTGCATACCTTGAAACGTAGAATCGGATAAATTCCCATTGGTCCGATTCTCCGGTTCTAGGTTTTATCCTAAAACCATGCTCACCCTTATACACCACTCTCCTTGACTTGTCACCATCAACCTTCAGCTGTTGCCCGTCATTGGTTGCTATTTACTTGTTCAGTGCTCGTACTTACACGAAGTTCCGATGACTCTCACACCGTGTGTTTGAGTTCTCTCTCTCTCTCTCTCTCTCTCTCTCTTCCCCCCACACCACTCGAAGGCCTTTGGGCCATCGAACACCACCCTAGACCAGAGGTCGACAATGGTTG
Source organism: Eucalyptus guilfoylei (assembly GCA_016097605.1). Classification (NCBI taxonomy): domain Eukaryota; kingdom Viridiplantae; phylum Streptophyta; class Magnoliopsida; order Myrtales; family Myrtaceae; genus Eucalyptus; species Eucalyptus guilfoylei. The sequence continues at coordinate 33,852,657 of CM027862.1, read as the reverse complement.
TCACTTCCAATCCGGTCCAGATCATAGGTTGCCAAGCCTCGATTTGGACCTTTTGCTATCTCTATAGAGTTTGAGGCCTAGAATGACCGCCCTATCATTCTTTTCATGTTCTCAAGATGCTCTTGCTTCCATTGAATATTTAGACATGATTTTTCATCAAGGAATCCAAGTTTACTATGCAAAACGATGTTTGTGGAGGAGCACTATGATTTGGGGATAAGAACAAGACAAATGCCAATACTTTCGTATGACGTTCACTTGAGGACCATTAATTTGAAAAATCAATCACTTTAGTTCCACTTTCGATTTGCCTGCTGGAAAAGCTAATGTGGCCGTCGAAAAATATTTTTTTATATATTTTTATTTTTATTATTTTATTTTTGAATTTTTATTTTTTATTTTTTGCTTTGTTTTCTTATTTTCTTTAGGGCTAACGAGGGTCATTGGTGACCCTTGTCAACCGTGGCCACCTCGTCCTTAGCCACAAAGGCCCTAGGCAAGGCCGTTGGGCCTCATGGCCTTGGTGAGGCCATGACAGCCCTTGCTCGTGGCGTCCAACTCTAGGTGGCCATGAGCGATGCCGCCCAAAGCAGGTGAGGGCCGTCGCGACCTCGCCAACAGTCAGCGAGGCTTCGACGACCTTGCCTGAGGCCTTCAATGAGGGCGACACGGCCCTTGCCTAGATTTGGCCGTGAAGGCCTCGGGCGAGGCTATCGAGTTGACTGCTGGGCGGCCATGGGCGACGCCGCCCATAGTGGGCGAGGCCATCGGGGCCTCGCTGACTACTAGCAAGGCTGCGATGGCCCTCGCCCGCGGCCGCCTGGCTGCCCAACAACTAATGAGGGCCCTAAGGAAAAAAAAAACAAATAAAAATAAAAAATTTAACAAAATTTAAAAAATAAGAAAAAAATTCCACATAAGACATTTGACCGAAATGGGCACTCAAGTGATTGATTTTTCTCCAATATGGTACTCAAGTGAGCGGAAAAAAAAAATTGGCATTCCTATTGTTCTTATGTGCTTTGATTTGGTGCCAGAAGCGATCTCTGTTTCTTTTCCGTCTTTTCCCCATAAATGGAAGATGAAAACTGATATTCTGGTCACAAGAATCAATAGAATTTTTCGGTTGAAATTTTTCTGTGAAGATGCAAATTGTATATTTTGAAAAGTGACAATGCAGAGCAAAATCATGGCCTTGAATAATTTGGTCATTATTCGGAATAATAAAATGAAAGCATTTGACAGATGCTCTTGAATATTTCGTAGCCTTACGATATAACGAAGAGGGAAAAAATGGTAAAAAGGAATATGTATTTGCATGTCATTGAAGTTATTGAATGAATGCAGCAATTGTAGGTAGTCTTTTTAATATTTCCGTTAAAACAAAGAAAAAAAAAGAAATCATTTGACGGCAACCTTGTATCCCTAGAAAAAAACGAAGACATAGGTAGAGATCTTGGAGGTAATTTTACCGTTGGTCCTTTGTCACTTTCAATCCCTTGATTTCATCAACCACTGCAAGGGCATTTCTCCATGCCTCGACTTCGTCAGGACACTCCTCCTTATGCTTCAGGAAAGCACCGCTGTATACTGGAGTCCTAAGTTTAAGATCCTTAGGTTTCACGTGGAAAAAAATAGGAAGGATACTTTTTTTACCCTTTGAGTTAGACACATTTTCTACTATGTGTGCAAGCTCACGGAGGCACCACTTACTATCAGCATAAGTTTGAGAGAAGACGGGTATGTAGATTACGGAGTTGTTGATAGCATGTTGAATGCTCTTACCAATTACATCACCAACCTCGATTTCATTTTCATCCATGAACACGCGGACTTTGGCAGTTACCAAGTAATCGTTGAGGAAGCTTGTGAATTCATGACGAGTATCCGCTCCTCTAAAATTTAAGAACACATCATACTCATCTTCTAATGTTGGTGCAGCGTCACTACTCATTCTGGCCTCTGAGTTTGCCATAGCTAAGGAAGCTTATTACTTTCGGATATCTCTCTCCCCAAAAAGAGAAAAATGGCTGGTGTGAAGTGACGTATCTGAGAAATGAGCTGGGATTTCAGGGTATGAACAAGGCAACGAGTGACGATACCGAAAATTACTTCGCCGGCTCACTTAAAATCAGATTTGTCTATTCCCCACCTAACGTTCTGCCGCGGCAAGTAGTGTCCAAGACTTTTTAGCAAGTATGGAATTTTTCAGAGACTCCTTGGGAGACCATATAAAGGCCAGTCACAAGTTGGTCTCTTTTCCCCTTCATGATAAAGGCATTGTGTCGTTAACCCACCCCCCCCCCCCCCTAAAAAAAAAAAAAAAAAAAAGGCATTGTGTCCATAAACTATTGTAAAATGTCCTTTCATCTTTTTCTAGTGCAAGTATAGTCCTAAATTCTATATTTTTTTTATGCGAAATGGTCCTTCCAAAATTATGAAGGAAAATATTGACATGGCGCTGATTTGCACCTTATGGGCACAATTATAATGTAAAAAGTGTTTTCAGATTATTTTTTAAAATAAGAAAATCTGGAAAAAGATAAAAGTATAAAAATAAAGAAAAATGAAGAGGAGAACAATAAAAAATAAATAAAAAGACTCCTAAAAAAAGGTGGATCTGGGTCTTTGGGCTGTATGAACTAATAATGCTGAACCCTCACCAGCTAAAAAGTGAAGATGACCTTATTGGTCGACTCTCTTTAAGATCAAAAGTAACTTTATCAACCACGTGATGCACGACATCCAAAAATGACATAATTTCTACGGTGAAAATATAACATGAAATGTAGTAAAGATAAAGTGTTGGTAAAAGCAGAAAAAATGAAAAAAAAGAAAAGAAAAAAGAAGATAGTTCTCAACGTATTACTCTCATAAGTGCTCTTACTTTGTAAGTACTACTTCTTTAGGAATTTTCACAATATTATTCCTTAGCTTATGTTGGTGGTGAAAATTTAGAGTTAATACCCTAAAAAATCATAAACTAGTACACATGTGATAAATTTATCCAAAACTATTTTTTTTTATCATGAAAAATCATAAACTGGGTACACTTATGACAAATTTACCCCGATTGATCATAAAAAACCATAGATTGGCATATTTATGACAAATTTATCCAAAACTAATTTATTCGACCGCCAAAAACCCCAAACTGATATATTTATGATGAGGGTTAATACCCTGAAAAACTCCAAACCGGTACACTTGTGACAAATTTACCCCAAACTATTTTTTTTATCACCAAAAACCCCAAACTGGTATACCTTTGACAAATTTACCCCAAACCGGTGCACTTGTGACAAATTTACCCTCTCCGTTAGTCTTCGTTAAATTTTATTTTCAAATTATTAAGTTAAATGACACGTGACGGTTGGCCGGTATACCAATTTAGGATTTTACGCTCCGTTTGTCACGCTTTACAATTTTTGTGATTTTTTTTATAGTATTAATCCAATTTAGCAGAGGGTATATTTGTCACAAATTTATTATTTTGGGGTTTTTTGCAGTCGAATAAATTAGTTTGGGGTAAATTTGTCATAAATGTACCAATTTAGGATTTTTTATAGTCAATCGGGGTAAATTTGTCACAGATATACCAGTTTGGGGTTTTTCATGGTCAAAAAAATAGTTTGGGGTAAATTTGTCACAAGTGTACCAGTTTGGGATTTTTCGGGTATTAACCCTTATGATAAATATATTCTCTGTTAAATTGAATTAATACCACAGAAAAATCACAAATATTGTATTGTAACAAACTGAGAGTAAAATCACAAAGTAATATACCAGTCAATTATTACGCACATTCAACTTAATAATTTGATAGTAAAATTTAATGAAAATTAACAGAGGGTAAATTTGTCACAAGTATACCATTTGGGATAAATTTATCAAAGGTATACCAAGTTGGGGTTTTTGGTAATTAAAAAATTAGTATGTGGTAAATTTGTCATATGTGTACTAGTTTGGAGTTTTTTAGGGTATTAACCCAAAAATTTATCATCGAGATACCGAAGAGGGATTCAATTATCTGTACGTGTTAGGAGTGCAGAGCAAAGTATGAGAGTCAAGTCATACTAAGCCCAACTTCGATACGAAGCTTATTTGATTTAACTTTGTCCAGAGATTGTGTGACCTCACTTCAATTGAGGTGTATTGGTTATCATTTTGATCAGACTGAAAAAAGGTATCTCCACTTGTTTGAGTTAAGAGTTGGAATGGTTATTGTTTCCTTGGAATTAAGTTCTGCGATGAAATACCTTTCACTGAAAATTGTTTTTTCAGACTTATTAGAGGAGACATATTTCGTAGCAATTTCTGACAAATATTATCATAGGCGCAAAGGAAAATCAACAACTTTAGTTCAAATAGAACTAAAATACAAATAAATTTTACCTGAATTTAATCGGTGACAAAATCTAAGAACATGAAGATATTACGTCGAAATTTAATTGACGATACAGCACCTAGAAATTATAGTAAGACACAAGTTAGTATTTAATCGACAACGTGAGCTTAGAAACTATAGCTAAGAAACACGTTGAAATTAAATCGACGACGCCAATTTAGAAACTAAAATGCAATAATTTTAAAAAGAAAAAACTAAAAGATAATATATTTGTTTGTTCGTGTCCCCAGGGGGAGGGTTTCTCTAAGAGTATGATGTAGTCAATCAAAGTCTACGATCAATAGTCATCAACGGAAGTTATACAACGGAAGTTATACATAGAAGTTACAAAGGGGGGTGACTTAAAAAATTAATAAGAAAAGATGGGTCCCGATGCTTTCTAATCACGTCGTTAAAGAAAGAGGCGAAGCTGAGATAACCCGTGGGCCAACAAAATAATTAGTTTGCCGTAAAGATTGGAATATGATTAGCTCGACTCGCTTTAGCGGTTTCAGTCTTATCGTTCGATGTATTCATTCGAGCGATTTCTGCTTAAGCTGAGCTAGAAGATGCAATTAAAGAAAAACAACTATCAACATTAACATTGTATAAATCATAGTTAATGTCTAACATCATAAAACCATTCAATACATGACTAGAACCATAGTTATATCGACGGTCAAATTAACTCAATTACCTTGACAGACTCCATTATGTTACTTATTCTACTATGTTGACGATTACAAAGTGAGGTTACTTATTGTTGACTCCACTTTTTGTCCATTTCTCTAAATTATTTATTCATCAAGTTTTTTTTTATAATTCTGTTCACAAATGATCATACTTCACTCTCATCGACTATAAGTCTATCACTTGTCATAATAATCAAAATTGATCATTTCTTTGTGCGAACAATTACAGAATTATATTAAATCATGAATGAAAGGGCAGTTTATTGTAGGACACACAATCGCTTTAGGAGTTACTAAAATCATGGAAATAGAGAAAATCATGAAAATGTGGAGCAGCTAGAGAGAGGAATCACACATGAATTCCATCCCCATCCTCGTCATTCCGTAAAAGAAATGCTGAAAAATCTAAAGAATATTTTTCTGGAAGTCATTTTTCGCGAAATGAACAGGATCAGTGTCATAGAAATTGATTTCTTTTAACACAAATTCCCTATCTCGGTTCTCTGGATTGGTTTCGCTTTTTTTTTTTCTTTTTTCTTTTTTCTTGGGGAAGATGGTTCTTGCAAGAAGCTTGCCCATTCTTCCCATCTTGAGTTAATAATATTTTATGAATTTGTTACGAGTTTTTGTTACATTCACATGGCGTGGTGATGGTGAGAACAAGTCGAAGTCACGCAATGCAATGCGACTGTCGACATAAATGACTAGTAGATGCGTTGCCGCACCGACACAGCAGATGATTTGTATATGTCTATGCAATAAATGGGAATAGTGTCATCATTCAATAATTGAGCTTTTGAAGTACTTGAGTTAAGAGCTGGAATGGTTGCAGAATCACATTAAATCATGAATGAAAGGGCAATTTATAACGGGACACATGATTACCTTGGGAGTTACTAAAATTGTGGAAATAGAGAAAATCATGGAAATATGGAGCAGCTAGAGAGGGGGATCACACATATATTCCAATATATCGAAGGAGGAGTTGCTCAAGCTATGCCAAGCTCTGCTAAATTCTTCTCCGAAGCATTTTCTACGTTGAACCAACGTCTTTGAATTTCAGTTTTAGTTTTAAAGTGTTATTCTTCATGTGCATTGTGAATACCAGTGTATCCTTCGTTTAACGTTTCCAATTAAGCATTCAATGTGTCTTTAACTTCGAGAATATTTCAATTCCAGTGAAATTTCTTAGTGATTTATTTTCCTATCCTTGCACTTCAATTTTAATTTCAGTAGTCTCCCTTTGATTTTCCTTTGATTTCCTTTGATTCTGATTCCAACACTTTCCTTCCGATTTCCTTCAACTTCAATCTTCGCACTTTACTTGTCAAGCATTTTAGTTTTACTTGTCATTTACCTTGAAGTAACATTTTCTATGTCATAATTTGTTCTCAAAAGCTGGCATGCGTTTTAAACAAACATTCACCCTCAATCCATCTTGAAAAAAAAAATTGTGGAAGTTTGATCACCTTGTGATCTAAATACAAGTTTTAGTTTGTTTCCCAATCGCCAGTTTGTTAGATGTGATTTAGATTGATTTAAATTCAACTGCGTCAAATTAGGCTTATACTGACATTTGGAATACTATAAATTCGCATGTGGTTGATAAAAAACGTCACTTAGTTAATTTTCGCCATCCATCAAATAATTAAATAGTCAAGTAAATAACTTTTAACCAGCCGGTGGCATATCAATGACTTATCAACTTAAGTTAATTAAAATATGGAAATGTTTCCTGTAGAATATCCGGACAAAAACAAAGAAGGAGACTTCTGTTTTTCCTTGTCTTTTATATTTCGAAATGAAATCTCTTTATGCACATATAATAGGAAATTAGACATTTTATAGGTATTGAAAAAAATTCAAAATTACTACTGATTTGTGGAACATTCCTATTGCAAACATTTACCTTCCATTCAGAATGGATCAGGACATTTGGCTTTTCCGAATAAATTTTCAGCCAATTGTAACTAGCTAAACAGACAAAAAACCAAACCAAAAGCCCAGGCTCTGTTTGATAGCGATTTTTCTTTATCTAATTAGAAGTAGATGCTACCCTTATGACTACGAAAAAGCAGTTATATCTGCCCATTTCGCAATACTTTCCTCGAACGGTTTACCTATTGATGCATATTAGTAAGAATCCTTTGAAAAAAATTTGGTTGCACTCAGTATATGTGAGTGCAATTTGAATGAATAATCAAATAAAATGTACATCAAGACTCGCATGATTTGACGATGAATTTGAGAGCAGCCAAGAATTGCTCCTCTATGTGTTCATTTTTTTTTTTTTTTTGACGAGACTCTATGTGTTCATTTGCTTTAAAAATAAAGTGCCCAAAGTGCTTTTCAGAAAAAGTGCAGACATGATGAAACTTGTCGTCATTCAAGCAACTTCTTAATTTCTGGGAAACGCATGCACACACAACTGTTCTCATCCCTCTCTCTTCCTCGGAAGAGCTCCATCTCTATCCATGGCGATAGTGTATTCCAAGCCCTAAATCTCCCAACATAAATGGATCCAAACCCACCTGCCGATCAAAATCCCTTAACCCTAACACAGACCACTAAACCCTACGACTCCATCTCTACAATGTAATCTCTCCTCTAGTAGCAACGGTCCTACCATCATTCTTCTACCACCCAATACATACAGCTTCTTGCGAGAATGGATGGACTGCGGTTCTTCTTGGGCATCGGAATGTTCGTGAAATAGAGACGGCATCGGTTGTAGAGCTCCCTTCATCCACGCTTCTTTAGTTCCACCACTCGGTATTAGTGGGTTTTGAATTTGATTCCTTTCCTGGGTATGTCTTGGAGGATGTCCTGAATCTGCACCTGTAAGAAAGAGTTAGCAATGGAGAATGAATCAGTTAAAGAGCGTAGGTTGACTGCATTATGTAGAAGAATGGGGCAAATGTGGTCAGAGGATTTCGTAGCCAACGTGTTTGAAGAAATTCCAGAGGATAAATGGAAAGCATGTAATCTCATACTGCTAGGGAAACTCTTTTCCAGGCCAAACGTTAACTTTCAGGCCTTTTTATCCACAATGAAGAAGGCTTGGAAGACTGAAAACGTAGTGTGTGAGGTAGTGCAGTCGGGTCTATTCTCGTCCACTTTCAGAGAGGAAGCTGACTTGAAAAGAGTCTTGGAAGCTAGCCCTTGGTGTTTCTCGGGGAACCTGCTCATTCTACAGAAACTACAACCAAAGGTACCTATCCACCGGCATGTCTTTACTCATTGTGCATTCTGGGTGCAAGTGCTGGGAATTCCGATAATTCGAATCACTGAAAAGACGATGCTGGAGGTGGTCGGGAAGATAGGAAAGGTGGTGGAACTGAAAATAGACGGCAAAGATGGCAGCCCATGTAAGGTGGGAAGAGCGCGGGTGATGCTAGACTTATCACGCCCCTTTGGCCGGAACCGGTGAATTTTGATGATGATCAAATATGGGTGGATTTTAAGTATGAGAGGCTTCCTTACTATTGCTATTCATGTGGCCGGATTGGCCATTATACCACAAGTTGTGAGGAAATCCCTTACGAGGAACCAAGGCCGGGGGAGGAGGTAGCTAGAAACTTTGGATCTTGGCTGAAAGCGGAAGCTAAGGAAAATAGTCCTTTCGGAAAATGTATTATGGGGAAGAGATACCGGTGAGGAACAAGAAACAGCTTGCGAAAACTCCACCGGCTGGTACCACGGAGGTCCCGACCAATAATGAGAACTATGAGATGCAATCGGGGTATCCTATGGAAGCTCAACCCTCAGAATTACTTAAGTTAAAAGGGAAAGGTATAGCCAGCGAGTCCACGGTAGTGAAAGGCAAAAGAGACACAGGTTCTCTACTTCTTCTCTCGGATTCATCATGGGCAGAAACAGTGCTTGACAGCACAGCTATAGCACACAAAAAGAGTAAGAAGGGCCATATTCCCCCGGCGAGCAAGAAAATGAAGAGGGCCAAGAGTTACAATTTACAAGGGATGGATGCAAACACGATTGATGAGACTCTACTTCTCGAAACACCTATCCAAGTGGATGAGGGAGCGCATGAATGGGCTTTGGTGGCTAGCCCTAATAAGCCACCGGGGGATAAATGAAAATTTTGAGCTGGAACTGTCAGGGATTGGGGTCTGCCCTGACGTTCCAGCATCTTAGAGCCCTTGAGGCTCTTGATAGACCCGACTTGGTGTTCCTTATGGAGACGAAGAATAGGAAAACAGTGGTGGACAGAGTTAGACAGCAACTTAAGTTCAAGGAGTCATTTATCATCGATCCAATTGGCACGGCAGGGGGACTAATAGCAATGTGGAAAGAGGAAGTAAAGGTGGAGGTACAAGAGCACTCAGAGGAGCTGATTGATATTACTTGTAGGGATCCTACTTATGGTACCCTGATGAGAGTATCCTTTCTACATGCATCTACTGATTTCCAAAAGAGGACCTGTTTATGGCAGAAACTTCGAGCAATCCACCATATAAACTCCCTACCATGGATTTGTATGGGGGATTTCAACGAGATTCTTAATTTCTGGGAAAAGGATGGAAGACGAGGGATGGATCATTATCGGATGGTGGCTTTTCGGGAAATGCTGAATGACTGTGCATTAATGGATCTTGAAAGCAAGGGTTGTGCCTATACATGGTCAAACAATAGAGTTGGGGAAAATCTGGTAAGAGAACGGCTAGATAGGGTGTTATGCAACGTCGAATGGAGAGTGGAGTTTCCAAATGCGAGGCTGTTGCTTTGCCAAAGCATTAGGCTCGATCATAGTCCTCTTATCCTCACTCTATATCCGAATATCTTAAGAAGGAAAAAAGAGTTTCGATTTGAAGCATATTGGTTAGAAGAACCAGAATGCAGGGATATTGTTAAAGGAGCATGGAATGATCACCACAACACTTTGGGAGATGTAGTACAAAAATCACAAAAGGTGGCTGGTGCATTGGGAACATGGAGCAAAACAAAATTCTCGAACGCACATAAGCAAATTGAGCTTTTAAAGAGAAGACTAACTGTGTTGACTAATAGCCCAGAAGGAGCTAAGTACAGGGAGGAAACCCAACAAATTAAAGAGCGGATTGAACAGTTATGGAGGCAAGAAGAAATGTACTGGAGTATGAGATCCCGCATAAATTGGCTAAGGTGGGGGGATAGAAATTCCAAATATTTTCACGCTACTACGGTCCAGCGGAGGGTACGAAATAGAATCACAATGCTGAAAATGGATGATGATCATTGGTGTCGGGAACCTGAAGCACTAAAGCGACACATTGGCCAATTTTACCAATCCCTCTACACTACCGGAGGTCCTAGAAACTTTCAACCAGTCCTTGATCAATGCCCACAACTTGTCAATGCGGAAATGAACAAATCCTTGATGAGGAGGGTAACAATGGATGAAGTAAAAGAGGCGGTTTTTCAAATAGGAGCCACTAAGGCACCGGACCGGATGGGCTTTGTGGGCAATTTTATCATCATTACTTTGGACCGACATTCAGCAAGATGTATTCCAGATGGTTGATAGCTTCCTCACTACGGGTACTTTCGATCCTAAACTAAATATGACACATATTGTTCTCATACCAAAAGTAGCAAATCCAGAAAATATCACTCAATATAGGCCCATCAGCTTATGTAATTTCAGTTATAAGGTTATTTCTAAAGTAATGGCTAACCGTCTTAAGCCATGGCTTCCGGAAATCATTGCAATAGAACAGAGTGCTTTTGTGAGTGGAAGACAAATACAAGACAATATCTTGATAGTTCAGGAGATGCTACATCAACTACGCATTCGAAAGAGGAAAAAGAAAGTTCAAAGGCGGTTCTTAAATTAGACATGCGAAAGGCCTACGATCGAGTTGAATGGGATTTCTTATGTGAGTGCATGAAGAAAATGGGATTCTGCAAGGAATGGGTTCAATGTGTGAAACAAAGTGCATTTCCACGGTATCCTTCGGTGTGAAAATTAATGGGGAGTCGATGCGGCGGTTCCATCCATCCCGAGGCATAAGGCGGGGAGACCCACTTTCGCCTTACTTATTTATTATCATGGCAAATGTGCTATCCATACTAATGAGCGGGGCAATATCGATGGAAGCTTGAGGGGAATCAAACTAAATAGATGGTGTCCAACTATTTCTCATCTATTATTTGCCGATGACGCCATATTCTTCTTAGATGGAACGGTTATGGAATGTCAAAACTCCGGCGAATATCATAAACCAAAGTATTGCTATGCATCGGGGCGTGCCATCAACTTAAACAAGTCGGTATTTTCTTCAGCCAAAATTGTCCACAAACTTTAAAGAGGAACTTGGCAAATCAATTACGAGTCCCTATTATAGACAAGACAGGCAAATATTTGGGAATTCCGTCTGACTGGGGGCAATCAAAAAAGCATATGTTTGCATGGATCCTAGCAAGGGTTAACTCGAAGCTCGAGGGTTGGAAGGAGAAATTGTTGACTAAAGCGGGGAAAGAGGTACTTATTAAAACAAGTTGTACAAGCTCTACCACGGTATGCAATGTCTATTTTTAAGATACCGATATCTATTTGCAAAGCAATAGAAAAAAGAATTGCATGCTTTTGGTGGAAACAAACAGTTGATCGAAAAGGAATTCATTGGAAGAACTGGGAATCTTTGAGAACAAGGAAGGATACAGGAGGTTTGGGGTTCAGAGACTTAGTTGCTTTCAATAAGGCCATGCTTGGGAGACAAGCATGGCGACTTGTTCAGGCTCCAAATTCCCTATGGACAAAAATTGTTAAAGGTATTTATTACCCACAAGGAGAGTTTTGGCATGCTGGTAAGGGTACTCGCCCCTCATGGGGGTGGCAAAGTTTGCTGACAGGAAGGGAGGCAATTGAATCGGAGATGAGATGGCTGGTGGGAGATGGTAAGCAAATCAGAATCAGGGAAGATGTTTGGCTACCCAGAGGCCGTATTGGAGGAGCTGCGACTCTAAATGAGCCAAAGATTGTCGAGGAATTGATTGTACCCGAAGAAAAAGAATGGAATGTAGTGAAGCTTAAGGAAATGTTCGACGAGCATGTTATCCACGAGATCCTTTCAATACCGCTCAGCTCAAACCCTTCAATGGACAGACTAGTGTGGACGGGCAATAATACGGGCTCCTATTCGGTCAAAAGTGGCTACAACAAAATATGCTCCCAGAAAAAACAGCTCAAAGCGAACCAAGCATCATCGTCATATCAGCCACCCCGAGTTCTATGGACCACAATCTGGCAAACCCAACACTACCCAAAGGTGCAGTTTTTCCTATGGAGTGTATGCAATAATGCGCTACCGACAAGAGAAAATCTCTACAGGAGAAAAATGATACCTGATCCACTCTGTCCAATTTGCCACGATGCCCCAGAAACTCTCGAGCATCTCCTCCTCTTATGTTCCTGGACAAAAAGGATATGGTTAGATCCCCGCATTAAATTGAACACAGCCGTCGAGAAAGTTACAAGGATGGATAAATGGATTTCGGAGAACTTGCTCCACCGAATGAGCGGAAATCAAACGCACTCCTTGCGGGTATTTTATGGTTAATATGGAAAGCAAGAAACGCATGGGTTTTCGAGATCCAAAGGACTAAAACCACAAAAAATTGTGGAGGAAGCCAATTATGATCTTGAACTCTACGAAAAATGGACCTCCCGAACTACAACGCAGAACATAAAGGAAAAGGAAGGTTGGCTAGAGGAGGAGTGGACACCACCGACAACAAAGCGAGCTGAAATTGAACGTGGATGGGTCTTGGTGTAGCGCTTCAAAACGGGGAGCGGTTGCTTTGGGATTTGCGTGAGACCATCGCGGGCGTCTGGTGGGTGGATTCGCCAAGAAAGTCCTCGCTCCGTCTGCCCTTGTCGTAGAAACCCTAGCTCTAAAGGAAGGGCTGCACTTCGTGGAGAAGACACGCACGGATGGTCTTCAGTTCAACGAACAGGGGCAAACAAGTACAGCAGTTCCTGTTCAGATCGTGACCGACAATTCAACAGCAGCAAATGCCATCCTGGGCCGGGCTGAAGTTCCTTGGGCTGTTCAGTCGGTGGTGGCAGATTGTCAACAGCAGCTGGGCTCTTTACCTGGAGTGTCCGTTGGCTTCAGTCCGAGAGAAACGAATCGGGCCGCGGACTGGATCGCGAAGGCTTGCCACGACGATTCCCTTGCGACGAACTGGCTGTCTCATCCCTCTCACTGTCTTACGTCTCTTTTATGTTTGGACTTGGGTAAATGTCCTCGTTTTGTTCCTACGAAGTAATGAAAGAAATCTCTTTCGACCACAAAAAAAAAAAAAAAAAAAAAAAAAAAAAAAAAAAAAAACTTCTTGCATTTTACTCGAGAGGTTCATTATTTTTCCCTCCATCACCCTCAATTTCTTCTAGGTTGATCAGTCCAAAACATGCATGTAAATCCGAAAGAGAAAAAAAGATTGTTGTGGCGTGGCCTGAACTAGGCAGGTGAGTTCCAATACCTAAAAAACTTGGCATTCTCACCTTAAAGTCAAATTTAATTGTCTATTTCCCACCTAACATTCTGCATGAGCAAGTAGACACCAGGGAAGGTGTCCAAAACCTTTTAACAAGTTTGGAAATTTTTTTAAGACTCTATGGGAGATCATAAAGGGGAAAGGGCACAATTCGTCCATGCACTTTAGTTCAATATACAATGTAATTCTTGAACTTTTAATTTACTTAATGTAAACCCTAAATTACTCGTAAACATTAGATGTAATTCCTAGACTATATAAAAATGTTCCATATCATCATTCCATTAATTTAAGTTAATGGAATTTATTGATACGACTTTCAATCCATTAAGTTTGAACGGAAAATAGCAACAAAGAAAACCTTACAAGAGGATTATCTAAATAAGATATTCATTTCAAATCATAATATAATAATCATGTCATCAAATAACAATGGACATGTTAATATTTTATTTTTATTTTTCATTTTCTAAAGTTAATGGATAAAAAAATAAACATGTTGACTTATCATTTTTTAAAACTCCAAGTCAGCATAAGTCCACATCATCAAAAAAATTTTCATTTATCGTTTGAGAAAATAGAAGAACTACACTGAATTTTTATCAATAATTTATGAACCACATTGAATATATCAAAATTTCACGGTCAATGTTGTATATTGAACCAAAATTCATAAATTATTTATATCATTTTTCCAATCATAAAAGCCAATGAGGAGTTGGGAATATATATTCAAAAGCCAAACAGATTTTTATTACATAGGAATGAAATGTCAACAATTAATTTAAAAGCCAAAGACGAGCCAGCAAAAAAACAGGTTTCAAGATGACAACCTTCGAGTGGGACATGTGGTCAAAGGGGGAGACCAGGCTTATCCTCTTCTCCATCCTTATAAATTGACCCAAGTAGGAGCACTCCCACCACCCCCTCCCACCACCCCCTGGAATCATCTGATTGATCCCTTTCAACAATTTTTTTTTAATCATATCCCATTTGTTCCAATTAATTCCCTTTAGTTTCCTTTCGGGAAATACTCTTTTTTTTTTTTAAAGTCATAATAATGTCTGCCAGCGTGATCAACCGTGATCAAAGTTATCGTTTTTGTCACGAACAGTTTCAGATCTTAATAGTATTATTCTTTACTAAGCCGTGCTCAATTTTTTATTCACCAAAACTACACTCCCGTGATACAGATGACTTGCCTTGATTTGTTTTGGCAATTGCATCTATTCAGTGGTCATTGCTAGGTCCTACTCATTTCTATCACTTTCTAATTATTAAGGTCTCTTAATTTTATCATAAAATGATGTCGGAATATATAGACGAAGGGCACCGATTTGAGTAGATCGAATAGAGAAGACAATAGCGCCGGCATGATGGGTTCACAGTCCCGCCCCTGCACCCGCAGTCGGAAAATTTTCCATCCCCACCCTTGTCTCACGTAACTATGCAGGCATCCCCACCCCCCACAAAATTCTCTGATAGATTAAACAAAAAAAATTATGCAATCGAGAGTATTTTTGATAAAACATGAGACTTTAGATTAACGGGTGATCTTGAAATGAATCATTTAGTAGTATCAATACAAATGCAAAATAAAATCTAAGAAAGTTAACTATTTTGACAAGCAATTCTTTAAATAATTGAGAATGGGCCACGTACATAGATGTCAGAGTCAATCCTTGATGGTATGACAATGAGATGTCTTCATTCAATAATTGAGGTTTTAAAAGTATCCATTAGACAATCCTTGATGGTATGACATCTCTCATTCAATAATTGAGGTTTTAAAAGTATCAATTAGTCAATCCTTGATGGTATGACAATGAGATGTCCTCATTCAATAATTGAGGTTTTAAAAGTATCAATTAGTCAATCCTTGATGGTATGATAATGAGATGTCATTCAATAATTGAGGTTTTAAAAGTATCCATTAAATGGATCAAATCTGTTCCACCATATGGACGAACCCATATAAAAGTGGAGGAGGTACGCAAATAATGGAGGAATGGGCCACGTACATAGATGTCAGAGTCAATCCTTGATGGTATGACAATGAGATGTCCTCATTCAATAATTGAGATTTTAAAAGTATCCATTAAATGAATCAAATCTGTTCTACCATTATCGATGACCCCACATAAAACTGGATGAGGTACCCAAATAATGGAGGAATGGGCCGTATATTTATTTGGAGAAATTGGATGAATCCTGTGTACGAAATGATAAAGATGAACCACAAATTCCACGAACAACTTCACATGATGAATGACCAGTTACAAGGACGATAAATGAAAGCAGACCAGCAAGGAGCAAGTATTTACCGTACCTAAAGCTCAATCGGGATCTGATGGGGAAGAGAATCCGCATGAAACTCATTATTTTCTGTGCAAAAATTCAGCTTATATCACAAAAAATCTTAAATTAATAAATATGTGATAAATTTACATAAAGTTAATTTTTTGACTGTGAAAAACTCCAAATTGATATACTTATAATAAATTTACCTCAAACTAATTTTTTTAATCATTAAAAACCTCAAATTGATATATCGATAAAATTTACATTTTATTAGTTTTCGTTAAATTTTACTATTAAATTATTAAATTATATGACGTGTAACAATTGACGGATTTTACCCACAAAAAAAAACAATTGACGGATATATCAATTCAATTTAATGGATGATATATTTCTCATAAATATATTGATTTGGGATTTTTGACTATTAAAAAGTTCATTTTGATTAAATTTATCTTATATATATAAATACAGACACACACCAGACACGCGGCCCACCCTGAAAGAAGTGGAAAAGGAACAGCTGGAGCTCACTTTGCAAAGGAGACGCACTAGTCCAAAGAACGTAGGATATGGAACTGATGGCACGAGTGCTCGAATAATTCTACTAGTTGCTCGATTAAAACTGTGTTTTTTGTTTGTGGACTTCGAGTGAAGTGCACTTGGGCCGAAGAGAAAGCCATGGCTAGATTGGGCCTGTAAATGAATAAATCTGCCTCCAAGGTGGCTAAATGCCAACGAGATTTTTTCAGAATTCCGTACTCTCGAATGGTTTGGAAATTGGTAATCTTCGTCGAGCTTTTTCGACTCATTTCGCAGGGCAAAGCAAAAGGTAAACGGGAGCTCTGTGCGGCAGAATTAAAAAAAAAAAAAAGGAAAAAAGGATTAAAGGACGTGCAAAGGAAGAATTATGGAGCAAGAAAATGTCAGAAGACGGGAGAGCAAAGAAGAGAACCTTTTATTAACTATCAAATAGAACTTTTGTTATGAAATATGAAATAGCAGTAGATGCATTCATTGCTAAATCCTTAACATATAATCTTTTTACGCCTATCATAATTCATATGAAATTCTTCTCCACTCGAAATCAAAGCCCTTGTGGTAAAAGAAGCATTGCTCTGGCTGCTGGAGGCGTCCGCACTGAAGGATGAATTGGTGGTGCGCGACTGTTCCGTCAGACAATGAATCTACTGTTAGATTCACTGCTAAAACAAGTTCGAACCCGTGGGCATTGAGATGTCTCTTTGAGGAATGCAATGCACTCCTAGCCCAATTAGTAGGCGCTCCTCTAGCTTGTTACCCATAGGAAGCTAACCAAGTCGAAAGCCAAATTGCCAAAAACCACCGAAAAGAGACCCTCCCCTTCAATTAATTGTCTAGGCAACCCTTACCTCTTCGGGATCTATTAGGTATTGATTCTTATCAACTTCTCTCGAGTAGTATTGCTTTTGAATGAATGAAATGGTATTTATAGACCAAATGAATGAAATGGTATTTATAGATTAAATTGAATTTGTGTTTGACTAAATGAGCATTACTAGGTTGACTGAATTCACATAATTACAAAAGTTTTAAGATTCAATTGATTAAAAAAATAATGTTAGGATTGAATCGGCATATTTGTAATAGATAGGTGACTTTTTTTGATAATTTTTCTTATTAAAAATATTGGACTCTACTTCATGGATAGAATATAAATTTGTTAACATTGTCTTTTTATATATTTGAATCCTACTATTCTCAATGAATAACCAACAAACTACCTCAAATGTATTGTTCTACTAATCATCCAACCCTTAATTGATTAGTCATTTATGAAGATTTTTTGTGCTTATCTCTTTGTTTCGTTCAATTGATATTCTCTTTTAAGTCATTTGTTATTATTATCACTCTCTAATGAGTGTTTCTCTTTTTAGGTTGAGAAAAGCCAATGATTTGACGAAGAACTTCGGTCCTTCATCAAAGGTCATTTAGGTTCCATCTCTTAACTGCATCTACGTGGGCAAGACCAACACTTCTTGACTTCGTGGGGAAATTGTAGGGGTGATCGGTACCCGGTTCGGTCCGGTTCCACCTTAGAACCAAGAACCGGATAAGGAGAATCGATTCATAAAATTGGGAATTGTGGATCGGATCATTTGGTCCTAGGACCAGGAACCGGACCATCGGTTTCAATTCGGTCCAGTCCAACAAAATTTGCACTTTTTTTTTTTCACTAAAGAGTGACTGAGCTCCGAACCAATCAATCCAATTCGGTTCTCAGGTGATCTAATAAAACTAATCACACATGTTTCCGCATGCAAAAATTTCAAACTACACTTGCATGAATATTAATCACATTTCATGTGTTTCACGCTTAATCTTAACCATAAAGGCTATAAACAATCTGGCTAGAGGTTGTGCTTGGCTTAGATTTTATAGACAATCTATCTTCTGCTCTTTGAATGTTTAGTCGATGTGAGAATCTTAGAGGCTTGAAGTGCCATGTGAGTCTCTTGAAGTCTTAGTCCCAAATCGAGTAGAAGATGAAATTAACAAGTAGATTTTCTCTATAAATAAAGAGTAACAAGAAGAGTTTTGATGGTTTTTTGGCCACATAAGAGCAATTGCAATTTCAGTTGCAATAAGTTCTATATATAATATGCATATTAAATATTATATGTATATAAATTATATATAAAAAATTGGTCCGGTCCGGTTGGTCCGGTTCCCATTCCAAGATTAGGAATCAGGAATCGAACCACCGACCGTGGGAACTACCCAAAACCAGCAAGTCCAGTCTACTCCAAGCAGTTTCCGATTCGGGCGGTTCCTGTTGCACACCCCTAGGAAATCGTGTATTGTGCTTCAAGAATCACATTAAATAAATTTAAAATTCAGAAATCATATTGCATATGAAGGTTAAGTTTATGGATCATTTATGTAATTATTCCTAATTTTTATAATATGATAGCATTTGGGATTTTTTTAATAGAATTAATATAAAATGTTGATGCACCTACTTCGCACTAAACAAGCTGAAAATCCCCGCAAAGCACCTGGCCGTGGCCACGTTAGTGCAAGAATCTTTCTAGAAAGAACAAGATTTTGAATCTGGTTTCATGGAAGAAACACAGCTCCAAAGCCTCATTGAACTTTGAGAATAAGATTGGCGTTTATCGCCATGCGCTTTGAGCATGTTGTACTTTCGTGCATGTTTCTAAGTTTTACTCGTATTGTGAATTGCTATTCACGTTATACTCATTTTTCTACCGTGCCACTGATCTGACCACTTCTATTACTGTTCCTTGTTAAAATAGGGTACTATGTCTTGACTGAGTTATTACCGCTCCTCATATTCGTGAACGCCTGTTCTTAGGCCACACTTTATGTTGTCCAGCGTCTCGTTTCACTATGGGTCCTATGTACTGGGAACACCTAAATCGCAATTACTGGTATGTGTACAAAGAATTAGGTCATGGTTTGATACGTGTCACTTCCATTAGAATACATTCTACCTATTCTTAAAATGTTTTTGGCATTGGACTGGATGCTATCCTTGTAACAGACGCAGCACCCTGCATGAGTGCATACAAAAAGGTTATTGTAGCCATCAACCTCAAAGGAACAACAAATTCACGAGGTGCGAGGGCGAAAATATACCACTACTTGGAGGACCTGAAGTAAGTGCCATGATAAAAGCATCAAGGCACCTAATTAAATATGGCACAAAATGGAAAAACTTGAATGGTAAGAGCCTCTGCTCAGACCAATAATCGTCGCGCGAAGTGACCCCGAGGTAGTGAGCGAGAACACAGAGGTTTCTGAAATGAAAAATCTTCAAGTTTCAACTTTCATGGCCTGATAAACCAAGAATTTTCCATAAAATGACACTCTTCCCATCTGTGAGCAGTCGGAATGGATTCGTGGCCTGATATTTCGTCTTGAATAACATGGCTCTTCTGAAGTACTACCGTCTGCCAAGCAAAAGTAATTTTCAAACCAAACATCGGAGCTCAGAGTACTTTGGTTGATAACCACATCTTCACGGTGATTACTTTCAGTCTGATGCTCTTTTTCTGATGCGATTGAATTGAAAGGATCCATGAAGTGCTACCCTAGTTCAAGTCTGCAAGCTGAAGAACTAAGCCAGATCGACTTTCCTCCCAGATAATTGCAACTCTGAGCCATTCGAATGGTCGAGCTCAAGCTCAGAGTTCACCCTGAGGTGTATTAATTTCTACATCCACCTCGTCTTCCATGACCTGTCCAAAGATCCTAAAGTATTTGCACAAACAAGTGGATGACTTGCCCTGCGGTCGTACTCCATGACCTGTTGGTTTTCTATAGCATTTGCGACTCTTATGGCTTCAGGCCACCAAGCATCCATAGGGGAGCAATTTGTCGTGGTTTAATCAATGTCAACTATGTCATTAGTTATATCAGGAGGATTTGCCAGAATCAAAGAACGCTGATAAATCAGACACAATATCCTCCAGGATAAGACGCAGCGGAGAGGAGTAACCTGGGCTATTATTAAGCTCACTTTACCTTCAATTTCACACATAAAAGAAAGAAGGTTTCAAATGGATAAATGTTGGGCAGAAATTTTCTGTACCTTTGCAATCAAGATCGTGACATTTTCGGTAATATACAGCCCGAATCAGGTCAGCAACATAGATAAGTAGGCCAGTCAAAATGGGGAAGAAAATAAACTGGTGTCTCTACTAAAGGTAGACTCAGAGAAAAATTCAACACAAGAAATTTCCCATTGCAAAGACATGGCATAATCTGTGAATGCTCTATGCTCTCTGCCTATCTGCTCACAGAACTTGTTCCTTGATATGCTAGAAACCATGAGTTCATGCTCTGAGAACCAGTACCAGCTTCGAATTTTACCTATACCGTAATAGATTCATCAGCATTACAGGGGAAAGGGAGAAGAAATGATAGGCCTTTGAAACCAGATCATTTTCTTGACGCTACTCCACATGAAAGGGGAAAGTGCCAATCAATAGCTTCTTTTCAAATAGTACAAATCAGTCCCATTAAAATTCTTTCAGGTTGCTAACTTTAATATCCTACACAGTCTCAGGTAGAATTCTATGAACTATGAAGCAATTTAAATGATTCATCACTCTGTTTATCTGAAAATAAAACTACAGCAATCACCTGATACAGTTCCAATTGAGGCTACAGATTTATCCAACATTGGAAAAGGTGACTTTCCAGTGAAGTAATTCACCGAACTATCACTAATGAAAGAATTGAAATTAAGTTCTTGTGAAGCAAGA
The DNA here is from genome assembly GCA_016097605.1 of Eucalyptus guilfoylei. Classification (NCBI taxonomy): domain Eukaryota; kingdom Viridiplantae; phylum Streptophyta; class Magnoliopsida; order Myrtales; family Myrtaceae; genus Eucalyptus; species Eucalyptus guilfoylei. The sequence goes on along the minus strand of CM027862.1, from coordinate 33,831,505 downwards.
CGGTACCTTCCCAAATCAATATTAACCTGCATAGGGGAGAAAAAGTCCATCACATGAGAGACCACACAGAGTTCTAGCACACTAGTCCCCTATGCAAAGATGTTTCCTGAAATTAGCTCCACCAATTCAAGATGATTAATACTTTTGCTGATAATAAAATGTACAGAAAATCATATGAATATAGTTCGTGAAGGGACCTGAATACAGGAACTGATTCAAATTTGTAACTACCTCTGTATCGAACTGAAGTTTCTTTCCACAATCTAACTCCATTTGCAGGCTAGGAGCTTCTGACAATCAAAATCCACAATGCAGAGTAAAGAAGCCATGATCATGTCTTCCTCACCCTGTCAGGAGAAAGCGCATTTTGAGTGTCAAAGAGCACATGAACCTTTAAAGAGCAACTGGGATAGAGAGTCACCACTGCTTTAAGCACTATCACAGTAAATTCTCTTCTCAGTGTGCATATGCACATTTTGTCATGTGTTAATCTAACCTTCTCAAATGATACAAAGGCATAAAAGAACCCTTTGCTAGTAGTTTTGAGGAACATTTTGCGTGAACTAGGAACAGTTCATCACACCCGTGTTCCAAAGATGCCTCATGAGTCTCTAGACCTCAATTACAAGGAGTAACATACCATGTCCTGGCATTTGAAACGCCCAATCGACAGAAGGTCAGAACTCTTGCCTGCCTCGGATGATAGAGCCAAAGAAAAGCATCGATTACTTGAATAGACAGCAGTGTCCACAAATATCTGACCTGTCAATGGGCTGGAATCTTTCTCGACAAACGACTTTTCATATCTCCTCTCTGTCTCCCTTGCACTAGAAATCCGCGAACATACCTGTTGATTCATCATAAGAACATCATGGTCACATGCAATGTTATATTTCTCCAAAAAGGTGTGCATGCATGAACATATCAACCAGAACCCCACCCCCAGCCCACCAAAAAAAAAAATAATAATAATAATAAATAAAACAAAAGAAAACAAAAGAAAACGCCCACACACACACAGAGAGTTCCAATAGTTCAGTAAAGTTGTGAGAATGGCTGTAAAGTGAAGTATGCAGGAGTCAAAGATATATGTTAATCTTGAGAGATGGATAAACTATCTCAAACAGGTGGCTAACTTGGAAGGCACAATAACAATATTTACACAGAATAATTGAATTTGCAATTATCTCTACCAAACAATAACTAGAGCTTCTCGTCAGAGCATACCTCCAAAATTAATGCACCCACATGGGAGTTGTCCTTAAAAGCAGTCTTTGGTATCAAATGACGAGAAAAATTTTCTGCATACAAGCAGTGCTGTTATTGACATCACAGTAAACTTGTCATATTCCATGGAAAGATTTAACATATACAAGGGAAAGAAAAGGTATAACACAAGATATTCTTAGTGTTTTATTTATAGGCAGATGTAGTAATCATAACGCACATGCTGACTTGTCAAGTCGCAGATTCTTCCCTGCCTGAATCTCAAATTCACTTCAACTCTGACACATAGTACTAGTGTACTATGCATAGATCATCTTAGCTATGCCATTAACATCACTCACCAGTACTTTCCGGCAATCCAGCACTGTGAAATTATAACCAGTCTTCAGCCGCCCCTTCTCTCTGACATTGTGCCTGCAAATTGTGACTCGAGGTAGGATAATTGGCTTCAAATAGGAGAAAAAGAGAAAATCATCGTGGCAAGGAAAGCATCTGGGTAGTGTCCAAAGCAGCTCCAATACTTGATGCTCATTCAAAAGAAGTATCATACTGAACTCATCCCCGAAATGGAAAAGATCAACTGAATAATGTGGCCTAAATAGCTCAATCTAAGATAAGCACAGCATGCAATACGTTCCCCATCAATCCCATCTATGAAATCAAAATTGTCTCGACTTCCAAAAGAGTTACATCATTCAAAGTTATAACATGTTTTTGATTTCCATCTTCATAGCTGCTTTGAAGTGCAATATTCCTCAAAAATGAAATGTTAAGGTAAGTCACTACTCAAACAAGGATGGACCACACTAGTATCAGAGACCTCATTTAGAGCTGCTTTTCTTCAATAAACCTAACAAAGTTCTCTCGCATCAAATGTGAAAGGTCTCAAGAAGAACAATGGAAATTTGTAGCTGGAAGGCACCATGAAAAAGAACAAGATGGCCTTTCACTTGATGGGGTGTCTACACAAATTTATGTCAAGATATCCAATGGCATAAAGATGAAGCTCATAGTATGTGAGTGTGTATTGCATCGACTATCCTTGACTACTGATGCAATGATAGTTAGTAGAAGTAGCAAGATACAAAGTCAGCCTACCTTCAGTTGAAAAATCAAGCTTCACTACCCATTCTTGGTTTCCTTAGATAAAGTACCTGTCAAGCAACACCTCCAAGACAACCAATATCAGAAGATCATCCATCCCGTCTCCATTTTATCAGTATTTTCCCTTTTATGGAACTCCAAATCAAAGTATAAGTGACAAGGCAGACCATGGCAAAACATTCGTTGATGGTCGAGCCAAACTTAGATTTCAAAAACCCAAATGACAAGCAAATACTGTTACGTTAAGTGTTAGACAGAAGTTCTAAGTAATGTCACCAAATGCTTCTTTCAAGTACTAGTGCTATTATGCACTTCATGACATTACATACAACGCTCATTTTGCTACCCTGTCCTTATTACTTCCTGCTTCTGCTTATGGCTTTTGATTCAGTCTATTGCTCGACACTCATAGAAACAATCAAGAGTTAGAAGCAAAATCTGGAACTTGGAATTGGCTATAACAGATAAATAGATATCAAGAAGAAAATCATAGACCATCCCCATGACACTATTAATTGACAAATCACGTGGAGAATGCCTTCTTTCTAAAGTCCATTCTACGCTCGAAAATCAATTCATAGCATACAAAATCAACCTGTACCTCATTCAGCAATCGCAGCAAACTAGATGGTCTTTTTGGAGGCACCCAATTTGGAGACTCGTAGAACACCACCGGAGAAATATGCACCCCTCGCCATTGGCTGAACTTGCATGCTCTAATTGTTATTGAACCGAGCTGAGAAGTTACCAACGGAAACCCAATCAGCATTCGCCGGGACAAGCACTAAAAATGCAGCTTGAGTCCTATAGCAATAGAAAGCTGGTTAAAACTCGACGAGTTGTGCTTCCTCAGCATCAGCCTTAGTTTTTTTTTTTAGATGGCAATAACCCATCTCATCTACGAAGACATGGAAATAAATTTTATCTGTCGACCTGAAAAATCTAACTGGAGCGAAAAACAACAGCCAACATCGCCCATACTTTCTCGGTGCAAAGCTGAATGTCTGTTGCCTCATCACGCCTCTGTCCTGGTGATCCTGGCCTGAGAGCACTCATTGTAGAACCTCCATGTACAGAGCTTCCCTCCCGCCATTTCCTTCTAAACCCTTTCCTCTCTCTCGTGGCCGATTCTGATCAAATCGATGAACAAATGCCACGAAGAGAGCACGGAACGGGCCAAACAGAATCAACCGCAGCATATATATGCATTCCACAAGAACGTCCTTCAATCAATGGATGGCCAGCGTTCCCCATTAAAGCATGCCCCACACACCGAACGCAGTGACAGGCATTTCAGACCCAATCCACCCATGTGCAGTCAGAAAGTTTGCCCGAATCCTCCACCGGGGAACGAAATTAGGAAATCTATTCGGGAAAAGCAAGAACAGAAGAAGCAAATGCTTTGAGCATGCGAATGTGCTGGGAATGAATTCGAAAGAAGGAGAAAGCAATAGGAGGGAGATGCCGCACTTTTTATTTTTTATTTTTTGCTCAAAAAAATAAAAATCAAACCTATATCCAGATATTTTCATGAAAATTGAACTAAGCGTTAAGACTCAAAAAAAAAAAATTATAAAAAAATAAACCTGTATCCAGAAATTTTCATCAAAGTCAAACTGAGCGTTGAGAGTTCATATTCCTAGATAATAATAAATGGCAATACTTTCTGTTTCATCGAAAAATGGGAATTTACTCGAGAAATAAAATATCTTTCATAGAAAGATTGATCTTGGTTTTTCATGAAATGGGTTTCGTGTGGATCTTTGACGAGAAGTTACTGGGCATGAAAATTTAAAGTAAATGAAGGATGAGTGAACTGAATTGCCAGATGAGATGAACTTCACATTAGACCCGCTTGATCAAACAGTGCTCACATGCACCAACACAGCCGAGATTTGCTCCTGTATCTGTACATTTGCATTAAATAAAGAGCCCGGAAGTGGTTATTTTTTTTTGTCATGCCCGAGAGTGCTTTTCAAAAATGGAAATTATACGTTACTTTAGTGCCCAAGGCACAGTTTTCACTTTCAAGATTCCTATGCAGAGATGGTGAGACGTGTTGTTTACACGATACATTCATTTTTTCCCCTCCATTAGCCTCAATTTCTTCTGAGTTCATCATTCCAAAACATGCAAATGAGTCCCAGTACTGTAATTAAGGGAGTTCATCACTAACAGCAGGAATTCTTAAAATAAACAAAACAGTATTCATTTCATGGAAAATCTTTGATTTGAAAAATAGTCAGCTAAAATTTATTATATGAATCACTGAGAAAGAAAAATGTTTTCATTATCATCCACATTTTATGCTTAAATATGCTCATTGATGATAAAAATATATATTTATTAATATAGTTATTGTTGGGCAAAAGAATACCTTAAGTGCCAATCTAGCACGAGATGACCGTTATATGTCAAAAGTTAGGAAAATGACACTTAAATACTACTTTTTTTGTAAAATGGGACACTTGAATGCCACCTCCGGCAAATCCTGTGGGAAATTCTACGTGGCAATTTTTGATTAATTTTGCTCGCTTACGTGGCTCGTCGGAGAGCTGACTTAGCAAAGAAACGCAATGAAAAAACAACGTCGTTTTGCCACAAAATTGAATTTCAATATAAAAATTAATTAAACTAAATTTGATTTTTTTTAAAAAATGAATAGTTGGAGGCAACGAGGACTTAGCCCTCACCGTCGCCGCCTCCCCCTTGTCATTAGGAAGGGCCGGCGACAGTGGGAGCTAGGGCTCAGCGACCTTGGCCGATCGATGGCAAGAGCCTGCGAGCCCTCGCCCAGATTTGGGGGGAGGATCGCAGCCCTCCCCCAAATCCGGCGAGGGTCACCGGCCCTTGCTTGACCAAGCCAAGGGCTGCTACTAGCTAGGGGGTCGCCCCAATAGGTGGTGGCCCTTGGCCTTGCCGAGCGAGGGCCGACAACCCTTGCTGGATCAGGGGGAGGGTTGCGACCCTCCCCCCAAATCTAGGTAAGGGCTAGCAGGCCCTCGCTGCTACTTGGCCAAGGTCATCAACCCTTGGCTAGGGGTTGGCGACCCCGGCCAACCTTGCCCCTATCGTCGCTAGCCCTTCCCAGCTACAATGGGGAGGCGTGGCGATGAGTTGAGCCCTCGGCCGCCTCCAATTGTTTATCTTCTTCCTCCCTTCCTTTTTTTTTTTAAAAAAAAAATTTTTTAAATTAAATTTAATTAATTTTTATATTAATTATTTATTTACGTCAGTAGCAATACGACATCATTTTGTACTTGCCTTGTTAGAAAATCACTACGTCAGTATTTTGGTCAATTTTTTTGACATTGACACTTAACCAATCTATTTTATTACGATTTTGGCACTTAAGTGTTATTTTCCTAACTTTTGGCATTTAAGTATCCCCATGTGCCAAGTTTTGGTACTTTAGATATCTGGCACTCCTTATTGTTGTAAGGAGTACCAACGATCAATTTAAAAATTTAAATCTTTTAAATCAATAATTTGATGAGTGTAAATGCACCCTAGATAAGAAAATTTGATAGCCTGCAACTTTAATCTTTGCTGTTCATATAATGCTAATTATCAAATCAATTACGTTTCTTCTTGCTTGACAATGTCTGACCAATCCCACATATTCAATGTAATACAGTATATGGGGAACAAAAGCAATGTCAAGAACATTGAGGGATCGCATGATTGGAGAATTAGAGTAAAAGGGGGCGATCGCTAAAAAATTGAGTTTACTCATAATAATTCTAATTTCGGCGTAATAGTGTGTGCGCGTGAGAGAGAGTCTCGGTCGACAATGGGAAACGCCTCTCTTTCGTAAGATTCTTTGGAGCAGAGCAACTTTATATTTGATTGTCCATCCGTACAATAGCTCATTGTCATAAATATTAACCAATCGCCGAGTCCACGCCGGTCATCGAGGATTCTCAAGTGAGAAATTCCGGCAAATTGTCACTACCAACACGACATGGAGACGTGTCAAGTACCTTTTCGGATGAGCGGTGACATTCCCTTTCATCAGCGTCTTTGGCATGCAAAGCTGTCAAATGCCCCACGAAAGTGGCTTGAAGAAATTCACCAGTGTTGTTCTCCGAATGAATCGCAAGTTCCTATTTTTGGACCCCATACCTTTACCATACCAATTCAAATCATTTCCCAGCGAACGTTTTAGTGTAAGATGCTTATCTATAATTCCATTTCATGGATTGAAAATTATATATGTATGATAAACACAGTAGGGACATTATTATCATATGACTGAAAGCGAATACTTACTTTACGAGAGCGTTTAGTTATACCAATATACTAAAACATACTTTATCACCCAAAAGTGAAGCAACCACCCGAAATCACTTAATTCCTGCACAAATCTTGTCTTCCTCGCATTTTTTAAACTGAAAAATGATGAAAAGGGGTAAGTTCAATTCTATCTCGTCCCACGTCCAAAAAGTCCCCAAAAAACCATCGCACAGACAAAATCAGCACTCAAACATTTCTGAAGAAGCCATAACAGCTTGATTGCTGAAGCCAAGGCTAAATGGGTTCAAGCTCAAGAACTCGTCAACAGGCTCGATTGGGCCGTTGTGGGCAACCCCAAATCCAAAGACTTCATTGCACGCTTTCAAGAAATTGACGATCTAATTCGATGACTCGAACCTGTGGCTGAGCTCACCCCCCTGGGCTCTCAGCGCAGAGTTTTCAGCCTGAATGCCTAAGCAATGCTGTGTAATGATGTCAATGTTGGTTTTCGTTACTCAGCTGAGCGACCTGAGCCAGGTGCTTCTGCTGCCAGGTGATTTTGCTTCCTCATCTGGACCACCGACTCGCGGCTCGAGATCATCCTCTTCCTCTTCCTCACCTGCAAGTCCTCCTTGGAGGCCGACTTCTGAACCAGCGGTGATCCTGTGGACGTCCCACTAGGAGATGCCATTGGTACAGATGCAAACTACAGAGTTTTGTGAAATCTTGTATTTTGTGCAGAAAATTCTCTCTTTTTCGGAGCAATTAAGTGGGGAGAATATGAAATTAGAGCAAGATCCAGATGACATATAGCTTCAGATTTATACAGATAGTGTAGCTACAGCAAGTATCAGCCGGAATTGAGGGTTGAATGATTAGACATAGTAGGGCCAGTAGAGGAAGACGGCTGAGAAGGGTTGAACCAGGTGGGTCCTGCACCTGAATGAAGAGGTAATTATATACCCACGGAGAAGGATTTCACTGAGAATTGGAGACATGGGTCTCAAAACATCAAGAAGAGGGTGATGAGCATGTAGATAGATTTCTTGAAAGAAAAACAAACAAATTCGTTGGGGTTCAAGGGTTTGGCATGTGAATCAGGAGGCTCAAGAACTCAAAACCGCATTTAGGACAAAGAGAAGGCTTTTGAGGAGTTTTCAAAATATAACGAAGGGAAGACGTGGACTTTGCAAGAGAAATAGAGCAGAGGAGGTACAAAAAATGGGATAAAGCTACGGAGATGAGGTGCATCTATCTTCTTATATACACTAATTCTTTTGCTCACCTCACATGACAGAGCAAGCATTTGGGTTCTAATCACTGAACAGTTCGGGTGCATCCAAGTATATTGCCTCCCAATACACACACCCACCGTACCCGCATTCCCTCTGATACTCCTCCATTCTCTGGCCTTCCACTTCCCCCCATCCATCCCTGCTCTCCGCCGCCTGGATGCAGCCGCCGCCCTTCTTGTCCTTCCCTCCCCCTTCCTTCTCCTTGGCCTCGCTGCCCTCTTTTTCTTTCTTCGGCGGGATGATTTCATCTGCCCTCGTCATCTTTTCCCTGGAGATCTCGGCCGGTGCCTCAGCGGACTTGGCCTGCATCACTTTGAACGTACCCATGTCATGGTCGAATTGCATACTGAGAAGTCCTGCGCAGTCGTAGTTCCAAAAGTTTTGACACAAGTACCATCATGAGAATCCATACAACATAAGATCTTCAGCGAGAAAAAAAGAGGAAATTAGGTACAATCACGTAAATTAATGATAAAATAGATAACCTTCCATTTCTCTCACACACTTAAACATCTTGCCCACGCATCCCTTGCAGTGGACACCGAGCATGGATACCACCTCTCTCAACGGAGGCTGCACGAACATATTGTATTTGTACATTAGGACATGTTCATATTCATGGACATGTACATTCTTATTAAACCCAGAAAAGGAATCAAGCAAACGCAGCCAGCAAACAGACAAGCTTATCGATAGAAATTGGAAAAGCGTTGCTATGCAATTCATTTTTTCCTTAATTGCTTGCATTTCCAACATGGCACAAAGACTTGACGACCAAATAAACACTTCACTCTTGCATTCAATTCTGATTTGAAGGATGCAGCAAGATCTTAATAAAGAAACTATTTTCTTCGTACAGACTTTTGGCACGGAGCAAAAAGGGCATTGGGCATCTTGAGAATATGAAAGTCAAGTATGGCAGAGACTTCATTTCTCTCTTTGTTAGACGGAGGGTGGGGAATGAAGAGCAGATTTGAATCAAAGCAGACAGTTGGCTTCAGGAGGGCCTTTTGTATGGACCTATTAAGGAAGATGATCCTGAGTTTGTTACTTTAACTAATCAGGTTACGAAGGAATGACGTGAAGATAAGGTGCAAAACATTTAGGGGATGGAATTAAATCAGAAATTCTAGCTATTCCTCTTTGTCAATATCAGTGTCATTTTTATTTAACTTGGCCTATTTGCTTCCAATTAAACTGCCGGTTGATTGGCCTAGAGATCAATGGTTAAGACGGACGTTCACGTGTTCGAAATTAACCAATAAGAGCCAAGTAAACAGATCGTTATTCTTTCGGTTAAATCAGCCGTCAATTTTTATTAAACAACAAAATCAACGGTTATGGAATAAACATTTGGCCAGTCCAACTTCAATTACATTAATCTATTTTTTTTGATAATTTTATCATACTTCAAATGCTACTCTCTTTTAATGTTAATTATTTATTTACTACTAATATAGATTCAGGTGTTTTGCATTTTGGCTAAAGAAGAGTTTTCTATTCTACTCTATGAATGAAAAATCCATAATCATGGGACACATCGTTTCAAATCAAAAGTCTATGGTTGTGTTATTTCTTAATTTAAAGTAATATGCTTAAAAATTAGCTAGTGTCTCTTCTCGTCAAAAGATGCACCTTTTATTGTGATAATGTGTTCATTTGTCTAAAAGTCACATCCTAGTATGATATATGACTGTGTTTCAAAGCAATGCGTGCGTTAATTGACTTTGAAACAATCATATACTATGAAAAAGACACGAATATCGCATGGTGGCAAACTGCGCTAGTACAAAAAACGCATAGCCAACTAGTGAAGCCCGCTCCATGCAAGCACTGGCGAAACAACAAATAAATTGTAATACGGCTATTGCTTAATCTATAATTATGTAGATTAGCTATGAATAGAATAGCGTAAACATTATAACAGAATTATTAAAGAATGAGGCAAAAAAAACGTTCTAATTATTACTACTCAAGAGGCCAACAACGAACATACATACGATGAATTAGCTTTGTTCATCATTAATTATCTATGTGGCAATATGTGGTAGAATGTAATGAATTTTTTTTTTTATCTCTTTTAGGGCTATGATCGAATCATTTGACATTAATTTCTCCACAGCTCATTAATACAATAATAGAATCAAGTAATCCATAATTACTATTACTTTATGTAGAGTACTAAATTTGTCTATTAATTATGCCTGTTGCAATATAAGAAAAAAATAGTAGACAACGACATCATATGATGTTTTCGAAAGTTATAATTTGTAATATCTTGTCTATGAAAGCAATTTTTATGAATTAACATTTAAAGAAAGATTAAATGAGTTTACTGGCAATATCTACCCAACACCAGAAAGGCAAGCAGAGATAAGTGGCTCAAGTAGGGAAAAAATAAAAGACGTAACATAAGTAATTATGGTACAACAGAAAATGGGAACCTCAAAAAAGAGAGGACAGATTTTGCTTTAGAAACCGAAAACATCCAACACGAAAAGAGGAAGTAGAGATGAGTCATTAAAAGGAGGATATTTGGCCAAAAAGGGAAGCAAAGCTTCCTCTAACATACAAGACTTTATTTTACTTTTAATTACTTCCTTCACTAGCACAAGAGTACATATTCATATTGCACCCATTTTTATTTTCCGCATACTTTCATTTAGATACTAGAAAATTGCAAAAATGCGTATTCCACAAGCATTTTTACTGGTCATGTAGAGTTTTCTTTTTAAAAAAGTATTTAAGTAACCACTTATAGCTCTTTGAAGGCTTTGGAATACTTAACGAAAGATATTATGTCATCTACAACTGAAAGCAATGGGTAAAGATATTCTATGGAAGTCTCTAATTAAACTAAGCCCTTACTTATCAAATTAATATCTGAACTATTATTAATGCCTATAGTCAGCCTTAAGTCAAACATTAGGGTAATTGCTCGAAACCCCCCTTAAACTTTAGCTCCCTCGCACAATAGCTCCGTACTTTAAAAATCATATTACCCACCTAGACTTTGGCACTAATGCACCACACCGTGCAGACTTTGAAAAGTTACAGATTACAATTTTTTTTTTCAGGCCATCACTTCTTCTGTTTGTGTAAACGTTAACTGAGGATGCGCAACCTCATTTTGAATAGAGTAACATCTACCACATGATTTATGAAGCTAAGAAAATGGATAACATTGTCTGTGGTTATTAATTATGAAAATTCGGTCAAGAACAATGAGTCAGTCCATTTTACGTAGCACTTTACGGCAATGCAGACTGAGAAAATAATGGATGCAACATAAATTAAAGTATTTTTAATCAATCAGAGACTATCAACAACTTTCGGCCAATTAGTTTGTGTAATGTTACCTATAAAATTCTCTCCAAAGTGATTGTGAACCGATTAAAGGATGTTCTACCACAACTTGTCTTGCCTAATCAAACTAGCTTTGTTCCTGGTAGACACATTTAGGATAACATTATTATTTTACAAGAAGCAATTATTCAATGGGCAAATCCCAAGGGAAATGAGGGCACATGATTCTGAAAATTGATTTGGAGAAAGCGTATCATCGGCCGGAATGGTCCTTCATTGAGGAAACTCCCCACTTGGCAGGTATTCCAGACTCATAGGTTCAATTGATTATGAAATGCATCACCTCTTCATCCATGCAGGTTTTGTGGAATGGGGAGATTATAGAGGCCTTCTTGCCATCCAGGGGAACACGTCAAGGTGACCCTCTCTCTCTCTCTCTCTCTCTCTCTCTCTCTCTCTCTCTCTCTCTCTCTCTCTCTCTCTCTCTCTCTCTCTCTCTGTGTTGTGTATAGAGCGATTGTCTCATCTTATTCATGCCGTCGTGAAGTCAAAATAGTGGAAACCTTTTTGTTTTGGTAGGAGAGGACTGCAAGTATCTCATTTAATGTTTGTAGATGACCTATTATTATTGGCACAAGCCTCAACAGAACAAATGAATGTCAACCTAGAGTGCTTGGACAATTTTTGTCAAAGATCAAGTGAGGTTGTTGGTAAGGCTAAAACCAAACTTTTCTACTCAAAGAATACTTCTGTAGGGCTAAAACACATCTTAAGTGATATCTCCAGCTTTGTAATATGTTCAGATCTAGGCAAATATCTAGGCGTGCCTTTGATTTATGGAAGAACATCTTCAAGGCATTTTCAGCTATTATTGGAGAAGAAAACAAATAGACTTAGTGGATGTAAATCGGATAGCTTATCAATGGCAGGCCGCATCATGTTTGCTCAATGTGCTATTGTGTCTATACCTACCTATCAAATGCAATGTTCTAAAGTCTCAACTCATGTTTATCAATAGATTTAGAAAGGTTGATGTGCTTTCATTTGAGGCAATACTAGAGACAAGCGTCACATACACCTTTTGAATTAAAATACTATTTGTAAGCCAAAAAAATTGTCCAACCTAGAGTGCTTGGACAATTTTTGTCAAAGATCAAGTGAGGTTGTTGGTAAGGCTAAAACCAAACTTTTCTACTCAAAGAATACTTCTGTAGGGCTAAAACACATCTTAAGTGATATCTCCAGCTTTGTAATATGTTCAGATCTAGGCAAATATCTAGGCGTGCCTTTGATTTATGGAAGAACATCTTCAAGGCATTTTCAGCTGTTATTGGAGAAGACAACAAATAGACTTAGTGGATGTAAACCGGATAGCTTATCAATGGCAGGCCGCATCATGTTTGCTCAATGTGCAATTGTGTCTATACCTACCTATCAAATGCAATGTTCTAAAGTCTCAACTCATGTTTATCAATAGATTTAGAAAGGTTGATGTGCTTTCATTTGAGGCAATACTAGAGACAAGCGTCACATACACCTTTTGAATTAAAATACTATTTGTAAGCCAAAAAAATGTAGTAGTCTTGGTCTTAGACCCCTTGAAGTCACTAACCAAGGTTTCTTGATGAAACTAGCTTGGGATTTCAAGACACAACCTCACTCTTTATGGTCACAAGTTTTGCATGCTAAATATCGTTCACAATAGAGAAATTTTGTTCACGCTAAACCTGGTGATTTAATGTTATGAAAAACAATTGTTAATGTATGGCCAACTTTAGAGGAAGAAGCGGTATGGAGCTTGGGAAATGGAGAACGGGCATATTTCTGGAAAGACAAATGGATTCCAGGGTTGGAGCCACTCCCAACATAGTTACTCCGCACCTATATCCATTTGAGACGAACAAAAAAGTTTGTGATTATGTGCTGAATAGGAAATGGAACTTTCCGCTATTCTAAGGAATCTCATCAGAAGACGTAATTCTTAGAATTCGGGCTATCAAACCGCCAGTAGCCTTTGATGGGAAAGATATTCTATCATGAGAAGGTAATAGCAATTGATCTTTCTCTATTAAGTCAGCATGTCAAATTATTAGAGAGATTAATAATAAAAAAACTGACAAAATATGGTCCCCTATATGGAAGTGGAGAGTACCTCAACATATTAGAACCTTCCTTTGGCTAGCGGCACATAAATGCTTATTAACCAATGATTTGAGAATGTCTCGTGATTTGGAGATAATCCTTACAGTCTACGTTGTAAATCTTCAATGGAAACAACGTTGCATGTTTTATAGGATTGTCCAATTATTCGAAACATATGGGTTGATCTTGTCCCACCACATTGTCTCGAAGAGTTCTTCTCTATGAATTTATCTCAAAGGTTAAAATTCAACTTGGTTGACTACGGGAGATTTAAATCCCATTTTGATTGGAGTAATACTTTTGGTGTGAGTATATGACTTATTTGGCAATGGCAAAACAAGTCATTGTTCGAGGAAAGCTTTGTTTTTCTTCCAACCCTATACAAGTAATCCAATCACACATGAAGGAAATCATAGCTTTGCCCATGATCAACTTGTGTAGAGTGGATCACATACTTCTCCCATTATCGTTGCTTGGGATACTCTACCTCCAGGACGGATCAAACTAAATACAGATAGAGCATCTAAAGATAATCCTAGACTTGCAAGAGCCGGAGGATTATTCCAAAATGAAGGTGGTGACCGGCTTGGCGGTTTTACCTCATTTTTTGGAATCTGTTCATCTGTATAAGTAGAACTATGGGTGCTATGGTTGGGACTTACCATATCAAAGCATTGAGGTTTTCTTAAGCTCATGATTGAGATGAACTCCAAAATTATTACAGAACTTATTAACCAAGAGAGAATAGCAGACAACACTAGACCACCACTTCTTAAAGATATTAGGAGACTATTGAGCTCTCATTTTGAGTTCAAAATTCCTTATATTTTTTTAGAAGACAATTGATTTGCTAATATGCTTGCCAATGTTGGCATAGTGAAGCATTTAGATACTGCGTTCTACTTGCAACCTCCTAGAGAATTAGCTCATGTTTTCTTAGTGATAAAGTTGGGGTTGTAGATTTTAGACATTAATTTTTCTTAGTTATGTACCTTATATTTACAGAAAAAAAAAAAAAGGTATTTTTTTGGGCCGGGTGAAGGTTGGGAGGTAATCTATAAATTTTTGAAGTTTGCAAGCTACTGCATAAAAGTGCCAAAGTTCGACGGGGCAATTATTACTAAATATTACCACAGCAAAAGTATAGTTATCTAATTTATAAAAAATAACATTTTAATTTTGAAAAAACATGATGAAGGAAAACTAATGTACTTGAAAATATTTAATGATCATCTCTGATAAATTTCCATGGTAGGATCAGAAAATATATATTTCCATCCATGTGAACTTATTTTTAACAATTTACTATTTGTGTTGTTTTACCCAATAATAGCATCAAACTAAAATAAGAATAAATCAATTTTCAATCCTCGCAATCACGTAGGTCTACCGTATATTGATGAGGAAAATGTCACACCTCGTTTGATGTATCCGGAAGAATCTCCTCTCCATAACGGTTCGTACTAATCCCCTCTATATTGATAGAGCAATCATCTGGAATATTTGTGCCGGATGCACCAATAAATCTTCCCAATGACGTGCACCCTATGACCTTCAAGTATTCCAGAGACCTTAGCTTGTGGAGGCCCTCAACATTAGTAAGCACATTGCACCTTTCGATTTCCAATGTCTTCAAATTCATCAAGTATGATAACTCACCCATTCTTCTCAGAGATACGCATTGAAAAATAGAGAATGATTCCAATGATTCCAAAGGACCCAAAACTTGTATCTCAACTAGCTGTGGACAACATGCCACACACACTCGTTGTAGCTTGGTTAATTTAAGAGGAATGGATAATCTTTGAAGCAGTTTACAATCATGAACAGTTAAGTTCTCCAGTTTTGGAAGTCCATTGAGTGGAATGTCTTTCACTTCACCAGAACAAAATTCTAAAGTAGACAAGTTACTCAATTTCAAGCATGAAGGAAGTAACTTTGCCCCCTTGATGCTAAAGAATCTTAAAATCAATCTTAGCAGAGAGGACGGAAGCTGCAAGGGGGTTGCTAGAGCTAGGTGAGACAAAGCAAGCTCTTCTAAATGAGAAAGAGAAGCCAATTCTGAAGGTGCACTGAAATTTAGCAGATTTAAATCTAATTTTTTCAGTCTAGGTAACCTCCCAATCCACATTAAGTTGCATCTTGTGATTACTTTTGACTGGCCTGTATTACGAGAGGCATCACTTAGTAGTAATTCAACCAAACTAGTAAGGTTCCACAGATTAGGGACTAAGAGCAATGATTTAGATTGAAGAAGTAGACATGTCAAACTTCTGGGAAGCTCTGGCAACCATCGAATCACATGACAACCTCGTAAGTTTAGTTTTTGGATGTGACGAAGCCTGTTGATTGTCCTAGGAATTTTGCAAATACAGGTGCCTTCTAAATTTAGGATTCTTAGAGATGACAATTCTCCAATTTGATCTGGAATATCAATTCGCAATTCATTATGCCAAGAGAGATCCAACTCTTCAAGATCTTTCAACATACTGATGCCTCTAGGTAACTGCCAAACATGATGCTCCAGAGAAGAAAATCCAATTTTTGATAAACGTAATACACATAATGATTTTAACTTTCCGATGGAGTTGGGAAGTTCCCTTATCCTTGTGTCTTTCAGAAGGAAAGACTCAAGTTTCACTAGCCCTTTGATGGAGCTTGGAAGTTTGGCAATCTTGGTATGTGATAAGTCTAACTCTACCAATGAGGTTAAATTTCCAAGTGAGCCTGGAAGTTCTATCAACCCGGAACATCCTTGCAATAAGAAGCGCTTAAGCTTCAATAGTGCCCCCACTTCTTCAGGCAAATCTGTAAGACCCCCGCAACATGATAAGTCCAAATCTATCAATGATGTTAATTTCCCAAGTGAGCCTGGAAGTTCTCTCAACTTGGAGCATCCCGACAATGAGAAGCGCTTAAGATCCACTAGATCACCCAAATTTTCAGGCAAATATGTAAGTTCCATGCACCTTTCAACCTCTAACTCAATCAATGGTCGTAAATCTCCAATGAAGCTTTCAATTCTCTTTAGCCTACTGCAGCGTTTAAGAGTTAACTTCTCTAAACCCAAGCATTTAGAGAAGTCTGGGATTCTTGTTATGCCATGACACCTGGTAAGTGATAGAACTTTCAAATTCCGTGCCCTCTGAAAAAAAAAATGATGGCATGTCATGGGTAAGAACCATTTGCACAGTACACACCGGGACTACTAGAATAGAATCATAACATGTAATTTACCTTTATCAAGTCCCAAGCTTTTGAATCATCCTTCAAGATACTAATGTCAAGTTTGAAAACAATAAGATGATCCAAATAAATATTGTTCGCTCTAAAATTTTCAGGATGACGCCAAGATATCCATCTCAAGTTTGAACGACACTTTGAGAAGTCTCCAGCAAAAGTTCCATGGCCTAATCGGAGGAATCTCAAATTTGGTAAACTTTTAAAGTCCTCACTTTTGATCTCTATGTTGTCGTCCAATCCATCTATCTCAAGCGCTTGAACCTTGTCCTTACGCTGCAAATGAAATTTTGCAATGATGAGAAGAAATTTATCCACTTCCAACTATTAGATTTCATGGGAAAATTGTTTCAAAAGCCCTAAACCTATTTGCCTATTCAGTCATAAACTTTTTAATTGTGTTCATTGAGTTCTAAACATTTTCACGTTTTGCCAATTAAGTCAATTTGGCCAATTTTAACCAGATATCGCTCACGTGGATGTTGGTCGTGCCTTTGACATGGAAAATTTTTAACATTATTAATATTAATATTTTTCTTTTCTTTTCTTCTCTTTTCTTTCTTATTTTTTTCTTTTTTTCTTTTTTTCTCTCACTTTTTCCCTCCGCTGGCCATCACTAAGCCTTGTTGGTGGTTGGCAATGAGGTCTAGTGATGGCCGACGAGGAAAAAGGGAAAAAGAAAAAAAGAAGAGAAAATTAAAAAAAAAAGTAAAGAAGGAAAAGGAAAGAAAAAAATGAACAATGAGAAATATTAAATTATCATTAAAAATTATCCTTGTTAGCGTCAATCATGCCACATAAGACGGCCGATGTCCACGTTAGCAATTTCTTGATAAAATTGGTTGGGTGGACTCAATTGATAAATTAAAAACTTTAAGACTGAATTGGCAAAAATGCAATATATATATGGCAATTTTTGGACAATTTTCCCTATGTTTTACGATTCAAATTGAGCTGGAAAAAGATTGATAAAGGTCCTAAGCAAAAAAGGAATTCTTACTTACCTCTTCGGTTCCTATGATTTGAAGGGCCTCTTTCGCATTCCACAACCTACTCCGCTTTGCAGGGTCATCTTGATTTTCTTCATAAACAATTTGCTTTCCTAGCGCTATAAGGTGATCATGCATCCAAAACTTATCATCATCCAATGTCTTTATCAAACACCTCTTGGTGAGGACTTCAATTCCTCCTCGAGGATAAAATTTACAACTTTCCCACATGTAAATAGCATCTGTCTTCTTCTCATTGAAAAAGAAGCATGCTATATCAAGGAAAATTTTTTTTTGAAATTCGTCTAGCTCATCATAGCTAATCTTCAACACATCTAGAATACCTTTATCAAGTACTTCAGTTAACTTGATTATCTTCTCTTCCCAAATTGTTTTGTCTTCTTTATACTTAAGTAAAGAACCTACCACTTCAATAGCCAAGGGAAGACCTCCCATAAGTGAAACAATTTTCCTTGAAAGCTCACGATAATCATCCAAAGGATAGTCTCTTTGAAAGGCATGCCGACAAAAAAGCCGAAGTGCAAGGCTATCATCCATCATTTGCATTTCATACTGTTCAATTTTAACTTCAGACCCCTCAACTTGCAAAATATCTATGTTTCTCGTTGTAATAATTACCCTAGATCCTGGATATAATTTGGCATTTCCCATTAGATTCTTAATGAGCACTTTCTTGTCAACATCATCCAAAACTATAAGGACCTTCTTATTACTGAGTGTTGCTCTGATCCTCCTCATTCCTTCTTCAAGATCCTCGATTTGTTTTGCAGATTCAGGACGACCAATGTCAGATAGTAATTTCTTCTGCAACCGGATTATGCCCTCCTTGGTCGATGAGGTTTCTCGAACATCCTTAAGGAAGCTACAACACTTTCCAAAGTGGGAATGTAATCTATTAAAGACAACTTTGGCAATAGTTGTTTTACCAACGCCACCCATTCCGTAAATTCCAATGAACTGCACATCAAGATGATTGACATCTAATAAATCTGTCAAATATTTTATTCGATCCTCATGTCCAACTAATTGTTGAGGCACTGATTCTTTTTTTGTCTCCAGCTTCTTTAATACCTCTTCAACAACCGATTTCACGATATGTACTTGACTGCGATGTTCAAAAGCACTTTCATTAGTTGACTACATTAATTTCATATTCACGCATCATACATGGAACTGTCAAAATTTTAACTAGATTGAAGTACATCATAAATAGCATATAAATACACCGAATAAAAAGTATAGGCTGATTCAATATGATTCACTTCATATGTTGTACATTTATGACTAAGAAATTTCAAAGACTATAGCGTTGGCTTGCACAATGGCCAAAGTTACCAAGTGGCTATTATATCATGCATTAGCAAAAAGTTGGCATTTATAGCTACACCTAGAAAATTTCAGCACTCGCAATAGGAAAACCATGAACCCAAATAACGTATATAAATGCAATGTCATCCATTGAACATTGCAGTTTAGTTGAAAAAAAAATAAAGCTGAAAGGAAAGGGAAAAAAAAAAGCCCAGAACATTTGTATTGGCTTAACTTATGCGCGTAAATCTTTCTATGAATCTGATTGTCTTAAGTACAATGACGTTTAAAGAGCCGTGTCACATAAAGATTTTGTTCAAAATCGACAGACCCAACTCCCGTGAGGTTAACTTGATAGTTAACAAATGCCGATATGTGTATGGATTGGGCAAATTACCCACGCTTGATATGTTAACAAATGGATAGATTTCTTTATTTGAGCCACATATCTGAACTTTCTCTGGCACCTTACCTAATCCATAGAATTAGAAGGATAAGTCATAATTTTTTAATTTACTATTTAGGATGGACATCCTTATCAATATAAAACTACGTGAAGAGGTCCGGTTTGCTTTCCAATAACTCATTTTTGTTAAAAATACAAGATTCTCAAGCGGCATGTTGGGCATATGGACTTTATAATAAAAAGCATAAGAGATTGGCAACTCTAAAAAAATTATGGAAAAGCAGCCCATTTACATTGGAGAAGCTAATTGGCGCCAACATGCTATAATTGTGCATAGTAGGGGGTTAATTCACCATAGGCTACATTTAAAATTTTCAGTCGAATCCAGCTTATGTGTTTTTATTGATGAATGATGATAACCATATTAAGTTGTTGAAGTAAATGTCATGCGATGACCCCAAAAAAAGATACAAACGCAATGCAAGGCCATGTAATTGCCATGTTGCGCCTAGACTTGTCTAATGGATGGATTGGGTCAGGTTTGGGTCAGGTCATAAATGATCCAACTTAATTCGACTCATTTAACTCGTTTATGACCCATTCATTGTAGCATAAAATTTTTGATTCATACCCAACCCAACCCATATCTAATCCATACCCAACCATTTAACTAAACTTAAAAGCTTATTTCTTATGATATTTTTTTTTTTAAATGGTATTGCTAAATATTTTCATGGAATACAAATTTAATGAATATATTTTTTTATTTTTTTTAAAATTATTTTTTTAAAATCGAATTTTAATTATTTTTTATTTTAAATATTGAAGTTTTAATTATTTTTATTTTTTAAAAAATATTCTTTTTCTTTTTCTTCTTCTTCAGCCGGCCATGACAATAGTCGGCGACTAGCCATAGGCTAGGCAAGGCTCGGCGAGCTCGAGCTCGCTCGATGTCGATGAGCTTGAACCTTGCTAGACATTAGCGAGGCCTTCGCCTCACTAGATTTGGTGAGCTCAAGGCTCGCCTGGCCACTTGCCAATTGTCGCCGTGCCAAACACCGGCTAAGGAAGGTGGAAGAAGGAAAAAAAAAAAAAGGAAAAAGAAAGAAGAAATATAAAAAAACAATTAAAATTTCAATTTTTATAAAATATATATATTATAAAGATGAAGAGGGAAAGAGATAATGTGAGGTTTGGGTTGGAAATGGGCTTTAAGTCCAACCCATTTAAGACATTTATCTTAAGCTTTCAATTTTCAAAACCATTTAAATTGTCTCTTCAAAAAGTAAGTGATCCATATATGACTCATTTATAATTTAAATAGGTCATATATGGGTCTAAGACCCATTTTGACACCTCTAGTTGCCCCCAACTTGTCCACACCTCATATTCTAGCCATGTGGCCCACTGGCCCAGTATTCATTTCCACCTTTATTACTTTGGATTAGATTAGAGGGGCGACTACAATGTTAGGGCTTTTTAGTTTGCCTAAGAATTAAGACAACGCTGGAGAAAACTAAAAAGGAAAATAATAAGGAGAAATTGCAAAAACTATTTTCCACACATCTCAACTTGCGTCTCCACATTTTATATTCAAATTGAATATCCAACTTTCACATTTTATTTCCAATTGCATCTGTCCCCTAACTTTTTCATCCAATTGCCATTTTCTCATCCGGTGCTCTGCATGAAGTCTCGGCACCCCGTGCACCGTATGTCCCTCCTCTCTCTCTCTCTCTCTCTCTCTCTCTCTCTCTCTCTCTCTCTCTCTCCCCATCACTCTGTGCACGGCTACACCACTCGAAGGCCTCCACAACATCGCTAACTTCAGATCAGAGATGGGCAACCTAATCAAGGTTGCCGGACCCATATGTGGACCCTTCGTGAGCTCAACAGAGCTCAAGGCCCTGAGTTGATGGCCCGTCATTTGTACATGTTCTCCGGATGCTTTCACTTCTTTTGCATATTCAGACATTATTTTTCTCACAGATTCTTAGTTTTCTTATGTAATTGGTGTTTCTTGAGGAGCACTCAGAAATGTGTAAAATAAAAGTTGACACAAAAAGCGATCTCCAATTGCGTTCATCTTTTCTCCATCAATGGAAAATAGAAAATGATCTTCTTCTTACAGGAGTAAATAGATTTTTCGGATCAAAATTAGGGACAATTCACATCAATACAGGTGGAAAATCTGAAGTTCATTTTTGTAATCATCCCAAATAATAAAGGCAAATGGGTGCTCTTGAAGATTTCGTAGCCTTACGAAACAGAAAAGGGAAGAATGGTTAACAGTAATATGTAGGTCCATGTCATTGAAGTTATTGACATCGTCGGGGAATATTTTACGGCAGATGTTACAAGCAGAAGATGAAAAGTTAAATGAGAGCAGCAATTGAAGAAGGTAGCTTTCAAGTTTTTCCATCATAAAATTAAAAGAAATCATTTGAGAGGGCAACGTTGTAACCCCTAAAACAGAAAAGGAAGAACTAGGTAGGTCTTTTTTTTTCTTTTACCTTTTGTTCTCTTCCACGTTGTATCCCTTGATTTTTCCTACCTTTGCAAGAGCGTCTTTCCACACCTCGACTTGGTCAGGAGACTTCCTCTCATGTTCTGATAAAGCATTGCTATATATGGATGTTTTAAGTTTAACATCGTCAGGTTCCACGTTGAAAAAAATGGGAATGATACTCTTTTCATCCTTTGAATTAGACACGTTGTCCACTATATGTGCAAGCTCCCGAAGGCACCATTTACTGGAAGCATAATTCTTAGAGAAGATGGGTATGTAAATTATGGAGTTGTTGATAGCACTTACCAAGTTCTTACCAATCACTTCACCGACGTTAAGTTCATCATCATCCCTGAATACACGGATTCCGACATCTACCAAGTGATTGTAAAGGAAGTCCGTGAATCCATGACGAGTGTCGAACCCTCTAAAATTTAGGAACACTTGATACTCACATCTTGATGCTGGTGCAGCATCACCACTGGTTCCAGCTTCTGTGTTTGCCATAGGTAGAAAGCTTATTATTTCCTGATATCTCTCTTCCCCGAAGAGAAAAAAAGGTTGGTGTGGCGTGGCCTAGCTGAGAAATGAGCTGAGGTTTTGGATATCAATTAGGCAAATGAGTATCGATACCTAAAAACTTGGCCGCCTCACTTTAAAATCAAATTTAAAGAGACGCCAGTGAACGCCGGGGGGGGGGGTGGCGCGTGGTGGGTGGTGGGGTTGTGGTGGGAGAGGGAGAGAGAGAGAACATGGGAAGAGAGACGGAGAGGGAGATTTTGGACTATTATAGGATAGCAAAGGGAGAGAGGGAGAGAGAGAACATGGGAAGAGAAGAGAGACGGAAAGGGAGAGATTTTGGACTATTATAGGATAGCAAAGGGAGAGAGGAATGAGTCTTGTGAGCATGTGGAGACAGTGCATCGGCACGAATTGTACGGATTGTTCAGCGCATACACTGCCATGTCTTCTAATTCCTCTAAAGTGAAAAGACGTGTTTTTCTGATTTAGATAACTACGTTAAAAGTCCTAAAAATTATTATGAATATGTAATTAAATTCTAATTTTTTTAAAAGTGTAATAAAATCCTAAGACTTATAAAATTGGTACAATCTAATCCTCTCACTAATTTCGTTCAACTTGATTAATTGAAAATGTTGATGTAGCTTTTTGTAATATTTTCTATCTCTTACGTGACAATGATGTGGCTAAAATGGTAGCGGTGAGAGCTTCAAACCCTCGCTTCCCTCTTCCTCTTCTTCCTTTTTTTAAAGAGATTGTCTTATTTTTGTTTAATTTAATTTAAATAAATTTTGTATAAAAATCAAATATAGACCAACACAACATCGTTTTTGCCCACTTCATTACCATGTAGAAAAGAGAAAATATCAAAAAAGCCACGTCAGCATTTTCCATTAGCTAAGTTGGACAGAGTTAATGGAAGAATTCGATTGCACTAATTTGATAAGTTTTAAGAAGAGAACATGTGGTTTACCTAGTCCTACAAGGGCGGCAAGTGAATAACCATGGAAAAAGGAGCTTGAACAAAGTGTGGCTCTTGACCAACTTCTAGGATGGCAATAAGGGCACGAAGATGATATGGTTCCTCATTGAATGGGGAAAACATTCCTGGATCGATCAACGAATCTTAGAAATATGTTTGCTTCCATGGTTTCAACAAGGAAAGAATCTACATTGGTTTGCTAGGATAAAAACACTCAGTAGGCAAAAGAGAATGCTACCAAAAGGTGAGGTTGGCAAAAAATGCCACACTTGCCAAGAAAAGTGCAAGTGACCGAAAAGGGCCCGAGTAACTACGATCAAATGAAGCTACCAATGGAGCGGCCTATTGTGTTGAGTGAGCGTTGCCATTCAATGTATAATCCAAAGTGGCACATCAATGGTTAAAACACTGGGAAGTGACAGAACAACCCACAATGAGGGCGCTGTGGAATTGAGTGAGGGAGAATCAATAGGCGAGAATGTGATGGTTCGTGATTCTCCTGTGCTTGTGACCCTCGTAAGGGGAGCTTAGGATTATTGAGTGAGGAGAGAATGATGTAGAGGGGATGAATACAATCAGTCCGTGAGAGTGGCGTCAGGATAGTTAGTGTTAAGAGTTCTAAGATAGAATGAATATATCTCTTAAGAACTCTAAAGGCGGGTTTGGCCTCCTATGCACAAACCGATTGGGAGTTGATGCCACTTTCCTAATGAAGTCATGGCAAGCCGAAACCAAATTTTGAGCCTAAATTGATCTGTTGTCTCGCTTAATGGACTAAACACCTAAGTTAAGCTAGGTGTAATACGATCTCGGTTAAGGAAGCTATTTGCCAAATTGTTCTCTGGAACAACTAGCAAACGAAGGCTGGCCTGGTGAATTTCGCTCACCAAGCGTTGACGTGTTATTTCATAGCTAAGGGACTGCCGACCCGTGATAGTGTACTGTTGTAGTCCTTAAATTTTGGGATGGTTCTTAATTTGGCCAATGACATTGAGATACACAAAATATGAAGTATGAAGTTGCTAATATTATAGGAATCGGTTTGATTAGATGATAACGTTAATGATACGAAGGAATCAAAACTTCTTTATATCCAACAATCAAACTCTAGTTCGACCAAAAAAAAAAAACTCTAGTTGCATTAGATGCTCTCACAAAGTCTTTTCGATTTTCCAATATAGTAGATACTAGGTGGTGCTATAGAGACTCACTTGGCATCCAATTTTTATTTTTTATTTTTTTACTTGAATGGTTTGGTCAGCTTACATTAATCACAACAAAGCTCATCCCAAATAACTTAAACCTAAACAAAAGAAATAAATGAAAGAAAAAATCCCCACATGGTACACACCACGCAAATCATATAGCATCTTCAGGTGGAGAACAAAGACCGAAACCAACCCGCCCAAATTCCGATAATTACCAAATTCTCCCGAGAAAATTCAATTTTCCCCGCGAAAGTGAGAGAAAAGGAAAATGGAAAAAAAAAAAAGAGAAAAAAAAGCCTAAGGAAAATGGAAAAAAAAAATAAAAAAGAAAGAAGAAAAGCTATACGTAACAGTCCCTATTCTTTTTGGGGTCGAATAACAGCCCCCTTGGCTGGTCATAATCGTTGCTCCTCCCAAACAAATGCAACATCGACGGTGTTCGTGGAGAAAACATATGCCTCCACGAGCTCTTGCCTTAACCCCTGAACTCATCCTCCTCCTCCATACCTCAGTCCCGCCTTGTCAAGGCTCCTAGTAATAATGATTGTTAAACATTTTGCAATAGGGACTCTCGATGCCTTTATTCTTCTTCTTTTTTTTTTTCCATGCGTATGATAAGGCTCCTTGATCAACTTACACGAGGCCATTACCCTGTACAACACACGACATTATTGAGAATTATTTCAGAAATGATATTTTCTAAAGCTTTTAAGCTTTAATGGCTACTTGTAACCATTACTTATTAATGTAGAAAAGACACTTTGTATTAAAATATTTTGTACACACTAAATATTTTGTCAGAAATTGTACATATGCAAAGAACCAAGCTGAACAAGCCTGCCTCATTATAACAATTTGCAATCATATAGGGTTAGTTCATCTCTCTCTTCTCCCTCCACGTATATATGTAATGTCGAAGGAGATAGAAAGAATCTGCCACAAATAATAATTAATCATTCGATGTCAAATCTCCCAATACAGGAGAAAGGGATACAAAGAGAAAAAAAGGCCAATAAGCATGTACAACTTACCAATAGAATTTTCCTTTCTCTTGCTTCATATTTGTGGTTGTTCTGTAACTTGGTCATTCAGTTTCATATCAACCATCATCATTTACTAACCATCAACCATCTTTTACGAGGGAAAAAATAAACATTTTTTTTTATCGTGAATATGAATATAATAGAAGATGCATTTATTGTCAAATATTAACACATAATCTTTCTTTCAAATATCTGTATGAAATTCTTCTCTTCAGTACATAACATTACTCATTTAAACATAAAATGCATATTTGACCGAACATATGCTTCTCTTCAGGACAATACTCTTTGCCATGATTTCTGGTTTCCCTCAACTCATAGAGAAAAACAAACCTACCGCTCACTGTTCAGTTGAAATTCAAATACGAAGCACAGTAGCTAGAGGTTAGTTTATTTCATCGAGATAACACGCACGTTTGAAAGAGTTTATTCATTGAACTTCCACCTCCATGCAAAATAATGTGTTTAAATTTTGAACATACGCATCGCTTCGCAATTATTAGTGGTTTAGATTATAGTTAAGGGTATGTTACCTTCCTATTGAGTGAAAAAAATATTTTTCTTCAAAGTTCTTTGGATGGTATGTGTTTTTGAAATCGCATGTTCTCAATATCTACACGAATAGAACCTCCTTTCGAAAGATTACATGTGAATAGGCATTTATCTTCACATATTTGGAAGTAGCTTAGACGAAAGTTCCTTTTAAATAAAATAAACACAGATACCCCTTCTCGAAACAGTATGTTAAATAAACACTTGTCTTTATATTTTCAATAGTAATTTAGATGGTGTTTGTTATTAAATAGTATGTGCCACGCGATTTGCTTTGCCTCTTCTTTTTAAAATTAAATACATCGCAATCACATCATCATACACGAAAGTCCCTTCTTAAGACGAAGCTCATATCTCAAACCTTTGACTTCATGACATTTTTCATTTCAACTATGTTTTTTTCTCTATTTCATTGTTGAATGAGCCTCTGCCTAATTCACTAAGGATTATTATTATGTCCGATACTAGTGTAGATTTTTTTTCGAACACGTTTACCATTAAATATGTGACAAGTATGCTTCAAGATAGCTATGCAACAAAAACCATCAAGATGTTAACTATCTGGTGAGGTGCAAATTATTCTTTTCGACTGGTAATAGGGCAAATAAAAATTTCTATCAACATCTCTTTTCTTTATAGTTGAGTTTTACTATCAAATATATGTAGTAGTAATAAACTACCTCACATGTAATGTTCTAAAAACCATCCAAGCCTTAATTAATTAGTCAATGCTTAAGATTTTTACGCGCTTATCTTTTCGTTTTGTTCTGTCGATAATTTGTCTTTAATTTATTTGTTATTTTTATGATCTCTCTCTACTGAGTGTTTCTCTTTCTCACCGATGATTTTACAAATGACGTGGCAGATAACTTATTGTCATTTTTTACCAAAGGTCATTTAAGTTCCATCCCAAAATTGCACCTTCGTTAGAAAGAGCATCTCACCACGCTTGACTTCATAGGGAAATTGCTCCTTGAGCTTCAGAAAAGAATCCTGGACAACCAAGTCTTAAGCTTAACATCGTCAAAAATATGGGAAAGACGCTTTTGTTACCATTCTCATTTCCACGTAGTGGACATAACAATTACATGATGGCATTATTCGCAAAAAATTAAAATAAGAAGTGGAATGTGCAAGCGAGAGGGAGGGAGGGGGATGAGCGGTTGATCCAACCTAGTGACTTGTGGTGGTGGTGATTATCTTGGCTTCGACGGTGGGTTGGCATCACTAGAGTATAGGGACATGACACTATACGACTGAGGAGGAGAGATTTATGAATAGTGTTTAGTAGGTGTGCGGCGATAATGACTTTATGATACCGAAATAATCTCTACCAAATTGTGTAGTCATTGCTATGGGATTGTTAGTACTTTCTCAATTACACGCTCTATAAATGACTTTATCTTTATTTCTCTTATTTATGATTGCCTTCAACTCAGTAAACGCGTTGCTAAATGTCACCCTAACAAACAAAAGTAAAGATATTTGTATCCAGATGCAAAGAGTAATTTGGGAAATACGGCGGCTTGGGATTTATAATTATGTCTAAATTACAGGATACAAAATTTTAATTTTTCTTTCAATTTTAATATGTATTCTAGATTGTCAATAGATTTTTTCTCTTTGAACCGCTGCTGCTGGGCTAGACTCCCAATTAAGCAATGGCAGTATCATCTTGTATGTAATGCCGGGGCATTTAGGGTGTGAATAGTAATATTCTGTTCCGGGGAACAATTTCTTTTGAGAAATAGCTCTCTTCTATTTCTACTCCCTGGAACAATTTCTGAGTAAAATAAGACATTTGGTAACTACACAAAATTTCTATTCTTGAAATAGAAAGAGAATAGGAATGCGTTTGGTACAGTTTTTATTTTTTGTATTTATTCGTTTTTTTCTTTTTGTTCACAGACCGCTGCCCGCCGCCGCCCATCGCCGCCGACACCACCCTCCGCTGCCCATCGCCACCGATGCCGCCTGCTACCACATGACCGCCGCCACACGACTGCTGCCCACAATTAAGGACAGGTCAGAATCTTTCACAAAAGAATAAGAGAGTTTTTCTGGTGTGGTTTCAAGGAAGAAACAAAGTTGGTCGGCTCACATTAAAATCAAATATAATTGTCTATTTCCCACCTAATGTTCCGCATTAGCAAGTGAACAACTTTAAGGTGTGGTTTCAAGGAAGAGACAAAGTTGGCCAGCTCACATTAAACTCAGATATAATTGTCAACTTCCCACCTAATGTTCAGCATTACCAATTGGACACCATTAAAGGTGCCAAGACTTTTTAACAAGCCTAAATTTTTTTTAAAGACTCCCGGAGACCATAATGGCCAATCGAAAGTGTTTTTTTTTTTTTTTTTGTCTCTTGTGATAAAGGAATCGAATACCTAAATTATTGCAAAATGTTCAATCAGACCCCGCAATTTGTTTTTCATGTAACTGGATTCTTATATATATTTTTTGCTTTCCTTCAAATCTAAGCAAGGGCCACCCCCTTGCATAGATTTGAGGCGAGGGTCGGTGCCTTTGGTCGCCTGCACTTCCACCTGCATGTTGATTCTTAAGATTTTTGCACATATACATCTTTCAGTTGATATTTATCTTTAATTCATTTGTTATTATTATCTCTCTATATGGAGTGTTTTTCCTTTCATGATAAAAAAGCCAATGATTCGACGGATGACTCCGTAAATAACAAATTTTACACGACTCATTGTCCACATAAGCTGCTATATACAAATTTTAATGGTCGGCTTGGACAAAACTATGGTGGAGAATATATTTTAAATTAGAAGCAAAGAAAAATGTGGTCACTCGCTTTTCTACCGTGACTTTGCAATTGGAGAGATATTTGTTTAAATGATGTTAGATTGTTGATACTATTAATCTTTTCCAGCGTCAATTGCGGAAGTTAGCTACAGATTAGAGGGTACTTACGTGTCATCGGCAATGTCTTCTCAAATGAGAGCTCAAAATATGATATCTTTTCCTCGTGATCCATGGCATCGTCTCGTCCGTGAATACAATCTGTAACATCCTCAGATGGAAGGGTGCAAAATTCATCGGTGAATCAGTTGGACGTAGTTGATGCTACGAATCTTCTTCCAAATAATAGTTTACTGATTCTTGTCGGGTGCGAATCCATTGCCCCTCAGCCCACCTGCATTTGCTGTCTACAAAACGATAAATTTAGATAGGCATGTTTCGCATATTGAGATCATTTAAAAAGTACAGAATAAATTTACATTTTAGATTTATACCTTCTAAAAACTTGACATATTATAACTCTTCCCACTTTCTTTCCTTTTCTCTTTTCCCTATTTTCCCTCTTTTCCCTCTTTTCATTCTCGATCTTCTTTGTGCGTGCATATGTGGTAAAATGGAGCTGGGACATGAAAATCGAGGTTGCCTGGAAGCATGACCGTCGACCGTCGACCGTTCCACATCAAGCGGCAGCCGCATCAAGAGCTCCATTAAAGTTGTGGAGACGCCAAGCTTGCTAGAAAGGAAGAGAGAGCTGCCTTGGGGGGGGGTGTGGGGTACATTGGCTTGTGGGCGTTCACAATTTCATTGGGTAGTGGGAGGATTAAAGTAAAGAAAATCGTATTGCAACCTTGTAAATGTGACTGTTAAAAAGCCTTACCCAAAACCTTAAGTAGATAGATAGATAGATGGGGAGAGATCATATGTAAATGAAAAGCATAGAAGACTCATTGTCAAGTAATGTAGAATAATATTTTAACAAAAATAACATATAAAAACACTACAATATGTAAAAAGACTACGTGAAATGGATGTTCGAAAATCATTTTGCTCCTGAAATGATTTCATAAGAATTAGAAGCCATTCTCTTCCTACTTTTTGTCAAAGTTTGATATGATACCATCGCAAGGAGAAATCTTTCTATTTCCAGTGAAAAATTAACACGCTGTTCTTTTTAACCGTCAACAGTTTGACTTCAGCTTCGCTCTACCATGATCCGGAACACCTAACAAGCGTGTCTGGATTCCATAAAATGAAGAAGATGACTACACAGTGGCTGGTTCGAGGCATTGCCACGCAAATATTGTAGGTTAGTTTAGTGGAAATGGGAAAAGCCGGTCAAGAAATGATTATTGTCGTTATTTAGTTGTACTATGTCTACGTTAGAAGATAGTGCTCGTCTGTTTAGCTTGATGGACATTTAATTAAGGAACAATTTTCTAAGGCGTTATTGTCTTGGGCCGTCATGAATGTCCTCTATCCCTTTTACAATTCTTTCTGGTCGTAATCATTCTACGTGCCAACTAATCCACTAACAATTTATCATCTTATTTTAAGTTCTCACGTCATGACGCCAAAGTGGACTATACTACTTGACTAAGACCGATGATTACTTCAAATGAAGTGCCCCAAACATTTCAACAAATTCAAGATTTTTAAGTTCTTTGGAAGACATAAAGACAAATCCCTCGCTATTCAGATAAATTTTCAATTTATTTTCTTTTTCGGCTTGATTAGATATATGCAACCCCACAGATCCGTGGTTGCATTTCTTGGAAATGAATTGAGGTCCCACCTTCTTAGAATTATACATAGAGTACTATAGAGATCTTTGTAGATAAATAATCCCCCGAGCGGCCACTATTGACTCTACTATTTACAGAGGAGATCAAGGTGACAGAGGGAAGGAAAACAAAAAATTAGACAACTATTATATTGTATTCTCCTAGTTAACTAGAAGCTTAAGTAGATAGATGGGGAGAGATCACATGTAAATGAAAAGTACATAAGACTCATTGTCAAGTAATGTGGAACAATATTTTAACAAAAATAACATATAAAAACGTTAATGAAATGGATGTTCGAATATCAGTTTGCTCCTGAAATGATTTCATAAGAATTAGAAGCCATTCTCTTCCTACTTTTTGTCAAAGTTTGATATGATACCATCGCAAGGAGAAATCATTCTATTTCCAGTGAAAAATTAACACGCTATTTTTTTTAACCGTCAACAAGTTGACTTCAGCTTCGCTCTACCATGATCCGGAACACCTAACAAGCGTGTCTGGATTCCATAAAATGAAGAAGATGACTACACAGTGGCTGGTTCGAGGCATTACCACGCAAATATTGTTAGCTGGGTTCACTCCTGGATGGAGTTTCTGATCGATGAGTCTGTAGCCCAAAAGAGCCAGCCCCATATATAAGTTATATGAGGAAATAGGGTTTCTCACTATCTATATAAAGAGGTAGTAGCAGAAAAGGAAATAGTAACAAGAGAAAAAGAGAAAGCAGAAAATCTGGGGTTTGGGGCAATATCTGATTTACATCAAGCTGGCGTCGGAGGTCGATTCGTGGTCCGATTGAGCTGAAATTTTGTCAGCATGTTCGTGGCGCAATTTAATCGAATCTAAACGGTTTGATTTTCGTTTGAAGCTCTATATATCAGGTTTTTCGTGGATTGATCAAACCTACGTTTTTGGTCAGATTTATCCTTGATCTCTTGTGAAGTTCATGTGTATTGCCAAGAATTATGTTCTTGAAGTGTTTGCTGCTATGTACCTCTAGTATTTGCTAGAGAAGAACAATTTTATTGATAGTGAAGATTTTCAGGTGGACTCCGGTCCCGTGGTTTTTTATCTCCTCACATCGAGGAGGTTTTCCACGTAAAAAATCGTCTTGTGTTCGCGTGCTTGGTATTTATTTTACTCTACTATATCGATTCCTATTAAGTTTACACAAGAGGGGAGATTATTTTATTTCGCTGCGTTGATTTGATATTGTTTGAATTATTACCGTTCTCCCATTAAATATTATATGTCAGTTTAGTGGAAATGGGAAAAGCCGGTCAAGAAATGATTATTGTCGTTATTTAGTTGTACTATGTCTATGTTAGAAGATAGTGCTCATCTGTTTAGCTTGATGGACATTTAATTAAGGAACAATTTTCTAAGGTGTTATTGTCTTGGGCCGTCATGAATGTCCTCTATCCCTTTTACAATTCTTTCTGGTCGTAATCATTCTACGTGCCAACTAATCCACTAACAATTTATCATCTTATTTTAAGTTCTCACGTCATGACGCCAAAGTGGACTATACTACTCGACTAAGACCTATGATTACTTCAAATGAAGTGCCCCAAACTTTTCAACAAATTCAAAATTTTTAAGTTCTTTGGAAGACATAAAGACAAATCCCTCGCTATTCAGATAAATTTTCAATTTATTTTCTTTTTCGGCTTGATTAGATATATGCAACCCCACAGATCCGTGGTTGCATTTCTTGGAAATGAATTGAGGTCCCACCTTCTTAGAATTATACATAAAGTACTATAGAGATCTTTGTAAATAAATAATCCCCCGAGCGGCCACTATTGACTCTATTATTTACAGAGGAGATCAAGGTGACAGAGGGAAGGAAAACAAAAAATTAGACAACTATTACATTGTATTCTCCTAGTTAACTAGAATACATAAAGTCACACAAACTCGATAATTGTTTTGGTAGATTTAATTCTTAAGATAGCAGGCCATCAGCTGAATGTATTGTTTTATCGAAATTGTTTATGCACATGATTAGCTAAGCCATATAGATTGCGAGTCGCAGCTAGTTTCACATTCAATGATGAGTTAAAAATCCACTCGATGCTTATGGCCATGGGCACCCTAAAATGTTCATGTCAGCGCAAGAATCTTTCTTAGAAAAATAAGAGAGATTTTCACTGGTCTGGTCTAGGGAAGAAACGAAGTTTCAAAGCCTTATTGAACTCTAATAATAATGTGAAGAGTTTCTCTCTATATCCGCTTCAACATGTTGCGTCTTTGCACGTGTTAGTGAGTTTTGCACTGTGTTGGAATTGCAATCCACGTTATCTTTATTTCCGCTGGGTCGCTCATTTTACCTCTTCATTGAAAGAGGTTAGAGGGGGGAAAAAACCTGTTTGTCTACTTAGTACCGACGAAATTGAACCGTTACCAGCATGGGTCACACTCAGTCCCGCAATCAATGGATTATTTGCTAGTTAACAATTGTCATTTGACAGAGCATATTTGAATATACTATGACGGGTGGCTGGCTGGTGGTCTAATTTCTAAGAATTGTCAAAGTCAATCCACCTAACGAAAATAAGGACCTGAATTTCATGACACACGGATGACAATCAAGGCTAGCGGATAGGGTCCAAAAAGTCTTCTTCTTTTTTCTTTTTGGGCCAACCCGAATTGATATTTTCCGTGAAATGGACCCGGTCCTGATAGTTCAAAATTCATGTACAGGTGGCTGTCGATCCGCCAAGCCAATTCTTTTGATCCAATAATCCATAATAAGCGCCGGTCTCTCTCTTTTAGCCACAGATGAAGCATGCCGGTAGACGAGAATACCATCAACTCATCTAATCCGAAACCTCACGATATTAATTCTCATACTTTTAAGCAAACACAACCGATGTGGATCCGAAAACCAAGGCGCAAACCGCATGTAGATCGGCATAAACAAATATAATTTGATGGTGCAGAGAACTTATTATCTCTATCAAATCATTTTGTCATCACTAACGAGATTGTTAGCACTCTCTCTATCATACGCTCTATATATAACTTTATCTCTATTTCTCATATGTAGCTATGTCTTCAACTCCATAAAAGTGTTGCTAATTGTTACATTGACAAACAAAAATATAGATGCTAGTCTCAGGATATAATGAGTGATTTGGGAATCTTGAAGAAACCACTTTTAAACCTCTAATCTCCAATGAATTAAAAGTTTGTGATGGCTTTCTTTGTTTGATTGTCATTAGATGTCTTCATCATATTTCCATATCTTTTCTCAGTCTAGTGACCGCATTTCTTTTTCTTTCTTGTTCCAATAATTAATTGCAATTATTGCAGGAATTGATTTACTTTCTCTCATTTTGTTCGTGGTAAAGTGGTTCTGTTTCACTTTTTTGAGAAGCAAAACTTATACTTGTATATTCGTTTATTCTCTCTCTCCCTCAAAGAAAAAGGTGGATGTGGTGTGCCTTTAACTAAGAACGGAGCTGAAGTTTTCGGTATGAACTAGCCAACCAATGCCCATGAACATGGTTGGCACGCTTTAAGGTCAAAAGTTTATTGTTTTTTTAAAAGCTAATGCTCTTTATTAGCAAAGGAGCAACCGGTGAAGGCTGTTATGTTCAAACCATACAGGTCTATCTAACTAAGATTCGAGGATTACTTTAAATGAAGTGCCCGACACGTCTCAACGAGTTCAAATTTTTCAAACTCCTTGGAAGACCATAAAGGCAAATGCGCAAATAAATAATGGACCGTCATGTGAAACGTTTCTAAAGAACGTGCTAGCTTCCAAATATACAATACATGGTCCACAAAATCAACAAAAAAAATTTAAGGTGTATTGTTTGGGGTTTTCAGTCGTACTCTCCCTTTATATCGTCTTCAATGTCAATGTAAAGGATTTTTTTTTAATACATTTTTCATTGGATGTGTGATATATGTATTTAGAGTTAGCTATGTAATCTAATTTATTTATATATCACCAATTTAAAGGTTGAGATGTAAAAAAAAAAAGAAAAAATTGTTTACGGTGGACGTGATAATTGTCTATTTTAAATTGGCAAATTGGCAACTTTTTAGCCGGCCCATACGCGTGCGTCGCACATATTTGATTCTCGATTCGCCTTCTTCCTCCTCGGGAGCAATGGACATGTCTATTGGGCCTGTCGAGCCGCCAAGCCTATTCTTTGACCCAACCATCCACAGAAAGTTGTTCTCTGTTAGCCACGGAAAAAGCACGAAAGTAGATGAAATAACATCAATTGATCTACTCCGAAACCTAATAAAATCAATTCTCATGCTTATGAGCACACAACCTATGATGGATCCAGAAACCAAGCCAAGAACCGCATATAAATCAGCACAGACATAACTTTTAAACACACTTGGTATTGTTACCAATAATCAACCACGACATTAAGCTAAAAGACATGTTCTATGGATTGTAGAAGCTTATACGTCCATACCAAGAGGTAAGCGGCGTATAAATCAGTACATACACAACTTTTAAAAGTATACATATTTTTGCCGGTAACAGCACATCAATGGACTAATATGTATAAGCTTTTATCTTAGCATGACGAACACCAAACAAAATCACATTTATTTTGCCGATATATGAATCAATCATGTCATATTCTTTTTTTGGGCTAATGACTCGGTGAACAAATTTAAAGATTCTTCAAATGTCTACAAAAAGATGGTTCCTGATGAGTATGTTGACGTTGGATTAAGGAGTTGACTTTTGTTGTCGTCTTAAGGCAAGCGTGACAAAATTTCTGTTTATCTATTTTTTTGTTTTCCTTTCTCCATAGCAACTTTAGAACAAAAATCCGTTCGATAACGCAATTTAATTTTTCTATTTTAAAATAGATTTTTATTATTAGAAATAGATTTTGAGCAAAAATCGAAGTTAAAATTTTTAGTTTTTCTATTTTTTGAATAAAAGTGAGAAATGAATGCTCTTCTCATCTTTCACTCTTATCACCGCCCGTCACCCACCCGCCGCCCATAGGAGGTAGAGGGCCGTCACCTATAGCCAACGCTTGCAGCCAGGTGCCGAACGTCGGATACCTGTTGCCGGTCGCCACCCCCCTTAGAAATAGAAATTTTTATTCAGTTATCAAACGAATTTCTGTTCCAGAAACAAAAAATTTGAGTTGTTATCGAATGCGTTTCTTTATTTAGAAACTCGTTTAGAGAATAGAAATTGATTTATGTTCTAGAAATTTTGTCATGCGCACCCTTAAAGTCAAATGCTAAAAGCAAAACGCAATTATGAATCTTGAATTCATTCCGGAGTGAAATGGAGAGTAGGCTTTACAAAGCAGCAGTTGAAGGAGACCCGACTTCTTCTCTCGATCAAGGACGATCTGCTGATTCTGGAGAGGTATAAAGGTGAGGTCTTGCGATGAGACTCCATTTCTTACAGTAGTGTCTGGACGTGAGCAATGCGTCGACGGGAATCCCGATCGAAAACCCGAGCTTGCAGCAGAGCTGGATTCTCAGAAATTGCCACCCTTGCACCTCGCGATAGCTAAGGTCATCTTGGAGTAGCGAAGACATTGTTGGGCGTTCATGTGGCTATGTGCTATGCTCGTGACAAAAATGTGGGCTTTAATGAATTTTTCAGGGCTTATATTTTAGCCTTTCTCTAGTGGCCCAATATCTTGCTAACAAGGAAGCAAGTCAATAAAGAGAAGTAGATTTCTATTCATTTGGGTGAGTATGAAAGGGTAGAAGTTCTTGATTTGTCTCTCATTTTTCATTGAAACATTTTGGAATTGTGATTCAACTGGGCTGATTTGACCCTTTTAAATTTCTTGGTCATGTAAAAGTGCGTTTGCCGTGGTGTTCAAGAGTGAGCAAGATGCCTATGACTTGTGCAATAATTACGTGAATGAGGTAGGGTTTGACGAGATGTAATTATATACCGCTTGTGTATATATATATATATATATATTTTTTTTTTTTGGTTAGTTTTTATATTGGATTTGGTGTTCCATTTAAAAATACCTAATTTTAGTGCATGTTGGATCGTAAACCGAAGATATTATGCTTTTAACATTCATATGCTGAAACAGGAAACTAAATTTGATTGGAGGTGACCAAGAAATGGAATTCAAGAGTAGGCAATGGTCCTCTGATCTTAAAGTCACCAGCACACGTGTTTTCATCGGAAAAAAAAAAGGAATGGAAGAAATAATGAAATTAGAATGAACACTAATGTGAATATGGACTATCTTACGTGGCACCATTAACACTGACATGAATGATTTTTGGAATTTTTTTATTTTTTTGAATTTTTGAATTTTTTCCTCCTCACTCGCCACAATTGAAATAACTCTCGCCCCATTGAAGCTATCCCTCACTTGTGGCCGGTGAGGGTGACCCTTGCTAGATCCAGTGAGGGCACCTCACCTAGTCCTCTCTGGCCATTGCCTATCACTGGTCTCATACGATGGCCTGAGACCTATGTAGCACCGACACTCTCCGGGAGTTTTCGTGTCGTGTCCAACACTCCGACACGTCCCGACACGCTCCGACAAGTGGTCAACGAGTGTCGAAAAATCCGACACGTGGTCAACTCTTTCCGACACTCTCCGACACGCATGGGGTCAATTTTAAAAATTCATAATACTTGAGGGGTCAAAATATAAATATATCAAAAAGAAGTAATAAAAAATGCTATAAATATACATGCACAGGGTCAATTTTTTTTTTTCAAATTTTTTTTTTTTAGAATTGTTTTAGTTTTTTTAAAAGTCTTTTACTATGAAAGAAGTAATAAAAAATGCTATATATGATAAATAAATAAATTTAAAAATATCATTTCAGCATTTTTCTTTAAACAATACTTTTTCTTCTAAGTTTTATGTATTATTGTAACAAATTAGAATAATGAATGATATTATTTAATATTTTCTGTGTAAATTAATTCTAGGCTATTTTTATTATTTTTATTTATTTATGTATTTATATATAAAAATATATTTAATATATAACGTGTCGGAATTCTCTATTTTTAAGAAATGACGTGTCGGCGTGTCGTAATAAGTGTCGTGTCGCGTGTCGGTCTTCTTAGCCTAAGACTAACCACCGAAAAAGGAAAGGAAAAAAAATGAAAATAAAAAAGAAAAATAGAAAAAAAGCAGAAAAAATTAAAAGTTATCCACATTTGAGCCATTGCGGCACATAGAACGGTCAACGTTCACTAGATTGTCACGTCAACATTATTCGATCAAAATTAACCAAAAAAACTACATGGGTAAATCGTCAAAATGTTTAGAACTGAATGTGCACAATTGAATAGTTTAAAATTAAATTGACACAAGCACTATAGATTTAAGGTTTTTTTTTTTTGGTAATTTTCCTTTAAAAAAAAAAACAACATATGTTTATTCATTTCCTTTGAAATACAAGAGAAAAAGCAAACCAACACAAATTTTAAACAATTTTAAAATAAAACGAGCTTTAGATAACAATATGAATCATTAGAATACGGTTAGAGGTTACACATTTAGAGAGCAAATCTGTGACTTTTTCAAACCAAAATTGACGAACAGTTACTAAATTCGTCTTTAATAATGAGTACACATTGAGATCTTCATGTGTTGTTATGGCGTTACCCTTCAACGATGTGCACTTAGATTTGACGTCCCAAACACCATCGCCATTCAGAGTAACAAGATTAAACGAGCACAGATCTAACATTTATGATAGCAAAACTTCCATAAAACTTCTCCAATCTCTTTTGGAGTTGGACTACTAGTAGAACCTGAGGGAAGTGAAACCTAAAAATATACATGCAAAAAACCCCAAATTTAGACTAGATTGGAATGAAACCTCCTGAAACGGGAGAGAGAAACTTCCAAATCTAGACTAGATTGGAATGAAATCTCCTGAAATGGGAGAGAGAAACTTCCAAATCTAGACTAAATCATAAGAGAAAAGCTCCTCAAAATGGGAAGAATGTACGAAAAGAAAATAGATAACCAAATCAAGCAAAGAGAAAGGAAAATGGAGGGGAGAGAGATCTAGTTCAAACCCTCCCGTCCATAGAGGTTGAAGAAGAAATGTCACGCCCCGACTCTCGGTCACGTGACCATCCTTCTATCTTATTCATATTTTATAATGCGATATCCCAGGACTACGTATCACCGACCCTTTTCATCTTTAATAGCACATGCGGAAGCAGATATAAAAATCCCCAGACAATAAAGCAATGGGATATACAAGTAGGACTAGGAAATTGAACCTGAAAACCAACACCCTTATGTTCATATACAAGCCATACTAAAACGATTGGTTTCTACTCAAATTGATTCTACAAAGAAAAGTCATCGAGATCCTACTCTTGATCATCCTCGGGGTTCTCCTCCAGATACACCTCTTCGAGTTCTTTATCCTCGGGTTCTTCATTAGGGTCCTGAAATGTTTTCCCCAAACCGGGATGAGACTATGTCTCAGCAAGTTCTACCCCCTACGACCCGATTAGTAAACTAATACACCTTAGGGTTGCCTATGCACAACATGAGTTAGAGGACTTACCTTGGCCTTAGATTCCATCTGCATATTAGTACAGATCAAATAGGCACCCAAGCAATCATATCATAGATCGAAGCATCGATCTAATCGACCTAGTCGATTACACACCAAGAAGACCACTCACGGTCATTCTCATTCAATTAATCAATTCACAACATCGACTCAAGGCAAAGATCAATCGACTTAGTCAATTACATCTCAGTCAGACCATTTCTAGGTCATTCACTCCATCCCATAAAACCTCCAATAATACACTTAGTCACGAGCTCCATTAATTCTCTCGAGCGCTTTCGCCAAGGTGATATAAGTAATGATTTCTACGTGCGTTCTTTAAGGCGTCGTTTTCGCACGATGATGCCCTTCATCACCGAACCATGCATCACGATTTATAGGCGCTCGTGCGTTCTTTAAGCGCCGTTTTTTACGCAGTGATATCCTTAATCACCGAACCACGCCGCCACAAGTCATAGATACCACGTGAGTTCTTTAAGGCGCCAGTTTTGCACGATGATATCCTTAATCACCGAACCACGCTGTCTATACTTCATACCGATCGGTCTCGACCAATAGAGTTCTCAGTTCACTCT
The DNA here is from genome assembly GCA_016097605.1 of Eucalyptus guilfoylei. NCBI lineage: Eukaryota > Viridiplantae > Streptophyta > Magnoliopsida > Myrtales > Myrtaceae > Eucalyptus > Eucalyptus guilfoylei. The sequence continues at coordinate 33,791,746 of CM027862.1, read as the reverse complement.
CACAATTCTTTCCGCTTTACAACTCATCAAGGCATTATAAATGCTAACTAGCCATACTCGACCATCTACCGATTAATAATTCAATTTAACTCAATTTCAATCAATTTAGGGTAAATCCCTAAAATATCACAATTTATTTAATTCCATACAACGTAGAGCTCAAATAAATAAACGGATCACGCGCCACGACAATCGCACGAGATTTCGGTCGCTAATCCATCCCGTTGAATTTTCGGAAAATAAATAATTAAATAATTAATTTCGAAAATTAATATTTAATTCCTAAAAATACCATTTAGGCCCGAATTGCCTAATTAACACCCGATAAGGGTCGGAAAAATCCCACGAAGCATCCAATAAATACTATAGGCAATTCTCTATCTAAGTACACTAACCACCTAACTAATATGCAATGAAATTAACTAATAATCGCTAATCTATTCTAATCTAACAACTTAATTACACTTAATTAATACTAATCAACCTTTAAGTGTAATTAGAAAACTAAGAAGGTATTAGTGAGAAAAACTCACACAAAACGACGGGCTCGACGCGAGGATCGACTTTCCTCAAAGAGGGCCGAGCATCCGAGCTCGGGAAGGCGGCAAAACGGGCCAAAACCTCACTGCGATACCCATTTTCGCCTTCTCGATCACCGCTTCTTTGGAAGGGGCGGTTCCGGGCCGATTCGAGCTAGACAAGGCCGGTGGTGGTCCCGGCGAAGCTTTAGCGGTCCGGGCGGTGGTGTACGGCGGCGAAGGGAGCTCCGGCGGTGGCTCACGGTCTTGACACAAACCTACGGACGTCGACCAAGCCCGGGGACGACACGGTGGGAGGTGGAGACGCGGGGGTAGCGCGCACGAGGAGAGGCGGAGGGCAAGCGCGCGCGCCGAGGAGCGGCCGACGGCGGTCTTGGCTCCGGCGAGGCTCGCGGCCCTTCAACGCACGGCCTCTCGTTTACGCTTCGCTTTGTTCGAACAAGAGGGGCGGAAGAGAGAGGATGGAGCCTGGGCGAGGGTGGCGGAACGGCGGACGGCGGAAACGGTCCGGCTTCGGTGAGCGACGACGGCGGCAAGAGGACCTACTACTTCGGCTTGTTTGGTTCGCTAGTCTTGGTTCTTTGCTCAAGAAGAAACCGAAAGGAAGATGGGGAAGAAGAAGCACCGACGGGAGAGAGGGGAAGAAGAGAAAACCGATTTCTCTCTCTCCCTTTTGTCTTCAAACGTGGCCCACCAAAAGGCTGTCATCCACCCACCTTTTCAAGCCCCAAAATACCCCTTCTAGAAGACTTTTAGTAATTCAAAATGTGGGGGTAGATGTGGCATACGAATTTTGCTAAGTTTTCTTCCCAATTGGACCTTAATCCCTCTTGATTCAATTTAAATTGACTCCCATAATTTCATTCAACACCTCATCATTCCAATTAGTATTTTTCCTTACCAATGTAGCCCGCTTGCATCCCAATTTCACAATCCCTAGCTTCAACTAAACAAAAAAGGCCCTATTTATCCAGTCGAAATTAGAACCCGAAAATCTAGATGTCACAACTCTTCCCCTCTTATAAAAATTCCGTCATCGAAATTTAAACATTTACCAATCCTTAAACGAAAGGTGGGGGTATTGTCGTTTCATTGAGTCTCACTATTCCATGCTAATCCTTCGATTTTGTGGTGTTGTCCGACCATTTTGACTAAGGAGATCTATCTTGGTACACAAAATCTGTTCTTTCTGAACCAACAACTGAACTGAGCTTCTCACATACGGCACTCTGTCGTTCACATCTAATATCTTTTTCTCGACTCTCTAATGAACGTTCTAAGCTCAACGACTGAAAATTTTTGACAGTTTTGTGCAGTCTTTACTTTGACACTGATCTGACAACTGCAAACACTGATTACTGAGCTGACTCTGTCCTGTAATCTTTCTTCACTTTCTTTTCACCACTGAAATTTTGTACCCTCTGCTATGCACTACTTAAGAAAGAACCCTCTAAAATCTCTGTCAAACTTATAATCTCTGATCTAGATTCAAAATATAATTCATCCCCGGCACTCCATGCTGGTGAATTATCCGATACACACACACTTCGGTATACCCACTCTGTGACAAGACAAAATCTTCAATTTCTGAACTCGAACTTAGATTAGCGGTTAATTTCACTTCGACACGCTTTTAGTGTGACCTAGGTTACTAGTAGTTTTCAGAGTTTTTTAGGACAAATGACCCGTGGTCGATTTTCTTCGAGCCACAATGAATCCACTCGACCCATTGGTGACTCTCGATTGTCGTGAAAATCTCCAGGATTCAAATACGGACATAGGGTACCAAAACGACAGTAAAATCAAATTAGTGCCGGTCGATGAGAATTTTTCAATTTAGTGGAGTCACCCACGATCGGTCATTCATCTTAGTTGAACCGACCTATCTCTGATTTCAAATCGATTTTATACTGTGCCGCAATGATCTCTAAAGATGAGCACGGTCGAGAAGTCGATCCCTAGTCGAATTCTAAAGTCTATTTGCCTTAAGGTCCTTAATAACTTACCCAGCTAGTCTAGTTATCTCATGAGTGGCCAACTCAGAGAAAAACACTGTAATTGCGTCGATGAAATGCCCAATTTATCTAATCGAAATCATAGCCCGAAATATGGATGTCACACACTCAAAACAAGATCTATTCGTACTGTACCAAAGTGGACCAACTCCATCTATCGATCGATTATTATCCTCAATTGGTATCAGCATTCCCCTGAATCCTTAGTAAGCCTATCACTATGTTCCATTGTGATATATTTACATTCCCACTTGGGATTCTCGAGTGATGGTAAAATCTTCTGGATTTGCATTACTGAACTTCCACTTACTGACACCTCTGACACTTGCAACCTGCTCGGCGATATCTATCTTCATATCGGCCTACCAATCTAGCTGACGTCGATTTTGACTTACTTGCACCATCTGGTCAAAACTGCGATACTATAGTGAACTTCTGACAAGATCTTTTCCCTGAATTCTACACTGTCAAGTGCACTCAATCACTCATGGAACCCGAACTTTCCATCCTCAGAAATCTTAAAGTCAATATATTTCTTACCAGTATTCTCTTATAAGATCTTCTGAACATCTCTACCTGTCAACTAGGCGCCGATTCTAACTTGAACATATGGTTCAACTTTGAGGGCGGCTATAAAATTCAAAAGGTAGCCTACCTCAAATTTGAAAACCACATTTTGAACCATTTTCAAGTAAAGTCTATATTTTAGTCAGTCTATGCACAATTGAAGACTCTCGGCTCAACACATTAATGACTCATTTCGTTTCCCCCAAGGTGATATCTGATATCACTATTATAGTCCTGCTAAAATTCTGATTCATGACACCGTTTCATATTCCCTTTGTTGGGTCTCAACTGGCGAGACGGTTATACAACAATCTTCTCATGTTGTATCAATACATACCCAGTCTTCGGCAAGATACATCACTAAAGATTTCATGTTTTCCAGAGCCCAATGAAAAGTTTAGCACAAGTGCGGTAGCCTGATCTTACTGAAGCTCTGGCAATTAACTTTGCACTTGTCTATGCCTAAGAATTTCTCTTCTTTCTTAAGAGGTCAAGTCCGCGATGATATTGATGCTGAAAATTCTCTCACGAACATTCTGTAGTAATCTGTCCAATCCCCACGGCTTCTGATCTCTGACACTGTTGTCGGTCTCAATCCACTAACAACTGATTCGATCTTGACTGGGTCCATGAAGATTCACTTACCTATAATCACATGACCATTCTTAGGGGCTCTCGTGATCTTCAGCACTTAATGAACACCCTAGAATGTCGTTACACCACACGATCAACATTGATCTAGATATTCTCTGAATACTTGGTTTGTCAAATCTATGTCAGCGGCTGGAGCGTTCGTCAAATCAAATGACTTTGCATTATTCTCATAGGGGCTAAATCAAGTGTGAAATGTTATCTTCAGTCTAACCTCCTTCCTAGTTCTCAATTGACAATAACCTGTCCTCAAGTCGATCCTTGAAAATATCAACACTCTTTATAACAAGTCGCACAATTCGTTGATCTTTGACAATGAACACTTATTCTTGATTGTCACTTGATTGAGTCGACTACAGTTGATACATAATTGCAACGAACCATCTTTCTTTCTTTCTCACTATGAGGCTGATGTTTCCCCTAGGTAATGCACCGATATGTATGAATTCCTCATTCATCAATCCTCACATTTGCACCATTGGTTCTATCAATTCAGGCAACAACGACCGGTAAGAAACTTTAGAGAATGGTTCTGTTCTGGATGCTAGCTTGTACATAATTCTATCTCTTTCTCTGGCAATGGTTTGACCACTTTTCTGGCAACACTTCCAAGAATCCTTGGACTATTGAGGAGTCCTCAATTTTCAATTCTTCAATCTATCTTATTTTTGACATTCATCGAGTAACCTAGGCAACCTTCGTCTAACAAACGGATTGCCTCAAGTGACGAGATTAAAGAAGTCGAGGACCCTTCTTGACTCTTAATAAAACTTGGCACTTCTACTTGCTCCTGGAATAAACTGGGTTACTCCACTATAACAATTCATCACTACAAAATGCTCTAGAATCAATTCTTTCCACACTTGACGAATAAGTTGTACATCAACAGTCAATCAAGTACAACTCTAGTCGGTAGTTCTTTTCCAACAACCTTAACACACAATTGAAATTCCACAATTGCATTCCTAACACTCTGAGGCACTAATCTGATAAGAATCACCTCAAAACATTCTTCCATTAATCAAAGCATGGTCAGTTCCGTTCCTGATTCTTTGCCATCCTAGTGGCGTCATATTGGTAGTAGCAGTGTTGGTGTTCTTCCTGAAATCCAACTGATAGTCCTTCATCTGATGGTCGTGCTCACTACCATCAAAGCACGTTCTAGTCATTCTCTAACACAGGATTAATCCATGCATTCCTTCCATACTTTTAGCACTCACCTAATAAGTCCTCTGTCTTATGTTAGATGATAGCATACCCTCTTGCTTGTACTGGAGGCCTGTTCCAAAAAACTCCACTGTACGTTCAATGGCTCACTCCTTCCAACTTATCCCATCGGTCTTCTAAGACAGTCTCTTACCAAGTGACCTTGTTGGTCATAGTCAGAATAAACACCCGTCTTAATAGGATACGAGGCTAACCCATAACGGCTTCCATGACCCACAACGTTCTGATCCGACATTGACCTGCCTATCCCGTCTTTCTTGAGGGGCGGAATAAAATACACTTTTCCGGTCATAGGCTCCTTTCCAACCTGATTTCCAACTCTACTGAACCTAAACCTCAATTCAGTTGCAACGGTTTGCTCCTAGATCACATCTCCTTACTAAACTTCGGCAGGAACAACAATAACTTTGATTTGATATCGAATTTATTGGCTTGACGAGTTCTCAAAGAACACTTACGCCAGAACGATCCTGTTGGACCTAGGATCGCTTGGTGCTACTACATTCTCAGTACCGACCTACGGCGGTACTCTTACACGCGCGCTGGCCTAAGCCAGTGCTTCGCCACAATCACCTCGTGCACCGATCCTTGTCAGCGTTCATTCCTGAGTCATAGAGGCTACTGTCCTCTTACTAGGAGCCCTCAGCTCCTGATCACTCAAACTACAGGAACTTTATAGAAACCTGTTTTCTAATTCTAATACCACATTAAAATTCGAGTGATCCACAAACAAGCTACAAATCAGCTATCACACACATGCATCAGTCATGAATTTAAAGGCCTTTCCTACTACTATCCCATAAGTCATCGCACCTTATCACTCCAATACCTAACCATTGCTCTGATACCACAAAAAGGGGATGTCACGCTCTGACTCTCGGTCACGTGACCATCCTTCTACCTTATTCATATTTTATAATGCGATATCCCAATACTACGTATCGTCGACCCTTTTCATCTATAATAGCACATGCGGAAGCATATATAAAAATCCCCAGACAATAAAGCAATGGGATATACAAGTAGGACTAGGAAATTGAACCTGAAAACCAACACCCTTATGTTCATATACAAGCCATACTAAAACGATTAGTTTCTACTCAAATTGATTCTACAGTAAAAGTCATCAGGATCCTACTCTTGATCATCCTCGGGGTTCTCCTCCAAATACACCTCTTCGAGTTCTTTATCCTCGGGTTCTTCATCAGGGTCCTGAAATGTTTTCCCCAAACCAGGATGAGACTATGTCTCAACAAGTTCTAGCCCCTACGACCCGATTAGTAAACTAATACACCTTAGGGTTGCCTATGCACAACATGAGTTAGAGGACTTACCTTGGCCTCAGATTCCACCTGCATATTAGTACAGATCAAATAGGCACCCAAGCAATCATATCATAGATCGAAGCATCGATCTAATCGACCTAGTCGATTACACACCAAGAAGACCACTCACGGTCATTCTCATTCAATTAATCAATTCACAACATCGACTCAAGGCAAAGATTAATCGACTTAGTTGATTACATCTCAGTCAGACCATTTCTAGGTCATTCACTCCATCCCATAAAACCTCCAATAATACACTTAGTCATAGAGCTCCATTAATTCTCTCGGGCGTCGCTTTCCCCAAGGTGATATAAGTAACAGACGGTCTACGTGCGTTCTTTAAGGCGCCGTTTTCACACAGTGATATTCCTTCATCACCGAACCACGCCTGTCACGATTTATAGGCAGTTTACGTGCGTTCTTTAAGGAGCCGTTTTCGCACAATGATATCCTTAATCACCGAACCACGCCTGCCACAAGTCATAGACAGTCTACGTGAGTTCTTTAAGGCGCCGTTTTCGCACAGTGATATCCTTAATCACCGAACCACGCCTATCTATACTTCATACCTGATCGGTCTCAGCCAATAGAGTTCTCAGTTCACTCTCACAATTCTTTCCGCTTTACAACTCATCAAGGCATTATAAATGCTAACTAGCCATACTCGACCATCTACCAATCAATAATTCAATTTCAATCAATTTAGGGTAAATCCCTAAAATATCACAATTTATTTAATTCCATACAACGTAGAGCTCAAATAAATAAACGGACTGCGCCACGACAATCAGCACGAGATTTCGGTCGCCGCCATCCCAGTTGAATTTTCGGAAAATAAATAATTAAATAATTAATTTCGAAAATTAATATTTAATTCCTAAAAATACCATTTAGGCCCGAATTGCCTAATTAACACCCGATAAGGGTCAGGAAAAATCTCACAAAGCATCCAATAAATACTATAGGCAATTCTCTATCTAAGTACACTAACCACCTAACTAATATGCAATGGAATTAACTAATAATCGCTAATCTATTCTAATCTAACAACCTAATTACACTTAATTAATACTAATCAACCTTTAAGTGTAATTAGCAAATTAAGAATGTATTAGTGAGCAAAACTCACACAAAACGACGGGCTCGACGCGAGGATCGACTTTCCTCAAAGAGGGCCGAGCATCCGAGCTCGGGAAGGCGGCCAAAACGGGCCAAAACCTCACTGCGATACCCATTTTCTGCCTTCTCTGATCACTGCTGGAAGGGGCGGTTCCGGGGCTGATTCGAGCTAGACAAGGCCGGTGGTGGTCCGGCGAAGCTTTAGCGGTCCAGGCGGTGGTGTACGGCGGCGAAGGGAGCTCCGGCGGTGGCTCACGGTGCCGGACAACAGCTCTGGACGTCGACCAAGCCAGGGACGACACAGCTGGAGGTGGAGACGCGCGGGGTAGCGCGCACGAGGAGAGGCGGAGGGCAAGCGCGCGCGGCCGAGGAGCAGCGACGGCGGTCTTGGCTCCGGCGAGGCTGCAGCCCTTCAACGCAGCTGGCCTCTGTTTCTGCTTCTGCTTTGTTCGAACAAGAGGGGCGGAAGAGAGAGGGATGGAGCTGGGCGAGGGTGGCAGAACGGCGGACGGCGGAAACGATTCCGGCTTCGGTGAGCGACGACGGCGGCAAGAGGACCTACTACTTCGGCTTGCTGGTTCGCTAGTCTTCGGTTGCTGCTCAAGAAGAAACCGAAAGGAAGATGGGGAAGAAGAAGCACCGACGGGAGAGAGAGGGGAAGAAGAGAAAACCGATTTCTCTCTCTCCCTTTTGTCTTCAAACGTGGCCCACCAAAAGGCTGTCATCCACCCACCTTTTCAAGCCCCAAAATACCCCTTCTAGAAGACTTTTAGTAATTCAAAATGTGGGGGTAGATGTGGCATACGAATTTTGCTAAGTTTTCTTCCCAATTGGACCTTAATCCCTCTTGATTCAATTTAAATTGACTCCCATAATTTCATTCAACACCTCATCATTCCAATTAGTATTTTTCCTTACCAATGTAACCCGCTTGCATCCCAATTTCACAATCCCTAGCTTCAACTGAACAAAAAACGGCCCTATTTATCCAGTCGAAATTAGAACCCGAAAATCTGGATGTTAGAAGAAAGCCATGTGAAAATGAGATGGAAAGGAGAGAATCCTAGGGAGGAAGTAGAAAAAATAGCACATCTCATTGCTTCTTGACTATGCATCGCTAAATTTCCTATTGAATTGAACTTAGATAAACGAATTTTTTAAGATGCATTTAGTTCAACTTTTATAGTGGGTTTTAGCCTTCAAAGCCCATGTTGAAGTGTTTAGCAAGTATTTTTAAGTAGCTTTCAACCATATGCTAGCCTTGGGAATATTGAAAGCCTAAAGCAAGTAGGGACCAACCTTCAAAAGCAACATTTGTCGAATGCCGAGACTCGGATTAATCTATTTTTTTCTTTCAAAACTACCTTCACAAAATATTTAGCATTTCGGCTTTGCCCCTCATTGTTGCTGTACATCTCTTCGTGCAAGGGCGGTCGGTGAGGGCCAATAAGGCCAAATCTGAGTGACAAAAATGTTGACATCTAAATTTTGCGTACTTATTTAAGATTTAATCGCACAGAAATCAAGAATTAATTTTAACCCTTAAGTAAAAAATAATTCTCATTAAATGAATCATATATAAACATTAGGAATATTTGCATTACTAGTATTAATTATTAAAAATTTTGAAAAAAAAAATTATTAAAAAATTTCCAAAAAAGACGAAAGAAACGAAGTAGGGCCGAGCCAGGGCTGGGCCGGTCCGGTCCCTACTTCTTTTCCTTCTTTTCCTCCCCCAACTTCGAGGCCGGGCCGTCCCTATTTCCTCCCCAGCCTGGCCCACGCACCATTTCTCTTCTTCCTCCTCTTTGTTCCCTAGTTTTGGACGGGAGCCTCAACGACAAATGACAAGAAGGATGGCGTACAGGGCGAAGGACAGAGAGGACGGCGCCGCGGAGAAGGTCGCATGCGGTACGTTCACTCGGGGCAGGCTGGCAGCAGCTGGGTCGCCGCTTAAAAGTGGGATAGCACGTCGGTTCGCGGAGGAGGGCTCGGTTCGAATAAAAGGGTGTGAGAGGGCATCTTTAGAGTGCTGGGCTTTTGGGTTTTGGCTGAGAGAGAACGAACTAGAGAGTGAGCAGAGGAAGGGACGGAGAGAAAGTTAGACGCGGAGCCGAGCTTCGTTCTCGACTGAGCGTTACCCGACCATCCCCGTCGCAAGCCGACGACCTCTAGCCGACACACGCGAGCCCGCGGCCTCCTCTTCCGCGGCGACCGAATTCCAGGTGAGTTTTCTTTGGGTTCGATCCAGTTTTTTCCCGAGGATCTCGGGTCGGATACATCGTGAAGCGGTCGGCCATAGCTCGACTGGTCTTGAGCTCGCCCTATGACCGCCCTCTCCGAGCCGGGTAGGGATTTCCGCGGTCGAAACTCATTCCCATGAACTCCTTTTGGGCTCGCCGTGTTCTATTTTAAGGAAGAACTGAACTTGGTGTCTCTAGTTCTTGAGCGCTTTGTTCTAACTGGGCTGGTGCTCGATGTCGAGCATTTCCTGGTGATTTTTTGGTCTAGACCCGAGTTCGAGTTCTAAAAATGTTCGATATCTTCCGTGCTCACCATATGTTTGAGGGAATGCCCGAACTAAAACCGTTAATTTTAGTCCCGGATTCTCGGATTCCGATTTGTTCTGAGGATCCATAGATGCGTTGTGTCCGGTATGAAGCTTCTATTAATTCCTGGATACATTTGTTAGTCAGATTTCATTCCCACCAAGTCCGAATCTCCCAGAATTTTGGATGTCGTTTGTCTTGTGCTTTTGACATATTCTTGTGAATGTGCTTTGGATTTGTGTTTTGGCTGCGACCGTGAGCCTCGAGCGGACAGCGGTGGAGATGGAATGCTGTCCGGTGGTCGGAAGTCGCTTGCTGTGGCAGTCTGGTGATGGTCGTACCGGTCAACAACGAGAAAAGTTTCTTCACGGTCTGGCGTGGTGAGCCTCGGCCATGGGTGTGCGGCGGGGGTTCTCTTTTCTCAGTTTGTACTGAGCAAGAGAAGGAAGGTGGCGTGTGGAAAAGAAGAGGAGGCATGGGCTTAATTGGTCTAATAATATTCGGGCTTATTTAGGCTGATGAACTTGGACTTGTTTGGTCTAGTTAGTGCGGGCTGGCTTTAGTATAGTTAGATTCGGATCGGGCTTATTTGTTAGCAAGTTGGCTTCGTTTCTAATTAAGGTTGGGGCCTTTCACAATGGCTCATTTTTGTCCTTGGCCCGATCCGTGGGCTTGCTGCAGCCCATGATTGGATCGGGCCCTAGGGTCCGGCCCGGGTCCCTATTTTCGGATTAAAAAATATTTTTATTAAAAAATTAAAGTAAAAATCTAAAATTTTTTAAAAAGTCCAAAATTTTTTTTTTTTTCCAAAAGTTATGAAAAAGCTAGAAACTAGTTTTTGAGTAGTATTCTTATAAAAAAAATTTGAAAAATCTTTTGATAAAAAACTGTGCTCAAAATTTAACAAACCCTTAGGGCTTTACTTTAGGGTTCGGTTTGCTTTTAGAAACGAACACTCTTGATTGCATGCTTTCAATATGATGATTATGGCCTCCCTTTGCTTAGTTAGGAGACTTAGGACTAGCATTTATTTATTTATTAGCGCTCAATGCTTACTTTTCAATGCAATTTATTCGATGTCACTTTGGTTGCTAATTATTATGTTAATGATTGCGTATTCGTATGGTCACCTCACGTGTTAGTGGACAGATCTAAAATCAATCAAAATTGCCTGACAGAAAATATTTTTGAAATGAATAAGATTAGGTATCGAAATGGCACTAATTGTTTAATTAGTGTAATCAAGTCCCTAATCCTAAACTTTCTGGTTACGTAAGACATAAGGTATACTCTGATGCCTCACTTGATTTATAACCAACCTCGATAGGTTAGTGGCGACTCCTTATTAGAAAATTTTCATAAACACCACAATGTCAAGCGAGATATGAGTTTAGGAGAGCCCACGCCTAACATAAGCCGTAGGCTAGTCCTTTATCTAATACCCTTAAACCTAATTTCCTCCCTAACGAGGGGTAGGTCACAACAAAGAGCCACGCGACCCGGCAATCGTCACTAAGGCCGGTAAAAGAAAAAACACTTTAATTTCCGATTAAAGAAAAATACTTTCATAAAATTGGAAAAAAAACATTTTCATTTTTTATAAAAGGAAATCATTTTAAAACAAGTGTGACGTATTCTTTTTATTTATGTTAATTATTGAATCTTACGAGGCGACGGCGGGGCCCAATCTAACTAACTCGTGGAGTCTCGCAAACTTTCGGTCCTGGATTTGATGAGTTTCAAAGCATTGGACAAAACCTCAACCAGCTAAAACACGATCATGGAGCCACGACGATTTTCTCGCCGCCGATTGCCATGTCATCGAGGGCTGAGATATGGCCTCGAAGTCAATAAATTAGTTTTTTTTTTTAATTGCGGGGAGGAGAGAGAGAGATTCTCACGTGGCTTCTCGAGTTGACGGCCGGTGGAAAATCTAGCTCACAGCAGCCTAAGCCCTTTGCCGACTCGGCGAAAGGTTTGAGTTATTTAATTTAAAAAATAAAAAATTGAACCAAAACACCTTGCAAAAGTTTTTTTTTTTTGGCTGAACATTACTTAAATCTAAAGTTGCTTTACAAAGAGTTTTCACCAAATACAATTTGTATTTTTCAAAAGGGTTTTGGTTTTCGCATTTGCATTACATGTACACCTAAAGCCCCATTTTCAAAATTGAACCAAATCCACCCTTAATTGAATGTAGACTTATCAATTCATCGATCCGATGCCAACTTTTGTAAGATGCGTCTAATTGGCCAATACATGCTTGCATTATATCAATTGTGGGGCCAAATCCAAAAAATTACAAAAAAATTTCACGTCAGCGTTGGTCGTGTCATATGGGATGATTGCATTAACGTAAGTAATTTCAACCAAAATTGATCGGAATGATTATATTGATAAATCATCATAAAATTTGGCACTAAATTGGCTAAATTGAAATATTTAAAACTAAATTGGCCTTCATACATTTTTTTTTTTTGTAAATCCTAGCATTCGCGTCACCACCATGCGGGCCGGTGTAATGTTAAAGGCATCGTGCGAAAATGGCAATAGTGGAATTGGGTCATGCATGGAAGATAATTAAGCAAGCTTCCTCTGCTGAATAATTAGGACAACAATACAAAGCTAGGCAACCCAATCAGCGTAACTTTAGACCCCCCCCAAAAAAAAAAAAATCAGCGTACGAGCTGAACATATCGGTGTCTAACTTCATCTGTAGGATAGAGAAAGAAAGGAAATTAGTGGAATGAACTACTATCGAGTACCGACTACAAAACATCGTTGTTGGTCCCGCGGCCTCGATGATTTCAATAAAGGATGGAAATTTATAAAGAGAAAATTAAAAAAAAATCATAAATACTTTGTAATTGTATCAATTCAATCCTAAATTTTTTGTTTTTGGCTAAATGAGTCTTAAACTTTTTATTATTGTGATAGTTCAGTCCTTTCGGCTAAAATTAGTGACTATCGGGTTCGGCGTTGGCGATAATTTTTTAATAATATATATTTTTTAATTATTTCTCTCTCCCCTCTCCCTCCCTCTCCCTCTCTCTCCCTCCCTCCCTCTCCCTCTCTCTCTCTCGCGGCAATCAGCCAGAGGGGAGGGTTGGCTGGCAGTCGGACTGAGGCAGCTAAGCAAGCTCATCTCGTAGTCGTTGGGTGAGCCCCTGCTAGACCTAGCGATAGCGAGGCACCCTCGCCGGATCTGTCAAGGGCTTGCCTTGTTGTCGTTGGGTGAGGGCGAGCTCGCCCAACCACTGGCGAGGCCCCCCTCGTCATCGCTGGGTTTGGTGAGGTGAGCCAAACCTAGAGACGGCGACTAGTGACGGCAAGGCCCCCTCGTCGGATTTGGTGAGGGCTCGCCTTGGCCCAGCAATGGTGAGGTGAGCTCGCCCTCACCCAACGACGGTGGAGGCGAGCTCACTCGGTCGCGCAGCCAAAGGAAAGAGGAGGAGGGAGGGGAAAAAAAAAAAGAGACGAAAAGGTAAAAAAGGCTTAAAAAATTAATAAAATAATTCAAAAAAATAAAATATTATTAAAAAATTATTGCCGGTGCCAACGGGTTGATGCCAATGACTGAACGGCACAATTATAAAAGGTTTGTAGCTTAATTGATAAAAAAAAATAAGTTTAGAACTGAATCGATACAATTGTAAAAGGTTTATGACTTTTTTGGTAATTTTCCTAATTTATAAATAGCAAATTCAAGGTTGTAACTAATAAGCTACGGACCTAGCATACTTGGTCCTAACCTACTTGATTTATGGTTAACTGAGAAATGTCTACGAAAGCATATGACTATAAGATCGAAGGCCAAAATAAGGATACTTATGCTATAATTTTTACATTTTGAATATTTACTTAATAGTTAATACCATTCACGCCGTCCAATAGAACATTTTCTAAATGTTGAGATTAGCTAACTGGATTACTTCAAAAATTATAAAAACGGAAAAGCGGGAGGGAGTGTAATTTAGTTAAAATTATTATAGTTAGTTATAAAAAAGAATATCTCTATTAATTATGGGGAGAAGAATCTAAGCAGAAAGAGAAATAACGTTAGAAAAAGAGTAAGAGAGGAGGTTCTGTCTGTCTACTCATTTTGTGGGGTAAGGCATCAATTTACGTGATATTGTCGTGTCGCTAGAAAAAAATTTATTCTCGAAGCAGCAAGCCACCATGAAAGCTCTCCTGCATACTCCAAAACCACCATTGCTCTCCACAAAACACTCCAACGCCAAATTCGAAGCCAAAACTTTCGTCCACGCACTCCTCCTCGATCTCTTCGGCCGACCGCCACTCGCATTTGCAGGTCGTACTCACAAAAGCTTATGGAAGTATGCGGAGTTCTATGCGTCATAAATGATTTTTATTCTTGCGGAAAGTTTTCGCAAGTAACCAAAGTTAATATGATGGGGAACGGGCAAGTTAGATCGGCTTGGCAAACTACTTTTTGTTGGAACCAAAATGATTTGGAGAGAGAGAGAGTGCAAACACACAAAGACAGATTATATTACATAATATACCTTGCAAAGGCTTAATGGAGTACACAAGTTTTGCTAAGCTTAAAACTCTCTCTAAAATCTCACTCTCTCTAACACTCTCTCTCTCTAAATAAACTAACGTAACCCTATATTTATAAGCATCTTCACCGCCTGAACTCCACCGCCATGGTCTTCAATCGTGCAAGCTGAAATTAAACTTTTCTTCTTGATTAAGAGTCAACAATTGTGGGCTACTTTTCCTTTACGTCCAAGTTGCCAGCCGCAAGTTTCTCTTTCCTTCGTGCTCTCTTGAAGACTCCGGTAACTATTATAGTATTATTTTATTGTGTTCCCCTTCATTCCTTTTGATCAGCTTGTGGTTTCTTCAAGAATTTCTTCTTTGGCGGTTTACGTCCAGACTTCATGCATAATGGACTTTCATTATTATATTAGGTGTTGACTCCAACACTTTTGAAGTCATTAACATCCTAATATGGCTTTTTCTAATGTTTAATAGTCTCTACTTGATGGATTTGGGATGTGAAGCATAATGAGATGCGTGCAAGTGCTTTTTCAGGTCACGTTAATAAAAGACCCTACATGCCTTCAAGGACATCAAGACCCACTCGACATCTAAATATTATAGAGCCATCTACATGAACAGAATTTGATAACTAATGATCGCGAACTGACGGACCCAAGATCTTTTAACTTTTTGTATATACCAGTTTGTGAAAAAGTTGAGGTTTTCGAAAATCTCAAATATCAAACTTGAGATTGGGATTGGCATGAAAAAGAAAATTGGGATTAGCCAGGAACTTGATAATACCCGTACCCAAACGGGTAGAGTTGGGCATTTCAGCCTTTGAGTCTTTCGACTGAAGAAAGCCCCGCCTCTCTCTCTCTTCTAGATATTTCTGTAGAATAATCTTTACAAATATCTCGTTTATTGAAGTAGTTGGAAATAGAGGTAGAAAAGGAGCCCACATCAGCGCGTAGGAGAATCCAAGATATAATATCTGATCAAATGACTTGGATAATAGTCAAAGAGTTGGGATTAAATAGAGAACGCGTGGCCTATGCATCTTCCACTGTCACAAGAGTATGTCGGCGAAGCAAGCCTATAACAAGCGTGTATACTTGTAATAAATATTCATATAAATAGTGAAGGTATTTTGCTATTTTGAGGAATAGCAAAACGAGTGTCACTCAACATCGACTACTTTTGAAGAAAAAAAATAAAAATAAAAACAACAGCAACAACAACAGAATGACTGCCGTCCTTCTTCTTGTCCTATTGTCTTTCTTGTTGTCATCCTTCTTCTGAGCCTCTCTGGCCTGTCAGACTGGGACTATGTCCGTCTTACACATCCATTTCAGTTTCCTCATCATCTCCACAGCATCAATATCTCTTGTCACCACCAGCCTCTGGTCCTTCAGGTTTATCTCGACTGACTTGACCCCTGCACATATGCAGCCAAATCACACTGTTTTGACTCGGATTATCTGGGATTTGTTCTTTTTATAGAAGTAGAGAGACAGAGGTGAGAAGAAGGTTGATCTGATTGATACCCGCAAATCTGGAGAGTATCTCAAAGGCCTTCTTCGCGCCTTCGCTGTCCCGTAAATCCAGCCTCAACACCGCTTTCTGTCACCAAAACAAGAACCAGAGCAACGTCAAAATAAACCCCTTTGAGCCCCACAAGGACCCCTTTCTCTTCAACCACTATAAGTAAAAGTCCTGGATCTCTAAAGAAAGGTTAAAGGGAATAAAAGTTAGATATTCGTTTCCGTATATTTACGGGAACGCCTGAGGGTGAGAGTTTACCAGCCTGTTTTCGTAGGTGTGTGGAATTTGAAAACTGGAATTCTCAAAGAGAGTTGTCCAAGAATCCCGCAGGCTTTTTCTCCTCTTCTCGTATAATTAGAGATATGATGGAGAGGGAGAGGAGTGAATAAGTCGAGCAGAGGAAGAAACAAACGAGTGCGTGCAGGGAGAATATTGGGGACGTTGCGGAGTTAAAAGTTATGTAGGAAATCTAGTCAACCAAAGTCAATTTGGCCTTAGTCAAGGTTTTGCAACTCGTAGTCGTCTCGTACGACCGAGCGCAGTCGTCTCAAGATTTGTTTTTGAAATCTATTATTTGCAATATATCATCCAATGTCTTATCTATGAAGCAAGTTTTATGAATTAATATTTAAACAATGATTAAATGAGTGCATTGGCAATATTGAAGAACACTATCTAACACCATAAAGTCAAGTAGGGAAAATTAACTAAAATAGAAAAAAAGAAAGAAAGTATGCAACTTAAAGTACAACAGAAGATGGCAACCTCAAAAAGAGGAGGAAAGATTGCTCTACGATCCGCAAATATCCAACAAGAGAAAAGGAAGTAGAAATAAGTGGCTAAAGAAAGGATATTTGGCCAAGAAAGGAATCACAGCTTTCTCTAATATATAAGACTTCCTTTCAAATTGGATTCCTTCCTTGACTAGCACAAGATTACATATTCATATTCCACTTATTTTAGTTGCAGGTATTGATTTATTTAGTTACTAACAAAATATAAGAGCCCGGATTCCGCATACATTTTTTACTGTTTATTTAAAATCTTCTTTTTAAAATAGTATTTAAGTAACCATGTCTAGGTTGGACCAATTTTTTTATTTTTTATGTCTAGCTCTTTAGAGGCTTTGGAATGCTTAACAAAAGACATCACGTCATCTATTTCTGAAAGTAGTAAAGATATTTTATGGCAGTCCAGATTAAACTAGTACTTAATTATCTAATCAATGTCCGTACTATTAACTCCTATGGTCAGCCTTATATCATACATTAGGGATAATTGCTCAAAGTCCCCTTGAACTTTAGCTCCCTTGCACAATAGCACCATACTTCATAAACACCATTTTACCCTCGTGAAATTGGCACTACTGCAAAATAGCATGCAAACTTTGAAAAGTTGCAGATTACTCAACAAACTCTCGGCTGTGTTTCTGCCATTACTTTTTCCGTTTGTATGGCCATTAAAAATGGATCACTCTTCTTGAACAAAATAACGTCCATTAAAAGAAAAATGAGTTCGTCCATTTAGGTAAAACTTAAAGGCTACGATGGCTGAAAAAATAATGGAGGCAACATAAATCAAAGTTTCTTTGGGTGGGGCAAATGTGAGAAGGTAATCTAAAACTTCTCAAAATTTGCAAGCTATTGCGCATCAGTACCAAAGTTCAAGAAAGCAATTATTGCTAAACATCAAGGCTTCGAAATAAATACATACCATATTACAAATTATCCAACACTCATTTGTTTATTTATTTAATTTATAGAAAAAACATTTCAAATTAAAAAGAACACGATGAAGGAACACTAAAGTATTTAAATTTTCTAAATATCATCTCTGATATATTTTTGTCGTTGGATTAAAAAAGTTATCTTCTTCCAAATTCATAATAATATTTGACTTTTTACTCTTTTGTAGTTTTGCCGAATTATAGCATCAAACAGAAATTAGAACAATTCAATTTCCAAGCCTATGCACTCACGTAGTCGATTGTATATTAATGAAGAAGATGACGCACCGAGTTTGATGGAGCAATCAACTCTATCGATGACGTCCCCATTGTTATACGCAAGTGTTTCAGAGAGGGTGGATGATTCTTGAATTCTACCCATTCCTCAGACACAGTAAGCTCAGACACAGTAAGCTCTTCCAGATGAGAAAGAGAAGCCAACTCTGGAAGTGCACAGATGTTTGACAAATTTAAATCTAACTTTTTCAATCTAGATAACCTCTCAATCCACCTTAAGTTGCATCTTGTGATTTTCTTTGATTTGCCAATGCCTGTACTTGATAAGTCTAACTCTATCAATGAGGTTAAATTTCCAAAAGAGCTTGGAAGTTCACACAACCCAGAACATCCTTGCAATGAGAAGCGTTGCAGCTTGGCTAGTGCCCCCAGTTCTTCGGGCAATTCTATAAGACCAATGCACCCTTCAATATCTAATTCAATCAATGACTGTAGATGTCTAATGAAGCTTTGAATCTTCTTTAGCCTGCTGCAGTGTACAAGAGTCAACTTTTGTAAATGCAAGCATTTAGAGAAGTCCGGGATTGTTGTTAAGCCATCACACTCTGTAAGGGATATAACTCTCAAATTATGTGCCCTCTGTAAATATCAATGGCATGTTAAGTAAGAGATCCATTGCATAGTACACACTGGGACTATTAGACTAGAATTAAATCATGTAATACCTTGATCAAGTCCCATACTTTTGAATCATCTGTGAAGCCACTTGAGCCAAGTTCAAAAACAACAAGATGGTTCAAATACATATTGTCCGCCCTAAAATCCTGATGAGGACAACGCCAATAAATCCATGTCAACTTTGAACAACACCTTGCAAAGTCCCCAACAAAGGTTCCATTGCATAACTTGAGAAATCTTAGGTTTTGTAATCTTTCAAATTCCCGATTTTTAATCTCTATGGAGTAATCAAATCCATCTATGTCAAGTGCTATAACCTTGTCCTTCCTCTGCAAGTCAAATTTTGCAATAATGTGAGTAACTTCAGCAACTTCCAACCACCACATCTTACAACTCGAATGGGCAAGAAAAAAATGATAAAAATCCCAAACAAAAGAAAACAAAGGAACCCTTAGTTTCAGGATTCAACTTCTGTTTGAAAAATGAAAATGGAACTTTTCTTGCTTACCTCTTCGATTCTTATAATATCCAAGGCCTCTTCTGCAATCCACAACCTACTCTGCTTTCCAAGTTCACCATGGCTATTGTCACGGACAATTTTCCTTCCTAGTGCTATGAGTTGATCATGCACCCAAAACTTATCATTATCCAAAATCTTTATCAAGCACCTCTCGGTAAGGACTTCAATTCCTCTCCGGGGATTTAGTTGACAATGGTCCCACATGTAAATTGGATTGGTCGTCTTCTCATTGAAAAATAAGCATGATATATCTAGAAAAATATGCTTTTGATTATTGTCTAAGCCATCATAGCTAATTTTCAATTTATTAAGAATCTTTTCTTCAGGTACATTCTTTAAATTGTCCAACGTCTCTTTCCAAACTGCTTTGTTTTTCCTTTTAAGTGATGAACCTATCACTTTAATTGCCAAAGGAAGCCCTCCCACACTTGAGACAATTTTATTTGAAAGACAACAATAATCATTCAACGGAGAGTCGGTACCAAAGGCATGTCGACAAAAAAGCTGAAGTGCGTGAGGAGCATCCATGTCTAGCATTTCATACCGTCGAATTTTACCATGAAATCCCTCATCTGATGGAATTGTTTTGTCTCTTGTTGTAATGATTATGCGAGATCCTGAACGTAATGAATAATTTCCTATTAGATGCTCAATATGTTGTTCTTTAGCAACATCATCCAAAACCACAAGGACCTCCTCAATGTGGAGTACTTCTCTAATCCTCTTCATCCCTTGTTCACTATCCTTGACTTGTTCTGCACATCTTGAACTAGCAATGTCATATAGTAGTTTCTTTTGCAGCCGGACTTTGCCCTCCTCGGTTGATGAGCTTACTCGAACATCCTCAAGGAAGCTACAACGCCTTCCAAAGTGGGAAGACAATTGATTAAAGATGACCTTGGCCATGGTTGTTTTACCGATTCCACCCATTCCATAAATTGCAATAAGCCGCACATCACATTGGTTGGTAGCTAATAACCTTGTCAATTGTTTCACCTGATCATCAAGTCCAACTAAATGTCGAGGCACTTCTTTTTGCTTTATCTCTAGCTTCTCCAATACGTTTTCAACAACCGATTTGACAATCTCTACTTGACTGCCACGCATAAAAGCGCTTTCATTAGTTGACTAAAATAATTTCACACCCACGCATTGTACGTGGAATTGTCAAAATTTTAACTAGATTGAAGTCATCATGAGTGATATATGATACGCTGAATAATTATTATAGGCTAATTTGATATAATTACTAGATATTATGTACATTTACGAGTGGAGATATTTATGAAGACTATAGTATTGGCTTACATGATGGCAAAAGTTACGAAGTGGCTACTATATCGTGCATAAGCAAAATTTCAGCATTTATAGCTAAGCCTGGAAAAAAGGTTCAGCACTCGTAATAGGAAAATCATGAACCGAGATAGTGTAGACAAATGCAACGTCATCCATCGAACACCGTGATGAGTGAAGAAAAATGTATTCCCGAAAAACAAAAAGAAAACAAGCCCAAAACATGTGTCTTGCCTCAACCTATGCATGTAAGTCTTCTATGGATATGATTATGTCAAATGTAATGGCATTTAAACAAATTTTAAGATTGAGAGACCTGAGACCATGGGGTTAACTTGATGATTAAGAAATGAAGAAATGTGTGTGGATTAGGCACACATCGCTCGTTTGATTCTCCACACCATCAAGTGGATACAATTCTATGTTTGGACTACCTACCTGGGCCTTGGCTTTACCTGGAGTTTGTAGCATAGGTCATAGTTTGGTAATTTACCTATCCAAAGTGGACTTCCTTATTGATGTTAAAACAAAATGCCGAGACTCTCGCAGTTTGCTTTCCAGTAACTCCATCTTTTAGTTAAAACTCCAAAACTCTCAAGCGGCATGTAGGTCATATTGACTAAATAACCCAAAAGCACAAGAGACGGCCCACTCTAAAAAAATTGTGCAAAAACAGCTCATTCACATTTGAGAAGTTAATGGCCGTCCACATGCCATAATAATGCATACTAAGTGTTAATTTACCGTATGTTACATTTAAATTTATCAATTGCCAAATTATGCGTTGTTATGATGAATGATGATAAGCATATTAAGATGTCAAAGTAAATGCCATGCGATAACCCCAAAACAAAAATACAAATGCCATGCAGGCTCATTTTCGAGCCATTTGGCCCCCTATTCATTTCCACCTTTATTACTTTGGATTAAATTAAACGGATGATTACTGATTACTTTATCCAGGCATTTTAATTTGCCTGAGACAACCCTGAAGAAAGGTGAAAAGGAAAATAATAAGGACAAATTGCAAAAAGTCATTTTCCACACACATCAAATTGCATGTCCACAAATCAAATTCCCCATTTTCACTCTTGTTTTTCAAATTGCATTCATTACTATTACTTATTAATCCAATGGGTAATAATAACTAATAAGTTCTCACACCCCTGCACTGTTAGTGCCATCTCTCTCTCTCTCTCTCTATCTCTCTCTCGCCCCCCCCCCCCCCCCCCACAACCCTCTGTGCGCACGGCCACGCCACACGGAGGCCTCCGCGCCATCGCCGAGCAATGGTGGTCGCCTCCAGCTTGGCCCAAACCTCGATTTGGACCTCCAGTGAGCTCTGCAAAACTCGAGGCCCCGGGATGATGGCCCATCATTCTTTACATGCTCTTAAGATGCTCTCGCTTCTTTTGAATTTTTAGACGAGAAATTTCTTCACCCAATCATAGTTTCCTTGTGTAATTGGTGTTTCTTGGGATGCCACATGTATATTTTAGGTTTTTTTTTTTTTTTTGTAGATACAAACTAGTTACTTTGATACGTGAGGATGCAGATCGAATTGAAGTTGTCCACATCATACGGGAAATTTTTAGGGAAGATGTTAAAAGAAGAGGATGAGAGCAGCAACTGGACACTTTGTCTTGGGCAAACTAAAAAAATGAATAAGTAGGGCTTTGCAAAAAGTAATACCTTTGGTCCTCTGTCACATTCAATCCCTTGATTTTAGCTACCCTTTCAAGAGCCGCTCTCCACGCCTCGACTTCATCAGGAGACTCCTTCGAGTGTTCCAGTAAAGTGTCGGTATACAGTGGATTCTTAAATTTAACGTCATCAGGTTTCACATGAAAAAAAATAGGAATGATACATTTTTTACCTTCTGACTTAGACACGTTGTCTACTATACGTGCAAGCTCACGAAGGCACCATTTACTGACAGCATATGTCTTGGAGAGGATGGGTATGTAGATTATGGAGCCATCGATAGCACGTAGAAGGCTCTCTCCAATCACATTGCCGACACGGAGTTCCTCATCATCCCTAAATACGCGAAATCCAACTTCTTTCAAGCCGTCATAGAGGAAGTCTGTGAATCCATGGCGAGTGTCGGGTCCTCTGAAACTCAGGAACACTTGATACTCACCTTCTAATGCTCGTGCAACATCACTACTCTTTCGAGCCTCTGAGTTTGCCATGGCTAGGAAACTTGTTACTTCCAGATCTCTCTCTCATCTAAAGAGAAAAAAGGCTGGTGTTGTGTGGCATCGCTAAGAAATGAGCTGAGGTTTTGGATATGAACGGGGCAAGTGATTTCCAAACCTAAAATACCTGGCCGGCTCGCTTTGAAACCAAATTTAATTGCAAAGAGACAACGCGAAGGCGTCTTAAGGCTTTTCAACAAGTTCGGAAATTTTGTAGAGGCCGGTCAGACGTTCTTATCCTTTCAAAAACCAAAAATCAAGAAAAGAAGGGGAAGGATATTCCAATCAGGCGGCCCATGGGAAGAGCACGTGGAGAGAGAGAGAGAGAGAGAGAGAGAGAGAGAGAGAGTGATTTTGAATGACAGAGAGGGCATGTGAGCATGAGGAGACGGTGCAGCAGCTTGAATCGTACAGCCAGGTTTAGCGAATTCACTGCCAAGCACACGCGCTGTTTCGTTGTCCAATCAACATGCCTCGTCGTTTGGTTCCTCTATATATATATAATCATGAATTATATGAAGATATTCAATATAATATCTAATCTTAAATTATTAATGAAAATACTACATTGAATATTTTTATATAATTCACATATTGATTATATATAAAAAAATTCACGAATTATATTAGATAAATTTAAATTCAAGAACCACATTATATATTAGGTTAAAATTCAGGAACCATATTAAATAAATTAAAAATACATGAATCAAATTGTACATTAGTCAAAGATAATAAATTATTTGTTAGTCTTGTAGATTACTTTTAACTATCCCGTAGCATAACGTTGACTTATTGGCTTTGTTAATTAAAATATGACAATGTATCTAATCGAATATCTAAAATTAAAACGAAGAAAGAAACTTATATTTTTCTGTCTTTTATCTATCGAAAGAAAATCTCTAGATGCACATATTATAGGAAACTAGACATTTTATAGGTATTAAAAAAAAAAAAAAAATTACTTTTGATTTGGGCGACATTCCTATTGCGACCATTTACCTCCCATGCGGAATGGATCACTTCTGGTAGCCCAAAACATGGTGGAGAAGAGGAACCAAATCCTGCAAACATTGAATAGTTAAAAGTCGAGAGTGTTAAGAGGTATGTCATTTTCTGTTGTGGACTTCGAGGGAAGTGCACTTTTTCTTTTTTTGTTCAGAAAAAAAAAAGACCTGGATTTCACCTGTTAATTAATTAATTAATCTGCCTCTAATGAGAAAAAATGCCAGCAATTTTTTTGCATAATTTCGTACTCTCAAGTCGTCCAGTCCATAAGTAATGATGTTAGTCTCAGCACAGCCTTGCATTTTTTGGACGCTCTGTATTTTAAATGAAGCGCTCCGGACTTTTCAACTGGTGAAATTTTTTTTGGACTCCTTGAAAGAACGTAAAGGCAAATTTGCTGCTAATCAGGTAAGTTCACAATTATTTTCCTTTTTGGCTTGATAAGATACATGTGCAAACCCATAGGCCTAGGGTTGCATGTCCTGAAAATGAACCGAAGTCCCACCTTCTGAGAATTATATGTAGCTTTCTACGGATGTCTCTGTGGATAAATAATCTCATAAGTCATAAATACTGGCTCTAGTGTTTGGGATATGTTTGTAAAAGATACTAAGGTGATAGTTGTAAGGAAAATAGGAAATTAGACATCGATTATATTGCATTATCCTAGTCAACTGGAATACATAAAGTCACCCAAGCTCAACCGTTTTTTTGGTAGATTTAATTTTCTATGATAACATTATGTCATTTGAGGGTATTGTATTGTTGCATTAAATATAAATCCTTGAAAATTTATATTAATTCAATGCGACAGTCAAGTCAGTGCGAGAATCTTTCTCAAAAGATAAGAGATTTTTTCTGGACTGGTCCGAGGGAAGAAACAAAGTTGGCTGGATCACTTTAATATCAAATCTAATCGTCTATATCCCACCTAACGTTCTGCAGCAGCAAGTGGACACCAGCGAAGGCGTCCAAGACATTTCAACGAGTTCTATGAAATTTTTTAAGACTCCTTGGGAGACCATAAAGGCCAATCAGAAGCTCTTCTTCTCTTTTTTTCTTGGAATGAGACATCAAGTCCCTAAACTGTTGAAAAATGTTCAATCACGTCCCTCAACTTTTTTTTTTGCAACCAAATTCCGAAAATTATATACTTTTCTTTTTTTGGCTCTCATTCATATCTTCAGTGAGGTAGGGGCCCTCGCTCAAATCTGAGGCGAGGGTCAGTGTCCCTCATCGCTTGTACCTGTAAGAAGATCGAAGAGGGTGTCTATACCGGACTGTGAGGTGGTGGACGTCGCAAAGCTCGGAGACTTGGAGAGGCGTGTGTTCGTGGATAACCTATTGAAGAAGATCCAAGAGGACAATCCCCCGCTTCTCCAGGAGCTTCATGTGCGAGTGGACAGGACCAAAGCGAGCAAAGAGTGCAATCGTCTACAAAACTAAAAGGATACAAATGCATTTCTCATGAATTTCGTGAATTGATTTCATTTATAGCAGAATGAAGCCATCTTTAAGCAGAATGAATGCAATCTAGAATGCACTACAAAACTTCTTTTAGATGGAGATGCATGCGTTTCTCCAAAATGAATTTCTATTTGATTTTTCTTATTTTATTGGGTTAATATCATAAAAAACTCCAAACTATATATTTGTAATAAATTTACTCCAAACTAATTTTTTGATCACCAAAAATTCCTAACTAGTATATCTGTGAAAAAAATTTTGTCACATAAAATGCCATGTTAGCATTTAACGACCACATTAGCATCTCCATTTATAATTTTAACAGAAGAATCAATTCAAACAAAACAAGTATATAGTTTAGGGATCCATTCTATACCCAAAAAAAAAAAAAAAATGTTCAGGAACCTTTTTGTACATTTTGCTAGTTTAAGGACCCCATGTACCTCAACCCCCGCCTTCTTTTGTGTGTGCGCGCGCATATGATAAGGCTCGTGATTAACTTACGTTAGGCCAATAGCCAGTGCAACACGTGGCATTATTGGGAAATATTTTAGGAATTATATTTTCTAAAGCTTTGAAACATTAATTAGTACTCATAAACACCATTGATCAAAAATCATGTCTATCACTCCTTTGAGACTTCATTTTTCAGGACCCAAAATCAAGTTCATGTTCTTCGGTGCTATTTTTATTTCCTACCTTTTGAAAATTATTTAGGCATTCAAAATTGACACGCCTCGTGTGATTTCTTAGCATTTCCGAACTTTTTCTTAGAGAGATGATTTGAACAATGGTTGGAGGTCAGATCTATCTTATGTCCTGTTTTTTATATGTGATTCTAATCGATGCTTGAATTCTATTTTTCAGTGCATGATTAGAATTGTTTGATTATGTCTTACAGCTATGTGAGTGCATATAGATGAAGGGGGTGAGACATGCTCCACCTTTTCCAAGTCTTTTCCCATTAGCTACTGTCGACTGTTTTTCGGTTTGGATCATTCACGGGTGCCACATTCTGCCATAATAAATAGATTTAGATTCAATTTCAGCGGAGAGTGTCATTTTCGTGCACCTAATAAATTGGGATAATTGACAGATACTTGCACCCTGCCCAACTTGATCGCACTAAAGCATCGGGTCTTTATCACAAAAAAGAACCAAGAAAAGAAAAAGGAAAAGCAAAGAATAGTCATGAATCACAGCTAGCCTTTCCTTTAACCACTTGTAGCACCAACTTTTCTAGTGTGAACTAGAAATTAGGAAGGAATATTGAATAAAGTTAAGACTTGGGGTCTCCTGTCTAATTCTGTGGCCGTTGATTGCTGCCCTACCCCAGCTATCAGACTGCGATTTAGACAATTTGTTGTCAAGCTGGCCCAGTATCCATGCTCACGTCTGGGTTCTCTGAACCGAAAAAGCTTAGCCTCCAATTCACACAGTTTAGCTGTTTCTCACTAAATCTTAAAGGTCTTATAGTTCATATAAAACTCTGAAGCCGTTCAATTATCAATTAGGACACTAGTTATAAGGATTACAGCAGAGCCTTAACTCCTGGTAGAGCAAGTGACCAAGGAAATAGTTCCCAAAAGTAGGAAGAGCAGAAGAGCACATTCTGTTTCAACGTCCATAAGATCCATATTTTTCGGTTTCTGCACATGACCAGAGGTGTTCGGGTCAAAGACGCTGCCAATAAAACGGTTTGCTTGAGCCAAATCGGTTAAAGCCACATTCAAATTAAAATACGGTACTTGTTAGTATAAAATGCAGAATGAAACTACCGAAACTACCGACGTAAGAGCATTCAACTACACGGTTAGGATGCAGAGACCACTGTTTCAGTGTGACAGTGTGTAATTACGAATAAAGAGAGAGTGGTGGGGTCGATACGCAGCAATTGTAAAGGAAGGAAGAAGACAGGAAGATACGAAGACTGGGAAAGGTTGGCGAGGATCTCCTGCGCGAAGGTGCTGAGGAGGCTGAAGGAGATCCGGTTTCACTTTGGCGATCTCTTCCCCGGCAACTACCTGGAGAGATCTGGCGATGAATTCGACCCCAGTCAAGAAGTATCTAAAGAGATCCGACAGTGACGGTGAAGGAGGTCGTGCTTATGGCATCGGAGGCCTTTTTTTTTTTTTTTTTTTTTTTCCTTCTTTTGGTCTGTAGCTATGGGCTGTCTCCTAAGGTAACAAGACTGGAAGAAAGGAAGACAAAAATAAATTGGGTTTTTTCTTAATCGTGGGTCTTGCAATTTTTTTGTTCATAATTTTTTTGGACAAAAGAATTCACGTTCCGGTAGCAGTAAAAATCACTTGCACGTTGGGCCTGGGGACATTCGGCTGGTCGGTGAGTTTAGGTCTTTATTGGAGATTGAATTAGCCACATCGAGCCTCATATGCGAGAGAATCATGAACACTTGTCCGAGTGAAAGCTTCAAAAGGGAGCATGCGTGAAAATGCGAGCTCTGCTTGTGGCCTTTAATGAATTCTGTAGGCCTTATGTTTTGACCTTTCTCTAGTGGCCCGATATCTGAATAACAAGGAAACCAAGTCAATAAACAGAAGTGGAAGGGTTTGGGACGTCGTCTTCTTCTCCAAGCCGCCAATACTTCTATTTTCTCGTGAGTTTCACTTTCGATCGGTTGTTGTTCCATGAGCTAATGTTGGATGCACAAAGTGGATTCTTATGTTGCATACCTATTACTACGGAAATTTGCACCTTTCGCTATCCCTTTCATCATAACATGCTTTTTGATGCTTGGTTGGACTAGATGATCAGACTTGTCTGGTTGTATCCCTAGTGCATCACCATGCATGATGTGTTAACTTGGTTTTGAGTGCCATAAGAAGTCATGTTTTGATATGTGGAATAGCTTTGAGTAACTTAATTTTTATTCCTTAAATAATTCGCCAATACTTCCATTTTCTCGTTAGTTCAAATATTGTGTTTCCTTTTAAACTTCTATTTATTTGTGTGAGTATGTTGGAGCATAAGTTCTTGATTTGTCTCTCCTTTTATATATTTTCAAAATATGATTCAACTTAAGCATAAGATGCTGAATTTGTTTTTTCAAAGCAACTTTAGTAGACATTGTGTCATATGCCATTAGATCAGGTGGTGCTTCTTCTCCCGCGGCATGAATTTGGTCCTTGTACGCCTTAGCTTGTGTGCAGTAAAGAGTTACAACACTTCCTCCTCCTTGTTAAGTGAGAGATGCCCCTTGACAAGCTTCCAACTCCCATCCTTGAACCGACTTTTCAATCCGTCATCATCAAAAGTTCCGGTAGAAATCAAGTTCTTTCGAATGTCTGGAATTTGCCTCACATGCTCGAGCATTAGTTTGTTGCCCAAGCTAGTTTCTAGACAACATAAACAATTTTCGCAACATCAGAATTGCCCATCTTCACAAGACTATAATCTCACGCCTTGTAAAACACAAAGAAATCAACACGTGGGGTGGAAGACATGAGGCACCACCATCCATGACCTAATCCAACTCCTGCTACCGCAAACAATCATCATCACAAGGAAACAAATCAAACAAGTATTCTAGGGAACTTCCCTAGAAGGAAGTGCTGATCAAATAAAAAATAAAAAATTTAATGTCACATTTATGCCCTTTCTTGATTAAACAAACAAGTCCGTAATATCTATATTTAATGAAAATTTATGTTTCGGCCTAATCAAATGTTATTTTTGCTTAAGAAACACTCATAAAATAAAAAATAAAAAATTTTAAAACTTGACATTCTAAACGAATCAAAAAAGGAACCCAAACTGAATCTATTCCGAGTATATATGGTGCTTCAACAAACCATTGGGGCCTGGCGCATTTTATACAATGCAAGCCCAAGAGTGGAATCCAAGCCCACATAAGGAGCCCCCAAACAGGAAAATTACAACGCTCGGACTTCCACATGAAGTGAAGAGCCTTGGGAGGATCAAATGTACAAATATAAGTTCGGAGACTTGACTTAACAACTATTGTCAACGTTACAAATATAAGTTTTGAGGCAAGGTCTACCTAGGTTTAAGCCTATCTATGGGAACTTTCATGATAGCAGGTTTATATATAGTCTTCACTTATCTTATTCATATGGCTTTGATCACACAGCGACTTGAGAGAGCGATACAACTTTTCCATGCCAATGATCTTCCAAATCACTCTAATCATCCATATGATATGCTGGCTGAAGTACGAAGATGTGACAGTAATGGCCAAAAGGGAGCTGTGAAGGTCGAGTGTTATACAGAGCAGGATGAGATTTACGCTGTGACTTATGAAGAAAAACCATAGGCTTTGTTTCATCATATCAGTGACATGTTTTTTTGATAAATTATTTAAATTCTAAACAGAGACTATGCATAGGTTCCACAGATAATTTAATCTAAGTCTTGATTGACTTCCTCAGATAGCAAATTCTGCCTTCATTATGAGTGTACCATGCGAATTATTTCAGATCCTAGTCTTATGGTTCTATGAAATGGCTTAAACAGAATTTAAAGAAGTTTACTTTAACTCATGCGGCCCTGAGAATTACCGACTACTGAACGGCAAGTCATTAATCAATGATTTACAATGTTCCACAAATTGAATAGATTTCCTATGTCAATAAGATATCTTATAAAGGGAGCAAATATTTAATTTCGAAATCAGAAGATGACTTTCATGGCCATCTTCTAGCAAGATATATAAGTCTAATAATGAAGCCCAGGTCTGTCTCAAGCTCTGTCTGCATTATGTTGTCCACATAAGTTGTAGTGACAATCATGGGTTACGTGAATACAAGACTGGGGTTTGTAGTGCATAATTTTTTATTTTTTTAAAGTATTTGTGTTACAGTAGTTATATTTTAAGATATTTATGATATTTTTCTAGTAAATATAAATATGGAAAAACAGAAATTAGATTTAACAAAAGTAGATCGATAAAATTGAACGGTAGAATGTATAATATGCGTTGCGTATAGGATGATGCTAAATTGCCAAAGAAAGCATCTACGACTATTCATCCTAACAAATGTACGGTAACCCCGAGGACAACCTCCCCCATGTTTTCAGATTTCCAAATAAACTAATTAGCACTTCCTTTAAAATAGATCGCAAAACCTTAAAAGAAGATTTCCTTGCAGAAGAAAATGAAAACCAAACAAAATAGCCTGGGGAAATATACACTTCATGTGAAAGGAAGTTTTGCCAATATATGTAGAAACAACAAAAAGAAAGTAAATCTGAAATTCTACATAGAGTAAAACAAGGAAGTATAAATGCATAGAAAATTATTTAGACAATTATATTATGGCATATGGAAAACCCCAAAGATCCAATCCTCCTGTGGTTGGATTAAAACTAGGAGAGAACACTGCAACATCACCATATAATGACGAGTGGCAAGAAAGAAGAATGGATTAAAAATGAAACTAGGGAAGAGGTCAGAAAAGAAGAACCGGAAACACCTATAACAGAATAGAGACAGCAGATTTAGAGACAGCAGATTTTACATGGAAGGAGACAGATGATCCGCGTCCTGTCATCATTTGTTGGTTTTGGGTCTCCTTAAGAAAAATAAAGGAAAATTCAAGGAAAATAGAGTTCTACTATGACATATTGGTCTCGAAACTCCCCAAAAAAGTGGAGTTTGTAACCTTGCATTGCCTGTAGGGTGAGCACACACAAAGAACGAAGAACGTGCACATCTACTAAATATGTTATACTACCTAAGATCTTCCGCTTGCTTCTGTGCTTGTTCATGATTGCTTTATTGTTCTTCTAATGACTGACCTCGATGTTTGAGGCTCAGCCTTGGCCAAACTTGAACCTTTGTTTGTCCCTGATATTAAGCTTGTGCCATTCTAGTCGTGCCCCTTCCTGAACTCACCGTCGTGCCCATTCCTGAAGTAGAGTCCCTGCCCCTCCCATAATAATAGTCACGTCTTTTTGGGAATAAAACCAGACATCATTTTGGTCAGCAGATTCTCCGATCTCATCCTTGTCTTCATCAGGACTTGAAATGTCCGACTCAACCCCATCCTTGTGAGTATACAAATCAATCTGTGTGGATGCTCTTCTAGTTATCGTTGTCATAGCATCATCATATTCTCCTTCCCACTCACTATCAACCTGTGCCTCGACTTCTATCTCAACCAATCCCCTTTTGGATGCTAGTTGCACCATTTCCTTCACTTGCTCATCACTCTTGATCTCTGTGCGCCAATTTCTCCGTTTACCAGGGGAATAGTACCACATTCTACTCGAAAGAAAGCCGAAACTTTTCAAGTCAGCAATCAATCCTTCATATGTCACTGAATTAGGGGTGAGATCTTTCTTTACCCTCCGAGTTTCAGCGTATGAACAACTGGACTTCTCTATTCTCAGGTTGAAAGCGATTGTGAAAGGATGTTTCATCTGTTATGGAACAAGTTCAACGTGAGAACCAAACAACATATGTATAAATTAAACCTTTTTTGTATTTTTACCCGAAACGCAATACGGCACAAACATAATCCATTAGGTAGAGACAGATCTATGATTAAATACTCACATGTCCAATGGAATATGGGTAGTACTATTTGATTTTTCTTTTATTAACTAAATTTGAACTTTAATATGTATGTGATGTAAATTTAAATTAAACATCAAATAAGTGCATAATTATCTACCTGGGAGTACGATCTCATCACAAATCCCTATTTTAAGGGAAAAAGGGAAGAAACACTAGAATGCCTATGTAAATGAAACTTTTCAATAGTGGTTATTCCTGCTCTTGATTTAAGGATTATAATTACTGACTTTTTCATTAACCATTAGATCAAAGATAGATTTGGTTGCTAGTGGAACTTTTTCTTTCTACTGCTATAATTACTCAAAAAATGGAGTCAATAGAAAATTTTTCAAAGAAATCTTTTTTAAATATTATAGTGCTAACATTTAGCTTGACTGATTTCCATTGATAAACATAACTATCGCCTCTATGCACTTCAAAAAGGCTTCATCCACATCTTGACAAGTGTGGTTCCTAAGATTACTTTGCCTCTTGCAATATTTATCTTGCTATCAACGAAAAACTGTGGTAGAGGCGGTACAGTAATTAAAATTTCATAAACTACCCAACACATGAGAAAGTTTTTTGCAATTTATTGTATAAAAAATATTTGAAACTTTAGGGGTGGAAAGAAAGGTTACTATCAAGAGAAGGGAAGGAAATACTTATTAAAGCAATAGTACATGCACTGCCAACCTATACCATGTCAAAATTCAAAATCCCAATTTCTATTTGCAGGGCAATTGAGTGAAAAAAAAATCATTTTATTTTGGTGAAACTATCTTAAATTGGAATTGAAATACACTGGAGAAACTAGGAGGCTCTGGTAAGGCAGAAAAGGATCCATCAAGCTTTAACAGAGCTATGCTTGCTAAGCAATCTTGGAGAATAGTTTTTCGTCCTAACACTTTCTGCGGCAAGACTTTAAGCAATTTATTTCCCTCATACATACTTTTGGCACACAGAAGAAAGGGAATCGAGCATCTTAGGAATGGCAAATTCTAGAACGGGCAGAACCTTTGGGAGGTAGAGGGTTGGGAATGGAGAGCATATCAGCGCAGACAGTTGGCTTCAGGAGGGTCTTTTATATCGACCAGTTAAGGTGGACGATCCTGAGTTTGTTTCTGAGTTAAATAATTAGGTGCAAAACAAATTAGCTGCCTTTTGTTCATGACACATTATTGCTTAATCTGCAAGCGGATATATTATTTCTGAATTAAATTACAAAACAATCTAATAGAACTATGAAGATAGAGGCAAAACAAACAACCTAATTATTTTTACTCGAGAAGCCAACAACAAATTCAAAGGAGATGAATCATCATATTATCGAACATATACACCAACAATTAGCTGCACTTCACTCATCGTTAATTTTCTCATGTGATGACAAGTGGCAAAATCTAACGAGTTCTACTTTTTTTTTTTGCTTTTGTACAGCTATAATCAAATCATTTGACGTAAATTTCTCCACAACTCATTAATGCAATAATTGAATTAAATAGTTTTTTTTTTTTTTAGTCGGTCATGTTCTAATCCTATTCTAACACTCACTCTCAGACTTTTGTCTTGCCTCCTTGCAGGGCGTGGAAGGTGAAACCCACTCCTGAAATGAAATCGCCCCACCCCAATCCCCCCTGAGAAGGTGGAGATTTGTACCCTCCACCTCTCCCTTTTAAGTTGGAAGGGTGGCCACTGGGGCGAACCCCCAGTGGTTAATCAAATAGTTCATAATTACTATTTTTATATGCATGACCGTAGATCGTGCATTAATTTTGCCTCTTGCAATAATAAAAAATTAGTAGACAAAGACGAATTTGAAATCTATAATTGGAAATCTATTATATGATATCTTATATATGAAAGCAATTTTTTTAAATTAATTATTGAAGAATGATTACACGAGGCAACCAAAAGTAACCAACACCAAAAAGGCAAGTAGAGATAAGTGACACAATATAAAAAAAGATATCTACCTAAGAAATTGCAGTGTGACGAAAAGTAACAACTTTAGAAGGATGGATATTGTGTGGCTAAAGAAAGGAGGATACATGGCCTAAAGAGTATCATTTAAATTAGATATTGACAAAACACGAGAATGCGAATTCCCCGTGCATTTTTACTATTGATTAGGAATTTTCTTTTCTAAAAAGTATTTAAGCAACAATATTTAGCTATTTGCTTAACAGAAGATATTAGGTATGGCTAGCCTTATGTTAAATGTTAGACGTAATTGCTTAAAATCCCCATGAACTCTAGTTCCCTACAATAACTATGCACTTTGAAAATATCACATGACCTACCTAAACTTTGGCACTGCTGCGCAGTAGCGTGCAAATTTTAAAAAGTTATAAATTACTTCCTAAAACTTCTATTATTGTTTCGGATATTAATTTTTCCGTTTGTATGGCAGTTAACTGAAAGCGGTCTCATTTTGAATAGATTCACATCCACTACATTACTTCTGAAGTAAGAAAATAGAGAATGATGCGTTGTTAAATAGGAAATTCAGTCAGTAAAATTGAGTGAGTCCATTTTAGGTAACATTTAAAGGTTATGTAGATTGAAAAGCTAATGGATGGAAAATAAATCAAAGCTTTTTTGGGTGGTGCGAAGGTGGAAGGCTAGTTTATAAGTTTTCAAAGTTTGTGGGCTCATTGCAGGATAGTGCCAAAGTTCAAGCCGGCAATTAATTGTTAAACATTTTGACATTGAACAAAAAAAAAAAAAATGACGTGAAACAGTATCTAACACTCAATTATATTACAATAAATAAATAGTTAAATTACCATTTATAATACTTTTACTTACGTACTTATTTACTTTATCCAAACCAACATTTCAAATTAAAAAGAACGTGTCAAAGGAACACTAATGATTAGAAATAATTTAAAGATCATCTCTATCAAATTTCTGTTGTTGGATTAAAAAATATTTCTGTCCATGTAAATTTTACAATAATATTTAGCTTTTTACAATTTGTGTAGTTTTACTGTATTATAACATCAAACTAATATTAAAGCAGATCAATCTTCAAACCTGTGCATTCACGCATGTCTACTATATATTGATGAAGAAGATGCCGTACCTTGTTAATCTCCTCTTTGTAATACTTAAGAGTGATTCTATATGGGTAGATTTGAGTGGAATTGATGAGGTCTCCACACTTCTTTATATGGACGAAGCAATCATCTGGTATATTGGTGCAAGATGCATCAATCAACCTTCTCAATAACATGCACTCTGTGACCTCCAAGGATCGCAGAGACTCTAGCTCATTTAGGCCCTTAACATTAGGAAGTACATTGCAACTTTTGATTTTCAATACCTCCAGGTTCTTCAAGTAGGATAATCCACCTATTCTTCTAAGAGATTCATACCCAACAATGAAGAAGGATTTTAATGATTTTGAAAGACCCATAACTTGTATTTCAACTAACTCTGGACAATAAGACACCTGCACTTCCCGTAGCTTCCTTAATTCCAAAGGAATGAAAAATTGCCGAAGCAGTTGACAATAGAGAACATGTAATTCCTCCAGTTGTGGAAGTCCGTCAAGTGGAATTTGTTCCACTTCCACGTTATCCAACTCTAAAGTCCACAAATTTCTCAATCTCAAAGAGGAGCGCGAATGCTTGTTCATGCCAGATGCTAAAGCAATTTAAATGCAATCTCAACAGAGAGGATGGAAGTTGTATGAAGATTTCAAGGTTTAGGCCACATAAATGAAGCTCTTCTAGATGAGAAAGATTAGCCAACTCTGGAGGTGTTGGAACGTCTAACAGTTCCAGATGTAAAGTTTGCATACTAGATAACCCCCCAATCCAACTTAAGTTGAGTCCTATAAGTAGGTATGATTTCTCTGTACCCTGAGAGCTATCACTAATTTGCAAATCAACCAATTTGTAAGGTTTGCCAGATTAGGGATGGAGAGCAATGATTTAGATACAAGATGTAGATAGGTTAAACTTGTGGGAAGCTCTGGCAACCCTCGAATCTCATGACAACTTGATAAGTTTAGTGTATGGAGGTGACAGAGCATGTTGATTGTCCTTGGAATTCTACAAATATGGGTGTCCTCTAAATCTAGGATTCTTAAAGATGACAATGCTCCAATTCCATCAGCAATTTCCCCTTTCAATTCAAAACATTGAGACAGATCCAGTTCTTCAAGATTTTCCAACATGCTGATGCCACTAGGTAACTGTGAAACATGATGCCTAAAAAGATTAAATGGGCTTTTTGATAAACGCAATACGCGTAATGATATTAAGTTTCCAATGGAGTTGGGAAGTTTTCTTATGCAAGATCTTCTTAGAAGAAAAGACTCAAGTTTCACTAGTCCTCCAATGGAGTTTGGAAGTTTGTAAATGCCCGTATCTGACAAGTCTAACTCTATTAATGAGGTTAAATTCCCAAATGAGCATGGAAGTTGTCTCAACAAACAACATCTCGACAATGAGAAGCGCTTAAGCTTCACTAGTGACCCCACTTCTTCGGGCATATTTGTAAGTTTAGGGGAATTTGTAATCTCTAACTCAATTAACGACTGTAGATCTCCAATAAACCTTTCTATTCTCTTTAGCTCGTAGCAGTTTGTAAGAGTCAACCTCTCTAAACCCAAGCATCTAGAGAAGTCCGGGATCGTTGTTATGTCATCACATGAAGTAAGAGATAGAACTTTCAAATTGTGTGCCCTTTGTAAAAATGGATGGCATGTTAAGTGTAAGAACCATTGCATAGTACAAATTGGGACTATTAGATTGGAACTAAAACATGTAATTTACCTTGATCAAGTCCCATGCTTTTGAATCATCTGTGAAGCCACTAGCATTAAGTTTAAAAACAACAAGATGATCCAAATGCATATTGTCCACCCTAAAATCCCGATGAGGAGAACACCAAGAGATCACTCTCAACTTTGAATGATATTTTGCGAAGTCCCCATCAAAAGTTCCATTCCCTAACTTGAGGAATCTTAGGTTTTGTAACCTTTCAAACTCTTCATTGGTGATTACCGTGGGGTAATCCAGTCCATCCATATTAAGCGCTTCAACCTTGTCCTTCCTCTGCAAGTTAAATTTTGCAATGACATGAAGAAGTTTGTCAACTACCAAATACTCATTTTACAACTCTAATGGGTAGGAAAAAAAGTGATAAAGATTCTAAACAAAAAAGGAATGCTTAATCCCAGGATGTGCAACTTCTATTTGAAAATGGGACATTTCTTACTTACCTCTTCGGTTCTTATGACTTCGAGGGCCTCTTTTGCAATCCACAACCTACTCTGTTTTTTAAGGTCATTTGGACTCTCTTGACGGACAATTTGCCTTCCAAAGTCTATCAGTTGATCATGCATCCAAAACCTTTCATCGTCCAATATCTTTATCATGCACCTCTTGGTAAGGACTTCAATCCCTCTTTTTGGATAAAATAGACAATCAACCCACATGTATATTGCATCGGTCTTTTTCTCATTGAAAAAGAAGCATGCTATATCAAGAAAAATTTGTTGCTGATATTGGTCTAGGTTATCATAGCTAATCCTCAACTTCTCTAGAATTGCTTCCTCAGGTACTTCCCTTAACCTGACTAATGTCTCTTTCCAAAATTCTTCTTCATTTGTCTCCTTAAGTAATGAACCTATCACTTCAATAGCTAAAGGCAGTCCTCCCATTAATGAGACAATTTTACTCGAAAGCTCACGGTAATCATCAGAAGGAAAGTCCCTACCAAAGGCATGTCGACAAAAAAGCCGAAGGGCAAGAACATCATCCATCTTTAACATCTCATACCGTTGAATTTTAAATTCAGATCCCTCAACTTGTAGAATAGTTGTGTCTCTCGTTGTAATGATTATCCTAGATCCTGGATATAGTTTGGAATTTCCCATTAGTTTCTTAATGTAGTCTTTCTTATCAACATCATCCAGAACCACAAGGACCTTCTTATTGCTAAGTGTTCCTTCAATCCTCCTCATTCCTTCTTCACTATCCTCGACTTTTCTTACAGATTCAGAACCAACAATGTCAGATAGTAATTTGTTCTGCAATTGGAATAGACCCTCCTTGGTTGACCTTTCTCGAATGCCCTCAAGGAAGCTACAACACTTTCCAAATCGGGAACATAGTTGATTGAACACAACCTTGGCAATAGTTGTTTTACCGATACCACCCATTCCATAAATTCCAAGGACCCGTATATCAAGTTGGTTGACATCTAACAACTCTATCAAGTCTTTTACTCGATCATCAAATCCAATGAAATGTTCAGTCACTAATTTTTGTTTTATCTTCAGCTTCTCCAAAACCTTTCCAACAACCAATTGGACAATCTTTGCTTGGCTGCATTGTACAAAAGCCATATTATTAGTTGACTAGATTAATTTGATACCCACGCATCACCTGTGGGATTGTCAAAATCTTAACTTGAAATACTGAAGTATATCATGAAAGATATCTAAATACAATGAATAATCAGTATGGGCTAATTTATTGGAACTCACATGATATGTTTTTCATATATGATTATATAATTTTGAGAAGACTATAGTATTGGTTTACACTATGACCTATGACCAAGTGGCTACTACATAGTGCATAGGCAAAAAATTCTGCATTTATAGCGAAGCCTAAAAAAAATTTCAGCACTCTTAATAAGAGAATCATGGATTGAGATAATAAAGACAAATACGACGTCATCCATTGAATTTCGGTGGAGAAAAATATAACCTAGAAACCTGTAATTAATTCCAAGCGCCAGCAAAATAGCCATGAGAACATTTTTATTACCTAACGAAAGCAGGTAAGTCTTCTATGGATCTGATTATGTCAAGTATAATGACATTTCAACAGCTGGCTTGAATTAAGATTTGTTCAAAATTGAATTTTGAGAGACTCCGACTCCCATTGGGTTGATTTGATGGTGAAGAAGCAAAGATATATGTGTAGATTAGGCGCACAACACAGATTTGATTCTCCACACCATCAAGTGGGAAAATTTTGGGCAATGTATTGTGGACTTTGGCTTGGACCCTTTTTAGATCCAGAGAATCAGTAAGATAACTCAGTTTTGGAATTTACCAAAATAAGGAGGACTTCCTTGTCACTATAACAATCCAAGATTCTCAAGCGGCATGTGGGGCACATTGACTGCATAGCCAAAAGCATGAGAGATTGCCAGCTCTAAAAAATTGTGCATAAACAGCTCGTTTACATTGGCGAAGCTAATGGGTGCTCTCATGCTATAATTCACCGTCTGTTACATTAAATTTAGTTAATTGACAGCCAAATTATGTGTATTTGTTGATGAATGATGATCAGCATATCAAGTTGGTAATGTAAATCCCATGCGATGACCCACAAAACGAGATATAAACGCCATGTGAGGCCACTTCACTATCATGTTGCCCCCAACTCATCCATAGCTCATTTCCACCTTGCATTTCCGCATTTTATAATATCCAAATTGAATCCCCAACTTTCACGTTTTTTTTTTTTTTTTTTTCAAATTGCATATCTCCCCCTAACCTATTAATCCAATTGCCATTTTCTTATCAAAATTTCCATCACCACTCTCCCCAACTCATCCATAGCTCATTTCCACCTCGCATTTCCGCATTTTATAATATCCAAATTGAATCCCCAAACTTTAACGTTTTTTTTTTTCAAATTGCGTATCTCCCCCTAACCTATTAATCCAATTGCCATTTTCTTATCAAAATTTCCATCACCACTCTCCTCGACCTGTCTCCATCGACCTTCAGTGGCCGCCCATCCTCGACCGGTATCTACTGGTCCGGTTGTACTGGCGCGAAGTTTCACCATCCCCTACACCATGTGTCCCTTCTCTCTGTCCCTATCTCTATCTCTCTCCCATCCCTCTGTTCGGACAGCCCCATCACTTGGAGGCCTTCGCACCATTGCCGACTTCAGATCAGAGGTCGGCCACGGTCGTTGCCTCCGGCCTGGTCCAGATCGAGGTTGGCCAGCCTCGATGTGGACCTCCCACGAGCTCTGCAAAGCTCGAGGCTGCTAGATGACGGCCCGTCATTCTTTACTTGTTCTCAGGATGCTTCCGCTTCTATTGAGTATTAAAACATGAACTTTCTTCACTGAATATTAGTTCAACCGGTGTTTCTTGAGGAGCACTCAAAAAATGCGTAAAATAAAAGTTGGCACTAGATGTGATCTCTAATTTCGTTCGTCTTTTCCTGTTAATTAAAAAAATGAAAACTAATATTCTTATCACGAGGGAGACTATTTTTTTATGGGTCGAAGCCAGTGAGAATGCAGATCAATATGGGTGCAAAATCTGAAGTTGATTTTGGTAATCATCTCAAATAGCAAATGCAAATGGGTGCTCTTGAATATTTCGTAGCCTTACGAGAGAAAGAAGAGGAAAAACTTGGCTAGCGGGAATGTGTAAATCCATGTCATTGAAATTACTGACATCGCTTCGCAGGGGAAAAAATTTAGGGAAGATGTTAAAAAGGAGAGGATGTAAAGTTGAATGATAGTAGCAATTGGTGGTTGTTTTCAGTATTTTCCGTTAAGAAAAAGAATAAAAAAAAAATCATTTGACAGGGCAATGTGGTATCCCCTAAAACAGAAGAAAAGATTAAGAGTATTACCTTTGGTCCTTTTTTACTACCCATCCCTTGCGTTCATCTACCTTTCTAAGAGCTCCTTTCCATGCCTCGACTTCATCGCGAAAATCCTCCTCATGTTTCTCGAAATCAGCTTCATATAGTGTTTTCTTAAGTTTAACATCGTCAGGTTCCACATGAAAAAATATTGGAAGGATACTTTTTCGACCCTTTGACTCAGACACGTGATCTACCATGAGCGCTAGCTCACGGAGGCACCATTTACTGGAAGCATAAGATGGAGAGAAGATAGGTATGTAGATCATGGTGTTCTCGATAGCTTGTTTAAGTTTATCGCTAATCACCTCACCGACAGGGAGTTCTTCTTCATCCCTATACACGTGGACTCCCGCATCATTCAAGCTATGGTAGAGGAAGTCTGTAAATCCATAACGAGTGTCCTCTCCTCTGAAATTCAGGAACACATCGTACTCGCCTTGTGATGCTAGTGCAGCATCACTACTTGATCCGGCCTCTGAGATCGCCATAGCTGAGAACACCTTAAGAGAAAAAAAGTTTGGTGTGGGGTGGCCAAGTTAAGAAATGAGGTGAGGTTTTTGGATATGAACGAGGCAGATGAGTGCCAATACCTATATTACTTGTCTGGCTCACTTTGAAATCAAATGTTCTGCATTGGCAAGTAAACACCGGAAGGTGTCCAAGACTTTGCAACAAGTTTTGAAAATTTTTAAAGACTCGCTAGGAGACCATACAGGCCAATCAGACCTTTTTTTTCCCTTAGAAATAAAGACATCGGTTTTTTTTTATAATTATTTTAAAATATTCAATCAAATCTCTTAAACTCTTTCAGCACATTCACTGCCAAGCGCGTGCGCTGTTTCCTTCCAATCCACACGCCATGTCGCTTGGTTCCTCTAAAGTGAAAGGGTCCTGCGTTTCCTTTTTAATTTAATTTTTGATGGATATAAAAGGTCATGCGTACCACTGCGCATTCCAAAGCGCGTAGAAAATTGAAATGTAAAGATGTTAGTCTCAGGACGTGAAGAGTAACTTGGGAAATACCAGGGGATGGGATCTGTAATTGTTTCTATATTAAAGGGTGCAAATTTCTAAATTTTTTCTTATCTCTCATGCGCTTAGCAACAGTATGCACTTACTGTACAAAATAAAGAGAGATTGAGCGAGACAAAAAAGAAAGACTCTAAAGGAGAAGGTTGGTCTATGGAGCTAGAGCCGAGTGGAGATTTTCAATATGAACTAATAATATGTGAACCCCACCAGCAAAAAAGTGAAGACGACCAAGACTAACTTGATCTTTGTTGGTCGGCTCTCTTTAAGATAAAAAATAGCTTTATCAATCATGCGATGCATGCCATCAAAAT
Source organism: Eucalyptus guilfoylei (assembly GCA_016097605.1). Taxonomy (NCBI): domain Eukaryota; kingdom Viridiplantae; phylum Streptophyta; class Magnoliopsida; order Myrtales; family Myrtaceae; genus Eucalyptus; species Eucalyptus guilfoylei. The sequence goes on along the minus strand of CM027862.1, from coordinate 33,750,039 downwards.
GATGAAACAATTTCATCGATGGAAATATGATATGAGATGCAAGAAGATAAAGTATTAATAAATGCAGAGAATTGATAATGATAGTTCTTATCTCATATTACTCTCATTGGTGCTCTTATATTTTCAGCACTACCTCTTTTAGGAATTTTTACTACATTATTCTTTAGCTTCTGGTTGTGGTGATATTATGGCCGAGATACTGAAGAGAGATCCAATTATCAAGATGACTTAGGGGAGCAGAGCGAAATACAGGGAGTCAAGTTATGATACCAACTTTGATTTGGAGCTTATCCAGTTTAACTTCGTCTGGAGATTGTGTGACCTCACTTCGATTCGAGGTGTATTGGTTATCATTTCGATCAGACTAAGAAATAGGTACCCTGACCTGTTTGAGTTGAGAGCTGAAATGATTATGGAATTAGATTAAATCATGAATGAAGGGGCAAGAGTCACTAAAATCGTGGAAACAGAGCAAATTATGGAAATATGGAGCAACTAGAGAGGGGAATCGCATATGATTCCAATGACTGTCCGAAAAAATCCCAGGAGTATAAATAAAAGGAACACAGAGAAAACGGTATCGCTCAAGCTGGGCCAAAACTCTGCTAAATTTTCCTTTGAGGCATTTTCTACGTTAAACCAATGTCTTTGAATTTCAGTTTTAGTTTTAAAGTTTGTTATTCTTCCTGTGCATAATAACATTGTAGATTTTATTTCAATGTTTCTAATTTGTGTCTGTACTTTTGAGGATATTTCAATTTCAGTGAAGTTTCTTACTGATTTGTTTTCCTATCCTTGCACTTCAATTTTAATTTCAGTGGTCTCCCTCTAATTTTCCTTGATCTCCCAACACCTTCCTTCCGATTTCCTTCAATTTCAATCTTCACACTTTACTTTTCAAGCATATTAGTTTCCCTGTCATTTACGTTGAAGTAATATTTTCTACGTCATAATTTGCTCTCAGAAGTTGGCATGCTTTTTGAACACACGTTCACCCTCGATCCATCTTGGAAAATTTGTTTTGTGGAAGTTTGATCATTTTGTGATTGAGATAAATCTAGCAAGCAAATTTTAGTTTGTTTTCCCAATCGCCAGTTTGTTAGATTTGCCTTAGATTGATTTAAACTCAACGGCATCAAATTAGGCTTATAACAACATTTGGAATACTACAAAGGCTCCATTTATTTTGTGTAAAATGAAATATTCGGAAAATATTTTTCTAAAGATGATCTCTTATATCGCTTGAAATAATTAGTTAATTAAAAAATATTTTCATTATCAACAATAATTTATGTCTAAATATTTTTGTGGACAATGAAAATATTTTTCGTTTATTCATTTTTGTATGTGATATAAACGATCATTTTTAGGAATATGTTTTACAAATAATTCATTATCTATGAAACAAACGGAGCGAAATTGCATGTGGTTGATAAAAAGCATTACTTAATCATCACCATGGATCAACATAATCAGATAGTCAGGTAATTATTTTTAACCACCCCGTAGCATATTGGTGACTTATTGGCTTCTTAAAATATGAAAAAAAGCATCGAGTAGAATATCGAAATAAAAATGAAGAGGAAAATTTGATATTTCGGTGTCTTTTATATTTCGACTAAAAATCTATAGATGCGCATATTATAGGTATCAATTTTTTTTTTCAAAATTACTAATTTTTTTTTTTGTCTAGTCTTATCTTATCTTTATTTAACAAGCCTATGTGTGTGCTATGTGTCATGTGCAAGTTGCAAAATCCTACTCCCTCACTCACACGTCTCCACCTAACTCCCTAAGAAGGTAGGAAATTGAATTGGCTACCTTCCCCTTCCCAAGTGGGAAGGATGGCTATTGGGGCAACCCCCAATGGATTAAAATTGCTATTTATTTGTGCAACGTTCTCATTACAAACAATTACCTTCCATGCGAAATGGATCCAGATATTTGGCTTTTTTGAATAAATTTTCAGCCAATTGTATGCAATGGAATAGCTTTCTAAATTGAAACAGCTAAACAAACAATACACCAAACCGAAAACCCGGACTATGATTGATATCAATTTTTTTATCTAATGAGAAATAGATGCTACCCTTATGACTAAGATAAACAGTTCTATTTGCCAATTTTGCAACACTTTCCTCGAACAGTTTACCAAATGATGCATATTAGTAAGGAACCTTTGGAAAAATATTTGGTTGCACTCGGTATATATGAGCACAATTAGCACGTACAGTAAGATAAAATCAACTTCACGCACGCGAGACGCGCTTGATTTGACCATGCACGTGAGAATAGATGCTCCTCTATCTGTTGATTTGCTTTAAAATAAAGTGCCCATGAGTGCTTTCAGGTAAAGTGCCCAAGGCACAGCTTTCACTTCAAAGAATCACATGCAGGGATGATGAGGCTTGCTCAAGCAACTTCTTGCAGTTTTACTCGAGAGGTTCATTATTTTTTCCTCCATAACCCTCAATTTCTTTTGAGTTGATCATTCCAAAAGATGCATATGAATCCTATAGAGAAAAAAGGTAAGCCTGGCGTGGCCTGGCGTGGCCTAGCTAAGAAATGAGCTGAGATTTTGGACATGAACTAGGCAAGTGAGCTTCAATACCTAAAGAACTTGTAGGCTCACTTTAAAGTCAAATTTAACTGTCTATTTCCCACCTAACATTCGGCTTTAGCAAGTAGACACCAGTGAAGGTGTCCAAGATCTTTTGACAAATTTGGAAATTTTTAAGATCCTTGGGAGACTACAAAAGGAAAATGACACAATTATTTAATGGTCCCTAAACTTTTAATTATCCAATGAAATTTAGATCATTTTTTACACCAACAATAGATCTAATAAAAATTCTGTCAACATATCTTTTATTTATGTTTGAATCCTACTATTAAATCAATGAATAACCAGCAAACTGCTTTACATGTATCACTCTACAAATCATCCAAATCTTTATTAATTAGACAATGCTTAAGATTTATGCACCTATCTTTTTATTTATTTTTGTTGATATATTTCCTTTAATCTGTTTCTTATTATTATCCTAATGAATGTTTCTCTTTTCGTGCGGAGAAAAGCCAATGATTTCAGGAATGACTTGGTAAAGCATCTCATGGCACATTGAGTCATTTAGGTTCCATCCCTTAATTGCAACTATTTGAGTAAGAGCATCTTCCCTTACCTTGACTTCAAAGCAAAATTGCTTCTCGTGCTTTAGCAACGACTCTCTACCGCAAGCCTTAAGCTCAAAATCTTCAAATATATGGGCGGGATACTTTTGTTTCCTTCTTATTTCGACATGTTGTCCATTATTACATGTGCAAGGTGGCATTATTCACAAAAAAAATATATATGGAACTAGCAATTAACATTTCGTTCAGCATGGAAAAAAATCATTTACTTTACCAAAAGAAAAAGAACCCAGTATTATAAAGGATTTAAATGGACTTGTCAGCCTTAAGCATGTGCCAGTGAGAGAGGGGAGAGGGAGGGGACGGTCGGTCCAACCTAGTGGCCAGTGGTGGTGGTGATCATCATTGCTTCGACGGTCGCTTGGCGTCACTAGAGGGCAGCGACAAGACATTATGCGACTGAGGAGGAGACATCTGTGAATAGTTTTTAGTTGCATGATAACGATGACTTTATGGTCCAGAGAACTTATAATCTTTGCCAAGTTATATTGTTATTATTATGAGATCGTTAGCATTTTCTGGGTGGGTCACACGCTCTATATATTACTTTATCTGTCTCTCTTATTTATGGATATCTTCAATTCGGTAAAAGCTTTTACAACGACAAACGAATATAAAGATGTTAGACTTAGGATGTATAGAATGACTTGGGGGATGTGATCCGTAATTATGTCTATATTAGGGGTCCAAACTTTTAATTTTTTTCTAATCTTCTATGCGTGTAGCAATACTGTGCACTATTGCACAAAATAAAGAGGAGATTGAGTAAGACCAAAAAAGAAAAGACTCTCTAAAGAAAAAGGAGGGTCTGTGGCGCAAGAATTGAGTGGAGTTTTTGCAATATGAATTAATAATGTAGGAACCTTCACAAAAGGGAAGACGACCAAGACTAACTTGATCTTTGTTGGTCAGCTCACTTTAAAATCACTTTATTATCAAAAGTAGCTCTATCAAAACGCATGATGCTTTGCTTTAACGTCACGATGCAATTTCACCGGTGGAAATATAATATGAAATACACTAGGATAAAGTGTTAGTAAAAGCAGAGAAATGAAAATGATAGTTCTCGATACTTTTCAATATAAACTACTAATGTGTGAACCCTCACTAGTAAAAAAGTGAAGATGACCAAGACTATCTTGGTCTTTGTTGGTGGGCTCACTTTAAGATCAAAGTAGCTTTATCAATCGCAGGATGCACGGCATCAAAATGATGAAATAATTTCTTCAGTGGAAGTATGATATGAAATGCAGTAAGATAAAGTACTACTAAAATGAGAGATGAAAATTACAGTTCTTTTCATATAACTCTCATGGTGCTCTTACTTTTTCAGTACTACCTCTTTTAGAGATTTTCACAACATTTTTTTTTTAGCTCCAGTTGGTGGTGAACATTTATGGCCTAGATATTGAGGAGAGATATCAACTATCAGTGAAGTATAAGAAGTCCAATTATACTAATCCCAACTTCAACCTGGAGCTTCTCCAGTTTAACTTCACCAGGAGGTGGTGTGACATGACTTTCATCTTATGTGTGTTGCTAGCCATTACAATCAAAGTAAGGAAAGTGTACCTCGCCCTGTTTGAGTAAAGAGCTAGAACAATTACAAAATAGATTGAATCTTGAATGAAGGGACAGTTATTGCAAAACGCGCGATTAACTTAGGAGTAACTTAAATCATGGAAATGTGGAGCAATTAGCGAGGGGATCACGCATAAATTGCAATGATCATTAATGGAAATACCAAGAGTAAATATAGAAAGAACATAGAGAGAGGGGACACCCAAACTGTGCGAAAACTTTGCCCTTAAACCTATTGTACGGTGGCCAATTTAGTCATAAATCTTTGGATTGTGCAAGTTCTTTTTAGCAAAAGATTATGCTAATTTAATCTTATACATTTTAACGATTTGCCAATTCAGTTATTGGCAGTCTAGTTAGCGCTACTCATCCTATGGGGTACGGTTGGTACATAGGACGATTGGCATTGATGTGGTAAATTTTTGCAAATTTTTGAATTCTTTTTCTTTTTTTTCTTTTCTTTTTCTTTTCTTTCATTTTTCCTCTAACTCTAGGCGAGCAAGGTTGCCGACAACACTAAATGAGGGCCCGATGCTTTGGCCTGGATCTTGGCAAGGGCTTGGGTGAAGGCCATGACACCCTTGCTTGGTGTCCGCGATCTCATTTAAAAAATAAAAAGAAATAAAGGACAAGATATATGGAAGAAAGGGGAAAATTTAAGATATAATATTAAAAAACTACACATATTGTCCATGTCAATGCCAGTCAGTGTCGGTTGTGCCGCATAGGATGCTCGATGACCATGCCAATTATTTCGAGAAAAAGTTGGCTGGATGGGCTACATTGACAAATTGTCAAAAAGCTTCAAAATAAATTAGCCAAATTAAAAGAGTTATTTGAATGTATCTAGCTCTTGAACGCATAACGTGCTTCAAGTATTATTGGGGTTTGGCGCATCTTGTACTATGCAAGCCCAAGATTGGAATTCAATTTAATCCTACATAAGGAACTCTTGAGAAGTCTAACTTCCATTTTGCCCCCCCCAAATAAAAAAAAGAAGAAAGAGGAAAAAACTCCCTCAACTTCGGCATGAAGTGAAGAATTTTTGGAGGATTTGACTTTACCACGGGATAATTACCAAAAAAAAAATTAAAACCTATATAGGTACCAATTCAATTCTAAATATTTCAATCAGGCAAAATTTAATCATAATACTTTTACCATTTTCCAATGTAGTCCTTCCCAAAATTGCAAATTACTGGGTGGCTTGGTTAAAAACTAACAAGTTAAAAAGAAAAATGGATAATTCACTAGAAGTCCTTAAACTTATCGTGAAAATGCAATTCAATTTTAAAACTTGCAAAAAGTGCAATCAAATCCTAAAACTTGTTAAATGAGTACAATTAAGTCCTTCCATTAACACCGTCAATTTATTTAACAGAAAATACTAACGTGGCATTTTAAAATCAATTTCTCTCTCCTACTTAGCATTTTTTATTAGTTTCTTTTTTGAATCTTATTTAAATTAGATAAAAATAAAATTATATTTGAAAAAACAAAACTAAAAAAAAAAAAAAAAAAAGAGAGAGAGAGAAGGCAAGGCATGGCCACGCCAGTGGGCGTGGTTGCCGCTACAACCCATCGCTAGAGGGGCTAGTGGAGATCGTCGGCCCTAAGTGAGGGTGGCTGGCCCTTGCCAACCTCGAGCAAGGCCTCGCTGGCCCCAGGCAAGGGTCGATGACCCTTAGACTTGGGCTCGGGCACTCAAATCTAGGTGAAGCCGACGCTCTCCCAGGCCTCTCAAGCGTTGATTTGGGTACCCACCCAGATCTAGGCGACGTTGTTGTCACCCTAGGCCGGCGATGTTCGTGAGGCTCAAGCGAGCATCGATATCACCCAGATCCGAGCACCCAAGCTTGAGCCTAGCAAGTGTCGCCAGCCCTATGGGCTAGCGAGGCCTCGCCTTGGGCTAGTGAGGGTCAGCCGTCCTCACCTTCATCGGCCCCTTCGGCCATGGGTGGCGCGATGGCGCTTACGGCGTGACCCATAAATAAAATTTTAGCTTTTTCTAGTTTTTTAATCTAATTTAAATAAGATTCAAAAAAATAATAAAAAATGCCAATTAGGAGAGAGACATTAATTTTAAAATGCCACGTCAGCATGTTTCGTTAAATAAATTGACGGTGTTAACGGAAGGACTTGTATGCACTAATTTGACAAGTTTTAGGATTTCATTGCATTTTTTGCAAGTTTTAAGACTAGATTGTACTTTTGTAATAAGTTTTAAAACTTTTAGTGAACTTATCTCCTTCCCCCACCAAAAAAAAAAAAAAAAAAAAAAAAAAAAAAAAGGGTTCTTTTGGACTCTAAGAATTCTCATATGCTTCTTTTGAAATAGCAGTTATCTAGTGAAGTTTTTTTCGAGGAATTCATTGCGTAAAGTTACTTAGTTCTGACATGATATTGGTTTGCAAGTATTTGGAAGTACTGATTCTTGTGAATTTCTCTTACTAATGATTCCAAGATAGAGTATGCTGATCTTCTTTTAATCTCTTTGTGGCATAGAGATAAGAATAAAGGACTTGGTATGAAGACTAATGGAACAACGTCATATGGTTATGATGGTTGTCCGGTGATAGATGTGCTGTGATCATTTGAGTTAGTTGTAAATTTCCTCTTTTGTCTGTTGCCTGAACCATCTTGGCAACTAATGTCCAGTTGGTGTTTTTCTATTGTAATCATTTAAGTTGGTTGTAATTTCCTCTTTTTCTTGTTTTCTGAACCATATACTAACTTGTCCACTTAATTTTTTTTCTATTGTAATCATCCAAGTTCTAAGTGAAGAGAGGCTTTTAAACCTCATTGGAAGCATATAATTGGTGATAGTTGTGCTGTTTGTGGATATATGGTGGCTCTGTTTCTTAATTTCTTCATCTCCATGCAAATCCCTTCCCTTCCAATCAAGATGCCGTAGTTATTAAAAGCTTAAGAACCTAAATCCTTACCTCTTCAATCTCTGTGACATGATAATATAATAGTATTATTATAGGAATCCGAAATATATATGCAGTATAGGGAACACGACATCTTTTTCTGCAGATAATTGAACACAATTCATGAACACGGTTGAATTTGGATTTGCTAATATAGTTGAATAGAGTTTCAATTTTTCTACATCATAACATTGGTCTTTCCTAGCATCTACCCCTACTTACATTACCCAGAAGCAAAAGAGATGGACAAACAACGCAACCATCCCCAATCCAACATTGTTGCCAACATAAGGAAACATAAGTTGTGTTTTTTGGTCCAACTTCAACATTAGCATTGTGCACATCAATCCTTCTAATACAACTATGACTTTGAAATAGATTTTTTCCTTTGCTTCGAGTTGAAATACTTCTACTTGTATCTTTTTGTTCCGTAGCTTACTTCTTTCTAGTTGCGTTTAAGAATGTGGACTTTCTCCTCAGACACTTTCAACTGACTTCCATACTTTCCAAAGGTTTCTTTTCATTGATCATTCCAAAAATCACTTCTCTGTCATGTAATGAGGACTTAGGATCAATCCATTTGAAAAGACCACAATCATTAACCTGTCCAATACACGCAAGCAATTCAAATTCTAGTAGTGCACACTTTAGCTTAGAGCAACTTCAAATTCAATAATTGATAGCATAACACATAGAAAAGCAACTTTATTTATCGGAAACACTAGAAATTATGTGAAACAAAGACCTCTAAATATAGCACAACAAATTCAAATTCAATGATGCACGGCACCCACAATGAACGACACATAATTGTGAACCGGTTCTATACTTAACTAGAAAAGACAAGCAACCATATTAAATAACAATGGACTAACTTATCAATCCCAATTCTATTTGCAGATTCTCGACAAACCATCACCTCCAGTGATAGAACCTCCTTTCACTGGCCAACATAAGATCATTAGAAACTAAATTATTGAACGACAATTTGGAAGTGAGACTGTTTTAAGTATACTCGTAGCTAGCTCGCATAACTAAAGGGAAAGCCAAGATAGAGACATTTGCTCCTCTGTAGCTCAAGGGCCTTGATCTATTATAGTCTTCTTGCCCTGGCATTCAAATCCATTTGCAGCACAACATGTGTTGGAAGACATTCCCTAAGAGATTTTGAAAATTGACAAAACTTATCTGTAGCAAAGACTTTGTTTCGGATGTTAAATATTTTTTAGATGGGTAATAATGATGAGTTTGCCTATAAATAGAGGCTTCATCTCCTTATTTCCATACCCCCACTTCTCCCTCACTCACACACATACACTCTCTCTCTCTCTCTCTCTCGCCCCCACCTTCTCTCGTCGCTTCTCCCACTTTGGTCTCATTCTCACACTCACGCCCTCATCGTGCCGCCACCTCACTGCACGACCAACTCTTGGCAAAACCATCCTTCGTTCATCGAAGGTAAGTAGAATTCCTAAACCTTGGCTAAGGCGATATGCTACGTCATCGAGTTTACTCGTGTGCTTACCCATGAGTAGTCATTTTGATGTCGCTCCATTTTGTATGGTTTGCTCATGTGTTGATTGATTTACACCCGGGACACAAACAGGTTTCACTTGGTCTTGGACCGGCATCAAAATGTGACGGACCGAATTTCATTGGTCATGGATCGAGATTGAGACGTATCGATCTGAGCCTTACTTGGTGGAGGGTCGGCGTCTAGACAGGGCGGTTCAGGCTATGCATCTTGAATTGTATCTGGCATATTATATAGTTGTGGTATCGTAATACATGACATGCACTTGTTTGAGCACGCCGTCAGGCCTGGTATGTGTGGGTTCAGATGGAAGATAATAAACCGACTTGTACGACACATGATATGTGATCATTCAATGAAAGAAAAAGACCATCGTCACATAGCGTTGGTATCAATGCCTCGTTCATAAGAACGAGATGCCTTGGTTGAGCTAATATGTCTGGGTTAAGCCCATATGCCTCGGGTGAGCTAGTCTCGGGATGCCTTCGTTGAGCCGGGATGCCCTGGTCGAGCCTAGAAGTTTAGCTTGAAGTTGGATGCCTCGATTAAGCTGAGATGCTCTGGTTGAGCCAGGATGTATGTTAATGAACCTTTTATGCATGCCGGTATATTTATTACTCTATAACTTAGTGTGTTCATGGATAAACCTAAGGTAAGCATGTATGAAAGTTACGCTGAAAGGACACATATATGTAGTCAAAGTGAAGCGGTAATATTGCTATCAATCTACCATCGATGTTGTAATAGGAAAACTGTACATGCTAGATTTGATGACAAGATGTCATTTTAATAGAGGATTAGGGGTTTTTATTTACTGAGTCTTGGACTCACCTCTTGTTTTTCAGACTTGTAGGTATGGAAGCCTCACACTAGTTTTGGGAGCTGAAGTCATGCTAAAGGTGATAGAAATTCCCTTGGCCTACACAAATATATGAGGATGATGTAAAAAGGAATTGCTTGTAAAAAGGGCTTGTAAATATACTAGCGTATGCAGCAATATGTTTTGTGTAGTATTTTCCTGACTACTTGTTTGTTGTGTTGTATTGTGGTTGGGTGTCAATGTTGTAATGCTTCCGCATGTGCTTAAATCGAAAATTAAAAAGAAATGGGTCGGCAACGTGCCTGAGACATTGCAACGATAACCATGCGACCTGGAGTTGGGGTCGTTACATATACGATAATCAATTATTAGAGAATATATATATAGCCACTATGGTGTAATTGCTAATTTGGTGATACAGTTCATATTTAGAACGTAAATTTATTACATTGCACCGATGCCAAATCAAGAATTGAGGCAACTAATAAAAAGAGGAAATGTTTCGTGAGCAAAATGGTGGCAAAACCTAGCTTGTTCAATCAATTGTTCACCAACTGAGGAACAAATAATCAGGGAACATTTCCGGGAATCAAATTAGTCTATGATCTGTTGATAAGGATTAATGAAGAATGCATGTCAACATCCCATAACTTGTAATATTCACATATTGGGAATCAAATTAGTCTATGGTCCTTTGATAAGCTTAATGAGGAATACACATCAACATCCCATAACTAGTAATATTCACATATTCACACACGCGCATATATATACTCACACACACGCACATACATACATACATACATACATACATACATACCTACATACATACATACATACATATATATATATATGTATATATATATATACACACACACACAAAGGTCACTTCTCAAGAATTAGTAGAGAAAATTGCCACAGACATACTTCTATAAATTGGACGTGCGCATGTACTTAAAATGCTTAAAGAGGAAACGGGGGGGAGACCCTACGCTGTCTTCCGTATTCCCTCTCTATCGGAAAAATAAAGATAGACAGGGAATTTGGAGACCTCTCAATGGGGAAGGTCGAGGTGGGCTTGCTCACTTCAGCCACTACCGAGTAAGGTGGTATAGTAGCTTCCCGCGCCTAGAGTGAGGGAAGGTGGATGAAATGCCCACAGCATTCCCAGCGTACTTTTGGGTTTCTTCAAATCAAGAAAAAAATAGCAGGAGCTCTGATACATACGCAAGCAAGTTATATATATGAATATGTATCCCGTTGTCTTCACCTATTAAGGTCGAATAAATAAATGAACAAGTCGATTAATTTAATCGATTACCAACAATGAACTATATAGTCGCTGAAGGTTGCTGCAAGTTTGTTTCATCAAAGCAACTTCGATATATACATTGTAATTTGTTAGTGACTATTATGATTCTTTCCGCATAACCTTCTCATGGACTTCGGTTCTCCTATTTATAGTAAATTACCTCATTGATCCTAATTTCCTTCTGTACATCTTAACATTCTTCCAATTATGGTAATTTTTTTTAGTTCTCCACTCATCGTAATTGTCCCAAGTGATTGTAATTTTCCTCATTTTCTCGTAAAGTTTGTGTTCCTATCAATCTTAACTTTCCCCTAAACATAGTCAACTACCTCCACGATAAGTTTCCCTCCCCTGTTCGGTAGCGAATTACTTCGTTCATCGTAACTTTCCTATAGCTTTCGTAATTGTCCTCATTATTAATAATTTACCAATCAAATATTCTTTTATAACTTTTCCTTAAAGGACATAATTTCCAGTTCGTCTTCATGACTTCTACAGCTCGTATAGCTCGTAATGTTCCATAGAAAATAGTAATCTACCTACGTTAATAGTAAATTTTCTTTTTGTTTGTAGTCTACCCAACCGATCATAACTTTCATCTGGCATTCCTGATTGTCCTTTTACATTTGAGATGAGTTCCTTCGTTGCAAGAATTTGGAGGCCTTTCTCCCTCATATGATCGAGTCTCATGAGCCATAGATCTAGTGTTACTACTTCTCCCGCATCATGAATATGGTCCTTGCAGACCTTAGCTCGTGTGTGGTAAAGAGCATAACTCTTTCTCCTCCTTCTACAATGGGCGAGACAAGCTTCGAAGTCCCATCCTTAAACCGACTTTCCAATTCGTCATTGTCTAATTTTCTGGCAGCAATCGAGTTCAACCGAAGGTCCGGAATATGCCTCACATGCTCGAGGATTAGTTTCTTGCCCAAGCTAGTTTGAACGCACACATCACCCATTCCCACAATTTTCGCAACATCATATTTACCCATCTTCGCAAAGAAATCATCGCAAATATTATCACAAGTAGACCAACCAAACAAGTCTTCTTGGGAACCTACCTCGGTAGTGTCACTCCTCTCATGCTTGGCATTTACTCTTCTACTTTCTTCTTTTTGAGGATCGATACTCTTTCTTCATGTGGCCAGGCTTACCACAATTTCAACAATCATGCCTTTTCTTGACTTGGATCTATCACGGTTGTAGAAGTCTCGAGATTTAATCCTTCCTCTATGTTCTGAGACAAGAAGTTGCAGTTGAAGGAAGTCCCACGCTTTTCTTCCGAGTATCATATTTGAGCAAGTTAGATTTCACCACGCTTTTCTACCGAGTCTCATATTCGAGCAAGTTAGATTTCGCCATGTCCAACTTCTCTTATCCGGTAGATGCTGATGGGATGAGAGTTGTCACTACCATCCCATAACTATCTGGTAGCATACTAAGGAAGAACAATGCTTGTCGATCTGTGTAATCAGGCTTAGCCTCATCACTCTCTATGGGACCATGCATTTTCTTGCGATAAAGCATATCAAGCATCTTGCCTTCGCATGTCCTGTAGTAGGCACTATTTAGACTGACCAGTATACTGGCATTCATCTCCATACTTCACCAAGGAATTTTCACGAATACCTAGTATTCACCGAACCTTGTCACTCTCTCCATAACGCAGACTATGGAGATTTATCCAATTCTGCGACATTGGTGATATTTTGTTTTGGGCCATAACCTAAAAAGTACTCTTCTGTTGGTTTTAACGGTTTATCTTCTGTACTAATTTCATTGCGGATTCACAAACGTAGGTCCGTTGTACGATTGTCCGGCAAACGCTAACACGGCTGATGTCAATCTTGCAAGGGTAGCCATCCGTCAATTAGTAAACAATTAAAATCGCTGAGCACTTGGATCTCTGCTTAAACATGAGACAGACAATTCTCCATTCTTTCTAAGTAAATAGACCTTTAGAAAATGGCCAATTCAGTAGAGGATCGCGTCACTACTAGTGACAGTGCTTACTGCTTAGGGATTCGACAGTTTTTATTTATTTATTTTGTCCTCCCTCAAGAAATGGAGTAAGTGAGTTTATTAGTATTGTTTATGCATATTTTATCAAATCAAGGAAGTATAAATTGAGATGTCATCGGGTTCACGTCCAGCGACAAGAAAAGTGAGATCATCCCTAAATTTAATTTTATTTTCGTCATATATCCTCATTTACAAATGAATTTAATTAATAATCTTTTCTCCTAATTATTGATAGGAGGGGACATGTGTCGATCAGATGGAAAACTTGGGCTGGGATTTGCTAGTTTTAGGTAATAAAAGGAAAAATCCATTTGAAAAGCTAATGAGAATTTATTTCTTTCATAGATTCATGAAATTCTCGGCACCTTAAATTCAGTTATACGGAGACTTTACCCTCTACATTCAATGTAAATATGGAAATCTATTTATTAATTCCAACCCACCAATAACAAAGGGCTAATTCAGCACGACCTGTTTGAAAGAAAACGGCATACTAAAACCACATCCGCGTCCGAGAGAATCCTGAACGCTCGTCCAATCCACGGACATGGATCAGCTGACACGTGTCGATGAAAGCTTCGAGAGAGGGAACTTGCTGGGGCGGTGAAAAATATGCGAGCTCCGTATTTGGGCTTTAATGAATTTCGTAGGCCTTATGTTTTAACCTTTCTCTAGTGGCCCCAGTATCTTAATAGAAGCGGAAGGGTTTCGGACGTCGTCTTCTTCTCTAACCCGCCAATACTTGTACTCTCGCGAGTTTCCAATTTTGTGTTTCCTTTTGAATTTCTATTCATTTGTACGAGTATGTAGGAGCATAAATTCTTGACTCGTCTCTCATTTTTCGTGGTGCATTTTTAAAATGTGATTCAACTCGGCTTATTTTGACCATTGTTAAATTTCTAAGACATGATGTACGTATCGACAGTAGACATGGTGTTCTAGAGTGAGCAAGATGCCTGCTTTTTTCACAATAAACAAGCCGAAACAAGTAGGGTGCGTTGGAATTTGTTCATATGGTGCTTACCCTTTTACAGAGAATGTTAAGCACGGGACTCTCTAAATGTTTCAGTTAATGAACCTTAATTTTTAGCGCAAGTTGGATCATTAACAGAAGAGATTACACTTTAACGTAATATGTTAAAATAAGAAATTAAATTTGATTCAATGTGATCAAGAAATGAAATTCAAGTGCAGGTAATGGTCCACTATTTTTCAAGACACCAGTAAATGGAAGAGATTATGCATTCACGTCAAATGCTGAAATAAGAAATTAAATTTGATTGAATTGATCAAGAAATGAAATTCAAGAGCAGGTGTGGTCCACTATTGTTTTTATTTGTTCTTTTTTTTTATCGAATGGTCCAGTATTGTTGAAATCACCGGTGAATGTCCTTTCACTAAAAGAAATATAGGAATAGAAGGATCAAAGAAATTAGAATGAAAAGTTAGTAAAATAATTAATGGACAAAATTTTCAGTCCAGGCCCACAACAGAAGAGGTCAACATTTGTATTTCAAAATGAAGGAGCGGACGTCCTAAACAAGACATTAAAAGACGAGATTCCATAGATATTAAATAAGTAAAGAGTATTACCGGGTGCGGGGTAAAAAAAATATATTATACTAATTTGGAATGCAAAGCATATATGCATCAATACATTAAAATGAGCAACACATCCTAGCAATCCTCTCCCAAGAAAAAGTCACCACTTGTATTTCGAAATCAAGGGGCGCACATAGAAAATCTGGAGACATGTGTGAATGTCCCCTTCCCAGTAGACAGCAGATTGGCCCACGGAACGGAAGGCGTTTGTTTCTATATGCGCGCTTCAGCCGTGTCGTGCCTTTGCACTAGTTGGAATTGCGATTTACCTGTTGGGCCAAAGAGAGTGTTTTTGCCCGGCCAACCCGAATTGAAATTGTCTATCAAATGGACCCGGCCCCGACAGTTCAAAATTCATGTGCAGGCCCGACCTCGGAGAGCATGGACATATCTTTTAGGCCTGCCGATCCGCAAAGCCAATTCTCTTGATCCAGTATTCCATAATAAGTGCCGATGGCTCTCTTTACCTTTTAGCCACAAACGAAGCATGCCAGTAGACGAAATAGCATCAATTCATCTAGTCCAGGACCTTATGAAATTAATTGTCATGCTCATAAGCACACACACAGTCGATGTCGTATCCGGAAACTGAGCCGCAAACCGTGTAGGGATTGGCATAGACATAACTTTTAAACACACTTGGTATTGTTAATGATAATGCAGCCCCGCATTAAACTAAAAGACGAGTTCCATGCATCATAGAAGCTTATACATCCCATACCAAGAGACAAGCAAATGTACAAATCAGTATATACATTACTTTTGAAAATATATGTTTTCTCTGGTGAAAGCACGCCGGTACGCATGATGTACAACAATCAAAACCACATTCATTTGTGTCTGCGTATGAATAAATCTACTGCTTTTTTTTTTTTTAAAACCCACCCCGATGTGGGCGCGCTAGCTCGGGCGAACATCCCCCATCCTGCTTGGGGGGGTTTGATTCTCCACGCGCACAATTTGCGCAACTTAAGTGCGGCGCCGTGGGAGGTGGGTCTCGGCGCTAGCGTCACCCCGGGTTTATGTCGCGCCACCAAATTGCATGACGGTTCCCGGATCATTAAAAAAAAAAAAATTAAAACAATATTTGAAATGTCAACAGAAAGATGGTTTGTTGATGTTCGATTCACAAGGGGTTGACTTTCGCAGCCGTCAGCCAAACGCTAAAAGCAAAACGGAATTGTGAAAGCTCGGATTCTTTTCGGAGTGAAAATGGAGAGGGGGCTTTATGGAGCGGCAGCCGAAGGAAATACGACTTCTTTGCTCGATTGCTCAAAGACGATCCACTAATTCTTGATAGCATTTATGGTGTGGTTTTATAGTGAGACTCCATTATATACAACAGCATTGTCTGGACACGTGAAATTCGTTAACGAGATTCTGGAACGAGAATCCGAGGTTGTAGGACAGTCATATTCTTAGAAATTATCAACCCTACATCTCGCGACAGCTAAAATTTATCTCGGAGTAGTGAAGAGATTGTCAAGCGTTCATGCCGACATGTGTTACGCTCATGCTTTAATGAAATTTTTAGGCGCTATGTTTTAACCTTTCTCTAGTGGCCCAAAATCTTGCTAACCAAGGAAGTCAATGAACAGAAGTAGATTTCCATTCATTTGTATGAGTATGATGTATGAGCAGAAGTTCTTGATTCGTCTCTCATTTTTCATTGATATATACTGGAAATGTGATTCAATTGGGCTGATTTGATCCTTTTTAATTTCTAGGCCATGTGAAATGCAGTTGCCGTGGTTTTTAAGAGAGAGCAAGATGCCTACGACTTTTACAATAAGTATGTTGATGAAGTAGGGTTCGATGAGATTTACTCATACAGTGCTTGACCTTTTACTAAGTTTCCAGTGCACTTATCATTTTGGTAATAATATTATTTAATATAATTTCTTTTCGTTAGTTTTTTATATTGGGTTTGGTGTTCCATTTAATAAACCTTAATTTTAGTGCATGTTGGATCGTAAATCGAAGTAATTATGTTCTTAACATTCATATATTGAAACAAGAAACTAAATTTGATTGGAGGTGACCAAGAAATGAAATTCGAGAGCAGGTGACGGTCCTCTGTTTTTAAAGTCACCAGTACATGTGTTTTCATTGAAAAAGAAAATAAAGTAATGGAAGAAATAATGAAATTAGAACGAACAGTTAGTAAAGAATTCATGCACAAATTTGTCCACAACGTTAGGCTCACCACCTTTATTTCATAATGAAAACACGCCATGAAAAACTCTGAAGACACGTGTCAGCTTCCCCTTTCTTGAAGACAGGTAGATTGGCCCATGGAAGGAGGCAACTGATCCGGGTCCCTGATAACCACTTGTTATTTTCGAGTCTCCTTGAGAAAAAATATATATATATATATAGGAAAATAGAATTTTACCTTGGCAAATTGGTCTCGAGACTCCTCTGAAAAGCAGAGTATGTAACTTTGCATTGCCTGTGTCACGGGCACCCATAAACAATGAAGGTTAGTCGGACGCTGAAGAACGTAGCTTAGATCTTCTGCTTGCTTCAGTGCTTGTTTGAGTTTGCGTTATTGTTCTTATCATGACCTTGATGGTTGAGGCTCTGAACCTTAGCTGAGCTTGAACTTTTGTCCGTCCCTGATCTTAAACTTGTGCCCATTTTAGTTGTTCCCCTTTCCTAAGGTCGAACCTCTGCCCGCCTTCCTGAACTCAAAGTTGTGCTGCTTCGTGAACTCGAAGTAATGCCCCTTCCTGAATTTGATGGCTCGCCTTTCCTGAAGTTGAAGCTGCATCCCTAAACCGACCTTGAAGCTTTGCTGTTTCTTGAACTTGAAGTTGTACCCCCTGCTCTACCTCTTCCTGCAGGATCCCTTCTAGGATTTCAAGCACATCTGGTCTCGCTTCCTCTGCTTGTTCTTGCAAGTAATCGTCAGAGTTCTATCCTGCTTCACCTGGACCACGTTGCAATTCCACATAAAGCTTTAAGGACTGCACAATTAAGACGATGCAATTCAGTACTTGCAGAAGAAAGGTCATTTTGATCCTCAACTTCACTTGTAGCTTTGTAGGATCTCTCATCATGTTCCACTCCTTAGCACCTTTGGCAACTCGACTAGACGACAACATTTTGGTTGGCAAATTCCCCAATCTCATCCCTGTCCTTCTTCCAATTTTCCATACTAGTCATTTTCCTTCCATGGACACTGCTATAGCGCCCAATCCCCAATGGTTAAGATGGCAGGAGATGGACGTACACTAAACCAAAATTGACGGATGACAGCCAAGTACACGGATTGTTGCTCTTTCATATTAAATCGGTTGTCAATTTCTATTAAATCGTAAAATCAATGGTTGTGGAATTTAATATTGCACAAATTCTCTCTCTCTCTCTCTCTCTGCTGGGGCTATGCCAGCACTCGAGAGCTTCGAATTTCGACTGGCCAAAAAAGCTCGAGAGAGGAGAAACGCACAGATGGAGGAAGAAGATGAACCAAAGAGGAAGAGCAGTTGATCAGAAATTATGCAGTGGAGACGGAAAGAGATAGGAGTCGCGAATGCTATAGAAAACCATCCATACATATTATGAGCAATTTGTCATGTTTTCATCATTGTCAACCACATTATTAGTTACGCCAGGAGGATATGCCAGAATCAAAGAATGCTGATAAATCAGGCACGATATCCTCTGGGATCAGACGCAGCGGAGAGCACTAACCTGGGCTATTACTAAGCTCAATTTACCTTCAATTCCACACACAAAAGAAAAAGGGTTTCAAATGGATAAAATGTTGGGCAGAAATTTTCTGTACCTTTGCCATAGAAAACTAGGCCAGTCAGAATAGAGGAAAAATAAGCTCATGTCTACTAAGGTAGGCTCAAAGAGTACGATTCAATACAAGAAATTTCTCATTGAAAAGACATGGCATATACCGTGATTGCTTTTATGCCCTCGTCTTATCCGCTCATAGAACGCGTTCCTCGACATGCTATAAGCCATAAGTCCATGCACTGAGAACCAACACCAGCTTTGAATTTTACCGAGATCGTGACAGATTCATCAGCATCACAGGAGTAAAGAAGAAGAAACGATAGGCCTTCAAAACAAGATCAATTTCTTGACGACATTACGTATGGAAGGAGAAAGTGCCAAGCAACAACTTCCTTTCAAATAGGACATATCAGTCCCATTAAAATTCTTTCAGGTCTACCACTTCAGAAAAGCTAGATATAACTTAACTGTCTTCCTTGGAAAAGAGTTAGAAACTTTAATATCCTACACGGTCTCAAGTAGAAATCCATGAACTATGTATGAAGCAATTGAAATGACTGATCATTCCGTTTATCTGAAAATAAAACGATAGCAATCACCTAATACGGTACCAATGGAGGCCACAGACCGTGAATTTGTGCAAAATTGGGAAAGGCGACTTTCCAATGAAGTAATTCACCGAAATTTCACTAGTGTAAGAGTTGAAAATACTTCATAATGGTGGCGTAACTTTGGATCCATATTTTTGTACCTAATTGAAGAGAATATCACAATTAAACACTAATCCCTAGCAAAGGCACCCTAAAAAAGCAAATAAAAGATGACCGCCTCTTCTAGAACTCCTGATAAGAAAGTACAAGAAATCTTTTCTGGCCATTACAATGGTCTTGGTAACTGTACACACGACCTGAGGATGACCCTAAGCAAACTTTATTGCTTCCCCTTGCCTTGGGAATGTGGTCCATATATTCTTCATACGGCTGAAGAAAAAGGAAACGGGTCATTCAACTATCAAAATGCAAACGCGGTGCAGGTATTAAAGTGGGATCCTGAAGGTATGAGCACTTCAATTAAAATAGAAGAAGAAGAAAGCAAAAGCAGGACATGAAACGTTCCACCTCAGATGCAGGTTGTCCAGGAGAATCGTGACGTTTCTAATGGAAAAGCAAGGAAGATACAAAGCCAGATATCTTAAAGGAAAAGTCACTGAAGTGGAAGCCAAGTGCATGTGCAGGGAATACGATAAAACATACGAGGACCTTAGCTTTTATGAACGTTGTGCAGCGTGATCATCCCATGTCTCATTCAGCAATCGCAGCAAACTAGATGGTCTTTTGGGAGGCACCGGGAGACCCGTAGAACACCACTGGAGAAATATGCATCCCTCGCCGTTGGCTGGACTTGCGTGCTCTAATTGTTGTTGAGCCAATTTGAGAAGTTACAAATGGAAACTCAATCAGCATTCGCCAGGGCAAGCACTAAATATGGAGCTTGAGTCCTGTAGCAATGGAAAGCTGGTTATAACTCAATAAACTGGCCTTCCTCAACAGCAGCCTTAGTTGATTCTTTGATGATCCCGGCCCGAGAGCCCTCAATGTAGAGCCTTCCATGTATGGAGCTTCCCACCTGCCATTTCCTTCTAAATCCAAATCATGTTTTCATAGAAACTAAATCTATATCCAAAATTTTCCATGAAAATCAAACTGAGGACTAAAATCCTTTAGAGAGAGTTTATATTCCTAGATAAGTATAAGATATGGTGGAACTATTGATAACTATTTTAAAAACTTAAACTAATCGGTGAATGATTTAACCTTTAAATATTCTTTCAATAAAAAATGACCATACTTTCCATTTCACCAAAAATGTGAATTTCCAAAAGTTTGATTTTGGTTTTTTGTGAAATGAATTTTGCGTTAATTTGACAGGAAATTACTAGGCTTCAAATTTGAAGTAAATGAAAGATGAATACTAGAATTTAAGGTGCTGAAAAAGCAAATGAGCGAAGAACAAACAAAATTACGGTGAACAAACTAATAACTTCATTCACTTGATATCAGGGGTTTAGACAGAGACTTTATAAAACATATAATTGTCCAGTTTGTGATCAAATAGCTGCAGTGCCTAATTAGACCGTAACTAGGTGTTTGGTTAGCCCGGGGCAAATGAATTAAGCAAGTATAAACCTCCGTACACAAATTGACGAAAGTCAATTAAAATGGGAAAAAAAAGGAGAAGAAATGTCAAGAACATTGAAAAATCGCATGCTTGGAGAATTAGAGTGAAGGGGGGGATCACTGTAAATGAAATTTACTCATGAATAATGCTAATTTTGGGTGTAATTTGCCTCTCTTTTGTGAAATTCTCCGACCAACTTTATCTTTGATTGTCCATCCGTACAATGGTTCGTAGCATTGTCCCATGTCCCCACCTGTCATCCAGCTTTCTCAAATAAGAATTTCACGCTAATAAAGATAAAATTAATTGTTTTTATGTTTGAAATGAATAATAATTTTTTTTAATTATTGATAATTATTAATATTAAAATATTTTTTTTTATAGATGATGAAAATATTCTTTATCCATTAATTTTTTAAATGATATGAGAAATTTTTTTAAAAAAAATATTTTTCAAATCATTCATTTTTTATGAAATAAATAAAGTCTAAAATAAAAATAAAAAAATAAATGTCACTACCATCCCGATACCTAAGCGCCGTATTATAGATATTCTCCCGTTCTTCGTACGTCCGACACTCTGACACGTTCCGACACATTCTAACACGGTCTGACATGTGATCAACGAGTGTCGGAAAATCCGACACGCGATCAACTCTTCCCGACACGCTTCGACACGTGAGTTCGAAATTTCGACACGTAATTCCGACACATACGGAGTTATACAAGAAATTCCGACAGCCGCCGTAGAGGGGGTGGGGGTTTGGTGTTCTTGACGGAGGCGGAGAAGCAGGAGGTGGAGGACTCACGTGGCCGTCGCACCCAGCAGTGAGTCAAGCCGCTATCTAGACGAAATCCCGCCGCAGTGGCTGGGCTCGGGGGAGGTGGAGGCAGAGGTGGAAGATGGGACTTGCCCCATTGCGCGGCGGTGGCGGCGCTGAAATTCCGGCGAAAGGAGCAAATGGTTATGTCAGGATGGGACGAAAGTTGGGAACTTGGGAGAGATCTCGGGTCGGAAAAGCAATGAATCGAAGGATTATATGGTGGTGGTGGAGATTATTCGCGTCAAAAGCGGTGGGGGAGGTTTGAAGCGGTGCGTGTCGACGTCGCAATTGCAGAGAAGACAAATCATCACGCGCTCCTCTTTTTTTTTTTTTTTTTTGTCATTCTTAAATTATTTTGATTTTTGGGGGAGGGGCACGTTTTTGGGAGCGCATGATTGGCCATGGGTCCTGAGCCAAATTCGATCTTGACCGTTGGATCATCAAATTTGCAGGGTTGCTTGTTTTTTTGAATTATTGGAGATGGGCAGTGGTGATGATGAGGCGTCTGGGGAAACGGCGGAATTTAATTGGAAGAGGGGGGAAAGGAAGGGATTTGACTCGGGGGCCAGGGGGAAGCAAAGGGCTTCCTGTGTTAATGAATTGCTTAAAAGGCGCGGCCGCTTTGGTGGGATGGAGGGCTCATTAATTCATTTGAGATTTTTTTAAATTAATTAATTAATAATTTATTAAATTAAATTAAATTAAATTAAATTTAAATTATTATGTATATATAAAAATATTCATTTAATATATAACTTATCGAATTTTCTATTTTTAAAAAATAACGTATCGGTGTGTCGTGTCAGTGTCGCGTGCTTTCGTGCCGGTCTTTCTTAGCCCGATGATGAGACCTGGCAAGCACCTCCTCGAATGAGCGGTGAGATTCCCATTTGTTAGCTTCTTGGCATCGTGGGCAACCCCAAATCCAAAGCTCCATTGCTCGCATTCAAGAATTCGATGATCTCATCCAGTGACTCCAACCTGTGGTTGAGCTCACCCGCCTGGGCTCTCAACAGAGGTCTCAGCCTAAATGCTCAAGTAATGCTATGCATGTGCGGTGATGTTGATGTTGTTCCTGATCCGGTGTTTTCTCCTTGTTTAGCTGGGCGACCTGATCCGGCAGATTGTCCAGGTGCTCCTGCTTCCTCATCCGGACTCGTGGTTCTAGATCATCCTCTTCCTCTTCCTTTGGTCCATCACAACCTGCAAGCCCTCTGCGGAGGCTGAGTTCCGAACCAGGGATGACCCTTGAAGATGTCCCGCTAGGAGATGCCATTTATGCATATACAAACTACGGAGTTCTGTGAAGCATATGGGTCACCTTTAACTCATCAATGTTTTACTCTCTATTGTATCCTCTCTTCTTTTTTACACTAATTCTTTTGCTCACCTCACATGATACAGCAAGCATTTGGGTCCTCGTCACTGAACAGTTGGATTCCATCCTTATAATCTACATATGAGATGGGTGCATCCGTTCGCTCCCCATTCACACACTGACCATAGCCGCATGCCCCAGAAACTCCATCCTCTGGCCTTTCCCTTTCCCCCATCCGTCGATGATCTCTGCCGCCTTGTGGCAGCCGCCTCCTTCCTTGTCCTTGGCCTCCCTGCCCTCTTTCTCCCCCTTGGGTGGGACGATTTCGACCTCCCTCTTCATCTTGTCCCTCAAGTTCTCGGCCAGTGCCTTGGCATCCATGACCCCTTTCACCGTGGCCGTGTCCAAGTTCCTGTTGATGGCCACATTGAGTGTGACATCCCGATTTTACAATTCTGGTTTCAACTGAATAAGTCGGGCATTTCATCTTCGCGTCTATAGCTCTCTTTTCTGAGTTGGCTACTCACGAGATAACTAGTCTATCAGGTGAAGCCGTTAAGGGATCTAAACGTTATAGACTTGAGAATTCGATTATGAATCAATTGCTCGACCGTACTAATCTGCAAGGGTCATTACGGCATAGACCGATTAGAGACCGGAGATAGGTCGATTCGATAGAACCATGTGATTAAGTGTGGGTGATTCCACCTGATTTCACAAATTTTGTCAATCGGCACTAGACCGATTTTTCTGTCGTTTTGGTACCCTATGTCCGTTTTTGAAACCTTGAGATTTCTACGACAACCGAGAGTCGCCAATGTGTCAAAGATGCACTTTGTGGTTCGAAAACAATCGACCACAGGTCAATTGCACGAAAAGTTCCTAAAAGCTACTCGGTAGATTAGGACGCGTTAAAGTCGCGCTAGATTGAAATTAACCGGGAAATTGAACTCGATTTTAGAAATTAAAAGTTCTGTTATGTCACAATTCATTTTAGGAATGTTGACTCATCCTCAGAAGATTTTTCTACAAACCGAGATTTTTGGCAAAAAAGCAAAATAAGGCCGTTTTTGATTGGGAAAGTCAGAGGACCGCTTTTGATCGTAACTTTGGTCGTCAAGTTGGATAAATTGACGGGGAAAAGTCATGAGATGGACAAGGATACCTTGATGGATTTATTTGGGCTTCAATTGGATTGGTTTGGTTAAGAATTGAATGAAATTGATTGAGATTGAAGTGGGAAATGTAACAAATTCGTATGCCCCATTGGACCCAACATTTGGACCTATTAAAGCTTCTAGAAGATGGTAAATTGGTCTAGAAAATATTGGTTGAAGACAACTCACTTGGTGGGCCATGTTTGAGAGACAAAAGAGAGAGAGAGAGAGAGAGAGAGAGAGAATCGACCCCCCCTTCTTCCTTGCGGTTTCCGTCGCTTCTCTCCTCCCTCTCCCTGCTGTGCGAAGAACCCAGCAAGTTGAAGAAGCCGCGAAGCAGCAGCTAGCAGCACCGCCTATCGCCGTCCGCCGTTCACGCACGCCGTCGCTGCTCCGCCTTCGCCGCACGCACCTCCGCCTCTCTTTCCCCCTGCATCGTCGAAGTCCTCTCTCCTCCATCTCCGGTTGCCGCTTGACGTCCCAGCAGATATGAGAAGACGCCGGAGCAGCCAATAGTCCAGTTGGACCGCCGTCGCGCACCCCTTGCGCGTCGTTCGCCACTCGCAACACCCCGCCGTCCACGCATGCCAAGCACGTTGTTCCAGCCGTCGTTCCCGTCCAAAGCTGCGTCTAGCGTCGCCAGCTGCTGTTTGCCATCGCCAAGGCCGCCGGAGTCACCGCTTGCAGCCGCCGGGACCAGCTGCTGCCACCATCGGTTCTCCTTCGCTCAACCAGCCACCGTTTCCCTCTCCTTCGGCCTCAACCAGCAGCGGACAGAGAGCTGAAGAAATGGGTATCGCAGTGACTATTTGGCCCGTTTTGGCCGGCTTCCTGACCCCGGAAGCTTGGCCCGCTTTGAGGAAAGTTGTTCCTCTCGGCATCCCTGTCGTTTTGAGCCGATCGGCTCGTTAATCAGGTGAGTTTATCCTCTAAACCTTGCTTAGTAAGTTAATTATGCTTAAGGGGTGTTTAGATTAGTCTAAGTAAGTTGAGGTGATTAGATTAGATTATTTAAATGTTAATTAGATTAAATGTATAATTAGTTTAGTGGATGTTTAATTAGGGCTAATTGTATGTTTAAATTAGTGTAATCTTGTTTAAGCCATAATTAATTATTTCGAATTTATAAATATTATTTTATTAAATTATATTATTATAATATAATATTTAATTATTTAATTTTCGGAATTAAATTTAATTATTTATTATTTTCGAAAATTATACCGGATGGCCAATCGTTAGAATTTCGTGACCGATCGCAAAGAATGCGGTCAGTTTGTGCTATTTGTTTGTTAAATTGAGAAATTGAGTGATATTGGTGATGTTTTGGTATTTAACTTGAAAATACCCGGTGTCGGCTTTTGGCACCGTAATTGGTTTGTAAGACTAATTTGAATCGTTGGGTTTGAATGGATTGAATATCCCGTTCTCTGATTTATTATTGCATATACAGCTTTGGCGAGCAATTGTTTATATATATATATATATACAGATTCGGCGAGCTACTATCTATCTATACAGCTTTGGTGAGCTACCGTCTATTTGTATATTGCAGCTTTGGAGAGCATATGTCATATTGACGAATGATTTGCTAGACGGTATTGAATGATAGATAGTATGGATTGGTATGGAAGGATAGATAGTATGATTGAATTGAATCGTTGGGATCGATTGATAGATAGTATTGAAATGATGGATGTTATTGATGGTTGGATGATATCGATTGTATTGAATCAATGGAATTGATTGAGTGAATGGATTGATGGTTTGGTTGTATCGATCGATTGGATCGATTGATTGATTGAGATTTGAATTGTACTGACTTGCAGGAAGGAACTGAGGCGAGGTAAGTCTTCTGACTTGAGTGGTTAGGCTTCTTTGCGTATTTTCTTCCTAGTCGGGGTTTAGGAGGTGGACTTGTTGAAACATTGTCTTACCCTGTCGTGGGTTCAACATTTTTAGGTCCTTAGGAGGCGGTCGTGGAGGACCCGAAGCCCCGGAGTCTATGGAGATGGAGACCCAAGGATTGGCGAACGTGTCTGACTAGTTGGTCATAGGACAATTCCCTTCTTTTGTTGAGCCGGTCTTTTGTAGACAGCCCAGTGTTGTATATAAACCTATGTGTTTATAAAGGCTTGCTTTGGTTGTGAGTTGTTTCCTGCTTTTCTATCCCAAGTTGTTGGTGGTCAGGGGATTTGTTTCGCTTCCGCATGCGTAATAAAAAGAATGGGTCGGCGATGCGTCTTGGGAAATCGTATTTCTATCGACCATAGTGGGATGTGCGCGTGCTCGAGATTCGGGGCGTGACATTGAGAACTCCTGCACAGCATCGCCGTTCCAGAAGTTTTAACACAAGTACCATCAGAAGCATCCATACAACATAACGATTTTCAGCAAGAAAAATAAAAGAGAAACTGGGTATAATCACACAAATGAATAATAAAATAGATGACCTTTTGTTTTTTTGATTATCTTGCGAATCTTCTGGATGCATCGCTTGCAGTGGAGGCCACGGCCACTGAACTTCAGAACCACCGTCGTCACTGCAGGCTGCACCCATATTTTACACTAGGACATGTTCATATTCATGGACACGTAAATTCATTCTAAACCGTGAAAAGGAATTAAACAAACGCAGCAAGCAAACAAACAACAATATCAATAGAAATTGGAAAAGCGTTGCTGTGCAATTTATTATTTATTAAATTGCTTGCATTTCCCACATGGCACAAAGACTTGACGATTAAGTAAACAATTCGCTCTTGCATTCAATTCTGATACGAGGATTTTAGTGAGAATCTAAAAGGAATATAATTCCATCGCACAAACTTTTGGCCCGCACCAAGAAGGGCATCAAGCATCTTGAGAATGGCAAAGTCTACTAGGGGCAGAGATTTCATTTCTTCCTTTGTTAGCAGAATCGTATCAAAGCTCGGCTTCAGGAGGGTCTTCAGTATGGACCCGTTAAGGAGGATGATTGCGAGTTTGTTTCTGAGTTAATTTATCAGGTTACCGAGGAATGGCGTGAAGAAAAGGTGCAATACATTTTGAGGATGGGATTGCAGCAGAAATTCTTGATATTTCCCTTAGTCAACATCAGAGGAATGATACTTTAATCTAGATATGTCCTTTTCTATTTAATTCGACCCAATTTACTTTCAATTAAACTGCTCCTTTGATTGGCCAAGAGATCAATGGTTAAGATGGCATGAGATGGACGGACACATATTCAAAATTGACCGATGAGAGCCCAGTGTACGGATTGCTATTTTTCCAGATCATATCAACTATAAATCCTTCTTGGATAGCGAAATCAACTATTGTGGAATTTAGGAAAGATTTGGTCGTTCGAATTTTGGACCAATTTCCCCAAATCCACATCAATTCCCCTCCAATTGAGCTCAATTTGATGTCCATAAAATAAACCAAGGTGCCATCCACCAAATCAACATTTTCCCTCACCAATTGAACCAACTTGAGTCTAAAAAATGCGACAAAAAACGGCCCTCGGATTTTTCCGGTCCAAAATACCCTTACTTTGAATTTTTCGCCATATAAAATAATTTTAGTCGAGTCAAATCTCAAGGAAATTGTTTTTCTCTTAATCAAGGGAAAATCCACTTTGTTCTATTAAACATAAGCATTTACAGAACTTAAGGCAATGAAGTGCACACAGAAAGTTATTTGATTGGCTGACGGAGAGAGATATATTGAGTACTAGAGAAAAAACTATTTTATCATTCCATGGAGAGGGTTCACTCCGACAATATGAAAAATATTGTTGGAAGCACCCTTATACTATATGTGTGTATAGCTACGAATAAAGTTTACATGCTTTGTTCCACTTCAACCTAGATGGTTTAACTAGTAGATTGATTTACTAATTTTATTCTTTGAATTGATCATCATTTGCACTTATTATTCCATACCATACCAAGTGAAGCCACAGAAAAAGAAAAGTCTGAGTCTTGCTATTCTAATTCCATATCCAGTTCCATTTCTCTTCCTATTTTTATGTTACTATGTTAGTGAACTTTAATTTTTCATACATTTTCACTGTAATTACATTAATGTATTATTTTTGCATAATTTTATCGTACTTCATGTACTAATCTTTTAATGTGAATTATTTTTCTCAATTATAACACTAATATGAATTCACTAATTTTGCATTTTGGAACTAAAAAAAGAGTTTTATTTTCCACTTTTCCAATCAATCGAAAACAGTCAACTTCCTCTCTCTGCCCGACGGTGGCTTCCTCTCTCGCTGAAGGTGAGTGCTCCTCTATCCCTCCTGGTGATAGCTCCTCTTTTCCCTTCCCGACTTGGAATCCTTCTTCGCAATGGCTATTGATACAGCTTCCCCACCTGATTAATCAACCCTTTTACTCTTTTCAACCCTAAAATGAACAAATCGTTTCCTGGAACCCTAACTTGTCATTCCCAGTTCTACCAATCAGTGTCGTTTGTAATCCTCAGAGCTCCCTTCACTCCTAACCAAACCCATCTTCCAACCAAACCCCAACCATCTTCGGAATCCCTATCTTGTCGTCAGCGAAAACCCCCTCCTCTGTCGTAAGACCAGCTACAGAAATGGAGGGTAGCCAAGAAAACCAGCTCCGACTACTGGCCCTCTGTAAACAAATGGGAGATCTATGGGCTGCAGATGATATTACGGAGTTGAATAACCATATCCCTGAGGTACATAAAAAGGCTAATGAGTATCTGTTATATGGGAAATTGTTTTCGAAACCAAATGTTAACTTTCCAGCGTTCTGGGCTACAATGAAAAGGGCTTGGAAGTTAGAAGAAGTCAGATGTGAAGTGATAGAACAGGGCTTCTTTGTTTTCATATTTAAATCGGAGGAAGATCAGAAAAGAATACTCCAGACAGGCCCCTGGTCGTTTGCAAGCAATCTGTTAGTTTTACAGGAAGGAGACCCTACCGTTCCCGAGCACTGCTATGAATTCAAATCCTGCTCTTTCTGGGTGCATTTGATGGGGCTTCCAAGAGCGGCAAT
Organism: Eucalyptus guilfoylei; assembly: GCA_016097605.1. Lineage (NCBI taxonomy): Eukaryota > Viridiplantae > Streptophyta > Magnoliopsida > Myrtales > Myrtaceae > Eucalyptus > Eucalyptus guilfoylei. The sequence goes on along the minus strand of CM027862.1, from coordinate 33,720,795 downwards.
GTCGGAGAATTGTATTCGAATGATTGCTGGAAAAATGGGAGAGGTAGAGGAAGTTAGAATTGATGCTCGGAACAATGGTTCTCGTACAATAGGTAAAGCAAAAGTGAGGCTGAATTTGCTGCAGCCCCTTAAAACTGACACGATCATTCACGTGGGAGATTGAAACTGGTGGATCGACTTTAAATATGAGAGACTTCCACATTATTGTTATTCCTGCGGTTATATAGGTCACTATGCCAACTATTGTCCGACCTTCCCATATGAAGAATCCAGAATTCCTCAGGACAAACCAGGTCGCTATGGTTCTTGGTTAAAGGCAGAGGTGAAAGATCTCAGCCCTTGCTGGAATACCTTCTACGGCGACATAGATCTTACCTTAGTAGAAGATGACATGGTCCCCGAAACTCCTGTTATCCCCTCTAGTGATGAATCGAACAGGAAAAGTTCCTTTGATGGGAGTCAAGCCCTTGTGCTTTATCAACCTGCAACACAAACAACACCGGAAGTGTCAGATCTAGCAGAACTTGCTGCACAAAAGAAAGGGAAAAGAACACAGCAGTGTTCAGAACATCTAAAGACATATCAACTGCATGACGCAAGGGCAGCGATTCAGGGGGTAGCTAAACCTGGTCCAACGAAACAAGCATCCAAAAAATTAAAACGATTTGCTCCTTATGAGAAGAGGGTTTCACTGACGACCCTTGTTGATATGGACCAACTTATGGATACACCAATTCAAGTATGGGAAGGCGAATCAGCAGGGGCTTTGGTGGCTAGCTCTAATAAGCGACCAAAGGAGCCATGAAAGTTTTAAGCTGGAACTGTCAAGGTCTAGGCTCTCCCTTGACAGTCCAGCACCTACGAGCCTTAGTAGCTCGTGAGAGACCTAATCTGGTTTTTCTTATGGAAACAAAGAATCAATTCCCGGTGGTGGAAAATATCAAAAAAAGACTTAAGTTCTCCTCTATGTTTGCTATTAATCCTATTGGCATTGCGGGAGGACTGGTATTATTATGGGATGAGTCGGTGCAAATTACTATTGAGTATAGTTGCCAAGAGATGATTGATCTTTCATGCACAGATGCTGGAAATGGAATTAAAATGAAGATATCGCTGCTGCATGCGTCAACTAACTTCCAAGAGAGAGTCTCTCTTTGGAACTATCTTCGAGCAAGAAATGGAACTACATGATCACCTTGGCTATGTATAGGAGATTTCAATGAGGTGTTGTATCATTGGGAGAAGGTGGGTCGAAGACCAGTGGAAAGGTTCCGAATGACGGCGTTTCGGGAATTTGTTGATTCGTGCTCACTAATAGACATTGAAAGTAAGGGGTGTGCATTTACGTGGACAAATAATAGGGAAGGAGAGGAATTAGTCAAAAAGAGGCTTGACCGAGCATTTTGCAACCTAGAATGGAGGCTCCTATTTCCTAATGCTGAAGCTTTTGTATATCCAGCCATAGGTTCTGATCATGGTCCTCTTATGCTTTGTTTAAATTCAGTTGCACAGAAACAACAAAGATTGTTCAGATTTGAGCCTTACTGGTTAGATCATCCTGAGTGTGCAGCTGTAGTAGACAAGGCTTGGAAGGCAGTGAATGGGCAGCATCAAAACCTGGTTAGGAAGACAAAGCAAGTGACCCAAGATTTGAGAAAATGGAGCAGGGGATCTTTTAAAAATGCATCTAAATAGATCGATCAGCTCAGAAACCAGCTTATCCAGATAATGAACAGGGCAGACCAGACAAACATGGGAGAGGAATACTATAATTTAACTGAGAAAATCGGTACATTGTGGCGTCAAGAAGAAATGTATTGGGGCATTAGATCCAGAATTAATTGGCTAAAGTGGGGTGATCGGAATTCGAAATTCTTCCATGCAACAACCATTCAGAGGCGACAAAGAAATAAAATCAACATGCTCAGACTTGAAGAGAATGTATGGAGCCGTGAGCCTCGGATTATAAAACAACACATCACAAGCTATTATAAGGATCTATATCAATCTGTGGGGTACCGATACTATCAGCCAGTCTTAGAGCAATGTCCACTTATGGTAACTGAGGAAATGAATGAGATGCTGATAAGACAAGTCACCAAGGAAGAAGTGCAGCAGGCTGTTTTTCAGATGGGGGCAACTAAGGCCCCAGGACCAGATGGTTTGAGTGGCCTGTTCTATCAAAGTCAGTGGCATATCATCCATGAAGACATATTCCACCTGGTAGACTCGTTTTTCAAAGAAGGCGCCTTTATCCAGAACTAAACGAAACCCATATAACACTTATTCCCAAGGTGGCAAACCCTGAGAGCATAACAGAATTCAGGCCCATTAGCTTGTGCAATTTTAGCTAAAAAGTTATTACAAAAGTCATGGCGAATCGACTCAAACCTTGGCTCCCACTTATTATTTCCCCGGAACAAATCGCCTTTGTTAGTGGTCGACAGATACAAGATAACATTTTTATAGTTCAAGAAGTCCTACATCAGCTACGAGTTAGAAAAAGGCGCAGAAAATTCCAGGCTGTGCTGAAACTAGATATGCAGAAAGCATACGATAGAGTAGAGTGGGACTTTCTATGTGATTGCATGAAGAAGATGGGTTTCAGTGATAGATGGGTGAATATGATCAGAATTTGTATTTCCTCAGTCCAATTTCGAATCCTAATTAATGGTGAAGTAGGGGAAACCTTTACTCCATCTAGAGGCATAAGACAAGGGGATCTGCTCTCACCTTATCTTTTCATAATTTTGGCCAACGTCCTCTCCCACATGGTGCAAAATGCTGTTATTGATGGAAGCTTAAAAGGTATCAAATTGAATCCTCATTGCCCTACTCTTTCCCACCTATTTTTCGTGGATGATGCCATTTTCTTTCTGGATGGAACAATTAGAGAAGCTCAGAATCTTGCAAACGTACTGAATTGCTATTGTTTTGCGTCTGGCCAGTCAGTTAATCTTAACAAATCTGGGATGTTTTTTGGGGCAAGCTGTCCACAGGATTTAAAAAGAAACATTGCATCTGTAATGAGGGTTCCTATCTTAGAAAAAACTGGAAAATACTTAGGGATACCATCAGATTGGGGTCCAACAAAAAAACAGATGTTCAATTGGATCATGGTACGGGTGGACAGAAAACTGGAGGGCTAGAAGGAGCAGTTACTCTCGAAGGCGAGGAAAGAAGTACTAATAAAAATGGTTATTCAGGCTTTACCCCAATATGCCATGAATATTTTCAAAATACCCCTATCCATTTGCCGAGCGATTGAAAGGAAAATCTCAGCTTTCTAGTGGAAGCAGAATGCAGTACAGAAAGGTATTCACTGGAAGAGTTGGGATGTTTTAAAGATGAGAAAGGAGCAAGGAGGATTGGGGTTTAAAGATTTAATCGAATTTAACAAGGCGATGCTGGGGAAACAAGCCTGGAGACTACATCAAGCTCCAGAGGCCTTATGGAGCAGAATCTTTAAAGGCCTCTACTTCCCTAATGGTAATCTATGGACTGCTACTAGGGGTGCCAGACCATCATGGGGTTGGCAGAGTCTCTTACTTGGCCAAGATGTCCTTAAGCCTGATCTGAAATGGGAGGTTGGGGATGGCATATCTATTAACTTGAGAGAAGATCGTTGGCTCATATCAGGCAAAATTGGAGGACCGGCGAATCAAAATGACCCAAAGCTAGTTACAGATATTATTGATCCACACATGCGCACATGGAATAGTCAACTCATCAATGAGCTATTTGATAGCCACATCTCAGAGGAGATCCAGCAAACAACACTCAGCATAAATACCAGACCTGATTGCTTAGTATGGACAGGGCACTACTCAGGGAACTACAAAATCAAAAATGGGTACCATCGACTACGAACAGCAAACATAAACACCACAGAGAACCAGGCATCATCCTCATATCAAGCCCTAAAACGACTATGGACAGAAATATGACATCTACATACTAACCCCAGAATCAGGCACTTCATGTGGAGTTTATGCAATGAAGGTCTCCCTACAAGAATCAACCTATGCCGGAGAAAAATAATACCTGAGCCAACATGCCCCTTCTGTCATCAGTTTCCAGAGTCTTCCAAGCATCTGTTCATCCTATGCCAATGGACAAACGAAATATGGCTGAACTTTAGTGTCCAAATAAACATCTCCCCAACATCGATTACAAGAATAGATCAGTGGGTATGCGACTACCTTCTCTCTGGCAAATCGGCAAGTCAAAAGGCACTCTTCGCGATTACTCTTTGGTACATATGGAAAGCACGCAATGCCCTGATCTTTCAAGGCCGGAAAACAAAACAACACCAGCTAATCAGTGAAGCTCTTCTTTCCCGGCAGCTATTCGAGAAGTGGCAACCACGAAGGAAAGAGACTACCTCAGAACCGCACTCATGGGTGCCTCCAGATCCGGGCGCTTGGAAGATAAATGTCGATTGTTCATGGCAGGAGAACAGATCGGAGGGATCCATAGCCGGAATTTGTAGAGGAGCTGATGGGGTGTGTACCGCTGGCTTTGTGCAGAAGATCCGAGCCCAATCGGCTCACATGGCCGAAACCCTAGCCATCCAACAGACGCTCGTGTGGCTGAGAGAGTTGCGAACTGATCTGACAAGAACTACTTCAAACACACGAACTGAAGCGACTTTCCACATCTCCAACGACTGTCTCCCGGTTGTGGACTCCATCTTGGGCTGAACAGAAATCCCATGGGCTTCGCGGCCCTTCGTTCTCGATTGCAGACAGTTGCTAGCCCAAATGAAGAGTGTCTCTTTGCAGTTTGAACCGCGCGAATCCAACCGAGCTGCGGACTGGATTGCCAAATCCCATAATACCGGTTCCCTTCCTAGTAATTGGGTTGCTAATCCCCCGCATGAACTTTATCTTATCTTATGCTTTGATTTCCCTACTAGTTGTAATCCACCATCTTAGTATTAATCAAAGGAGTTCTTTCGACCAAAAATAATAATAATAATAATAAAATTCCATAACCATGGGACACATTATTTCAAATCAGTTTATGGAAAGTCTGTATGTCTTTCTACTCTTTCTTAATCTAAATTGGTATGCTTCACAGTTAATTAGTGTCCCTTTTCATCATAAGTTGCCCTTTTTTAGTGAAATAATATCTTCACTGGTACAAAAGTCACGTCCTGACACACTATATGACTATTCTTTCAAGCAATATATGCTTTAGTTTTCTTTGAAATAGTCATGTACTGCGAAAACATGCGAATCCCGCTTGGTGGCAATATGCTATAGTACAAAGGAGCCCAACTAGTCAAACCCACTAGGAGCCAAAAATAGAAAACCAGTCAAGCCTACTGTATATGCATGCACCAGCAAAATAGCAAATAATTATGTAAAACAGTAATTGCTTAATCTACGAGTGGATAAATTAGCTCTCAATTAAATTGCATACACATTCCTAACAGAATTATTAAAGAAAGAGGCAAAAACAAACATTCTAGTTATTTTTACTCTAGAGGCCGACAAACAAATTCATAGGAGATGGATCATCCTAATATCAAACAGATATACCACAAATTAGTTGCCCCTTGTTCATCATTTATTTTCTCCGTGGCGACACGGAACCTAATGAGTTCTTTCATGTTTTTTTTCCTTTGTACGGCTACTTTGTACTAAGTGAATAATGTAAGGAAAAAAAGATAAGCCACCTAAGAAATGACGGTGCAACAAAAAATAGCAACTTTGGAAGGGCGAATATTGTGTGGTTAAAGAAAGGAGGATATTTGGCCTAAAAACGGAAGCAAAGCTTCCTCTAATATATAAGACTTGCTTTGAAATTATATTCCTTTCTTTACTAGCACAAGAGTACATATTCATATTCCACTCATGTCTATTTTACTTAGTGCTTTAACAGAAGATATCAGGTCTTCTATTAATGAAGGTAATAGGTAAAGATATTTGATGGAAGTTCCAAATTAAAGAAGTCCTTAATCGACTTAATATTTGATCTATTAACTTCTTTGGTCAGCCTCATATTAAACATTAGGGGTAATTGCTCCCTTGCACTATAGCTCCGCACCTTGAAAATATCATAGCGTGCAAACTTTGAAAAGTCATAAACTACTCTCCAAACTTTCATTTTTGTTTTGAATACTACTTTTTTCCGCTTGTATGGCCATTAGATGTTAGCTGAAAATGTACTAGCTCGGCTTAAACAAAGAACATCTACTGCATGGTCTATGAAGTTAACAAAATGGAGAATGATGCATGGTCTATAAAATTAGTTAAGAAAATTCGGTCAAGAAAAATGAGTTAGTCCATTTTGGATTAAAATTTAACGGTTATGCAGACTAAAACATTAATAGATGCAACATGAATAAAAGTATTTTTGGGTAGGCGATTGTGAGGAGGTAAGCTTTAAGTTTTCACAAGTGTGCAGCAGTGCCAAATTGCAACAGGGCAATTATTGCAAGACATTATGACATCCAAATAAACACAGATCGTATTACAAAATATTTAACTCTAAATTATATAACAAGAAATAAATTTAAATTGTACTTTTACTTGTGTATTTATTGAATTTATACAAAATAACATTTCAAATTGAAAAAAACATGTTGAGGAGCACTAATGTATTTAAAATTCTTTAAAGACCATCTCTGATAGACTTTTTCATTTGATTAGAAAATACGTTGTATTTGAAATTATTTAAAGATCATCTGTGATAGATTATCGTTGTTTGATTAAAAAATAGAATTTCATCCGTGTAAATTTCAGAATAATATTGATCTTTTTACAGTTTATGTTGCTTGACCAACTTATAGCATCAAACCGGAATGAGAAAAAATCATTTTTCAAACTCGTGCTTCATGCATGTCTATTGTATATTGATGGAGAAGATGTCGTACCTTATTTGATGTATTCAGAGGAATCACCTCTCTTTGACGCTCCAAAGAGTTTTCAAATTGGTATCTCTAAGCAAAACCTTTGATAAAGTCTCCACATTCCTGTATATCAACGTGACAATCATTTGCTATATTTGTGCAAGGTGCATCGATCAAACTTTCCAATGACATGCACTTTTTGACCTTCAAGTATTTTAGAGACTCTAGCTCGTTTAGGCCATCCACTCTTCTCAGAGACTCGCACCATAGAACGGACAAGGATTCTAATGATTTCAAAAGACCCACCACTTCTATCACAACTAGTTCCGGACAACATGCCACAGACATTTGCCGTAGCTTCCTTAATTCCGAAGGAATTAATAATCTCTGAAGTAGTTTACAGTCGTGAACAGTTAAGTTCTCTAGTTGTGGAAGTCCATCGAGTGGAATTTTTTCCACTTCACCAGAGCAAAACTCTAGAGTCGACAAGTTGCTCAATATCAAGCAGGAGGGAAGTAACTCTGCTCGCCTGATGATAAATAATTTACTAATCAAACTCAGCGGAGAGGAGGGAAGCTCCTCAAGGGTTTCTATGGCTAGATGAGACAAAGTAAGCTCTTCCAAATGAGAAAGAGAAGCCAACTCTAAAGGTATAGGGAAATTTAGCAGATTTAAATCTAACATTTTCAACCTAGATAACCTCCCAATCCATGATAAGTTGCATCCTGTGATTAGATTTGATTTGCCTGTAATACGAGAGCCATCGCTTAGTAGTAGCTCAACCAAATTAGTAAGGTTTGATAGATTAGGAACTGAGGGCAATGATATAGATTCAAGAAGGGGATAGGTCAAACTTGTGGGAAGTTTCGGCAACACTTCAATCACATGACAACCTCTCAAGTTTAGTGTTTGGAGGTGATGAAGCATGTTTATTGTCCTTGGAATTCCGAATATATGGGTGCCCTCTAAACTTAGGATCCTTAAAGATGACCCCATTCCTATAGGAATTTCACCTTCCATTTCATCATGCCCAGAGAGATCCAACTCTTCTAGATTTTTCAACACGCTGATGCCACTAGGTAACTGCCAAACACGATGCTCCTGAGAAGGTAATCCATCCTTTGATAAACACATTATGCATAATGATATCAACTAATGGAGTTTGGAAGTTTAGCAATGCCTGTATGTGATAAGTCTAACTCTATCAATGAGGTTAAATTCCCAAGTAAGTCTGGATGTTCTCTCAACCCAAAACAACCCCACAATGAGAAGTGCTCAAGCTTCACCAGTGCCCACACCTTTTCAAGCAACCTAGTAAGATCATTGCAGTTTTCAATCTTTAACTCTATCAACAACTATAGATCTCCAATGAAGTTTCCAATTTTCTTTAGCCTATAGCAATGTGCAAGAGTCAAACTCTCTAATTTCAAGCATTTAGACAAGTTTGGAATTCTCGTTATGCAATAACAACAAGTAAGAGATAGAACTTTCAACTTTTGTGCCCTATAAAAATGGATGGCATTTCAAGTATAAGAATCATTTTATAGTACACACCAGGAACGGTAGACTAGAATTGAAAAATGTTATTTATCTTGATCAAGTCCCATGCCTTTTGAATTATCCATGAAGCCCCTAGTGTCCGGCTTAAAAACAAGAAGATGACCCAAGTACGGATTCTCCGCCTTAAAATCCTCATGAGGAGAATGCCAAGAAATCCATCTCAACTTTGAATGACAATTTGCAAAGTCTCCAGCAAAAGTCCCATTGCGTAACTTGAGGAATCTTAAGTTTTATTACATTTCCAACTCTTCATTTGTAATCTCTATGAAGTCATTCAGTCCACCAATTTCAAGTGCCAGCACCTTGTCCTTCTTCTACAAGTGAAATTTTGCAATGATGTGAAATAGTTTGTTAACTTCTAACCATATCTTTAACAAATCAAATGGGCAGGAAAAATCACTGACAAAAGATCCTAAACAAGAAAGGAATTCTTAATGCTAGGATATACAACTTCTATTTGAAAATGGGATGTTTCTCACTTACCTCGTTGGTTTTTACAATTTCGAGAGCCTCTTTTGCAATCTACAGCCTACTTCACTTTCCAAGGTCACTTGGACTTTCTTCATGAACAAGTTGCCTTCCCAATTCAATTAATAGATCATGCATCCAGAACTTATTATTGTCTAATATCTTTATCAAGCACCTATTAAACTTACAACCGTTCATGGTGAAACTGACTTTAAAGTGTTCCAAGATACAGCTATCCCGTATGTGGAGCCCAAGGGGAAGGAGGAATCTAGTTGCCAAACTTTTGAGTTGGTCTTGATGGTGCATGTACTCGTTGGGACTGCTATAAAGAACCCCAAAATGTCTGGCCCATCTATTTTGTCAAATAGAGTGCTACTAGAGTACGGCCATATTCCTAGATTGGGATTGGGAGCATATGCACAAGGTATTATGAAACCTATTGAAGCCCCTGGGAATCATAAAAGAGCTGATTACCAAGAAGATCGCGAGGGTCAAGTGAACTATGAAGAGCTTGCTGGTCAAGATGTATATGGGAGAGATAGAGGTTGTGCTGATTGTGGAGGCCGAGGTCACCATGGAGGCTGTATGGGCAGAGGTGATCGTGGAGGTCAAAGTATGCACGGGGGACACATGGGCTGAAGTGATCTTGGAGGTCGAGGTATGCATGGGGGACGTATGGGCTGAAGTGATCTTGAAGGCCGAGGTGCGCGTGGGGGTTGTATGAGCCGAATCGAATATGGAGGTCGCACTAATGCAACATAGAATCAACAAGGCTTACTCCTTCCATCACTAGAGGATCTTTATCCACCATTGGAGGAGACCTTTACCAAGTCGCCCGAGTTGCTACAAGAAGAGGTGGGAGCCATCCTAGACATAACAGACCTATTTGGTGCCAACTATGTGTGCGCCACCTCTGATAATGACAAGGCAGAGCTGTTCGCGAGATTCTTCCAACTTTTGGAGCATGTCACTCGGCATAATCATGATAAATATATATGTGACTTGGAGTTGCCTGATGAAAATCTCTTTGAATCTGATGAGAATAATGATATTCAGAAAGACATTAAAAGAGATTGGATCCTTCATGAAGAATCTAAACCCTTGACAGCCGAACAAACGGTTACTGTGAATCTTGGTGACACTGAGAATGTTAAGGAAACTAAGATTGGGGCAGACCTTTTCGAGATCGAAGAAAAAAGAATGATTGAGATTTTAAAGGAATATCAAGATGTATTTGCATGGTCCTACGCGGATATGCTGGGACGAGACCAAGAAATCGTGGAGCACACTCTACCAACTGACCTAAACAGGCCACCGAAAAAGCAAAAACTTCGAAGAACAAAACCAGAACTTTCTAAGAAGATTGAGGAGAAAGTTATGAAGCTATGAAAGGTGGATTTCATTGAAGTATCTCATTATGCTAACTGAATTGCTAATATCGTTCTAGTCATGAAGAAGGATGGATGGGTCAGAGTTTGCATATACTATCAGGATCTAAACTGGGCAAGCCCGAAGGATGATTTCCTGCTATTGCATATTGATGTTTTGGTCAATAACATCACAGGATTTGAACTATTCTCCTTCATGGATGGGTTCTTTGGATACAACCAAATTAGGATAAAAAGGAGGATAAGAGCAAAACATCCTTTATCACACCATGGGGGACTTTCTGCTATAGGGTGATGCCATTTGGCCTAAAGAATGCAGGAGCCACATATCAAAGAGAGATGGTCACCCTATTCCATGACATGATGCATGAGGAAATAGAGGTATACATTGATGATATGATTGTCAAATCAAAGTATGGAGAAGGCCATATTAGGATCCTAAAAAAGTTATTCGATCGACTCAAAAAATTTAAGTTGAGATTTAATCCCACCAAATGAGTATTTGGGGATCTAAGAAGCTATTGGGTTTTATGGTCAGTAGCTGAGGCATTGAAATTGACCCATCGAAAGTTAAAGCTATTTACGACCTCAAAGCTCTCTCTACTATCAAGGAAGTTCAGAGTCTTTTGGGTAGATTAAACTATATCGCAAGATTCATTTCTCAATTGTCGGAGACAGCCAAACCATTCTTTAAACTCCTAAAGAAGAATACTAAGATTGAATGGAACGTCGAATGCCAGAAAGCCTTTGATGAGATAAAGTAACACCTTTTGCACCCATTAGTACTAGTACCACCAGTCATAAGAATACCATTGGTCCTTTACTTAACCATCCACAAGGAGTCACTGGGGGCTATACTTGCCCAAAAGAGGCCAAGTGATCGAAAAGAATGCATGATTTATTATCTCAACAAGAAATTCAATGTCTCTGAGATGAAGTGGAAAAAAATGGGTAGCATTGATTTGGGTATTACATCGACTACGCTAATACACTCTCCACCGTTAGATCTTGCTTATGATAGAGAATGACCCAATTAAGTATCTGCTAGAGAAGCCATCCCTGGTTGGAAAAATGGCCAAATGGCAAGTCCTCATTTTTTAATTTGACATACAAAGTGTAGCACAAAAGTCAGTTAAGGGGCGAGCCATAGTTGATATGTTGGCTGGAAGTTATAAAGGCGCAAAATTCCCCAACACAGCGGACTTTTTGGATGAATGTATTATGACAATAGCAAATGACAAATGGATCATGTGTCTCGATGATGCCGTTAACTTATCTGGATCTAGAATTGGGGCAGTTTTGATCTCTCCAGATGGTCAGCACTATCTTGTGGCTGCCAAACTGGTGTTCCCTTGCACGAATAATATTTCGGAATATGAAGATGCATCTTTGGTTTGCAAATGGCCATCGACATGAAGGTTGGTAAAATGGTGATTCTGCGCTTATTATTCCATAATCCCAGGGCCGCTGGCGGACACATGATCCCAAGCTAATCCCATATCATGAATTCCTTGAAGAATTAATGAAGGAATTCGAGGAAATATCTTTCTAATACCTGCCAAGGTCCCAAAATCAATTTTTAGACACATTGGTCACATTGTCATCAATGTTGCATGTGATGGAGGGATTGGATATGTGATATCCGGATTTCGCCGGACCTCGAGTATGTAACGGTCCGTGACGTGTCGACAAGTTTGTCGTCGGACTACGTCGTTGGCACCACGCACGGCTGCCGTTTTGCCACTACTATTCTGGTGCCGAACTGTCCCGTCTCATCACGTCCTCGCGGCATCATTTCATTCAAATTTTCCTCACGAAACGCCACAAGCGAGACCAACGTTCACCCTCATTGGTATGTCGCCAATTTGTCCCTCATGTAGCCTCTGCCGCCCCCATGCATACGTGCATCCAGTGGGCGAAGGACCAAGAAATCCCCCACCTTCGGCACGTTGATTTCCAAACCCATTCGGCAGTCAACAAAAGGGAAATGTTGACCCCGAAGCTGCCCCGCGTCAACCGCCCTTCCTCATGCACAACGGAGACTTTGACCGCAGGAGCTCCAGCCATGTTTCTCCCCCTCCACCGGATAGCAATTGAGGACCTTGGCCATGCAAGCGGCCACAGCAATTGAAGACTGTTGACCCATTTGGTCAATCGGCGGAGAAACCAAAGGAAGGGAGCTCGACATTTTCATCTTCATTTTCTCTCGTTTTTAGCAAGTCTTCAGCCAAAAACCTCACCCAGAAATTCCGCCGCTCCGCCTGCGTTCCGCTACTTGACGCCGACCTCCGCGCATCAGCTCCTACGCCGTCTCGCTGTGCTTCATTGCCAGCCGCTGACCACCGCACCTCCAGCTCTGCTGCCGACCAGGAGAGTTCGCCACTCGCCATTGCTCAGCCCGCATTGCTCGCAGCTCCGCCCGTAGCTCGCTTCGCCGTCGCGTCGCGTCGCCACCAGCCGCGCCTGCCGCTCACGTTCCGTGGACTTGAGGCAAGTGGCGGTTCTGTTGTTCTATATTGCGTGATTGCTGCCTTACTCGGATTCTTCTAGGATTTGAGCAAAGACTTGCCTCGGACGTCTCGAGTGATTGGGTATTCGGGTTCGTTTGTGTGTGGATCGAGACTGGGTTGAAGGACGGGCGTGCATGTGACGACCGTCGACATGGTCGGCACTAATTCGGGTTTGTGTGGTGGTGATGGATAGTGCTGCTCGTCGAATAGTTGGTACGGATTTTTGGTAGGTCGAATTCTGTTAGGCGGTCCGGTCCAGGTTCGGTATTGTTCGAGCTTGAAGAGTGTAATGCCTAGGCGGTACGGGAGTGGTCGAGTCTGTTCTAGGCGAGTTTGAGCTGGAGTCGGGGTTGATTTGCCTTAAGGTGCGTATGACGACCGTTGACGCGGTCAGTATTAGTTCGGGCGTGACGCCATGAGTCCTAATGGTCGTAGAATGGTAGTACCAGTTTTGTATGGCCGAGTCGTTGCTGGTCGGTCCGGCTTTGTCACGGTCTTGCTTGGGTTTGAGGTCAATTGGCGAGTATCGTAACGTTATGGCGATTCGACGTGTTTTGATTAAGGTTCGGATGCTAGAATTCCTTAGGCGAGTTGTTGGAATCGAGTCGAATATAGAATGGTACTAACTCCGATTGGAGGGTTGACTTCGGTCTTATGCGTCCATAGTGGTCTGGTTGAGACGTGTGGGATGGCATTAATAAACTTGTAGGTGCTGCGCCATTGATGAAATTGATGTTGATGTCATTGGTCCATCGTGGCGACGATGCCCCGGGTGTCGGGATGCCTAAAGGGGCGTGAAAATGGTGCCCTCTATATGCCTGGGGATTGTGTTTGAGCCCTGGAGGTCCTCGCAATGCCAAGTGGGGTGCGAGATGCCGGGAGGTGTAGTGTGACATGCTCCGGATGCTCGGGGACTGAAATAAGGAACCGGAGGTCCTTGTGATGCCAGGTGGGATGCGAGATGTCTGGAGGGATGCAACACGGGTCCCTCTGGAAAATGGCGGCAATTAGAACCAAAGTCAATCGATTATCGAAGTTGTTCTGAGTGTTTATTCATTTTCTGGCATGTTATGTTGTGGCATTCTTTTAGAATCACGGTCACCCGAGTTATGTCGACCTCCCCATATTGCATGTTTAAAACATCATTTGTTGAGTAGTGGTAGACTTGTGTAATATGGTCTAACAGGCTTTCATTTGCTGAGTGGTTGTACTCACCCCTTGTGGGATTATTATATTTCAAAGACGTGACCATGCCGCTCCAGCCCGCGTCTTCCTCCATGTTCTACGGCATCCCCACTGACCTCAATTGGGATCAGGTGGAGCATGTAGACCCCGACTTTCCAGATGTCACGTTCATCCGGATCACGGTGATCCTAACAGTGGATGCCAGTCTCACTACGGGCTCCATGCTGATGGGGTTCATCGTTTTGTATGCCCGGGTCAACGGGCGTACAGTGGGGCCACTTCCACTTCTGGATGACAATGACGATGGTTTGAGTGAGGTCGAGTAGGTGGAGGACTCGGGGGAGGATGGTAGCATTTTTGGACCACCAGGACGTGATATGAAGACGACCGTGTAAATAGACTGCAGGATGATCGGGACAAATTTTGGATTAGACAGAAAAAGGGACTTTTTGGCCTATATGTATTGACAGCAGTCGTTTGAAAATATAAATAAATAAAAGTGTCTGGTTTATATTTTGTGTGCGTCGTTTTAAATTGTGATGGAATTCAGATACACGCTTCTGCCATAAAAAGGATGATAAGGATAAGGAACGCCGTGATGGCCTCGACGGGTCAAGGTTCGTCATAGGATATTTGGCCCTTAAAGATTGAGATTCCCAAACACCTAGCTGACTGTATGTCGGTTGAAAGTGAGCCAGACGGAAAGCCATGGTACCACAACATCCTAAATTACCTCCAACTGGGAGAATTTCCTCAAGGATGTGAAGCAGTTGACAAGAAATATCTCAAGAAGCTAGTGTCAAAATTCTTTGTTTCTGGTGGTGTGCTGTACAAAAGATCCTTTGATTTGGTCCTGTTGAAATGTGTAGTGCCAAAGAGGCCAACCGGCTAATAAAAGAAATACACGAAGGAGAGTGTGGGCCACACATGAATGACCACCTTTTAGCAAAAAAGATCATGAGGCTTGGATATTTCTGGTTAAGCATGGCTACCAATTGTATCAAACACGTTCGCTACTATCATCAGTGTCATATTTCAGGAGACAACGTTAATGCCCCGTCCAATGAACTGCATTTAATGTCCCAGTTGTGCCATTTTCCATATGGGAAATTGATATAATTGGGCCAATTAACCCTAAAGCTTCCAATGGGCATCGCTTCATTTTGGTAGCTATTAATTATTTCACAAAATGGATTGAAGCGAGTTCATATATCAATGTCACTGTGAAAAATATAGCCAAATTCATTCGTCATGACATCATTGCCCATTATGGTATACTAGAAGCCATTGTTATTGATAATGGCTCGAATCTGAATAACAAGATTGTGGACGAGGTGTTCATGAATTCCAAATTCGCCATTTGAACTCATCACCTTATCGCCCGCAAATGAATGGAGCAGTGGAGGCAGCTAACAAAAACATAAAACAGATCCTATCTAAGACAGCGGGCAATTATCGTGATTGGCATGAACAATTACCATATGCATTGTTGGCACATTGAACCTCAATACGCACTTCGACTGGGGCAATGGCTTTCTCACTTGTCTATGGTATGGAGGCAGTCTTATCGGTAGAGGTGGAAATCCCCTCGTTGAGGATTTTCTCGCAGATTAAAGTCTTGAAAGCTGAGTGGATGCAATAGAGATATGAACAACTGATTTTGATTGATGAGAAGAGACTTAGTGCATTATGCCATAGTCAATGCTACCAGAAGCGAGTTGTGAAGTCCTTTAATCGCAAAGTTTGATCGAGACATTTCCAAGTGGATAAGCTTGTGTTGAGGAAGGTATTGCCTATTATACTAGACCCACGTGGGAAATTCACTCCAAACTATGAATGCATGTATGTCATTAAGAAGATACTACTTGATGGGGCTTTAATTCTTGTAGAAATGGATGGCTACGGGCTGCCAAAGCCTGTAAATACTAATGCAATCAAGAAATACTTTCCATGAATGAAATCAAGGCTGTAAAGCCATTTCTTGTACAACCCGAGTCACTTAACACTTTCATCATGCATTTCATTCATACATTCCATACATGCATACGTATTCATATTACATGCATCTAGTTGCTTTTGTGGAAAGATCGTAAAACAAAGAAAATTAAAGTGATATGACAAAATGGCGATTGTCAAAATTGGAGATATTCCAAGGAGTTGTCGAATACAAACTACAAACTCAAGAGAAGGGTAATTTGGCATCGTTTCCGATGTACCCCTCTAACCTCATTTTTGACGTAGTTTCCCTATTTGGCAGGAAGTGTCAGTATTCGAGGAACAAACACGAGAGGTTGATTTGAGCAAGATATTTATCCACCAAGCAAGCATGTGGGGGTAACACATGTTGAATTCACCTTGCTTGGTGTAAAAGATATGTCATTCTAGAGCCAATTCAATTAAATGAAAAAAGAAGCGCCCCATGGACACTACTAGTAATTCGGCTTGGTGGTATGGAGAATGAATGGGTTCGAGAATAGCTGAGGCTCGATCCCTAGAAACAACAATGGGGTTGCCATAAAAATAAACAAAAAAATTTTCATCTCTTGCTTTTGCAAAAAGAGGAGAGTGCTTGAACTAATGAGACCAAAGATCTCAAGCTCTCTTCAAGCCTTAAAGCAGCAGGTTCATTTTGCTGTTTGCCATCAAATCGTGAAATTGATGAGGGGATCGCGTAATCACCAAGGCCGCAGGCAAGTACATTTTTTTCTCAAAATCAAATGAAAAACAAATGGAGAATTTCCATCACAAGACAGAGCCTTTAGTGTTTTTCTAGAAATAAGCACAAGCACAAAAAATGGAAATTGAAGAAACAAGTTTTCCACAAAGTTTGTGAAAATCTTCTTTACCTCTAAATTGTCCGTCCACTCGGTGGATTGCTCATTTTGAATCAAAATTGCCCATAGAGATTAATCCATCTAGATGATCTCAACAAAAATGAAAGGTGATGTTACCTATGCCAAGCGAAAAACACTTAGGATGAGGAAAGGCAACCCATTTCCAAACACATCTTTTAAGCACTTTGGGAGTTGAGTGAAACAAAAAGGATAACAAATTTATTCGCAAGTGGTGCATGGATCAAAACGAAGACGCATCTCTTTCCTCTATCTCATACATTGCAGGTAACCATAGTTAGCCCATTCGAGCCTTTTAATGTAGAGAACTTTCTACAAAATAACTCTACCAAGAACCACCCCACAATAGGGCATATTTGGAGGTTTTGGTTGACATAATATGGTGAAAAGATGAAAAAGACTTCTTTGCTCTCACTTGCCTCATTTTTTTTTTTTTTGTGGTAACTTCAGGTGAATTCTTATGAAAGCTCGAAGCATTCTGAAGTGAAGAAGAGCATCCATTTCTCCATTCGAACACTAATGCCCTTTGTTTAAACCAAGTTGAGCCTATATATTCATTTCTCAAGCCCGAGTGGTGATTATCTCCCCACACTAGGGTAGGGCACATAATTTACCAATGTAATCAGTGTTTACGTGAAAATGTGAAAAGCATCTCGAAGGTCCTAAGAGCTCAAAAAGTTCAAAAGAGCAAAAGTCAAATGAAAATTATGGGGCATGAAAAAACAGTGTGCCTAGTAAAAGTAAGGCCAATGCCCATCACAAAAAAGCAGAGGGAAAAACAATTACATCAAGAGTAACATCTTTTTGGGAAAGAATAATTGTCAAAGTCAAAATGCTTGCATTGAAAAAAAGCATGGCAAATGCAAAAGCCATTAGAAAAAGAGCAAAGCTCTTATGTCGAAATGATTAGCCAAAGTTCTTTCAAGAAAAATTCGATTTCAAAAGTCGAGTGCTTTCAGGAAAATTGGATGAGGTAGTAATGATGTCATTATGATCACCAACTCTCAGACCCCTCTTTGAAAAAAAGTTCTAAGACTTTTGAGCCTTTAACCGAACCAACATTACAACCTTTTTCGAAAGTCTCTTTAGATTGGGATGACTCAAGCAGAAGCAATGACTTCCCAAAGAAGTTATCGCTAGAAGAAGTGGGCGCAAGGTTGTCTTATCTCATCTTAAGGTTTCTTGAATTGTAAACCCAGTGAAAATGTTGATCGATGATTAATTCATTCCATAAACAATGATGCTTATCCAATGCTAAAACCATGATCAAACCTACACTACGGTCCTTCTAAAAGACTATTTAGATTAGTCCATGTGTACTTCTTGTGAATGATTCTCAAATCCTTCGATGCTGAAAGTGCGGGGTGTATTAAGTGATTAGATTACTTCCCACGAGAATGGATGGGATCATATAGCATTTTCTTGAAAGTATGTAAGAAGCCCTTTCTAACTAAGAGTTCTTGCTTGGCATGCTTAATAAGACTTTTTCATGAGTAAAGATCATTTCGATAAAGGTTTTTCTCTTAAGGGAATTAGATGATTGATGATATCTTCTAAGTCTAATGGTGACTTTGAGATATTCGATGATACTAGATGTTTACTAAATACTTGAAATCAACTTCATTTGCTCATGCAATCAATGCTTTCTCACTATTGGCGTTTTATTGATATTGTCTCCCGTGGTATGTGTTAAATGACACTGATCTTCCTGGTATGCCTTCACTACTATAGCATTTGTTATAACACATTTTGTTGGATGTGTAGTGGCCATTTTAGAAATTTCTTGGATGACAGTTTCCCTAATGAAACCGTGCATTTCACAAGATTAGTGGGTTCTGTCTTAAACCACAAGGTTAATGCGTTCTGCCTTAAACTACAAGGTTAGTGGGTTCTTCCTTAAACCGCACTTTTCAAGGTTAATGGTTTTATCCTTAAACCATAAGGTTCGTAATATATCCTTAAACCACACTTTTTAAAGTGTTCATAGGTATGTCCTTAAACCATGCTCTTTCTATCAAACTCATTTGCATTTTCATTTTGCTCTTATCAGCAAGAATTTTAGGTGTCACCTCATCTTTGAAAGAAACCTTTTCGAGCTCCCTTCCAAAGAAGGGTAGCTATTGATACATAAATTTTTTGCCAAAGATTATTTTCGAAAAATGGGAACTTTTTTTCACAAAAATATTTCATGTAAAATTCTTGTATACAAATTACCTAGTTGTTAGTACTTTTTTAAATGGAATATGTTTTTCTTGAAATAATAAAAAAAAATAGAGAAGGTTGGAGCTAAGGATCTAAGTGTGACTAGCCAAGCCCAGGAGCTCAGATTGGAATTAAAACAAGTTGGGGCAAAAATATAATTTCTAAAAGTTGAGGGACCAATTCATAAATTTTGCAAAATTTCGTCCAAGCCCTTAAATCATCATCTTGACCACTAATTAAGTTGAAATTAAACTTGGGCCAGGTCATATTGATCAAATCAAGCCGAAAAGAATAAATTTAGTTAAATTGGGCATTCTCAAGCAAAAAAATGGCCAACTTTTAGAGACTTTCTTGTAAAATTGGGCGAGGACAATTGCGAAAATTGGTCGAATCTTAAAATACTATACATAAACTCGATGATTGATGAAAAAATTATAGCCAAATTGATGAATTAAAGCATTTAAACTAGCTGCCAAAACCCGGTCCACGATTTGATCTTAATTTGATGCTGTTGAGTAAGCAAATTTGTGGCCCCACCACATCTTACTCAACTGCTCGATTACCTTGATCTCTGTCTGTGATGGAAGACCATAATTAGGAATGCAAGTGGACAAAAATTGGTTAGGGATAAGCTGCTAAAGGCATGTGAAAATTGTAGCAAAATTCGCGCACTCAACAGTTGTAAAAGTTGAAAATTTTGGCTACGTCAGAAAGTTTATGAACTCGCTTAGTTGGCAGGCTTAGTAGGGGCAAAGACCGATTAAAAGATCGCTTGATTTAGTAGATAAGATCTTTGAAGCAAGCACTTTTGGGGTAAAAAAGGTAGGAGACAAGAAGCACTAGAGAGAGCTCATGATCGTTCTCAAAAGACACCCTTGCAAGCAACTCAAAAGAACTCAAACCAAAAATTCCAGATCAACTCTCGGAGAGGAAAGTGAAATTTTCACAAACTTGCAACCAAAACTAGATAAAATCTTCAACTAGAGAGTGAAACTTAACTCAAAGATCTTTCCAACCATGGGTTACACATTCCAAATGGATATCAGAAAGGCCTCTGAAAGCCCCTCGAAATATACCTTCTTGGCTGTCAATGGAAGAAGTCTAAAATTTTTTTAGGTATTGAGCCCAGTTGGTCATGGGTGAGGGGAAGTGAGCATTTTTGAGAAAAATGAGGGACAACCAAGGAAAAAAATATCGTAACCTAAACTATAATACATATAGTTGGATTTGGTGTTAAATTGGTGGACAAAAGAGGTTCTAAAGTCTAATTTTGGAAATCAACCAAAGCCTTCATTGTTAGTTCTTTATTTGCAAATCTCATTTTCCAGTTTGAAGGAGCTAACTTCCTCGTGTCTCCAGAGGATAATTTCTTGGTTTCCTCGGCTAAGAGTCACTTGCAAAAGAAACTACAAAGTAAGGTAAGAATCTTGGATGTATTTTTGGTCAAGTTTGAACATGTTTTAATCAAGAAAAATTAAGAGAAAAACCAGTCCGGAAAACTGATTTCTAAGGCTGGAATTTTTCCAAATGCTAAAAGTCTCTTCGAGAATCTTGCATGTTTGATTTGCTATGCCCCTTTTCATGCATTACTTGTCTTTGTGAGTTTGATGAATGTTAGATGGGAGTACAAATAATGCTTAAGTCAACTCGATTTAGTCTTGAAATCCTCGTGTGAACCATGAGATCTTCTACAACTTGAACTAAAAACCAAGCCAATCCACATGGAGTCATGGTTGGTTAGTGTGGATCATGCACGTATGCTTCTTGAAGAGTTCGTTTTGATGTGCTCGGTTGATCATTCTCTGTGATGTTTGTTGTATTTGAAAGTCCATGTTACCTATGTTTATTCGGATGAAGTGATGTTTCTCATGGATCCCGCATGTGATGAGAGTTGGGGTTTGAATCAGGGCATGCAACTTGTTTGCGTGTTCAAATCTAGATTTACAAAAACAGCTAAAACCCGCATATTTGAGGTTGATTTCAGCTTTATATTGTGTGTTTTAGGCTATGATTTCTATCTAATATTATTCTTTGCATGTATTAGTATAATTTTGATACTTTAGTTCCACATGAGATTGCTTGAGGGTTGACATTGAAGGCCATGAACATGGCTCAAGGAAGCTGCTTTGGGGAGATTTTATGCACGCTAAATGTTCGATAAGATGCCTGAACCGAGTTTCAATTTTGAGACGATTGATTTGAGCTTAGTTATTGTGATGTTCATGTATTGGGTTGTTCTGTAAATCAAGCGTAGATCGAATTAAGGAATTATTCTTTTTTAAATAAGAAAAATAAAAATAAAAAATGAAAAATCTAAATATTAAAAAATATATATAAAAAAATGTTAGATAGTATCAAATTAGGGCATGAATGACATTTATTAGATTTTCCTAATTTTATAAAGTCATTGTCCTAAATAAATGCTCATTTGGTATTTTATAACCATTGTTGTAAAAATCAACTTTGCATAGATTAAAATTATCTAGAGTAGTTTCATGTATCTAGAGTAATTTCATGCATATTTAAATTCGCATTTCACTCACGGGGGTCCTGTCTCGGGATATGATAACAAGGCCATATAATATTATTTGCTCGACTTGTATTGGGTTTTCTTTTTCCGTATTTACTTTCAAGTCATTTCAATTTCTTGGATTTTTACTTACCGCACTGCTTTTCGATAATTTGAGTGTAAATTTCTTTTTCTAAATTAGGTTAGGATTAGTCTAGACATTAGGGAAAATAACCCCACAAAAACATTTGCATGGACACTAAGCGGCTTTAAAAAGGATTATAATTGATAATCAAGATTGCGTGGCTATTTAAATAAACGACCTTCCAAGTTAGTGGTACTGCAAGGGTGCTAATAAAAACATGGGCGTCAACAAGTTTGCATTCCTAGAAATCTCTGATTGTGTAGTAATCAAGACAACACTCCCGTGTCTCGATTAGTTTCTAGCTAACCCTAACAGGCTAGTGGTAACTCCTAAAAATATTTATGTGACATCCTCGATTCGAACCCTTATCCTCGATCAGTATGCTAATAACAAGAATAGGCGGTGATTCAATCTTAAGGATTGTTTACGAGCCAACTAGCTAATTAGTGGCAAGATGACTTTGGATCAGGGTTATGTTGGACCAGAGCATTCGACAATGAAGACAGTTCGACCATAAGGATCGATGTGGATGATCATGTGCCGTCACGAGTTGATCAATAGATGGATATAGATTGATTCAGCTTGAGTATATACCGATCGTGGGTGATGCCACATGGTCATTGTACCGTTCGTGAGTGACCCTAATTAGATTCCACGCGATCGTGAACTAAGACAAGTCGATTGATCTTATATGATTACATGACAACTGAAAGTAATTCATGGATCGACCAAGCTCAAACATGAGTCACACATAGAACCTCGGACAAGCATTTAACTTAGTTTAGGTCTGACCGCATGAGCACCATTAATGCCACTGAATTAGCATAGGTTGCATTAGGGCCATTTCCGATCGAAGATTAGTCACAAACCTAGTCCTATTACAGGTATTGACCGTAGGTGATCTTAAGTTATTCCTGTCTCGTGAAGATAGAGATTATATAGTCCTTTCTATTGTCTCTCGTCCTCTTGAATTTAGATTATTTGAGAGTGAATTTTGGATGTTAGTTCATTAGTGCATTAATTGGAAACATGTGCTAATCGATGGACTCAAACTTTAATAACTCTAGAGATGAGACCAAATTAGCTTCTTGAGATTTAATTGAGATGAGACAAAATTTTTGAAGACCATTTAAAGAGTGATAGGTGCCCATTGGAAGAAGACAAGGAGGAATGGACCACTTAATTTGTGTGACAAATTTAGCCTTCTTACGACCAACCAATAATTGAGACTTTGAACATGAACAACAAGCTTGGATAAGATGAGCTCTTGGCTTGACACTTGTAATGTTAAGATCAACTCTTGCTCCCCAAGTTTAGGAAATTCATCACTGCAACTCAATAATTGAGTTAGCATTTAATGCTTTGGAGACCCATTTCTTTCTCCTTTCTACTTGTTCTCCAAGTTCTCTTCCTTTCTCTCATTTCCCTCCCTCCTCTTCCTCACCAGCCAACCCCTCCTTCTCCAACTCTCCCTCATGCCATCTTACTCCCCCTCTCTTTTTCTCTCGACTGGCCGTTACACTGCCACCGCCCGTCGTTGCCGCTGCCTCATTGCCTGTTGTCCTTCAGTTGCTGCATCACTTGCCATCCTTCAGTTGCTGCACCGCCATCCTCATTCCATCTCGCCGCCGCCTTGCTGTCCGCCGTCCAGCACCACCGATCGCCCCTCATCCTTGCCTTGGTTGTTTGTAAGTAAATTCCCTAAATGTTGGCTAGACCATTATGTTATGTAACTTGGATTTAGGTTTGGTTTTGGTGTTGTTTTCTATATTTATCCATGGCTCCCTTACTAATACTTATTAAATTGGAAGTTGTCACGCCCCGAACCCCGAGCTCGCGCAAATCCCACTGTGGTCGATCAGATATGCGACGTTCCCAGGTACTCGTCGCCGATCCATTCATTTTAAATACACATGCAGAAGCGTATTATAAAACCCCTGACAATAAAATACGGGATAGGAAAGCAGGAAGCAACTTCGCAACCAAACATTTTCATGAACCGACGGAGTTTACAAACAGAGGTCTACAACCATAAGTCTACAAAAGACCGGCTCTTAAAAAGGAATCGTCCTACGACCTACAAGTCGGACACGATCTCTAATCTTTCAGCCTTCACCTCTGCAACTCCACAAGGCCAACCAAAACGAACTGGCCACCCCATCCTCTAAGGACCTGAAAATGGTTATTTAATAACCAGTGAGACAATGTCTCAGCAAGTCCACCCTTAAACCCCTATTAGGAAGGAAATACACTCAGAGGTGGCCTAGCCACACAACACAGAAGGCTTACCTCGCCTCAGTTCCTTCCTGCAGGTTAGCACAGTTCATATCACTCAACCACATGCAGTAATAAGAACTTAAACAACTGGAACGCCAACAATATCATTTCAAACAACCACAGGAATCCGGATTATAAGACCAAACCGTTATGACACGTCCCATACCATGCCACACAATTTCGTCCTATAATCCGATGCGTCAATAGCATTCAACATGTGTTCCAATTGTTATCATTGCCATACATGGGCATAGCCTACTCGCAGTTCGGCTATCTACTGGCATTTAGCCAGCATCGTCTCCCCACCTTGGAGCATGGCTTCGTCACTACGTCGACGGCGTTCCCGAAGGAGCATAGGTCCAGAATCAACTGCGACCCGAGCTCGCTATATGGGGCATCCTATAAGGGGTATGTCCAGCTCAACAGCTCAGGACAGTTTCCTTTTAACCAACACACGACAATTCATACTTGGCCCAGGACACTTTGCATTTCACTCAATGCTTCCATTAAAATAGTGATCCCGGCCTCTTTTCTTCATATTAAAAACATCTGAGAAAGTAGTCGTGTGTGTGGGTACACATCAAATTCGAACCAGAAAAACTAATACCATTCTTTTTCAAACCCCACTGTTTGATATAATACTTAAAATCCGTTTTCGGTGTCAAAACCCGACACCGGGATTTTCTGAATAAAATCCATACTTTTTACAATCACCACTCAATTTCACAATTGAACAATCAATTGCATAATCCAACCACATCACCAAATATGCAATTTCTAGCAAGCAAAGCATCAAGAATAATCACCAACTACTATCGGCCCTAACCAGCAGAAACGGCCCACTCGCACTTCTCCGAGTTTAAATCCAGAAATCTAACCAAACGAGTTTGGAAAATTCCCAAATTTGAACATGTTGTAAAGGACACATAAAAGAAAATTTTTCATGAAGACACCTTAACCCAGATCCTTCTAGATTCAGCCCAGTAAATCGCTCAATCCAGAACAGAAACTAAGTCCGTTTCCAGAAAGTCTGTTTTCCGATATCAGTTTGATTCGAGACACAAAACTTGTCAATTTGATCTGAAATTTGAGTATGTTAAACTAAAAGATGTGAAAAACAACTTTTGTGAAGAAACCATTATGAAATTCGAATTCTAAGAGTTGATAAAAACCCCTAGAATCCCAAAAGGTCACCAGTTCCAGCGAAAACTGAGGTTCTGTTTGCAAATGATGGAGCTAATATCTCCTTCTTTTAAATCCCTAAAAATCTTGAGAAAAATATATGTTGTAGCTGAATATGTCTAAAACATTTCTCAAGAATGAATCGACCTCAAATTCGCAACCCATTTCGATCCACAAAAATGACAAATGGTAAGGGTCCAAAGATCCGAACTACAGACAGTCCACTAGATTCGACTAAACTAACAATCTCCTAAGTGAGGCTTAGAGGATAAACTCACCGGATTTGCACGCTGATGAGTTCACCGCGACGAGGACGTGAAGGCGAGCGATAAACTAGCCCACGATGACACCAAGCGAGGTCCAGAAGGGCCCGGAAATGCTTCACAAAGCCTCACGGCTTTGTTGGTTCTTCGGCTTCTGTCTTGGCTGGAGAAGGCTGCTCAGTTTGCTGGTTGAGGCCGAAACAGCGAAGGGGGGGCAGCAACGGTCCAGGCGGGTTGAGGCGGTGGCTGCGGCGGTCTTGGCTGGCTCTGACAGGCACCACGACGACCAGGGGAGCTGGATGACAGTGTTGGATGCCAGGGACGCGCGGGACAGCAGTAGAGGCGAGCTGGCGCGCGGACATCGGTAGAGCAGCACCAGCGGCTTGCGGGCGAGCTCCGGTGGGTGTGCGGCTTCGGATGGGTAAGGGGGGCTGCTGCTCTTCTTCCTCTGGTTTTGCTGAGCTACTAAACTCCCTCAACAATGGAGAAAGCCACCATTTAGGGAAGAAGATGGTCTGCTGAAGAGGGGGCTCCCCTAAGGCTCTTTAGAGCTCGACACTTGTCCAAACCTCCTCTCTCTTGCCCTCACCATGACAGCCCATGACATCAGCCATTCTCCCTCCTCAAGCTTCCTCAACAAGCTTGGCAATGGGTGCAAAATGTCCCTCCTCCCATGGCATACGAATTTGGTACATTTGTACATCAAATTCATCCAATTTCATTCAATTCCTAAACCAATCAATTCAAATTGAAGCTCATAAATTCATCCAATGTAACTACACTTAAATCCACATTTTCCCTTGACCATAGAACCATCTTGGATCCCAAAAGTGCGACCAAAAGCGGGCCTACCAATTTTCCCGAACCAAATTAACCATACTTTGATTCTTCGCCGAAAAACTCAGTTGCAGAAAAATCTTCTGAAGATGAGTCGACGTTCCTAAAATGATTTGTGACACGATAGGACTTCCAATTTCTGAATTCGGTTTCAATTTCACGGTTAATTTCATTTCGGCACGAATTTAGCGCGTCCTAATCTACCGGGTAGCTTTTAGGAATTTTCATGCATTTGACATGTGGTTGATTACATCTTCGACACATTGGTGACTCTTAGTTGTCGTGCAAATCTTACGGTTTCAAATGCGGACACAGGGTACCAAAACGACAGAAGAATCGGTCTAGTGCCGATCAACAAGGATTGTGCAATTAGGTGGAATCACCCACACTTAATCACATACCTTTGTCGAGTCGACCTATCTCCGATCTCTAATCGATTTTTAACTGTGCAGTAATGACCTTTGCAGATTAGCTCGATTGAAAAGTCGTTTCCTGGTCGAATTCTCAAGTCTGATGCGTTAGAATCCCTTAACGGCTTCATCTGATAGACTAGTTATCCCATGAGTGATCAGTTCAGGGAAAAAAACTATAGGTGCGTCGATGAAATGCCCGACTCGTTCAATCGAAATCAGAACCTGAAATTCAGGATGTCACCGAAGTATTGATCCAATTAGTCTTGGATAGTTTATTTGTGAAAATGTATGTATATCCATAGGTCCGATGCCTTGTAATAGAACTTAGGGTTAATAGAATTAGTAGATCATTCCATACCGGACCAACTCGGAATAGGGTTCTATACGTTTTCATTGTGGATAGGGAACTATACAAGCGATCTACCAAATTTTATTGTAGAAATTAGAGCTATTGTAGGTAGAGAAGCCTCATGTGTTAATTTTGTATGGTTTTTCATGATGTGCTTGGACTATAAGGTTTGGGAATAGGTGAGAAATGATTATATAATTATTGAGGTTGTCTGAATCGTCGTTGTTAGTAGAAACGGTCCGTTTATTCTTATGTTATTGTTCGGTCTAGAAGGATTCCCGTGATTGTTGTATGTGAACTGTTTAATATTGATACCAAGGTTAGTTCCTATGTTTGGTTGTTATGATTGGTTGTATAATCTTTATATGATATGGATTAGTATTAGTTTCAATGCTTGTTATTATCCCTAGATGTAATCTTGTGTCCGTCATATGTAGTTCTATCTTGGTTGTTGCCTAAGATTAGATATTATGAGCCGTGTTCCTTGTAGAATGCATTCTCCTTATATGACGCTATTATGATTGTGACATCCTGATTTTCCTTATATTGGGATATTTCAATTTCGGGTTCGATGGAAATCTGGGTATGTGGTTCTTTTAGCAAAAACATCACTTTTGTTAATGATTATGATTATTTTACTTCTTCAAAGTTTATCTAGTTATTTTTGAATACCGCGTTAATGTTCATTTTAGTTAGAATCCGTGATTATTTTGTTTTCCTTTCTTTGTACTTTTAAATTGGAAATCTTATATATCAAACCATAATTTAAGACCTTGGTCGGTCTGTGTAACGGTCTCGTGTGTCGGTACTCAGCCAACGCACGCATCGGGATGCGGTATTCTCTCTTCGTGCGAGACTTTTTTTCTCTATTTGGACCTCGACATGTTTTTCCATCCACTCTGTTGCAAGGCCACCAACGCCACCGTTCCGCACCATTGTCAATTGTTTAGTCAGATCTGCGGACAAAATTTTTCTAGATCCTGCAAGTCTTTTGCTAAATTCACAAATTTCCCACTTAGCCCAAGCTGCTTCCACCCTTTTCCTAGCCACTTTCGCCTTCGGTATTGCACAGCCCAACTCGATCACTAGAAATAAAACCAGCAAATTTATTTAACCACTTCACCTTCACCCAGCTTCCTTAACCGACGCCCCAAACCTCCTTCCTCTTCATTTTTCCTCCTTTGCCCAAGTTAGAGCCGGACTTAGCGCCTCACAACTTCGCATCTTCTCCCAGCGGTGAAACCAGCTCTGTTCTGCCCTGTTC
This sequence comes from Eucalyptus guilfoylei, assembly GCA_016097605.1. Classification (NCBI taxonomy): domain Eukaryota; kingdom Viridiplantae; phylum Streptophyta; class Magnoliopsida; order Myrtales; family Myrtaceae; genus Eucalyptus; species Eucalyptus guilfoylei. Next base: position 33,692,532 of record CM027862.1, on the reverse strand, counting down.
GGAGCTGCCACAGTTGCTCGAGAAGTCCCCAACTCTACTAATGCCTTCTCGCTCTCTTCCCCCTTGAGCTCAACCTAGGCAAGTGGAGTTTTCACCAACTTTATACAAGTCTACAGCTGTTGTTAGAGTCTTGAGTTCACGAATTAGATCCGCCTAGTTGTGCATGTGGATTTTGGGCTCGGTTTTGTGATGTGGGTGCAGAGGTCGAGCGTCGAAGCTCTGTCCAGAGCTGAGTCGGCAATGAATAGGGTCTTCCGCCGTCCGGATGCGACTGTGGAGTCGCCCTTAGGGTTTAAAGCGCATGGATAAGTTCTAGATGGCTTTGCATGTGCGATCCGTGGACTAAGGTGGCTACCAAATCCGAATTTGGGTGCCGGAATGCCTGCTCTTAGACAGGGTAGGCTCCCGATGTTGTTGGCCACTATCGGAGAGTTGTGAATGTTGAGTTTCACTCGGCCGACAACCCATGGGCCTAGGTTCTATTATGATTCCTTTAGGCTAAGTCTCGGTTTGGGGTCTTGAGGATCGGGGTGATTTAGGAAGCTAGGGAAACACCGAAAGCCTATCCGGACCTCCCTGAGCAATTTTTTTGTCAGGATTGTTTAGTGGGCGAGCTCAAGCGATGAGTGGTGAAGTTTGGAAGCGATGCATGTGTGTCCATGAGGCTTGGAGTGAGAGAAAGCAGTGTCGTAAGGTTGGATGATGCTTAATGATCACGGGATGGTGTCGTACACGGGATGGTGTCGTAAGCTATGTGGTGTGTGGCCATGAGACCTGAGTGAGAGAGAGGACAGTGCAGCGAGTGTTGGGTTGGTAATTCGTGAGGTTCGAAGTGAGAACGGGTGTGGTCCGTGAGCCTGATGAGGTCGGGTGAAGTCCAGTGCGCTTTGTAGGCAAGTCGTGACTCTCGAGTGAGGAGGAGAGTGGTGCTGTGAGCAAGGTGGTGTTCGGTGAGTCCAAAGGGAGGGGGAGAGAGAGACCATGGGTCGTGATGTTTCTGTAAGACCCAAGTGAGAAAGGGAACATGTGTATGGGCTGTAGTGTGGTTCCGTGAGACAGAGAGAGCAAGAGAGAGTGAGTTGAGAACATTGGATTTAGCTCGGGAGGTTTTGAGTGAGGAAGAGTGTGCCACTAGACATGAGAGAAAGTCGTGTGGACATTAGGAATTCGAACTAATTAAGGGAAGTGATTGTGAGGCCTTGGAGTAATTGTGAGGATTTCAAGACCGTCACGTCAACATGAGGCCAATGAGGTGTCTCGTGAGGCCATCTAAACCGTTAGAGGAATAGGTTAGGATTCGGCCTTGGAAAATAGGTTTCGGTTTATCTGTTTTGTTGTTTTGTCAGTGATGCAAGATTGTTTGCGAAGTTAGGATTTTATAGTTAATCTCGCCGAGCCTTACTTGCAATTGGTCCTAGTTATTTTACACTGGTTGGTAGTGGTCCTATGTATGTCAAAGTATTGTATTGTTTTATGAGACATTGGATTATTGAATTGCTACACCATGGTAATGATACAATCGATTGTTGTCGGTCCTTGTGAAGACGATGCCTTGAGTGTAAGATGCCTGGAGGGGGTAATGTGGTGCCTTTCGAAAGCCTAAGGGTGGGTGCTATAGGACTCTCAGGGGTTCCTCGCGATGCCAGGTTGAGTGCGAGATGCTTGAAGGGGATAATGTGGTGCCTTTTGGTTGCTTGGTGAAGAATTCGATTCTTGTCGGATGCCCTAAGTGCAGGATGCATGGAGAGGCTAGTAAGAGAGGTAAGAACTAGGTGTTCTCCGGAAGCCGAGGAACAAGACATGAGTCCCTAGGGATTGCCTCGCGATGCTAGGTTGGGTGCAAGATGCCTAGATGGGTTATGCCCTGACCTTTCTGGAAGATTGTGATAGCTAAACTCTTCAAGGGGTCACATATGTTGTTGTGAGGGCAATGGCTTTCTGCGCTTGATCATGTGCATGCACTGTTATGCTATGATGTCTGGTGGCATACCTGATGATACATGTGCATATGGTGGTTTGTTTTATTGCTTGTAATGTTGCTGGCGTGTGTTGTACCTTTTTTGGGGATGAGTTAATCTTAATGGCTTACGTCATCGTTTATGAGAGCCTAATAGAGGCCACTTGTGTAGGTAGAAAGGTTCTCAAGCAAGTTGTGACTATTGTAACTCTGGTCTCAAGATGAGTAATAGTTAGAGGGCCCTTTATTGATCATGCTTATAGAAAGGTTCTTATGCAAGTTGTGATCTCCTCTTAATTAGTGGCTTTATGTTTGTATCCTGGTTAATGGATCCTCTACTTGCTGAGTTTTACTCACTCCAGTTGATTTCACATTTTTTTCCAGGTTGAGCCATGTCAATCCCACTTGCCTCTCACCAAATTTTGTATGGCACACCCGTGGATTTCTCTTGGCACTGTGATGAGGTAGAAGAACCTCACGTGCCTAGAGCCATGTTCCTTCGAGTCACCTGTTTGACGGTCGTGGACGAGGGGCGCTTGTGTGACATCCTGATTTTCAAGTCTGTTTTCGATGAGATGAAATGGGCTTTTCATCGACGCACCTATGGCATTTTTCTCTGAGTTGGCCACTCACGAGTTAACTAGTCTATCAGGTGAAGCCGTTAAGGAATCTAAACACAATTGACTTAAGAATTCGACCAGAAACCGACTGCTCGACCGTATTAATCTACAAGGGTCAATACGGCACAGTTAAATTCGATTAGAGACCAGAGATAGGTCGATTCGATAGAGATATGTAATTAAGAGTGGGTGATTCCACCTAATTGCAAAATTCGTGTCGAACGGCACTAGATCGACTTTCTGTCAATTTTGTACCCTGTGTCCGTACTTGAGACCTTGAGGTTTTTACGACAACCGAGAGTTGCCTATGAGTCGGAGATGCACATTGTGGATCGAAAATGATCGACCACAAGTCAAATGCACTAAAATTCCTAAAAGCTACCCGGTAGATTAGGACGCACTAAAATTGCGCCAGATTGAAATTAACCGCGAAATTGAACCTGAATTCAGAAATTGAAAATTATGTCATGTCACAAATCATTTTAGGAGCATTGACTCATCGTTTGAAGATTTTTTTGCAAACCGAGATTTTTAGCGAAAAATCAATAATTGACGGAATTGGATCGGGAAAGTTAGAGGACCATTCTTGAGCGCACTTTTGGCATCCAAGATGGATTTATTGGCAAGAAAAAATGTGGATTTGATGTGGTTACATTGGCTGGAATTTTTTGACACCAATTGAGTTCAATTGAAGGAGGAATTGAATGAAATTGAAGAAACAAATGTACAAATTCGTATGCCATGGTGGGGTGCAACATTTGGGACACTTGGGGAAGCTTCTTGAGGAAGATTGAGGAGAGAGAAGTGGTTGTGGACAGCTGATGGCAAGTGGGGGCAAGCCAAGGGAGAGAAAGACAAGTGTTGAAGGCTAAGAAGGCCACTTTGGGGTCCCCCTCTTCAGCAGCCCTTCTTCCTCCTTGAAACCCTCCTTTCTCCATTGTTGTGGCTGTCCTTGAGCTCCAAAAACTAGAGAAGACCAGCAGAAATTGGCAGCCCCTTCCCCCTTGCTCGTCCGAGCACCGCACGCCCACCATACCGCCGCCTGCGAGCTGTCGCGCCCAGCAGCTCGCCCATGCGTCCGTGCGCTGTCGTCCCGCCTATTTTGCACCCAGCTGCCTTCCCCCGAGCCACCTGGTCACCATCGGAGCCTCCATCGCCACCGTACATCGTCGTCCAACTCCGCCTAGGCCGCTGCTGTTGTCTGCCTCCCTTCCTCGCCGTTTCAGCCCCAACCAGCCGCCGGTCCATCCTTTCTCAACCAAGAACAGAAGCTGAAGACCTGCAAGGGTTTTGGACTTCGGGAAGCTTGTCTGAGCCCTTCCGAGCCTTGGTTGGTGTCGCCGCTTGGAGGTTTATCGCCCGCCTTGGCGTTGCCATCGCCGTGGACTCACCGGCTCGCAAATCCGGTGAGTTTACTCTCTAAACTCCGCTTAAGGAATTAATTATGCTTAAGGGGTGTTTAGATTAGGCTAAGCATGTTTAGGTGGCTAAATTAGTTTAATTAAAGGTTAATTAGATTAAGGGTTGATTAGTTTAGTAGGTTGTTTAATTAGCCTAATTAGGAAGTTAGATTAGTGTAATCTTAATTAGGAATTTAATTAATTATGTATTTATTAATGATATAATTAAATATTTAATTATTTTATATTTATTTATTTGTTTGTTTTTCTGAATTTAATTAATTATTTAATAATTCTGAAAATTAGATCGGATGGCGGTCGTTAGAATTGCATCTTGATCATTGTAGTGTGATTTGAGTATGCAATTGATTGTTAGATTGTGAATTTGAGTGGTGATTGTGAAAATATGGCTTTTAATTAGAAAATCCCGGATGTCGGGTTTTAACACCGAAAGTGGTTTTAAAGACTATATCAAACTGTGGGATTTTAAAAAGGAAGACCATCAGTTTTCAAGATTCGATCGGACCGTGTACCTACACATGATTATTTTCACATAGTGTTTTTAATACAAAGAAAATAGGCCAAGGTCGTTATGTGACATCCTAATTTTCCAATTCTGTTTTCAATTGAATGGGTCGGGTTTTTCATCGATGCACCTATAGTTCTTTTCTTTAAATTGACCACTCACGAGATAACTAGCCTATCAGCTGAAGCCGTTAAGGAATCAAAACACAATAGACTTGAGAATTCGATTAGGAATCGACTACTCAACAGTGCTAATCTGCAAAGGTCATTATGGCACAAACCGATTAGAGACCAGAGATAGATTGACTCGACAAAGATATGTGATTAATGTGGGTGATTCCATCTAATTGCACAATTCTTGTCGATCGGCACTAGACCGATTTCTCTGTCATTTTGGTACCCTGTGTTCCCATTTGAAAACTTGAGATTTTCATGACAATTGAGAGTTGCCAATGTGTCGAAGATGTACGTGTGGCTCGAAAATAATCGACCACGGGTCAATTACACTAAAAATTCTTAAAAGCTACCCGGTAGATTAGGACGCGCTAAAATCGTGCCAAATTGAAATTCACCGTGCAATTGAACCCGATTTCAGAAATTGAAAGTTCTGTCATGTCACAAGTTATTTTAGGAGCGTCAACTCATCCTCCGAAGATTTTTCTGCAAACCGAGATTTTCGGCGAAAAATCCAAAGTAAGGTTATTTTGGACCGGGAAGTGCGAGGGACCGTTTTTTAGCGCACCCATGGCCGTTAAGTTGGTTCAATTGATGAGGAAAAAGGTTGATTAGGATGATGGCACCTTGGTTGGATTTATGGACACCAAATTGGATCCAATTGGAGAAGAATTGTAGGGGAATTGAATGGATTTGATGAGCAAGTGTACAAAATTCGTAGGCCTAGGGGGTGCAACATTTCAGCCATGTGGAGAAGCTTGTTGGGGAAGCTTGGGGCTGCCAAGGCTGTTGTAGATGGCTGAGCAAGTGGTGGGGCAGCCACTTGAGTGGAAAAGCCAAGTGTTGAAGGCTAGAGAAGCCTTTGGGGTCCCCTCTCTTTAGCAGCCCTTCTTCCTCCTTGAAGCATGGCTTTCTCCATTGTAGAGGCTTAGGAAAAGCTTGAGAGAACCAGAGGAGAGTCAGCTGAGCCAACCCCACCGTCACACGCCCTCCCTGCTGCCGTTCAACGCTGCTTGGCCACCGGGGCTACTCACGCACGCTTGAGCCCGTCGTCGCGCATCCCTGCTGTTCCGCGCTTCCTCCTGTGTCCAGCTGTGTCCCCGAACCACCTCAGGCCACCATCGAAGCCACGCCACCACTGTCCAGCATCGTCGCTAGCTCGTCGCGCCGCCGGAGCTATCCGCTCATGCCCGCGAGCTCGCGCGTGTCTTCTCACCCGCGCCTACTTCTGCTCGCGCTCCAGCGAGCCTAGCTCACTGTCCCGAGCTTCCTTGCCATCATCCAGTCGCCATACGCCGCCGTCCAGCCGCCATTAGCCTCCGCCATTGCCCGCCTAAGTCGTTGCTGCCTCCGCTAGCCCGCCTTGCTCGTTTCAGCCAAGCCGAGCAGCCCTTCAGTCCTTGGTCAGTAGCTGAAGACAACAAGGGCTTTGAAGCTTCGTGGCCCTTTTTCAAGCTCTTCTCGGCCTTCGTTGGTGTCGCCGCTAGGAGGTTTACCGCCCGCCTTGGCGTTGCCGTCGCCGTGGACTCATCGGAACATTAATCCGGTGAGTTTACTCACTAAACTCTGCTTAGGGAGTTAATTATGCTTAAGGGGTGTTTAGATTAGGCTAATCATGTTTAGGTTGTTAGATTAGCTTAATTAAGGGCTGATTAGATTATGTGCATGATTAGTTTAATGGATGGATTAATTAGTCTAATTATGCAATTAGATTAGTGTAAACATGATTAGACTTTTAATTAATTATTTTATTTATTTAATTAATTATTTAAATGAAATATTATTTAATATTATTATTTTATATTTAAATAAATTTAATTTTTGAAATTTAATTAATTAATTAATATTTTCCGAAATTGTCTTTGGGATGGCCGGGCGTTAGAATTTCGTACTGATCACAGTGGTGTGGTTAGTTTGTACAAACTAATTGTTAAATTGTGAAATTGAGTGATATTGGTGAAGTTTTGGTATTTAACTCAAAAATACCGCGTGTCAGATTTTAACACCGAATGTGGTTTTAAGTACCATAGCAGCTTGTGTGAGCATTGAATTTTCAGCTTGTGTGAGCATCATTATCAGCTTGTGTGAGCATCATCGTCAGCTTGTGTGAGCATTGTTTATTAGCTAGTGTGAGCATCATTGTCAGCTTGTATGAGCACTGTATGTCAGCTTGTGAGAGCAATGATCATTTATCAGCTTGTAAGAGCAACGATCCATTTATCAGCTTGTGCGAGCTATCATCTATCTATCAGCTTGTGTGAGCTACCATCTACATAAATATCAGCTTGTGCGAGCTACCATCTATATCATCTTATGAGAGCATTGCATCCATTTCAGCTTGTGTGAGCAGTGATTGTATTGATGGATAAATAGATGGTATGGTTTAATAGATGGTATGAATTGATAGATGATGTCAATTGTATGGTATCAATTGGATTGATTGAATTGATGATTTGAGGTGTGTCGGTAGTTCATGCTTGTGCGAGAAATGATTGAATATGAATTGTACTGACGTGCAGGAAGGAACTGAGGCAAGGTAAGTCCTCTGCCTTGTGTGCATAGATTGCCTCTAGGCGTATTTCCTTCCTAGTAGAAGTTTAGGGGGTGAACTTGCTGAGACATTGTCTCACCCCGTCGTGGGCTTAACATTTTCAGGTCCGTAGATGGCGATTCCTCTAGAACGTTATGGTCGACCAATGAGGGTTACCGAGTGGGTTTTTAGTTACCTCGATCCCCGAAGTCACTGGGTCTATGAGCTTGTGTTGACCACCATATGGGTCAAAGAGGACATATATCATAGGGTGCCTCATCGATTTAGAGCGTGGTTTCGCTATGAACCCAATGGATTCAGGGTGAGTCCCCTTAGGGGTTTTGATATTTCTACTATGGTAGTTGATGCCATTCTAGGGGAGAGTGCAGCCGACCCTCACGATGGTGTGGTGGAGGGCCCGACGCCCCCGGAGCCTGTGGAGTCCGAAAGATCGGCGAACGTGTCTGACTAGTTAGTCATAGGACAATTCCTTTTTTGTTGAACCAGTATTTTGTAGACAGCCTAGTATTGTAAATAAACCTGTGTATTTATAAAGGCTTGTTTTGGTTGTGAATTGTTGCCTGCTTTTCTATCCCAAGCTGTAGGTTGTTAGGGGTATTCTTTCGCTTCCGCATGAGTATTAAAACGAATGGGTCGGCGACGCGTCCTAAGATGTCGCAAATTTTATCGACCACCGAGGGATGTGCGCGCACTCGAGGTTCGGGGCGTGACACGTTATCTTAATCGAGGCATGTGAGTGCAAAGTACAATGCGTTAGCCAAAATTGAATGATCGTGTGCTGGTTAAGAGAACCCGTCCTTAGTGTGTGTTGGTGGACGCCGGTTGCAATAGATTCTGGACTAAAGCTCCTTTGGAAAGGCCGTAAGGAATGCCGTCCCTGGTGTGTGTCGGAGGATGTAGCCATGCTCAAAGGAGTGAGATGGAGCCTGGCTACGCCAGAGGATCGGTGTGTGTAGGGTAAAACTGCCTGTGTGGGTAGTATTAATCAATTGAAATGCATGTTGAGTGAAATTGATGTGCCAAATTATGGGACAAAATTGTGTGGCATGGAATGGGACGTGTCATAACGATTTGGCCCTATAATCGAGACCCCTATGATTGGTTGAATTGATGGACCGATGTGTATCGGTAGTTCTTGCTTGTGTGAGCAGTGATTGATCTAGACATTCCAATTGATGTGTGAAATTGCTATATGCATATGGTTGTGATATGAACTGTGCGACGTGCAAGAAGGAATTGAGGCTAGGTAAGTCCTCTATTCTAATTGTGTGGCTGTGTGGCTAGAGCGCCCTACGGCGTATTTTCTTCCTAATAAGGGTTTAGGGGGTGGACTTGCTGAGACATTGTCTCACCCCGTCGTAGACTTAAATTTTTAGGTCCCTAGTGGACGGAGCGGCCAATTCGTTTTGGTTGGCCTTGAGGAGTTGCAGAGGTGAAGTCTGAAGGAATGGAGAACGGGTCCGACTAGTAGATCGTAGGATAGTTCCTTTTTGAGAGCCGGTCTTTTGTAGACTTTTGGCTGTAAACCTCTGTTTGTAAACTCCGTTGGTTTATAAAAGTGTTTTGGTTGTGAATTTGCTGTCTTGCTTTCTATTCCATGTTGTTTGTCGTCAAGGGTATTAATTGTTCACTTCCGCATGCGTACTAAAATGAATGGGTCAGCGACGCGTCCTGGGACATCGCATATTCTATCGACCAAGGAAAGGGATGTGCGCGCGCTCGAGGATCGGGGTAGGACATCCCCACACGAAATGGTATCAGAGCGGGTCAGTAGTTGGAGTGATAAGATGCGAGGGATTCATGGGATAGTTAGTAGGAAAGGCTTTTAATATGCTGATGCATGTGAGTGATAGTTGATTGGTAGTTTGTTTGTGTGGTCACTCAATTTCTAATTCTGTGTGGAATTGGAAAGCAGGTTTCTATAAAGGATCTGCAAGATGAGTGGCCAGGAGTAGAGGACTCCTAGGAAGAGGGCAATAGACCTTGTGACTCGGGGTAGGACGCCGACAAGAGTCGGTACCCAAGGTGCCTAGAGTAGAGCGCAGGCTGAGGCCAGCGCAAGTGGAGTAGCATCGCCGCCGGTTCCGCTGGTTGGTGCTGGGGTAGCAGCCCCTGGTGATCCCAGGTTCGAAGGGATCATGCAGGCACTTCAGACGATTGGAGTTCTGATGAGGCAGCAGGCCCAGAATCAAGCCGCTGCTACTGTTGGAGTTGCTGCCGCACCCACTGAGGTTCCACTGGGGAACATGGTTGCCGAGAGACCAATTCATAAGCTCGTTGAGCAGTTCCTAAAGTTGAAACTGCCGAGGTTCACAGGAGCAAGAGATCCCGAGGCTACAACCCTCTAGATCCAAGATTTGGAAAAAGCATTTACACTGCTGAGGTGCACTGAGGAAGAAAAGGTCATCCTTGCAGTATATCAGCTGTAGGGGATTGCAAGTACTTGGTGGAGGGCCACCAGAGAAAGTGTTTTCCCAGAAGGCGTGGTTCCAGTGTGGAACGTCTTCGTTGGAGCGTTCAACGGTAAGTATTTCTCCAGCTGTGCAAGCATACCACCACAACCCACTTATTATCTTTGAGCATTAGCCACACATGCTTGCATATAAAACCTCAAATCATTTTCTCATGAAAGCGGCCCATTTCGGTGTCCCTCGGACAAACCAATTTCCCGCAAATCATTTTCTCATGAAAGCGATCCATTTCCAGTGTCCCTCGGACAAACCATTTTCCCGCAAATCATTTTCTCATGAAAGCGGTCCATTTCCAGTATCCCTCGGACAAACCATTTTCCCCCAAATCATTTTCTTATGAAAGCGGTCCATTCGGTGTCCCTCGGATAAACCATTTTCCTGCAAATCATTTTCTCATGAAAGCGGTCCATTTCCAGTGTCCCTCAGACAAACCATTTTCCCGCAAATCATTTTCTCATGAAAGCGGTCCATTTCGGTGTCCCTCAGACAAACCATTTTCCCGTTTTTTTGTGAAAACCATACGATTCATGTGAATGTCCATGCAATGACACATCCCATGCACCTCATAAGATCAACACACATGAAACAAGGCAATTTTTCACTCTCGGGTGAACAGTGCGCGTGAACAGTAAATGTGAACGATGCACTATGAACAGCGTAATTTTCGAATTCAATATTTAATAAACTAAATTTAGAAATTAAACAAAACATTGATTAAAACAAACAATGAATTAATTAAAGCAAAACAAGCTTAATTAAACATAAACCGCAATTAAGCAACATTAAGCAAAATTAAGCTAAGCTAATCTTAACCACCTATCTTAGGGCTAACACAACTTAATTAAACTCCCTAAACTAGAGTTAGCCATAATTAAACCAACCCTAAGCAAGTTTAGGCACTAAACGGAGGTTTAGGAGCTAAACTCACCCGTTAAGCGGGCCGGAGACACAGACGCGGCGGCGACGACGAAGGTGACGCACGGGGACCTCAACCACGACGATCCAAGGTGGTCCTGGGGTTGGAATAGCAGCCACAACCTCTGCTTCTCTCTGCAACTCTCAAAAACTGACTGCCGGAGGAGAAACGGAGCTAAACAGGCTGGTCGGAGCTCCGGCGAGTGGGTGGCGGGCAACCGGTGGCACCTAAGGGTCAAGGGGGAGTTGTTGGTGGTTGATATAGGCAGAGGAAGGGTCGGAATGGGAGAAAAATAGCTAAAAATGTGAAACAGTGCAGGCTGCCAAGCGGACCGACGGACCGGCGAGTGGTTTCTTCCGGCCAGCCGGTGGGTCGGCCGGCAGCTTCGTTCGATGAGCGGCTGGGTCCTCCTGTACGCTTTAGGCCTTCTGAGTGCGATCGTGGGTAGCACAAAGGCTGATTCTCACGGGAAGGCAACGAACAACTCAAGTTTTCGGAGAAAGGTCAGCTGGAGCAAAAGCAGGAAGAAGAGAAAACAAGGGGAGAGAGAGAGGTTGACAGTTTGGGGCTGAAGAGGGGGAGAGAGAGTGATGTGCAGGCTGGTTGTCAAGCCTTATTAAGGCCCTCACATGCTTGCTTCAAGTCCCCATGCAAGTGACGTCATCTTCTCTCTCCTCTTTAGCCTTTTTCTCCCTACAACTAGGGGCAATTTGGTCATTTCACCTTGCACAATTCCCACACTGCCCGTGGGCTGAAAATGCTGGGTGGGCCTAAGAAATGGGCTTAGAAATGAATAGAAACGGGCTCGGAAATTGGTTGGGCTTGAAATGGCTAAAGATTGGACAATGGGCTCGGAAGGTAATTTGGTTAGTTTGGTCCAACGGGCTCACTTGCTTGACTCGGGCTACCTTGGTGGTTGTCCCACCTTGGGCATGAGGCCCACACTGGCCTTGCCCGGCCCACGTCCTCATGGGCTCGCTTCCTCAGTCCGTAAACCCTTTTTTCCTAAAACTCGGCTTAACAGACACTGTCGACTGTCGAAGAAGGATCTTCCAGAACTTCGTCCCGGACGTTCCCGAAAATTCAAAGTCCAATATTGGATTCTCATGCCATGTCAATTTCACCCAGATGCCATTGTGGTACAACTCATACTGACAGGCGGCTTCGAGGATTCATGCGTAATCGACTCCTGCCAAACCACGTTCAAGACATCTTGACACATGGACGTCCTTGACTACATGAAATTGCCGAGGATAAATTCTTATTTCAAAGTACATGATTACCGAGAATCGACATAGGGTCGTTCACGGGCTCGATAACAGTAGACAGAATCACCCGTCGTTCCATTATATTCTGTTCATGAATCGACTTCTAGTCGTTCCCTGAAATCGGCCTGCCTATCTACAGGATCGTCCTCACGTAGGTCTCACGGTTAAGTCGTTTTCCCAAGTTAAGTTCTTTAGTCGAACGAGCTCTGTCCTCATTAGCCTTTCCTCTCAAGGTCAATATCTTAGGAGTAATCAATTCCGAGTGAGATCAACCAACAATGCATTGACGAAACTAACGTTCATTCATTCCTCAAAGGGCTTGAATTTCAGGACGTCACAATTCTTCCCCCCTTACAAAAATTTCTTCCTCGAAATTTGCAATTACAGGTAAATCCTCAAAAAGATGGGGGTGCTGCTGCTTCATCGCTTCCTCACTTTCCCATGTAGCTCCCTCTGTCCCATGATGCTACTAGATCACCTTATTCGTATCGGCCTCTCCACGTACGACATCCTATCGTCTACGTCTAGTTCTTCAAAGTTCAAAACATGAGTCGGGTCCGGTTCATACTTTCTCAACATAGACACGTGGAAAACATCATGTACTTGTGTAAGCTTCCGTGGCAATGCAAAACGATACGCCAAAAGCCCAATCCTTTCCAGAATTTCAAAGGGTCCAATGTACCTCGGACTTAACTTTCCTTTCTTGCCGACTGGAAGTACCCCTCATTGGCGATACTTTCAAAAACACATGATCGCCCACCTTAAACTCCAACCGTCTACGACACTTGTCTGCATATCTCTTCTGACGACTTTGAGCGGTCTTTAGTCTGTCTCTGATAATCTAAACTGCCTCCAAAGATTGCTGTACCAACTTTGGCCCCGTGATTTTTCGCTCACCAACCTCGTCCCAACAAAGCGGAGTTCTGCAGGGTCTCCCATACAAAGCCTCAATTGGTGCCATTTTAATGCTCTGCTGATAGCTGTTATTGTAAGCAAACTCAACTAAGTGAAGCTGCTCTTCCCAACTGCCTTTAAAATCTATGACACAGGCTCGTAACATGTCCTCAAGAGTCTGGATCGTCCTTTCTGATTGACCGTTCGTCTGCGGATGGTACGCCGTACTATACTGCAGTTTTGTCCCCAAAGCGGATTGCAAACTTTTCCAGAAAGTTGCCGTAAACTTAGGATCACGATCAGACGTGATCGTCACTGGGACTCCATGAATGCGTACAATCTAACGCACATACAACTCTGCATACCTATCCAACATGAAATCCTTCCATACGGCAATAAAGTGAGCTGACTTTGTCAATCTGTCAACTACTATCCAAATCGAGTCATTTCCTCACTGATTCCTTAGCAACCCCATCACAAAATCCATAGTAATGTGTTCCCACTTCCATTCAGGAATCTCAAGAGGTTGCAGTAGTCCACCAGGCTTACAATGTTGAGCCTTTACTTGCTGGCACGTCAAACACTTAGCCACGTGCTTTGCAATGTCCAACTTCATACCAGTCCACCAGAAGTGCTGCTTCAGATTCTGATACATTTTCGTACTGTTGGGGTGGATGCTATAGTTACTACGATGAGCTTCCAACAAAATTGCTTCCTTAAGTTCTGCATCATTTGGAACGCACAATCGTCCCCAAAACCTCAATGTCCCATCCTTGGACACTTGAAAGCCTACTTTTCTCTTTGCCTGATCCATCTGCAGGATCTTAAGAACTTCAGGATCCGTCGCTTGAACACTTTTTATCTTACTTTGCATCTCGGGCTCCACCCTTAGAGTGGCCATTAGACTAGCAAGATGGCCAACCTCAATTTTGAAATTTGAGTCCCTGACTCCCTCCAAAAGAATCCATTCCTGTACCATCATCTAAGCAATTGTCGACTTTCGACTGAGCGCATCCGCCACTTTATTCGCTTTCCCCAGATGATACAGAATCTCGCAATCATAGTCCTTAAGAAGTTCCATCCATCGCCATTGCCTCATGTTCAACTCTTTCTGAGAGAACAATTACTTCAAACTCTGATGATCTGTAAAAATCAGAAACCTTTCCCCACACAAGTAATGTCTCCAAATCTTTAGTGCAAAGATGATCGCCGCTAATTCAAAAGCATGCGTCGGATAGTTAAGCTCGTGAGGCCTTAACTGTCGGGACGCGTATGCAACCACCTTGCCATGTTGCATCAACATGCAGCCTAGTCCTTTATAAGACGCATCACTGTAGATTTCGTACCCACCAGGACCAGACGGAATTGTCAACACAGGTGCGGTAGTCAGCTTCTGCTTAAGCTTTTGAAAACTACGCTCGCACTTATCTGTCCATTCAAACTTCTTTTCCTTCTTCAGCAATTGAGTCATCGGCATGGCTATTGCTGAAAATCCTCCCACAAACCATATGTAGTAACCTACCAATCCCAAAAAGCTTCTGATCTCTGTCACTGTCGTAGGTCTCGGCCAATTCATGACAGCTTCGATCTTAGTCGGGTCAACGAAGATCCCTTCACCTGAAATTACATGCCCTAAAAATGCCACGCGAGATAACCAAAACTCGCACTTGCTGAACTTAGCGTAAAGCTCATGCTCTCTCAAGGTCTGCAATACTGATTTCAGATGTCTCTCATGATTCTCGGGACTCCTCGAGTACACGAGCATGTCGTCAATGAACACAATCACGAATTGGTCCAAATACTTATTGAACACCCGATTCATCAAGTCCATAAAGGCTACAGGGGCATTTGTCAATCCCAACGGCATTACCGTGAACTCGTAATGACCATAGCGTGTCCTAAACGCTGTTTTCGGTATATCATCCTTTTTAATCCTCAACTGATGATAGCCTGTCCTTAGGTCTATCTTGGAAAATACTGAGGCTCTTGAAGTTGATCGAACAAATTATCAGTCCTCGACAACAGATACTTGTTCTTGATGGTTACATGATTGAGCTACCAGTAGTCGATGCAGAGACACAAAGACCTGTCATTTTTCCTTACAAACAGAACTGGCGCTCCCCAAGGGGATGCACTAGGATGAATGAAACCTTTATCCAATAACTGTTGCATCTGCACCTTCAGTTCTTTCAATTATGACAAAGCCATCCTATAAGGCGCCTTGGAAATCGGTTCAGTTCCAAGGGCCAACTCAATCATAAACTCAATTTCCCTCTCTGGAGGTAATCCCGACAATTCCTCGGGAAATACATCCATGTACTCTTGTACCACTGCAATGTCCTTCACCTTTGACCCTTCTGCCAGCGTATCTGCCACCAATGCCAAGTACCCTTGGCATCAAGATTCCAACAACCGAGTTACCTCGAGTGACAAAATTAGAAGAACGAAGGGTCTCCCTCGATTTCCGTCAAACTCAAAACTATCACCCATTACTGGGTTAAACTGAATTGTCTTTCCATGACAATTCATCGAAGCTCGTTGCTTGGTGAGCCAATCCATGCCAATTATGACATCAAAGTCATACATTGCTATTGCAATCAAATCAATGACTTCCTCGCGACCGCCTACAACTAACTTACAGCCAGAACAACCTAACTCAGATAATATCTTATCCTTAAATAGAGTAGAAATACTATAAACCACTCCCAAAGATTTAAGACTTAACCCTACTAGCTTAACAAAACGATAAGCAACAAAAGAATGCGTAGCACCAGGATCAAATAACGCATAAGCAGCATGATCGTGCAAGGATACCGTACCTATAACAACGGCGGGCGAATCCTCTGCCTCTCCTCGGATAATGGCATAAACTCATCCTTGCACTAGGGGTCTACCTTGGTTGTTCGGCGGCACATTCCCAGCAGGTCGTCCTCCCTGCGGCGGTGGCAAGAGCGTCCTCACAGGCCTACTCGGACAATTCGCCACTTAGTGGCCTTGCTAACCACATCCGAAGTAGGCTCCTGTTATCGAAGGACAGGGAAGATTTCCATGTTTTCTTCCACACACTCGACATACTCCCATGGCATTAGGTGTCGGCGTTCCCACGTAGTTCTTTCTGTTGGGTGGGATGGGATTCCTTCTTCCCATCATTGGTCCCTTTCTAAACCGACGATTATCTCGATTAGGTGCGAACCATAAGCCAGATGCGGTCGCCCTCTCCATCATGTTCTTCTCTATCATCTGCGCCCTATCGTACATCTCCTCAAAGCTCTTTAAATTCACGAGCACCAGCTGGTCTTTCAACTCCGGCTTCAGGCCGTCTCTAAATCGTCTCGCCCTATCCACAGGGTCCTCTACCAACCTCGGTGCATACTTGGCCAACTCGGCGAGCTTCGCCTCATACTGATCCACGGACATCTGATTCTGTCGAAGCCGTTGGAACTCTGCCATTTTCCACTCTCTCGCACTGTCTGAGAAGTACTTTCCATTGAAAGCCTCACAAAAGGCACCCCAAGTCTGAGCTGTGCCTTCAGGGAATACTCTTCCTTGAGTGGCTTCCCACCACGTACCGGCGTTACCTTGAAGCTGATAAGCCGCCAGAAGTACTCGATCTTCCTCTAAACATCTCAGCATTATGAAGGTCTTCTCAATATCCCCTATCCAAAGGGTTACAGCTTCAGGGTCGCCCACACCACTGAACCTCGGTGGCTTAAGTCTCAGGAACTGCTCTACTAGCTTGTGCATCGGTCTCTCACAGGCCTCTCCTCTCACTAGGGGAACCTCAGGGACTGCAACAAGAGCAACAAGAACAGCGGCGACGGCGGTGGCGGCAGCAGCCGGAGCAGCAGCAGCTTGATCCTCAGCCTGCTGTCCTAACAAGGTCTCCAGCGCCAATACGATCCTATCTAACCTGGGATCCTCTTGCGCTCTACCTCTACTACTGGTCTAACCAATCACTGCCCTATGCCTAGGGGCTCTCTGCTCAGGATTGCTCACTCTGGAAACTCACTGGTCCTGCTTTCCAATTCATTCGAGGAATTAGAAACTATGAGCAACCCACCACAACACAAGATCACACAAGCAATCACAAGCACGTAAAATAAAAGCCATCCCTATCTCACTATTCCGGAAACCCCGCGCACCTTATCACTCCAGGTCTCAACTTGCTTGGATACCAAAACCGAACAGGGATGTCACGCCCCAACCCCGAGTGCGCGACAACCCCTACCTCACGGTCGATAGAAAGTGACATCCTAGGACTCGTCGACGACCATTCATTTTAATTTTTCATTATGTGCAAGCAGAATACGAACCATCCCCAGTCCAACAGACAATCAAACAATCAAACAAGGATAGAGGGATGAACAACAAGAACAAAAGCGACTACTTGCTTATACAATTTCATTGGATTAACCTACAGAGGATCGTTTCCAAAATTAAAAGCCCCCCAGAGGGGCCGATCCATCCTCTAAGCCAGACCAAAAAGAAACTAGGCTCGGCTAATCAAATCATACAAAAAAAAAAACCCTCGGGTTCGGCACCCCTATTACTCAGACCCATCGGACTCAGGCTCCGTCGAGTCGATCACTGGTGGAGCGGGGGCAGGATTCTCCATTGCACCGGCGGGTGCGCCATGCTAAGGGCCTGCAAATAGTTATATAATAACCAGTGAGATAAAATCTCAGGGAGTTCTCCCCCTAAGCTCCGGTTAGAACACCAAGTCAACTCAGGGTATCTCTCCAGAACCACCCCTTAAGCAAGCCAACAACCAACAACCAATAAATGATAACACAGCTAGGGTCAACCAACAATTAAATAGTCGATTTACATGTAACCTTACCCGGTATGCTATACCCTGCACGTTATATCTCAACACAATACACGTAATGCACATGGCCATTAGATGATGCAGTTCATCAATCACATTCGAGTCGCGTCACAAGCGATCTCACCTGGCTATTGCCACACCCTGCACGTTTTCAATTCAAGCGTGTGTGCCATAAACAATATGATCATCTCATGCATAATCGGAACCAATGATGCAATGCTTCTCATACGCACTTGCATCCACACGTGGTCCAATTATTACTATCACGCCCCAGACTCCTGTTGGGGTGGCGGGTATTTCAACTATCACCTCCCGAACTCCTGCCGAGGCGACGGGTATTGCACTATCACCCCCCGAACTCCTGTCGGGGCGGCGGGTATTTCAACTATCACCCCTCGGACTCCGGCCGGGGCAGCAGGTATTACCACAACCGAACCTTTATCGATGTCTCCAATAAATCAGACTATCACCTCCCGAACTCCTGTCGAGGCAGCGGGTATTTCAACTATCACCCCCGGACTCCTGCTGGGGCGGCGGGTATTGCACTGTCACCCCCCGAACTCCTGTCGGGGCGGGTTCAATTTAGTGATCATGCAAGCATACCGCCACAACCCACTTATTATCTTTGAGCATTAGCTAATGTACATATGCTTGCATATAAAACCTCAAATCATTTTCTCATGAAAGCGGTCCATTTCGGTGTCCCTTGGACAAACCATTTTCCTGCAAATCATTTTCTCATGAAGGCGATCCATTTCCAGTGTCCCACAGACAAACCATTTTCCCGCAAATCATTTGCTCATGAAAGCAGTCCATTTCTAGTGTCCCTCGGACAACCATTTTCCCGCAAATCATTTTCTCATGAAAGCAGTCCATTTCGGTGTCCCTCGGACAAACCATTTTCCCACAAATCATTTTCTCATGAAAGCAGTCTATTTCCAATGTCCCTCGAACAAACCATTTTCCCGCAAATCATTTTCTCATGAAAGCGGTCCATTTTAGTGTCCTTCGGACAAACCATTTTCTCGTTTTTGTGAAAACCATTGGATTTATGCGGATATCCATGCAATGACACATCCCATACACCTCATAAGATCAACACACATGAAACAAGGCAATTTTTCACTCTCGCATGAATAGTGCACGTGAATAGTAAATGTGAATAGTGCACTATGAACAGTGTAATTTCCGAATTCAATATTTAATAAATTAAATTCAGAAATAAACAAAACATTAATTAAAACAAACAATCAATTAATTAAAGCAAAACAAACTTAATTAAACATAAACCGCAATTAACCAACATTAAGCAAAATTAAGCTAAGCTAATCTTAACCACCTATCTTAGGGCTAACACAACTTAATTAAACTCCCTAAACTAGAGTTAGCCCTAATTAAACCAACCTTAAGCGAGTTTAGGCACTAAATGGAGGTTTAGGAGCTAAACTCACTCGTTAAGCGGGCCGGAGACACGGACGCTGCGGCGACGATGAAGGCGATGCACGGGGATCTCAACCACGATGATCCAAGGCGGTTCCGGGGCTGGAACAGCAGCCACAACCTCTTATTCTCTCTGCAACTCTCAAAAACTGACTACCGGAGGAGAAACGGAGCTAAACGGGCTGGCCGGAGCTCTGGCGATCGGGTGGCCGGCAACCGGTGGCACCTGAGGGTCAAGGGAGAGTTGCTAGTGGCTGAGATGGGTGGAGGAAGGGTCGAAATGGGAGAAAAATGGCTGAAAACGTGAAACAGTGCAGGTTGCCAAGCAGACCGACAGACCGGCGAGCGGCCGGGTCCTCCCGTACGGTTTGGGCCTTCTAAGAGCGATGGTGGGTGGCATGAAGGCTGATTCTCACGAGAAGGCAACCAACAACTCAAGTTTTCAGAGAAAGGTCAGCTGGAGCAGAAGCAGGAAGAAAAGAAAACAAGGGGAGAGAGAGAGGTCGATGGTTTGGGGCTAAAGAGGGGGAGAGAGAGTGATGTGCGGGCTGGTTGTCAAGCCTCATTAAGGCCCTCACATGCTTGATTCAAGTCCCCAAGCAAGTGACGTCATCTTCTCTCTCTTCTTTAGCCTTTTTCTCCCTACAACTAGGGGCAATTTGGTCATTTCACCTTGCACAATTCCTACACTGCCCTTGGGCTGAAAATGCTGAGTGGGCCTAAGAAATGGGCTTGGAAATGAATAGGAACAGGCTCGGAAATTGGTTGGGCTTGAAATGGCTAAAGATTGGACAATGGGCTCGGAAGGTAATTTGGTTGGTTTGGTCCAATGGGCTCACTTGCTTGACTTGGGCTACCTTGGTGGCTGTCCCACCTTGGGCATGAGGCCCACACTGGCCTTGCCCGGCCCACGTCCTCATGGGCTCGCTTCCTCTGTCCATAAACCCTTTTTCCCAAAACTCGGCTTAACTGACACTGTCGACTGTCGAAGAAGCATCTTCCAGAACTCCATCCTGAACGTTCCCGAAAATTCGAAGTCTAATCTTGGATTCTCATGCCATGTCAATTTCACCCGGATGCCATTGTGGTACAACTCAAACTGATAGGCGGCTTCGAGGATTCACGCGTAATTGACTCGTGCCAAACCACGTTCAAGACATCTCGACACATGGACGTCCTTGACTACATGAAATTGCGGAGGATAGATTCTTATTTCAAAGTACATGATTACCGAGAATCGACATAGGGTCGTTCGCGGGCTCGATAACAGTAGACGAAATCACCCGTCGTTCCATTATGTTCTGTCCGCGAATCGACTTCTAGTCGTCCCGTGAAATCGGCCTGCCTATCTACAGGATCGTCGTCCCGCAAGTCTCACGGTCAAGTCGTTTTCCCTGGTCAAGTTCTTTAGTCGCACGAGCTCTGTCCTCATTAGCCTTTCCTCTCAAGGTCAGTATCTCGGGAGTGATCAATTCCTAGTGAGATCAACTAACAATGCATTGACGAAATTAACGTTCATTCATCCCTCAAAGGGCTCGTATTTCAGGGCGTCACATTAACTCTTTTCAATTTTATCCATTGCAATTTTTAAGAATCTATTCTATCTTTTATTTGATTCTGAATTGTTACCAGAAGTCTGGTAGCTCCTTTAATTAGACTTTGACTCTTTTTCAGACTTTGCTCGCAACTTATTTTATTTCACGTTTATTTGTCTAGGTTTATTTTAAACACCTATTCACCCCCTCTAGGTGTTAGTACTAGCATTTTCAATCATTAGCATGGGTTAAGGAACATCTTGGGATGCTGTTATTTAGTAAGAACTGTTTTTTTTATTTTTCCTCTTATAAAATTTACATTTGTGTTTGTTACATTTAATAGTGTTTTGATATATCAACTTTTACATTCAATAAAATATTTGTGAATGAATTGTTATTATGTTGAATATATATTGATAAAAGTCTCAAGGTATTGTATAAACCATGAGTAACCATGAGTGATGACTAGGGACATCTGGTTATTAGTCTTGAGCATATGCCTTGTTACACATAAAGAAAGGTTAATTGTAAAGACAATGCATATGTGGGTTCACTAAAACCATAAAGACATTCTCTAGTGGCATAGGTTTTTGTGACACTTAAAGTAAGAGAATGGTAACTGACAAATAGAATCTCTCTATGAGAGATATTATCCATTAGCACACTATCATATTGAAACAATATCAATAAAGTTGAAAGTACTTGTGACTATGGAAGGCTCTGTGTGTATATATGCAGTTACCGCCATGATTCGGTGTTTGAGTTTGTATGGAATGGGATTGACTATTAAGAATTATCTCTAAACCAAGGTGTGCACAAACAGTACAATTTCAATTAATATAGCCCAAGTGGGAGAATGCAAGAGTTTTCCTAATGTGGGCTACATTAATTGATATTGTAATTTACCGTTTTATGGGGTTGGTTTTTTTTTTTTTTTAAAGGTGAGATAGAATGTTTCTTAATTAGTCTAATATAGGGCTGGCTAGTGTGGACCGAGTTGAACCTGGCCCGTAATGAGAGGGCCTGATTGGAAACTCTATAAATAGTGCTTAAGTCTCTCTTCTAACCCTAATTCTTATAATTATCCTCACAAATGAGCGTTTACCTAGCGCTAAAGGGTGAGGGAGCCGTCTCATTGAGCCAATGATACAGAGGGCAATAGAGAAGAAGGACTTGCACTTGGATCATCGCTTTTTTGCTTCCACATCAAGAATGATGGATTCCAAAACTGGTGCATTCAATTTTCTACTCGATTATATGTGTTTTTGTTCTAGTTATGGAGATCATGGGATTGTGTGTTTTAGCGTCTAACACAAATAACATAGAAAATCATTATACAACTTACATTATGGCATATGCAAAACTCCAAAGATTAATCATTCTCCTATGGTTGGATTAAAACTGGGAGAGAACACTAAAGCAATACCGTAAATGGTGAGTGGCCATCAAGAAGAATGGAGTAAACCCGCTGTTCTAGAAGAAGTGAATGTAGTAAGAAAACAAGATAATTAAAGTAATTTGTTGGAGTCATTAGATGAACAACTAAATGAAATGGAAATCAAACTAGGGAAGAGGCTGGAAAAGAAGAACCGGAAACACTGTGACAGAGCTTGAAGCTACCCCCCTTGCTTTGCCCCCTTTCGTAGGATCCCTTCCTAGGTTTGAAGCACATCTAGTCTCACTTCCTCTGCTTCCTTTTGCCAGTACTCGGTTAGTCTCCATAGTTCTATCCCTCTTCACCGGGATCACGTCCAAATTCCACATTAGAATAAGGACCACCACTGAAAATACAAATCTTCAGGACTTACAAAAAAAATGTCTCTTTGATCCTCAGCTTCAGTTGTAGCTTTGCAGGATCTCTCATATTGTTCAACTTCTTCATTCGACTCAGCCCCCATCTTAAGAAGCGTCATTCTTCTCTCCTTTCTTAACATTTCATCAGGATCTAAATCGTCCCACTCAGCCCCATCCTCATGATTCCTCATTCTAATAAACTCACCAAATATACTCCCCATATCGCTGCCATCCTCTTCCTCCCGCTTCCTGTCAACCCCTGCCGTGACGTCCAATTGAATGAATCCGCTTTTAGATGCTAGTTGTACCATTTCCTTCACTTGCTCATCACTCTTGATCTCCATGCGCCTGTTGTCATCTATACGACGATTCTCGTTCCACATTCTCTTCACATGAAAGCCGAAACCTTTCACGTCAGCAATCAATCCTTTATATGTCACTGAATCAGGGGTGACATTGTGCTTTTCGAAAAATTGTATACCAACCGAACCGTTCTTGCTAAAAATCTGGAACATGATTGTGAAGGGATATTCCATCTGTGATCCAACAGGTTCAACGTGAGAGTCAAACAACATATGTTTTTAATATACATCAAACCTTTTTGCATATTTACCTGGGCACAAACATCATTCATTGGCTAGAGACAAATCTAGGGCTAAAAACTCGGACGTCCAGTACAACATCAATTACACTTATTTGGATTATCTTTTATTAACCAAGTATGAACTTGCAATAAATATGTGATGTAACTTTAAATTAAACATCAAATGATTTAGATAATTATCTACCTAGGAGCACTATCTGATTAGAGGTTCCCTTTTTTAAGGGAAAAAAGAAAAAAGGTATTAGTGGGGTAAATATATAGGAATAAAGGTGCTCTTAGCTCAACATGCTTTCTTCCGCTACAACCTTGATGGTTCAATTATTAGATCGATTCACTAATTTTGTTTCTTCAAAATTTATCATCACTTGCACTAATTATTCTATACCGTACTAAGTAAAGCACAAAAAAAAAAAAAAGTGAATAGTCTTGCAATTCTAATTACATATCTGTTCCGTTTCTCTTCCTATGTTTTATGTTATTACTTTAGTGAACTTTAACTCTTCATCTTGTTTTCACTTTATTTGCATTAAAATATGCTTTTTGGATAATCTTATCGTAATTTATGCACTTCTATCTTTTAATGGCAATTGTTTATCTCAATTACATTGATTTGCATTTTGGAACTAAAAAAGAGCTTATTCTTCCGCTTTTCGAATGAAAAATTCCTAACCATTGAGACATTGTTTCCTATAAGGAAAGTCTGGATGTTGTTGTATTCTTTCTTAATCTAAAGTATTGTGCTTTAAAATTAATTTCTGTCTCTTTTCATCATAAGTCGCACTTTTTAGTGAAATATGTCACCTCTTATAAAGTTATGTTGTGTCATAACATAGGACTAATTGTTTAAGCAATAAATGCTTTAATTTACTTGGAAATAGTCATGTTCTTCGAAAAGACTTGAATCCCGCAAGGTGGCAATCTGCTATAGTACTGAAAATGCAGAGTCAACTGGTCAAGCCCATTGGTGGCCAAAAATGGAAAACTAGTCAACCCTACTATAGTTGCATGCACCGGCAAAACAACAAGTAGACACGTAATACAGTTATTGCATAAACATTCTGACAATTATTAGAGAATGAGGCAAACCAAACATTCTATTTAGAACTAATACCATTAAAAATCCAAATTGATAACTCCATGTTATTTTTGCCCCAAACTAATTACTTCGTGTTATATTTACCCCAAACTAATTTTTATGTCACAAAAGCTTCCAAACTAGTTCAAATCAATTTTTGTATTGCAACAAATCCGAAACTCGTACACTCCGCCACATTTACCCAAAATTAATATAGCCGTACTACATTTACCATAAATAATCATAAATTTGGGATTGGAGGGTAGATGTGGCATAGGTGCATCGAGTTAGAGTAAATGTGTTACAAATATATTAGTTTAGGATAAATGTGACACGTGTGCACCAGTTTGAGATTTTTTATGACTTCAAATTTAGTTTGTCGTAAATGTGGCATAGGTGTATCAATTCGGGAATTTTTATGACATAAAAATTATTTTAGAATAAATGTGGTGTGGGTGTATTAATTTGGAGTTTCTTTTGGTGTTGACCCTTATATTAAGGCCAACAATAAATTCATAGGAGATGGATCATCATAATATCAAACATTTATACTACAATTTAGTTGCCCCTTATTCATCATTCATTTTCCCATGTGGTAACACTTGGCAGAATCTAATGAGTTCCTTTTTCTTTTGTAGGCTATGATCATATCATTTCACATTAGTTTCTTCATAGCTCACTAATGCAATAATCATATGACATTAATTTGTTCATTAATTATGCATATTGCAAATAAAAGATTATTAGACAAAGAGATCATATGATGTTTTGAAATCTATAATATGCAATTTACTACCTAATATCTTATGTATGAAAGCTATTTGTGAATCAATATTAAAAAGAATAATTAAATGAGTTTATGGGCAATATCAAAGAATCAAAACCATCCAACACCAGAAAGGCAAGTACAAATAAATGAATAAAATAGAAAAAATATGCAACATAAGTATTAAAGTACACATAAAATGGGAACCTCAAAACAGGGAGGATTAAGTGCTTTAGGAACCGAAAGTATCCAACACCAAAAGAGGAAGCAAAGCTTCCTCTAATGTATGAGGCTTTCTTTTAAATTTTGTCTTTCCTTTACTAGCACAAGACTACATTTCATATTTCACTCATGTTTGTTGTACGTATCATTATATTTAGATTCTAACATAACACAAGAATGCGTATTCAACATAGGCACATGCATTTTTACTGTTCATTAAGATTTTTTTTTTTTTTTAAGAAAGCATTTAAGTAACTATTTCTAGCTCTTTGAAGACTTTGGTGTGCTTTACAGAAGATATCAGTTTACCCACCACTGAAATTAATGGGTAAACATATTTGATGGAAGTTCAAAATTAAATGAAGTCCTTAATTAACTAATTAATATCTGGACTATTAACTCCTATGGTCGGCCTTATCTTAAACACTAAGGTAATTGCTCAAAACCTAGCTCTCTTGCGCTAGAGCTCGCACTTTGAAAATATCATCTTACCCTCCTAAACTTTGGCACTGTTGCACAGTAGTATGCAAACACTTTAAAAGAGTTATAAATTGCTTCCCAAACTTCCAAATTTGTTTCTGCCATTACTTTTTCCATTTGTATGACTTGAAATGTTAACTGAAAAGTGACTAACTCATTTTGAATAGAGTAACATCTACTAGATGGTTCATGGAATTAAGAAAGTAGAGAATGATGCGTGGTTGACAAAATTATCTAAGAAAATCTGTCAGGAAAAACGAATCACCATTTTAGGTAACACTTAAGTGCTGTACAGACTGGAAAACTAGTGGATGTAACATGAATCATAATCTTTTGGGTGAGCGTAGGTGGGGGTTTAGTCTTTTAACTTTTCAAATAAGGAGGCTATTGTGTGATGGTGCCCAAGCTCAAGAGGGCAATTACCGCTGAACATCATGACATCAAAATAAACATATATCGTATTACATAATACCCAACACTCAATTATATAACGAGAAATAAATTCAAAAGCTACAATATGTAATACTTTTGTTTGCATATTTTTTTTTTTATACAAAGCAGCATTTCAAATATAAAAAAAACGAACACTAATGTATGTGAAATTAGTTAAGGATCGTGTCTGACAAATTTTTGTCGATCAATTAAAAAGAATATTTTTGTTCATGTAAATTTAAGAAAAATATTTAACTTTTTACAATTTGTGTAGTTTTACTGTATTAGAGCATTATACTAAAATGAGAACAAATCAATTTTCAAACCCGCACATACACGCACATCTGAAGTATGTTGATAAAGAAGACATCGCACCTTGTTTGATGTATCCAAAAAAATCTTCTCCCTGTAACGCTTCAAAGAGATTTCACGTGGGTAGATCCAAGTGCAATTGATGAAGTCTCCACACCCTCGAATTTCAATGAGGCAATTAGCTGGTATATTTGTGCAAGATGCATGGATCAACCTTCTCAATGACGTGCAATTTGTGACTATCAAGGATTCCAGAGATTCTAGCTTGTTTAGGCCCTCAACATCAGTAAGTACATGGCATCTTGCAATTTTTAATTCCTTCAAGTTCTTTAGGTATGATAACCCACCTATTCTTCTCATGGATTTGCACTTATCAACGTAGAAGAATTCCAATGATTTCAAGAGACCCATAACTCGTATCTCAACTAGCTCCGGACAAGATAACACCACCACATTCTGTAGCTCTGTCAATTCCAAAGGAATGGATAATATCTGAAATAGTTTACAACATTCAATAAATAAGTATTGCAATTGGGGAAGTCCATCAAGTGGAATGTCTTCCACTTTACAATTGCAGAAATTTAAAGAGGACAAATTTCTCAATCTCAAGCAGGAGGAAAGTAGCTCCGTTCGCTTGATGCTAAGGCATTTTAAATGTAATGACCTCAGAGAGGATGGAAGCTGCATCAAGGTTTCTAGGTCTAGGCAACACAAAGTGAGCGCTTTCAGATGAGAGAGAGAAGCCAACTCTGGAGGTGTAGGGAGGTTTTGCAGTTGTAAATGTAAATTTTTCAGTTTAGATAACCTCCCAATCTGCCTTAAGTTGTATCCTGTGATTAGGTTTGATTTCCCTGTATCCTCAGAGCCATCACTCAGTAGTAGTTCAACCAAATTAGTAAGATTAGACAAATTAGGGACTGAGAGCAAGGATTTAGATTCAAGACGTAGATTGGTCAAACTTGTAGGAAGTTCTGGCAACCTATAAATCCCATGACAACCTGATAAGTTTAGCATTTGAAGGTGATGAAGACTGTTGATTGTCCTTGGAATTCCGCAGATACCGGTGCGTTCTAAATTTAGGATTCTCAAAGATGACATTTCTCCAATTGCACAAGGAATTTCACCTTTCAAGTCATTACGCTTAGATAGATTCAGCTCTTCAAGATTTTCCAACATGCCGATGGCACTAGGTAACTGCCAAACATCATCACTCCTCACCCTAGTAAGCATGCTTGAAAAACGCAATATGCGTAATGATTTTAACTTTCCAATGGAGCTGGGAAGTTTAATCATCTTCATTTCACACAGAAGAAAAGACTCAAGTTTCACTAGTCCTTCAATGGAGTTTGGAAGGTTGACAATGTCCGTATGAGATAAATCTAACTCTACCAATGAGGTTAAATTCCCAAGTGAACTTGGAAGTTGTCTCAATTTAGTACATCCCCGCAATGACAAGCGCTTAAGCTTCACTAGAGCCCCCACTTCTTCAGGCAAATCAATAATATGCCCGCACCATTTAATCTCTAAATGAATCAACAACTGTAGATCTCCAATGAACCTTTCAATTCTCTTTAGCTTGTAGCAGCGTATAAGAGTCAACCTCTCCAAACCCAAGCATTTAGAGAAGTCTGGAATTGTTGTGATGCAACTACATTCAGTAAGAGATAGAACTTTCAAATTTCGCGCCCTCTGAAAAAATGGATGGCAAGTGTAAGAACCATTGCATATACACACTGGGAGTTTGAGACTACTAGACTAGAATCAAAACATGTAATTTACCTTGGTCAAGTTCCATGCTTTTGAATCATCCGTGAAGATATTCTTGCCAAGTTTAAAAACAACCAGATGATCCAAATGCATATCGTCAGCCCTAAAATCCATTAATGGAGGCTGCCAAGAAATCCATCTTAACTTTGAACGACACTTTGCAAAGTCCCCAACATAAGTTCCATTACGTAACTGGAGGCATCTTAGGTTTTGCAACCTTTCGAACTCTTCATTTGTAATCTCAATGGAGCCATCCGGATAATCTATCCTAAGCACTTGAACCTTGTCCTTCCTCTGCAAGTCAAATTTGCCAATGATGTTAAGAAGCTTTTCAACTTCATCCACTATTTTTTACAACTGGAATGGGTAGGAAAAAAAACAATAAAGATCCTAAACGAAAAAGGAATCCTTAATCAGCAAGATATACCATATCTATTTAACAATGGAGCGCTTCTTACTTACCTCTTCAGTTCTTATGATTTCAAGGGCCTCTTCTGCAATCCACAATCTACTTCGCTTTCCAAGGTCAGTGGGACTTTCTTGATGGACAATTGTCCTTCCTAGATCTATTAGTTGATCGTGCATCCAAAACTTATCATTGTCCAATACCTTTATCAAGCACCTACTAGTAAGGACATCAATTCCTCTTTGGGGATAAAAGTGACAACTGGCCCACATGTAAATTGCATCTGTCTTCTTCTCATTGGAAAAGAAGCATGCTATATCGAGAAAAATTTGTTGCTGATATTCATCGAGGCCATCATAGCTAACCCTCAACTTTTTTAGAATCTCTTCCTCGGGTATATTCCTTAACCTGACCAAAGTCTCTTCCCAAAATGCTTGATTTTTCCGATTTAGTAACGAACCTATCACTACGATAGCCAAAGGGAGTCCTCCCATACTTGAGACAAGTTCATTTGAAAGCCCATGATATTCATCCAAAGGAAGGTCTCTACCAAAGGCAAGCCGGCTAAAAAGCTGAATTGCAACATCATAATCCATTTTTAACATCTCATACGGTAGAATTTCACCTTTAAATCCCTCAACTTGCAGAATAGCTGTGTTTCTCGTTGTAATAATTAGCCTAGATCCCAAATGTAGTGAAAAATTTCCAGTTAGTTTCTTAATGTGCTCTTTATTATCAACATCATCTAGAACCACAAGGACCTTCTTAGTGCTAAGTATTTCTCCAATCCTCCTCATTCCTTGTTCACTATTGTTGACTTCGTTTGCAGATAAAGAACCAACAACGTCAGCTAGTAATTTATTCTGTAACTGGACTATGCCCTTCTTAGTTGATGAGCTTTCTCGAACGTCTTCAAGGAAGCTACA
Source organism: Eucalyptus guilfoylei (assembly GCA_016097605.1). Lineage (NCBI taxonomy): Eukaryota > Viridiplantae > Streptophyta > Magnoliopsida > Myrtales > Myrtaceae > Eucalyptus > Eucalyptus guilfoylei. Next base: position 33,663,169 of record CM027862.1, on the reverse strand, counting down.
ACACTTTCCAAATTGGGAAGACAGTTGATTGAAGATGACCTTGGCAATAGTTGTTTTACCGATACCACCCATTCCGTAAATTCCAATGAGCCGCACATCACGATGGTTGACATCTAATAACTCTGTCAAGTCTTTTACCCGATCATCAAGTCCAAGTAAATGTTCAGTCACTGATTTTTGTCTTGTCTGCAACTTCTCCAAAACCTTTTGAACAACCAATTTAACAATCATTGCTTGACTGCCATGTACAAAAGTGTTCATTAGTTTGCTAGATTAATTTCATAACCAAGCATCACACGTGGAATTGTCAAAATCTTCACTTGAAAAGATTGAAGTACATAATGAACAATGTTTAAATACACTGAATAATCTATATAGGCTAATTTAGTGGAATTCAAATCGTATGTTTTTCACATATGATCATAGAAATCTCTAAAGGCTATAGTGTTAGTTTACACGATGACCAAATTTTCCATGTGGCTACCATACCGAGCATATTTCGGCATTTATATCTAAGCCTAGGAAAAAAAACTCCAGCATATGTATTGGGAGAATGTTTTAATCAAGATAGTGTAGACAATGCAACGTCATCCATTGAAAACTGCAGTTTGATGAAGAAAAATATAATCCCAAAATCTGCAACTACTTCCCTGGGCTAGAGGTATAGCCATTGTAAGTCTTCTACGGATCTGATTATGTCAAGTATAGTGGCAGTTAAATAGCTGTGTCACATTAAGATCTGTTCAAAATTGAAAATCAAGAGACCTAACTCCCATGGGGTTAACTTTCTGGATAAGGAGTGAAGAAATGTGCGTGGATTAGATGCAAAACACGGGTTTGATTCTCCATACCATCAGGTGGAAACATTCCTATGCTTGGACCACCTAACTGGGTTTTGGCTTGCGCCTTCCCTGGTCCAGAGAGTTATTAAGATAAGTCATAGTTTCGGAATTTACTCATTTAAGGTGGACTTCCTTGTCAATATGGAAACACAATAAAGAGGCCCTGTCAATTTGCTTTCCAATAACTCTTATCTTTTGGTTAAAAACCCAGGATTCTCAAGCGGCATGTTGGGCACCCACATGCTATCATAATGCATAGTAGGTGTTAAGTCACCGTATGTTAGATTGAAATATATCAATTGATAGCCAAATTTATGTTGTTATTGATGAGTGATGATAAACAAATTAAGTTGTAAGTATAAATGCCATGTGGTGATCTCCAAAACAAGACACAAATTCCATAGCTTATTGTTCGACCAATGTGGCCTAATATTCATTTCCACCTTTATTACTTATGATTAGATTAGATGGGTGATTACCATATCAAGGTTTCTTAGTTTGCCTAAGATAAGCCTGAAGAATGGTGAAAAGGAAAATAATGAGAAATTGCAAAAACCATTTCCCACGCATATCGACTTGCATATCCACATTTCATAATTGAATCCTCAATTTTGATATTTGTTATTTCAAATTGCATCTGTCGCCCTCTCTTATTAATGCAATTGCCATTTTCTTATCAAAAAGACCCTCACCACTCTACTTGTCCGGTGCTTGTACCGGCACGAAGTTCCAGCTCCTCCTACACTATGCCTCCCTTCTCTCTGTCTCTCATTCATAGGCCTCCGCACACTGGCCAGGCCAGATTCAGGTTGCTCGGCCTCGATTTGGACCTCCCACGAGCTCTGTAGAGCTCAAGTCCCGAAGATGATGGCCCTGTCATTCTATGTGTTCTCAAGATGCTCTTGCTTCTATTAAATCGTTAGACATGATTTTTATTCACCGAATCTTAGTTTTCTTGTGTAGTCTGTGTTTCTTGAGGATGAAAAATATATATTTTGGTTGAAATGTTTTTCCGAAGATGCAAACTGTGTATTTTGACTAGTGAGGATGCAGATCAAATTGAAGTGATTGATAACGTAGTAGAAAATTTGAAGGAAGATGTTACAAGCAGAGGATGAAAAGTTGAAGGAGAGCAGCAATTGCATGTAGTTTTCAATATTTTCCGTTAAAAAAAAATGAAAGAAATCATTTGACACGGCAACGTTGTATCCCCTAAACAAAAAAGAGAAGAAATAGGTAGGGATCCTAAAAGAGTTTTACCTTTGGTCCTTCTTCACGTTCCAACCCTTTATTTCATCTACCTCCTCAAGAGCCTTTCTCCAGTCCTTGACTTCATCAGGAAACTTGTTCGCGTGTTCCAGCAAAGCAGCACTATATAATGGAGTCTTAAGTTTAACATCCTCCGGCTCCACGTCGAGAAAAATGGGAAGGATACTTCTTTTACCCTCTGAGTTAAGCACGTTGTCTACTATGTGCGCAAGTTCACGAAGGCACCATTTACTGGAAGCATAAGTTTGAGAGAAGATGGGTATGTAAAGTATGGAGTTGTTGATAGCACGTAGAAGGTTCCCACCAATTACTTCGCCAACGCAGAGTTCATCTTCATCCCTGAATACACGGATGCCGGCATCTACCAAGCCGTGGTAGAGAAAGTCAGCAAAACCATAACGAGTGTCGGGTCCTCTGAAATTCAGAAACACTTGGTACTCTCCTCCCGATGCTCGTGCAGCATCGCTACTCATTCCGGCCTCTAGGTTTGCCATCGCTAGGAAGATTCTTCCAGATCTCTCTCTCTCTCTCTCTCTCTCTCTCTCTCTCTCTCTCTCTCTCTCTCTCTCTCTCTCTCAAAAGGTTAGTTGTGCGGCTTTAGCTAAGAACTGAGCGAGCTCTCTCTCTCTCTCTCTCTCTCTAAAACAATGAAGACGACCAAGACTAACTTGGTCTTTATTGGTCTACTCACTATACGATCAAAGTAGCTTTATCAGTCGCGTAATGCATGGCATGAAAATAAAATAATTTCTTCAATGAAAGTATAACATGAAATGCATTAAGATAAAGTGACGATAAAATGAGAGATGAAAATGATAGTTCGTATCATATTACTCTCATTGGCGCTCTTAATTATTTTTTAGCTTCTCTTGGTGGCGAATATTTATGGCCCAGATGTTAAGGAGTGACTCAATTATGAGTTGGGGGAATAGAGTGAAGTATAAGGAGTCAAGTTATACTAAGCCAAATTTTGATATGGATCTTATCCAATTGAACTTCACCTGAAATTTGTGTGACCATAAGAAATAAGGAAATGGTTCCACGACCTGTTCCACTTAAAAGCCAGAGCGGTTAAAAGAGTTAGATTAAATCATGAATGAAGGGACAGTCGTTGCGGAACACATGATTGACTTAGGAGTTATTGAAATCATGGAAGGGTGGAGCTGTTGAGAAGGGGATCACGTATGAATTTCGATAACCGTTGAAGGAAATCGCAGGAGTATAAATAGAAAGAACGCATAGAAAGAGGCGATGCCAAAAGTCTGCCAAATTTTCCTCCGAAGCATTTTCCTTTCGAACCAAACTCTTCCAATTTTAATTTCCTTTTTAAAGTACGTATTCTCCATGGGCATTGTGAATACTATCGTAGCTTTCATTTCAATGTTCCCATTTAGGCATCAATGAATCTGTAGCTTGTGTTGCCAACTAAATTTTTGCTCAAAGACTTTTCATTCATTTCATAAGAATTAGAGATCGAATCTGTCTACAATGGTGGAATCTGACCTCTAAACATAAACATCCATGCTACATGGTATGGTACTCGCGTTCTGTACTGCATTTTTCTGCATTTAAACATTAGAGACATTTTTGTTTGAGAATAGCGTGTCCGAGCTGAGCCTCTGCTTAGGCAAGTTCGGAAATTTTTTGTGAACCAGCCGAATGCGCCAGCTATACCCGGAAAAAATCGGCCGAATAATAATAAGGAAGTGGAGAAGCCAGTGGAGATGTCGAACCTTAGCTGAATTGACGGTCGAATGTGAGAGAGAAGGCTTCGGTCAAGGAAAATTGTAAAAAGGAAATGGGCAAGTTCGGGGTTCGGGGCATGGAATGAACAAAGAATAATTTATTGGAAAATAATGAAGGTGCTTGCTTCATTATTACTTGCAGACATCGCGGCCGCCAAGAGAGACCAAGGACCGGAGTGTCAACTTTTGCTTTTCTGGGACGTTTCTCTGATTGGCTGCAAAATTGCTTTTGGCAAGACATGAGATGAACGAGAGATTCCGTAGAGATTTGTGGTAAAAAGTAAGCCAAGTGGAGGAGGAAAAGGCAGGAAAAAAGGGGCAATCAGCGCGGGGGAAATATTGCCGTGTAGAGCGAAAGAAAACAGAGAGAAGGAACAGGGGACGGGCGTGGGGCCTGGAAAAGACAGACGAATGGGGCTGGAACTTCAGGCACGGTCATAAAGAATAATTTATTTGCGGATAGCTAGGTGCGCTACCAACGAAGAAGTACCGACTCTCTCCAAGAACCTTCGTGTCGTGTGGACGTTTCGATATGTGTTAACACTCTCGGATACTCTCCGACGTAAAAATCCGATACCTAACAATTTTTTCGACAATCTTCGACAATCGAGTCGGAATTCGATATATAAATTTCGATACACGATTCGACATGGAAGTCAATTTTAAAAATAATATATATATGAAAAAATAAAAATCAATAATAAAAATAATAAAATTAGAAAAGAAGAAAAACATAATATTTTCTTCTATTCTCTTTTGACTATCACTTTCCATGATATACAATTTACCCTCAAGTTTTTTTCATTTTTCTTTCGACACATTTAACACACAAGTTTAGAATGTGAATTACTTTTTTTTTCCAAGTTTTATGAATTTATTGAAATTGAGTTGAATTTGTCAAATTGAAACAATCAAGGATATTAATAAATGGTGGATTAATGCTTTTAGTGTAAATTTATTATAGAATTTTATTATTATTTATTTATTTGTGAATTTGAATCAGATTAATTTGATTAAACATAATAATTTATTATTTACATATAAAAAAAACATATAATAGTATTTAGTTTGGGTCATAGTTTGGTTCAGTTCAGCCGCTAACCTTAACGGTTAGTTCAGTTCAAATTTGCTGAAAATTCAAATCAAATTGAAGCGTTGACACCCTTCTTGCGGCCTTCCTACCATGTGTTTACTAGATGAATTCCAGGTTTCAGAGAATTCAGGTGCCAAAGGTTCAGAGCCCAATGAACTGGCAGATTGGGAAGACAGAGCTTAACCAAGTTTGTGCCCTTCTCTTCGGCTGCATCATTCGAAGCCTTGATTTTTCTTGGAGAAACCGCCCTCTACTTCCGGACTCTTCTCATGGCATGCTGGTGCCGCGTCTCAAGTATATACGGCTAGATCCAATTAAACCAAGACAAGAGAAAGGAATGACACCATATCAGAGAACAAGCAAAGCAAAGATATCAGTTAAGTTTATCCCCAGTCAATTAAATGTTGAGGTAGCCGCAAAAGCTGTAACGAAAATGAAGTGTGCAGTCAGACTATTTCCCAAAAAATAGAATGTCCTAAAAATGGCATCTAATGACAGGATAGCACGTGGCTAAGGAAGCAAACACGAGCGGAATCTTCAAATCGGGGAAAAAAGAGCTTTATAATTAATTTTTATAACTGGCAAAGGCCAGAAGGAACTTCCAAAATCAACAAGTATGAAAAGGGCAATTTACCCTTCTAACTTTGATCGGCTGCTTTTCAAGCTTAGCACGTGCTTATCTTCGTCTCAAAATCCCGTGGTACTGCTAAGTATTTACAGAAACAGGCCCATCTGCCCCTGCCAGGTCAAGGGGCAGAGGCATCCCAGCATGAGGAATACCGACAAGAGGATAAGCCTGCCCAATCCAAGATCTCTCAGATGGCATAATCCAGAATTCAGATATATCATCTATTGCATGACAGAGCAGAGTACCTCATACAAACATAAACAAGGGGTGAACAAGAGAGGCCTTCGGCACAAATAACAGCAATTTTCAGTGCTCTTTACTAATTGCAAAAGAAACACTCATATGTTCTCTTTTCTTCTCACCCTCTAGTAGCACCAAGCACCAAGCACCAAGCACCAAATATAACTTGACAAATATAAGAAACAAGCACCGTAGAGATCCTAGAAGACCTAAAGTCAAGATATATGATTGGAAGCATCACAACGCCCTATGCGTGAGAAGCAAAGCTGAGCGTCAATCTTTGATTTCTTTTCCAAATTGACATTTCAAGCTTACCTGTACAATTACCCATATACCTGAGTCCTAGGAAGTATCTACTGTTGACATATGCATATAACGTTAAGGAGATTCGTGGAAAGACATCACTACTTCAGCAGTAGATATTATACCTACCCAACAAGCTACATTATCTCAACAGCACCCCATCACCAATGGCGCAGCCAGCTAGTTAGTTCCATGTCATCTAGTCTTAGCATCTACGTACTTGAATGTCACGTTTATAATATTATACGATTGATGAAGCAATCTGCAATTTACGACTACTTCAATGGAAAAGGAGGAAGCGGTCAAAAGCTAAAAGAAAAACTATGTTAAAAGAGAGAGCATAAAGGCCGGACTTACTACTACCTCACATATTTCTCCTTGCAATCTACCAGAAGGAAGGGTCCTTTCGGATTCTTTTACCCAGGTATGTACATAGATAGGAATGAAGGTGCTCTTAGCTCATCATACTTTGTTCCAACACGGCTTAGATAGTTTAATTATTAGATTGATTTACTAATTATATTTCTTTAAAATTTATTGTCATTTGCTCTAGCTATTCCATACCATACCAAGTAAAGCAAAAAAAAAAAAGGGAGTCTTACTAGTCTTATTCCATATAAAGTTCCGTTTCTCTTTCTTCTTTTTATATGTTTTTATTTTAGTGAACTTTCATTCTCCATCTTGTTTCTAATTTGATTTCATTAATCTATTCTTTTTGGATAATTTTATCATACTTCATGGACTACTATCTTTTAATGTTAGTTTTTTTTTCTTATTATAACGTTAATATAAAATCAATTATTTTGCATTTTGGAAATGAAAAAGAGTTCTATTTTCTACTTTTCAAATAAAAAATCCATAACCATCGGACACATTGTTTCAAATCCATTTTTGAAAGTCCATATGTGGTTGTATTTTTTTTAATCTAAAGTAATATGCTTCAAAATTGATTAGTGTTTCTTTTTATCATAAATTGCACTTTTTAGTGAAATAATAAGTTTACTCATATAAAAGTTACATCCTATATGATATATGACCATTCGTCAAGTAAAATGTGCTTTGATTTACTTTAAAAAAATCATGTACCATGAAAAGACGTGAATCCCACGTCGATATAGTACTAACATCACATGATGATAAGTACTACATGACTATTTGTCCTTCACGCGTTTTGGGGCCAACTCTCTTCTCAACTAGTGATATGCAGCTATACCGACATAGACATGTGATTCATACTTGTCTCTGCGCAAAAGTGGAGGAGGTACACAAATAATGAAGGAAGGGGCCACATATATTCATTGAGTTTTGGAAAAGTTGGAGTGAATTGACAAGCCTACTGTGTACGAAATGATAAAGATGAACTATAAATTCCATTGAGTACAAACATCATGTGATGGATAAATAATTGAATTCCAAGGATGTTAAATAAATGCAACATTGACCATGAGCAGGTATTTTGAGTAGCTAATACGTTGACTAAGTTCAATCGAGCTATTAGGTTCAGTGGAGCAAAATTCAAGTGGAACTCATCGTACCAAAATTCAGTTTAGTGTATATACTACTCTCATGTATCATAATTTCTCATTAAAGAACTATAATCCATGAGCAAAAGGATGCTAGAAAAAATTAGCACAAACATCGCTTTAAAGTATATTTATTTATTTTTTGAGGGGAAAAATTATTTCTAGTGGTAGCCATGTGCTTGTAGACTAAAATGCATAGAATTTTATCCTCACACAATATACCCCACTCGAAACTACATTCATTTGCGTCAATATACAAACTAATCACATCTTATTATTATTGTTATTATTTTTTTGGGCTTATGACTCTGGTCAACAATTTAGAAAATTTTCCAATGTCAACAGGACGATGCTTCTTGTTAAGGATGTTAATGTTCGATTTAGAAGGAATTGGCTTTCGCAGCCATCTTAAAGCCGAATGCGACCTGTAAAATGCAACTACGAAGCCCGATTCCTTCGAAGCTTAGGAAGTGAAAATGAAGAGGAGGCTGTACAAAGCAAAAATCGAAGAAGATGCGACTTCAATTACTGCAACTTGTAGTCGAACACGGAGGGAATTATTTGGTTGACCATATCGAGGGGGGCTACATTCTCTGCGACACCAGTATGAACTCCAACTCTTTTAACTGTATTGTTCTCTTCTCACGGGTTCAAAATTCACATGCAGGCCCGATACTCGGAGAGCATGGACATGTCTGTTGGGCCTGTCAAGCCGCCAAGCCAATCCTTTGACCCAATAATAATCCATAATAAGTAACTTTGTTTTGGCCCACGGGCGAAGCATGCAAGTAGACGAAATAAGGTCAATTTATCTCCTTGGAAACCTTATAAAATTAGTTCACATGTTGGTATCGTTACCAATGAAGGAGCGTGATGATAAGCCAAAAGATGTATTTTATTGAATGTAGAAGCTTATCCATCCATACCAAGCGGCAAGTAGTGTACGAATCTAACATATACGTAACTTTTAAATATATATGATTCCATCAGTAACAGCATGCTTGTGAACTACAGTGCATAAGCTTTTATCTATTCATGATATACGCCAATCAAAGCTACATTAATTTGTGCTGATATATTGGCGAATAATGTCATATTGTTTCTGTGGGCTAATGAAGTGGTCAATAAATTTAAAGAATTTCCATTGCCAACAAAACAATTGTTCTGGGTGAAATAGAGAGGTGGCTTTATAAAAGCAGCGGCTGAAAAAGATGCAACTTCTTTGCTCGATTTGACGTCATCTTGACTACATCATGTTAGGAATGAAACTCAAAAGAATTGACTGGTCCACTAGCAAAAGCAACTTAGCAAATAAGATAATCTAAATGATAATGTTGTTCTACTTGAAGGCCATTGGATGATGTGATCCATTAAAGATCATTGGTTTTGTTCACTTTAGGTAGGCATCGAGTGCCACGTTGGACGACAAGCTAACATTTCAACAGCATTCATCAACTAACCAAGATATACAATCATCAATTATATATATGTATATGTATATATAGCCACTATCGTGTAATTGCTAATTTGGTGATAAGGTCCACGGTTCATGTAGAGAACATAAATTTATTACATTGCACCAGTGTCAAAACAAGAACCGAGGCAACTAATAAAAAGAGGAAATGTTTCATGAGCAAAATGGTAGCAAAACCTAGCTAGCTCAATTAATTGTTCCCCAATTGAGGAACAGATGAACAGGGAACATTTTTGGGAATCAAATTAATCTATGATATGTTGATAAGGATTAATGAGGAATACATGTCAACATCCCATAACTAGTAATATTCACATATTGGGAATCAAATTAATCCATGATCTATTGATAAGCTTAACGAGGAATACACGTCAACATCGCATAACTAGTAATATTCATATATATATAGACACGCATGTACTTACTCAAAGGTCACTTCTCAAGAATCAATAGAGACAAATTGCCAAACATACTTCTTATAAATAGCTTTTGGGTTTCTTCAAATCAGGAAAAAATAGCAAGCAGCTCTGATACATACGCAAGCAAGCTATATTTATGAATCCGTATCCCGTTGTCTTCACCTATTAAGGTCAAATAAACAAATAAATAAACAAGTGGATTAATTTAATCGATTACCAACAATGAAATATTTACGGTCGCTGAAGGTTGCTGCAAGTTTGTTTCTTTAGGGCAATTTCGATATACACGTCGTAATTTGTTAGGGAGTATTATAATTCTTTCCACATAACCTACTCATGGACTTCCGCAAGTTTTTTCTCCTATTTATAGTAAATTGCCTCATTGATCCTAATTTCCTTTTGTACATCTTAACGTTCTTCCAATTATGGTAAAAAAAAATTATATATAATACTAGACTCATCGTAATTATCCCCAAGTGATGGCAATTTTCCTTATTTTCTCGTAAAAAATGTGTTCCTATCATTCTTAACTTTCCTCTAAACATAGTCAACTTCCTCCACGGTAAGTTTCCCCCCCCCCCCCTGTTCGGTAGCAAATTACTTCGTTCATCGTAACTTTCCTTTGACTTTCGTTGTTGTCCTCATTATTAGTAAATTACTAGTTAAATATCCTTTCGTAACTTTTCCCTAAAGGACATAATCTCCAGTTCGTCTTCGTGATATAGGTCCTATAGCTTGTAATATTCCATAGAAAATAGTAATCTACCTCCGTTAACAGTAAATTTTCTATTTGTTTGTGATCTACCCAATCAATTATAACTTTCATCTGGCATTCCTAATTATCCTTTTACATTTGAGATGAGTTCCTTCTTTGCAAGAATTTGGAGGCCTTTCTCCCTCATATGATCGAGCTCCTGTGCCATAGATCAGGCGTTACTGCTTCCCCCACGTCATAAATATGGTCCTCGCAGACCTTAGCTCTTGTGCGGTAAAGAGCACAACTCTTCCTCCTCATTGCTATATTGGGCAAGCACTCGACAAGCTTTTTAGTCCCATTAAAAAACCGACTATCCAATTCGTCATTGTCTAATTTTCTGGTACAATTCGAGTTCAACCGAAGGTCCACAGTATGGCCTCCCATGCTTGAGCATTAGTTCCTAGCCCAAGCTAATTTGAACACAAACATCACCAATCCGCACAATTTTGGCAACATCATATCGATCCATCTTCGCAGAGAAATCCACACAAATATTATCTCAAGTAGACAAACCAAACAAGTCTTCTTGGGAACTTACCTCGGTTGTGTCATTCTCCTCACGCTTGGCATTTACTTTTACTTTCTTCTTTTTGAGGATCGATACTCTTTCTTCATGTGGCCAGGCTTACCATAGTTTCCACAATTATGCCTTTTCTTGACTTGGTTCTATCACAGTTGTAGAAGTCTCGAGATCTAATCCTTTCTCTAAGTTTTGAGACAAGTTGTGGTTGAATGGAGTCCCACGCCTTTCTTCCGAGTCTCATATTCGAGCAAGCCAGATTTCGGAGCATCCAACTTTTCTTTTCACTTTTCTTTTCATTTAGATGCTGATGGGATGAGAGTTGTCACCACCATCCGATAACTATCTGGAAGCAAACCAAGGAAGAACAATGCTTGTCGATCTGTGTAATCAGGCCTAGCCTCGTCACTTTCTACGGGACCATGCATTTCCTTGCGATAAAAGCAAATCAATCATCTTGCCTTTCCATGTTCTGTAGTGGGCATTATTTAGGATGACCATTAAACTGGTATTCACGTCAATACTTCCCCAAAGACTTTTCAAAAACACCAAGTGTTCACCGAACCTCGTCACTCTCTCCATAATGCTATCTCCATAATGCAAAACTATGGAGCACTATGATTTATCCAATTCTGCACCATTGGTGATATTTCGTTTTGTGCCATAACCTAAAAGTACTCTCCTGTTGTTTTAACGATATATCCCCCGTACTAATTTCGTTGCGAATTCGCAACTGTAAGTCCGTTGTACAATTGTCTGGCAAACGCTAACACAGCTAATGTCAGTCTTGCAAAGGTAGCCATCCGTCAGTTGGTAAACAAATAAAATTTTGCTGAGCTCTTGGATCTCTGCTGACACATGAGATAGACAATTCTCCATTCTTTCTAAGTAAATAGACCTTTAGAAAATGGCCAATTCAGCAAAGGATCCCGACATGACCGAAAAAAAGAGAGCAAAGGATCGCGTCACTAGCCTTGGCGGTGCTTGCTGCTTAGGGATTCGACAGTTTTTTTTTTGTCCTCCCTCAAGAAATGGAGTGAGGTTATTAGTATTGTTTATGCATATTTTATCAAATCAAGCAAATATAAATTGAGATGTCATCAGGTTCACGTCCAGCGATAAGAAAAGTGAGATCATCGCAATATTTAATTTTATTTTCGTCATATATCCTCATTTACAAATGAACTTAGTTAATAATCTTTTTTCCTAATTATTGATGGGAGAGGACATGTGTCGTTAGATGGAAAACTTGGGCGGGATTTGCTAGTTTTGTGTAATAAAAAGGAAAAATCCGTTTTAAAAGCTAATGTCATGTGAAATGGCCGAAGTGGGAAATAAATGCAAACAATCAAGCGAGAAATAAAAGCAGAAAATAAACTTGACATAAATGTTTTACGTAGTTTGGCCGACCATGTCTAGTCCATGAAGATAAATCGACGAGTTGTTTTTTCATAATCAACAAGAGGAAATTACAATCGCTTAAAGCAAACAATTCTCAAGTGTTAAAAAGACTCCAATTACACTCAAAAGACCTCACAAACTTAAACTATCTCCTTTGAAACACAATCCAATGTCTATTGTCCCTAACTTGCACTTTCTATAAGTTTTAGGACTCAATTAAACTTCCATGATAAGTTTTAAAACTTTCAATGAATATATCCCATCAAACATTTACGATTGTTTAAGCTGCTAAATATTTCTTCACTTTGAACATTATAAGATCTTATAAATGTCTATATAAAGGAAAAATTGATAGCTAAATTAACTAGAACCTACTCTATAAGAATCTTCCATTGATGAGGTAATTAGGTAATTTTGAGGAAACGGCAGTTAGGCAAGTATAGAAAAGGGCAATCATACATTTGTGGGAGATAGAAGTCTCAATAGCCTATTTGCATAAAATATTGCAAAAATATAGCCGGCTTTCTCACTTAAAAATTGATTTCATTATAGTTTTCAGGCAATGAGAATTTATTTCTTTCATAGATTCATAAATTCTCGGCACCTTAAATTCAGTTATACGGAGACTTTACCCTCTACATTCAATGTAAATACGGAAATCTATTTATTAATTCCAACCCACCAATAACAAAGGGCTAATTAAGCACGACCCGTTGGAAAGAAAATGGCATACTAAAACCACATCCGCGTCCGAGACAATCCTGAACACTCGTCCAATCCACGGACATGGATCAGCTGACACGTGTCCGATGAAAGCTTCGAGAGAGGGAACTTGCTGTGGCGGTGAAAAATATGCGAGCTCCGTATTTGGGCTTTATTGAATTTCGTAGGCCTTACGTTTTAACCTTTCTCTAGTGGCCCCAGTATCTTAATAGAAGCGGAAGGGTTTCGGACGTCGTCTTCTTCACTAACCCGCCCGATACTTGTACTCTCGTGAGTTTCCAATTTTGTGTTTCCTTCTGAATTTCTATTCATTTGTACGAGTATATAGGAGCATAAATTGTTGACTCGTCTCTCATTATTCGTGGTGCATTTTTGAAGTGTGATTCAACTCGGCTTATTTTGACCATTGTTAAATTTCTAGGACATGATGTATGTATCGACAGTAGGCATGGTGTTCTAGAGTGAGCAAGATGCCTGCTCTTTTCACAATAAATAAGCCGAAACAAATAAGGTGCGTTGGAATTTGTTCATATGGTGCTTACCCTTTTACAGAGAATGTTATGCACAGGACTCTCTAAATGTTTCAGTTAATGAACTTTAATTTTTAGCGCAATTTGGATAGTTAACGGAAGAGATTACGCTTTAACGTAATATGCTAAAATAAGAAATTAAATTTGATTCAATGTGATCAAGAAATGAAATTCAAGAGCAGGTGATGGTCCACCAATTTTCAAGACACTATTAAATGGAAGAGATTATGCATTCACGTCAAATGCTTAAATAAGAAATTAAATTTGATTGAATGTGATTGAGAAATGAAATTCAAGAGCAGGTGTGGTCCACTATTGTTTTTCTTTATTCTTTTTTTTGATCGAATGGTCCACTATTGTTGAAATCACCAGTGAATGTCCTTTCCCTAGAAGAAATATAGGAACAGAAGGATTATAGAAATTAGAATGAAAAGTTAGTAAAAGAATTAATGGACAAAATTTTCAGTCCAGGCTCACTGCAGAAGAGGTCACCATTTGTATTTCAAAATGAAGGAGCGCACGTCCTAAACAAGACATTAAAAGACGGGATTCCATAGATATTAAACAAGTAAAGAATATTACCAGGTGCAGGGTAAAAAAAGATATTATACTAATTTGGAATGCAAAGCATATATGCATCAATACATTAAAATAAGCAACACATTATAGCGATCCTCTCCCAAGAAAAAGTCACCACTTGTATTTCGAAGTCAAAGGGGCGCACATAGAAAATCTGGAGACATGTGTGAATGTCCCCTTCCCAGTAGACAGCAGATTGGCCCACGGAACGGAAGGAGTTTGTTTCTATATGCGCGCTTCAGCCATGTCGTGCCTTTGCAATAGTTGGAATTGCGATTTACCTGTTGGGCCAAAGAGAGTGTTTTTGCCCGGCCAACCTGAATTGAAATTGTCTATCAAATGGACCCGGCCCCGACAGTTCAAAATTCATGTGCAGGCCCGACCTCGGAGAGCATGGACATATCTTTTAGGCCTGCCGATCCGCAAAGCCAATTCTCTTGATCCAGTATTCCATAATAAGTGCCGATGGTTCTCTTTACCTTTTAGCCACAAACGAAGCATGCCAGTAGACGAAATAGCATCAATTCATCTACTCCAAGACCTTATGAAATTAATTGTCATGCTCATAAGCACACACAATCGATGTCGGATCCGGAAATTGAGCCGAACCGTGTAGGAATCGGCATAGACATAACTTTTAAACACACTTGGTATTGTTAATGATAATGCAGCCCTGCATTAAACTAAAAGACGAGTTCCATGCATCATAGAAGCTTATACATCCCATACCAAGAGACAAGCAAATGTACAAATCAGTATATAAATTACTTTTGAAAGTATATGTTTTCTCCGGTAATAGCATGCTGGTACGCATGATGTACAACAATCAAAACCACATTCATTTGTGCCCACCAATGAATAAATCAGGTCCTACTGTTTTTTTGGGCTGATGACTTGGTCAACAAGTTTTTTTTAAAAAAATATTTGAAATGTCAACAAAAAGATGGTTTGTTGATGTTCAATTCACAAGGGTTGACTTTCGCAGCCGTCAGCCAAATGCTAAAAGCAAAACGGAATTGTGAAAGCTCGGATTCGTTTCGAGTGAAAATTGAGAGGGGGCTTTATGGAGTGGCAGCCGAAGGAAATGCGACTTCTTTGCTCGATTTGTTCAAAGACGATGCACTAATTCTTGATAGCATTTATGGCGTGATTTTATAGTGAGGCTCCATTACATACAACAGCATTGTTTGGACATGAGAAATTCGTGGACGAGATTCTGGAATGAGAATCCGAGGTTGTAGGAGAGTCAAATTCTTAGAAATTATCAACCCTACATCTCACGACAGCTAAAATTTATCTGGGAGTAGTAAAGAGATTGTCAAGCGCTCATGTTGACATGTGTTACGCTCATGCTTTAATGAAATTTTTAGGCGCTATGTTTTAACCTTTCTCTAGTGGCCCAAAATCTTGCTAACCAAGGAAGTAAGTCAATGAACAGAAGTAGATTTCCATTCATTTGTATGAGTATAATGTATGAGCAGAAGTGCTTGATTCGTCTCTCATTTTTTATTGATATATACTGGAAATATGATTCAATTGGGCTGATTTGATCCTTTTAAATTTCTAGGTCACGTGAAATGCGGTTACCGTGGTTTTTAAGAGTGAGCAAGATGCCTATGACTTTTACAATAAGTATGTTGATGAAATAGGGTTCAATGAGATTTACTCATACAGTGCTTGACCTTTTACTAAGTTTCCAGTGTACTTATCATTTTGGTAATAATATTATTTAATATAACTTCTTTTTCGTTAGTTTTTTATACTGAGTTTGGTGTTCCATTTAATAAACCTTAATTTTAGTGCATGTTGGATCGTAAATCGAAGTAATTATGTTCTTAACATTCATATGCTGAAACAAGAAACTAAATTTGATTGGAGGTGACCAAGAAATGAAACTCGAGAGCAGGTGATGGTCCTCTGTTTTTAAAGTCACCAGTACATGCGTTTTCATTGAAAAGGAAAATAAAGTAATGGAAGAAATAATGAACTTAGAACGAACAGTTAATAAAAGAACTCATGCACAAATTTGTCCACAATGTTAGGCTCACCACTTTTATTTCAGAATGAAAACACGCCATGGAAAACTCTGAAGACATGTGTTAGCTTCCCCTTTCTTGAAGACAGGTAGATGGGCCCATGGAAGGAGGCAATTGGTCCGGGTCCCTGATAACCACTTGTTATTTTCCAGTCTCCTTAAGAAAAAAAAAATGTAGGACATATCCAGGAAAATAGAATTTTACCTTGACAAATTGGTCTCGAGACTCCTCTGAAAAGCAGAGTATGTAACTTTGCATTGCCTGTGGCATGGGCACCCATAAACAATGAAGGTTAGTCGGACGCTGAAGAACGTAGCTTAGACCTTCTGCTTGCTTCAGTGCTTGTTCGAGTTTGCGTTATTGTTCTTATCATGACCTTGATGGTTGAGGCTCCGAACCTTGGCTGAGCTTGAACTTTTGTCCGTCCCTAATCTTAAACTTGCGCCCATTTTAGTTGTTCCCCTTTCCTAAAGTCGAACCTCTGCCCGCCTTCCCAAACTCAAAGTTGTGCTGCTTCGTGAACTTGAAGTAATGCCCCTTCCTGAATTTGATGGCCAGCCTTTCTTGAAGTTGAAGCTGCATACCTAAACCGACCTTGAAGCTTTGCTGTTTCTTGAACTTGAAGTTGTACCCCCTGCTCTGCCTCTTCCTGCAGGATCCCTTCTAGGATTTCAAGCACATCTGGTCTCGCTTCCTCTGCTTGTTCTTGCAAGTAATCGTCAGAGCTCTATCTTGCTTCACCTGGACCACGTTGCAATTCCACATAAAGCTTTAGGGACTGCACAATTAAGACGATGCAAATCTTCAGTACTTGCAGAAGAAAGGTCATTTTGATCCTCAACTTCACTTGTAGCTTCGCAGGATCTCTCATCATGTTCCACTCCTTAGCACCTTTGGCAACTCGACTAGACAACAACATTTTGGTTGGCAAATTCCCCAATCTCATCCCTTTCCTTCTTCCTATTTTCCATACTCGTCATTTTCCTTCCATGGACACTGCTGTAGCGCCCAATCCCCAATGGTTAAGATGGCAGGGGATGGACGTACACTAAACCAAAATTGACGGATGACAGCCAAGTACACGGATTGTTTTTTTTTTTTTTTTTTTTTTGGTGCTGGAGGAACCGGCTTGCAGCCGACAGCCGCGCCGTAAACCCCCAGATGACACTTAAGCAGGAGGACTCACCACCCCTGAGTCACACTTAATACACCTAGCGCCTCCCCTGGGTTTTGAACCCTTCACCTCTGGGCTGAGGATTAGCAGAGCCTTATCCAGCGGAGCCACCGCGGCCGGTGGTGTACACGGATTGTTGTTCTTTCATATTAAATCGATTGTCAATTTCTATTAAATAGTAAAATCAATGGTTGTGGAATTTAATATTGCACAAACTCTCTCTCTCTCTCTCTCTCTCTCTCTCTCTCTCTCTCTCTCTCTCTCTCTCTCTCTCTCTGTGCTGGGGCTATGCCAGCACTCGAGAGCTTCGAATTTCGACTGGCCAAAAAAGCTCGAGAGAGGGGAAACGCACAAATGGAGGAAGAAAGTGAACCAAAGAGGAAGAGTAGTTGATCAGAAATTATGCAGTGGAGACAGAAAGAGATAGGAGTCGCGAATGCTATAGAAAACCATCCATACATATTATGAGCAATTTGTCGTGTTTTCATCATTGTCAAACACATTATTAGTTATGCCAGGAGGAATTGCCAGAATCAAAGAATGCTGATAAATCAGGCACGATATCCTCCGGGATCAGATGCAGCGGAGAGCACTAGCCTGGGCTATTACTAAGCTCAATTTACCTTCAATTCCACACACAAAAGAAAAAGGGTTTCAAATGGATAAAATGTTGGGCAGAAATTTTCGGTACCTTTGCCATAGAAAACTAGGCCAGTCAGAATAGAGAAAAAATAAGCTCATATCTACTAAGGTAGGCTGAAAGAGTACGATTCAATACAAGAAATTTCTCATTGAAAAGACATGGCATATACCGTGATTGCTTTTATGCCCTCGTCTTATCCCCTCATAGAACCCGTTCCTCGACATGCTATAAGCTATAAGTCCATGCACTGAGAACCAACACCAGCTTTGAATTTTACCGAGACCGTGACAGATTCATCAGCATCACAGGAGTAACGAAGAAGAAACGATAGGCCTTCAAAACCAGATCATTTTCTTGACGCCATTACGTATGGAAGGAGGAAGTGCCAAGCAACAACTTCCTTTCAAATAGGACATATCAGTTCCATTAAAATTCTTTCAGGTCTGCCACTTTAGAAAAGCTAGATATAACTTAACTGTCTTCCTTGGAAAAGAGTAAGCAACTTTAATATTCTACACGGTCTCAAGTAGAAATCCATGAACTATGTATGAAGCAATTGAAATGACTGATCACTTTGTTTATCTGAAAATAAAACGATAGCAATCACCCAATACGGTACCAATGGAGGCCACAGACCATGAATTTGTCCAAAATTGGGAAAGGCGGCTTTCCAATGAAGTAATTCACCGAAATATCACTAGTGTAAGAGTTGAAAGTACTTCATAATGGTGGCGTAACTTTGGATCCATATTTTTGTACCTAATTGAAGAGAATATCACAATTAAACACTAATCCCTAGTAAAGGCACCCTAAAAAAGCAAATAAAAGATGACCACCTCTTCTAGAACTCCTGATAAGAAGGTACAAGAAATCTTTTCTAGCCATTACAATGGTCTTGGTAACTGAACACACGAACCTGAGGATGACCCTAAGCAAACTTTATTGCTTCCCCTTACCCTGGGAATGTGGTCCATATATTCTTCATACGGTTGAAAGAAAAGGAAACTGGTTATTCGACCATCAAAATGCAAACACAGTACAGGTGTTAAAGTGGGATCTTGAAGATATGAGCGCTTCAATTAAAAAAGAAGAATAAGAAAGCAAAAGCAGGACATACAAACGTTCGACCTCACATGCAGGTTGTCCAGGAAAATTGTGACGTTTCCAATGGAAAAGCAATGAAGATACAAAGCCAGATATCTTAAATGAAAAGTCACTGAAGCAAAGTGCATGCGCAGGGAATACGATAAAACGTACGGGGACCTTAGCTTTGATGAACACTGTGCAGCGAGATCAACCCGTATCTCATTCAGCTATCACAGCAAACTAGATGGTCTTTTTGGAGGCACCCCATTTGGAGACCTGTAGAACACCACTGGAGAAATATGCACCCCTCGCCGTTGGCTGGACTTGCGTGCTCTAATTGTTGTTGAGCCAATTTGAGAAGTTACAAATGGAAACTCAATCAGCATTCGCCAGGACAAGCACTAAATATGGAGCTTGAGTCTTATAGCAATGGAAAGCTGGTTATAACTCAATAAACTGGCCTTCCTCAACAGCAGCCTTAGTTGATTCTTTGATGATCCCGGCCCGAGAGCACGGAACAGCCAGAACAGAATCGACCGCAGCATTGATTGCATTCCCCAATATATCCTTCAGTCGGTCAATCGCCAGCATTCCCCATTAAAGCATTATACCACACGCTGAACGCAGTTACAGACATTTCAGACCTAATCCACCACGTGCAGCTCGAAAGTTCACTTGAATTTTCCATTGATCGAGAATGAGATTAGCAAATCTAGCCGGGAAAACAAGAACAAAGGAAGCAAATGCTCCGAGCATGCGAATGCACTGGGAGGAGAGACGCACCTGAAGCACTTGAATAATCAGGGTTGGTTTGTCTATAATAAAATATGCGACTTGCAGCACATGTTAGAGATTACAACACATTATGTGCATTGAAGCATATACTGAATCGTGTTTGATCAGGCCAACCCAAATCATGTTTTCATAGAAACTAAATCTATATCCAAAATTTTCCATGAAAATCAAACTTAGAGAGAGTTTATATTCCTAGATAAGTATAAGATATGGTGGAACTATTGATAACTATTTTAAAAACTTAAACTAATCGGTGAATGATTTAACCTTTAAATATTCTTTCAATAAAAAAATGACAATACTTTCCATTTCACCAAAAATGCGAATTTCCAAAAGTTTGATTTTGGTTTTCTGTGAAATGAATTTTGCATTAATTTGACAGGAAATTACTAGGCTTGAAATTTGAAGTAAATGAAAGATGAACACTAGAATTTAAGGTGCTGAAAAAGCAAATGCGTGAAAAACAAACAAAATTACGGTGAACAAACGAATAACTTCATTCACTTGATATCAGGGTTTTAGAAAGAGACTTTATAAAACATATAATTGTCCAGTTTGTGATCAAATAGCTGCAGTGCCTAATTAGACCGTAACTAGGTGTTTGGTTAGCCCGGGGCAAATGAATTAAGCAAGTATAAACCTCCGTACACAAATTGACGAAAGTTAATTAAAATGGGAAAAAAGAAGAAGAAGAAATGTCAAGAACATTGAAAAATCGCATGCTTGGAGAATTAGAGTGAAGGGGGATCACTGTAAATGAAATTTACTCATGAATAATGCTAATTTTGGGTGTAATTTGCCTCTCTTTTGTGAAATTCTCCGACCAACTTTATCTTCGATTGTCCATCGGTACAATGGTTCGTAGCATTGTCCCATGTCCCCACCTGTCATCCAGCTTTCTCAAATAAGAATTTCACGCTAATAAAGATAAATTAATTGTTTTTATGTTTGAAATTAATAATAATTTAATTTATTATTGATAACTATTTGTATTAAAATATTTTTTTAATAAATGATGAAATTATTTTTTATTTATTAATTTGTTAAAGGATACGAAAAATTATTTTAAAAAATATATTTTTCAAACCATTCATTTATCATGAAATAAATAAAGTCTAAAATTAAAATAAAAAACCAAGTGTCACTACCAACCCGATACCGAGACGTGGCAAGCACCTTCTCGGATGAGCGGTGAGATTCCCTTTCGTCAGCTTCTTGGCTTTGTGGGCAATCCCAAATCCAAAGCTCCATCGCTCGCACTTAAGAATTCGATGATCTCACTCAAGGACTTCAACATGTGGCTGAGCTCACTCGCCTGGGCTCTCAGCACAGAGTTCTCAGCCTGAGTGCTCGAGGAATGCTGTGCCTGTGTGGTGATGTTGATGTTGATCCCCATCCGGTGTTTCCTCCTTGTTCGGCTGGACGACCTGATCCGACAGATTGTCCAGGTGCTTCTGCTTCCTCATCCGGACTCGTGGTTCTGGATCATCCTCTTCCTCTTCCTCTGGTCCATCACGACCTGCGAGTCCTCCCCGGAGGCCGTGTTCTGAACCAGGGATGACCCCTGAAGATGTCCCGCTAGGAGATGCCCGTTGTGCAGATACAAACTACGGAGTTCTGTGAAATTCTCGTGCTTTGGGCAGAGAATTCTCTCCTTTTCAGAGCCATTAATTGGGGGAGAATATGAAATTAGATCAACACCCCAGATGGTACTTGGCTTCAGATTTATTCAGATGGGGTGGCTATTACATAAATCAGCAGGAATTGAGGGTTAAATGACGAGACGAGATTGAGCCAGTAGAGGAAGACGACCGAGAAGGATTGACCAAGGTGGGTGCGCTTGAATCAAGAGTGTACCCACAGAGAAGGATTTCGCTAGGAATTGGAGATATGGATCTCAAACATCGAGAAGAGGGTGATGAGAATGACGATAGATTTCTCGAAAAGAAAAACTAATTTGTTGGGGGAATTGAAGGGTTTGGCATGTGACTCAGGACCTCAACTCAAAATTTCTATTTCTCTATTTCTCTCTTTTTAACTTTTGTTCCCCTAATAGGTTTGGAGCAATCCGTTTAATGAACGCGATTTGATTTTTTTATTTTAACATATTTATATCCCAAAAATAGATTTAAAGAAGAAATTAAACTAAAATTTTTAAATTCTCAATTTCTGAAATAGATATTAAGAAATCAATTTCTGGTCCAAAATTAATTTCTGTTCCATAAATTTTATCATGCGTACTAAGCCTAATCCCAATGTATCAAGTTCTGACCAAAGCTAATTAAACAAGCCCATCAATTCTATCCAGAAACCAAAACACACTAAGCTCAAATAAGCCCAAATCCAACAAAATCCAGCTTCGGCCCTCATTTCCAAGGCAGGGTCAAACCCAAAATCAAAATCCAGAATAAACCCAAGTTCGTAAAACCTATTTTGGCCCAAAAATAATTAATCTTGACCCAACCCGTAACTTCCCTTCTCGCCTATTCCTATTTCCTTCCAGTCCTACTCCTGTCGTCTTCCTCGCACACCCCTGAGGCCATCGACGTCCATTAAACCCAGAACAACAAAATGCCAACTATTCTATATTAAATCAAGAATCACCCAATCCTCCAACGACCACCGTCGATGCCGACTAGGGTACGTCGATTTGTGTTGAGGATGGCCGACCGACGCCCAGCCGAGGCAAATTCTAGCCCTCTCTCCTTCTCTCTCTCTCTCTCTCTCTCTCTCTCTCTCTCTCTCTCTCTCTCTCAAACAAACGAACGAATCCCCCTCCAAGAGCTAGCTCCTCTCTCCCTATTTAAGCCATCCGGCACGCATGGCCTCCTGCCATGCTAGCTGCCGCTGCTAACCTACCCCCGACCGGACGAGTCACGCAACGCCCCCTACTCTGCCTTGTCTCCTTCGTGCCGTCCTCTTGTTCGCATTGTCGTTCAGCCAGCGTCCAAGATAGAGGAAGGGAGGCAGAGAGAAAAGGAGAGGGCCGGGCCAGGGAAAAAGGAGGATGGGTTGGCCCAGCAGGGGAAAAGGAAAAGGAAAAGAAGAAGGGGCTGGGCAGGCCCAGCCCCGCTCCCTTTTTTTAATTAATAATAATTTTTCTAATTAATAAATTCTAAAACTAGTAATGCAAATGCTCTTAATGTCTACATGTCATGCAATTTGATGAAAATTACTTTTGCTTTAGGTTAAAAATCAATCCCTAATTCTCTATCTAATTAATGAATAACTATACGGGTTGCTAAAATTTAGGTGTCTGTTTAGTTGTGTAAAACCAATGACCTTATGGCCCAAAGAACTTATTATATTGTCATTATTATGAGATCATTAGCATTCTCTTAGTCACACGCGATATATATTACTTTATCTCTGTCTCTCTTATATATGGATATCTTTAATTCAGTAAAAGTTTTGCTAGTTGTTACAATGACAAACAAATGTAAAGATACCACTGGCGGTGGTGGCTCTGCTGGATAAGAGCTCCGTTGATCCTTCTCCAAAGATGAGGGATTCGAAACCCAATGCAGGCATTTGGTGTCTTAAGTGTGGCGACGGGGTAGTGGTTCCCACCCTAGGGTTTATTCGCCGGCTACCGACTGTACGGGATTCCCTAGGTCATAAAAAAAAAAACAAATGTAAAGATTTTTAGACTTAGAATGTAAAGAATAACTTGGGATGATGGGATGTGTAATTATATCTATATTAGGGGTGCAAATTCTATCTTTTTATATATTTTTTTTTCTAATTTTATATGCATGTAGCAACAAGGTGCACTACTGTATATAATAAGGAGAGGCTGAGTGAGACCAAAAAAGAAAAATACTATCTCTGAAGAAAAAGGTAGTTATGTGGGAATAGAACTGAGTGGGGCTTTTTAATATGAATTAATAATGTGTGAAACTTGGCCAGCGAAAAAGTGAAGACGAACCAAGATTGACTTGATCTTTGTTGGCCGGCACGCTATAAGATCAATGTCATTCATCTCTTCTTTTTGTCTCGTGAGGACTTATCAGTCAGCATCAACTGACAGAGGCGGTGCATTACGGCTCGTGACATAAAAATTCCATATTTTAACTAAAACAGTGTCACCGACCAAAAAGAAAAACTAGAACAGTGTCAAAATTGTTTCCATCTGACGCCTAAAGCTTTCCTATCTTAGGGATTGGGCAATAGAGTGCATGACTCGTGACGACTTTTTGTCCGGCTGAATTTATTCCTCCATTATCATGCATTCTTTAATCCCCCTGGGAAATCTCAACGAAGTTGATCGTCCATGCATTATTTCTCAGCATTTTAATTCAAAACCATTATCAGGTTTGGCTGTTGGCCACTCAATAAATAATTGGCCGGCGTGCTGTGTGTTCATCGGAATGAACCCCCCAAAAGAAGCATAGGAGGCCATTGAAGTTGAACAGTTCACATTGGACAACAAAGGCCAAAGTGGGGTTCTTTACCTTGTGTTTCAAAGCTCTAGAAACAAAAGCAAGGGATTGGTAACTCGAGAGAGAAATGAAGAGGGGGACAAATGCTGCTTTGAGTTGAACAATTCACATGCATCAATCAAGTGATGCATGCCATCAAAATGATGAAACAATTTCATCGGTGGAAATATGTTATGAAATGCATTAAGATAAAATGTCAGTAAAAGCAGAGAAAAGAAAATGATGGTTATCAACATATTTTACTCTCATTGGTGCTTTTTATTTTTTAGTGCTAACTCTTTTAGGAATTTTTACAGCATTATTCTTTGGCTTCTATTGGTGGTGATAATTCATGGTCGAGATACTAAAGAGAGATTCAATTATTGGTATTAGTTAGGGGAGCAAAGTGAAGTAAGAGGAGTCAAGTTATGATAATCCCAACTTTGATATGGAGCTTACCTTGTCTAACTTCTCATGGATGTTGTGCTGCCTAACTTCGATGAGGTGTATTGTTGACATTTCAATCAAACTTAGGAAAGGTTACCTCGAGCTATTTGAGCTAACAGCTACAATGGTTACAAAATTATATTAAATCGTTAATGAAATGGCAGTTTATTGTAGGAGACTCGATTGCCATGGGAGTTACTAAAATCATGGAAATAGAGCAAAGTTCTCTTAGTGATTTGTTTTCCTTTGTTTGCACTTTGATTTTAATTTCAAATGGTCATCACCCTATTTTATTTTCTTTGATTTCCTTTGATTCCAACCATTTGCTTCCGATTTCCTTCCATTTCAATCTTCGCACTTTACTTTTGAAGCATTTTAGGACATGTTTGGTAACGTTTCTGTTTCAAGGAATAATTTTTTAACAGAAATAGTTCTTTTTATTTGTGTTCCCAGGAATAATTTATGAGCATAAGAACGCGCTTGATAAGCGTAAAAAATTCCTATTCCAAAGAATAGAAATGTGTTTGGTAAACTTGTGTAATTTTGTTGTTTCTTTTAATTTTTCAATATTTTTATTATATTTTTCGTTTTTTATTTTTTTATTTTTCCTTCTTTCTCCTTTGTGACCGGTCGCTGGCCACGGTGGCAGCCGGCGACCCGCTGGGTGAGGTCCAATGAGCTCGTCGGAGCCTCGCCAGGCCACTGCGAGGCTCGACCTCGCCAAATCTGGGCGATGCCGAGCCTCGCCGATGGCCTCAATGGCCAGGCAAGCCTCACCAAGCCACCGGCGAGGCTTGACCTCGCCCATGCGGTGTGAGGTCGGCCTCGCCTTGGCTAGGTGAGCTCGAGCTTGACCAAATCTGGCAAGGCCGAGCCTCGCGCCGGCCGGCGAGGTCGTTTGCCCTCATCAGCTGGTCGTTGACCATGGCCGAGGCTGCCGACTAGCCAAAAGGAAGAAGAAGAAAAAATAGAAGAAAAAAGAATAGAAAGAAAAATTGTTTCTACTTCTCTATTTCTCTATTTCTCTGTTCCCAAAAACAGGTTTGGAACAGAAATCCGTTTAATAACGCAATTTGATTTTTCTATTTCTCGAAACAATTCTATTCTAGAAATAGATTTGAAGAAGAAATCGAAACTAAAATTTTTAACTTCTCAATTTTTAAAATAGAAATTGAGAAATCAATTTCTGTTCCATAAATTTTGTCATGCGCACCATAAGAAATAACCTTTTTCTACTTCTTATTTTTGTTTCAAATCTATTTCCGGAAACAAAAAAATAGATTTTTTTGTTCCCGGAATTTTTTTTTTACCAAACGCGTTTCTATTCTTTTTTTGTTCCTCGGAGCAAAAGAACAAAATTTTTTGTTCCGGGAATAGAAACACTTTTTAACAAAAAGACCCTTAGTGTCCTTGTCATTTCAGTCAAAGTAACATTATCTATGTCGTATTTTGCTCTCAAAAGAAACATACATCAACCTCGATCCATCCTGAAAATTTTGCTTGTGGATGTTTGATCACTTTGCGGTCAAGCTAAAACTAGAGAATAACTTTTGGTTTGTTTTTGCAATTGCCAGTTTGTTAGATTTGCTATAGATTGATTTAAATCCAACAGCTTCAAATTAGGCTTATACCAACATTTTGAATATTACAAAATCGCAAGTGGCTGACAAAAACATGTCACCCGGTCAATTGTTAACATCCATCAATATTACTAGATAGTCAAGTAAATTACTTTTAACTGTCATGACCTACCCCTCAAGAGAGAGAATAGATTTAAGAATATTGCCAAAAAGATGGGTCTATGGTTGGTGATTAGGCATGAACTCCCTCAAGCCCATACCCCGCAAAACGTCGTCGTGTTAGAGATGATGCTATAAGAATTTTATAATGAGGAGTCATCACCAGTTTATTGGGGTCAATTAGAAATCAAGTGAGAAATAAGGGTGTACCTCACTTCCTACGTAATTAAAGAATTTAAAGTCGGGGACTTGATTACATTAATTAATCAACTAGTGCTCTTTTGGTACATAATTTTGTTCATTTTAAAGTATTTTTGTCAAGCAATCTAAATTGATTTTAAACCTATTTACTAACATATAAAATGATCATGCGGGAAGTCATAATTATCATATTGAAAGTATGCAATCAAGAACATTCATTTCTAAGAATAAATGAAACCCTATGGTGAAACCCTAAGGACTTGTTCAAATTTTTAGCATAATTTTATATCAAAAGGCTCCCATTTTTAAGAGAAAATTACCCAAAGAACTAATTTTTTAGCTTTTTTCTTAATTCCTAAAAAAAATTCGGAATTTTGAAAAAAATTTTCAATTTCAGGGATTTTCTAAAATTTTCTAAAATTTTCGTGATTTTTTGAATTTCCTGAATTTTTTATAAATTTCGAATTTTTAAAGTCTTAAAGTTTTTAATTTTTTGAATTTTAATATATTTTATGTATTTCTTATATTATATCTTATTATCATATTTTTTTAATAAATTTTATTTTTTAATATATTAATATTATATTTGGGAAAAGGGATTCGGATCGGGTGAACCCAGTCCAACTCTTTAACTTGATCCGACCCATCTACCCGGATCCAACCCGCTTAGAATTAAAAACTATTTTTTATATGTTATTTAAAATTTATTATATATTTATATTTATTTTTTTAATTTCTTTCTCTTTCACTTCTGGTCTTCACGCGTCATGCCCGAAGGTTCCCCTTTGCCCGAACCGTGACCCTCCTCGAACCTCAACCAAAACAACACCACTTTCAACAAGCCCTCACCGATGTTTTGGGGCTGCCGCCAAGCCACTGTCCGGCGTCGGTCGTTCAATCTGACCGACACCAGTGACGGTCGCTGGCCAAGACATGGCTCGGCCCCCACCCAGCTTAGCCGAGGAGACAAAACTCAACCCCACCAACCGGGCACCATTCGAGATAGCCCTGATGCCAACATCTTCCAACGCCCACCCGTGCCATCACCGTTAACCTTCCCTTTCCTCGAACCGTCCATGACCAACCCACAAAAAACCAAAGAAAATCTTCGCGGATCTGGCCTAGATAAAACGTTGAACACCTGGGGCGGGCTGACTGAAAAGCTAGCCAAACTGAACAGGGAGATCAATCAACAATCTAGGCAGAAATAAAAAAACCAAGCTAAGTCTTTAGACAACAGAATCTTAGCCCACCGGGGTCGGAAACTCGCGCGAACCGAAGAACCACGAGCTTTGGTCCGATGAGTTGAAAAACAGAGCAAAAGGGGCGCGTTTCTGCGCTCAAGTGACGGGCCCCTACTCAGCTCGATGACGGCAGCAAGAAGGCGGGCCCGAGACGGAATGTACCGTGGGCGACCGCCCTGGCGTCGTTGAGACGAGATCCTTGGGTCAAAGGGGATTGAACTCGAAAGGAGACTTACTGGAAGAATGGATGCCGGGAAGCAGGGTCACGGGCGAGGCCGAACTTCTTTCTTGCTCTTCACTCTCAATTTCTTGCGCTGCTCTCACTCATGGCGCCTTCTCTCTCGGGCTCTCTCCTGGTTCGGTCTCTCTTGAGCTCTTTCTCTCTCTCTCTCCAAGGACGATGCCAGCTACCCTCGTAACGACATTCTCGACATTCTCCTTGCCATCGCTTGCCATCGCCGTACACCGTCCTCTGTCCGTCCTTTGTCATCCTTCCTAGGGGCGTGCACTGGACTACATGCCGATTTTGCGCGGTTCCCACGGTCGACAATCCAGTTCTCGATTCTGAGGTGGGAACCAGTGACATCGTCCTCTGTTTGTCCTTCTCTTCATGTCGTCCTTCCTAGGGGTGTGCATCGGGAGCACACCGCTCGAACCAAGAATCACTTGGACCGGACTAACCGATTTTGGATGGTTCCCATGGTCATGGTCCAGTTCCCAGTTTCAAGGTGGGAAATGGTGGTCGATTGGTCCAGTTCTTGGTTACAAGGTGGGAACCAGACCAACCAAACTGACCGGACAAAATCAATTTTTATAATACGTATTTATTATATATATATAACTTATTGCAATCAGAATTGTAATTGAGATAGTGACATTTTATGTGGCCAAGAGACCATCAAAACTCTTCTTGTTACTCTTTATTTATAAAGAAAACCCACTTGTTAATTTTTTCTCCTATCTGATATGAAACCCTCATTCCGCACGCTCACACGCTATCTCTTGCTCCCCTCACTTGCAAAAGACATGGAGTCCCACACCAACTAAATACTTAAAGAGCAGAAGAAAGATAGTCTATCAAACCCAAGCCAAGCACAACCTCCAACTATATTGTTTATGGTCTTTATGGTTAAGATTAGGGTTAATACCCTGAAAAACCCTAAACTTGCAAATTTATCCCAAACTAATTTATTTGATCGCAAGAAACCTCAAACCGGTATATGTGTGATAAATGTACCATCCATTAAATTGGATTAATATCACAAAAAATCACAAAAATTATATAACTATGACAAACGGATAGTAAATCACAAACTAGTATACTAGTAAACTATTACATATCATTCAATTCAATAATTTGATAATAAAATTTAACAGAAAATAACTAATATAAATTTATCACAAGTGTACCAATTTGAGGTTAATTTGTCAAATGTGTACTAGTTTGGGGTTTTTGGTGATCAAAAATTAGTTTTGGGTAAATTTGTTACAGATATACCAGTTTGGGGTTTTTCAAGATATTAACCCTTAAGATTAGGCGTGAAACACATGAAATGTGATTGACATTCATGCAAGTGAAGTTTGAATTGTTGCATGTGGAAATATGTGTGATTAATTTATTAGACCGCCCAGGAACCAAATTGGATTGATCGGTTTGGAACACGACCACTCTTTAGTGGAAAAGAAAAAGTGCTGGTTTTGTTGGATCGAACCAAATCGAACTAAAATCGACGGTCTAGTCCTCGGTTCTTGGTCCTAGGACCAAACGATTCGATCCACAATTCCCAATTTTGTGAACCGGTTCTCCCTGTCCGGTTCCTAGTCCCAAAGTGAATCGATCGAATCGGAACCAATCACCCTAGTCCTTCCTCTTGTCCTCACCTGTTGTAGAGGTGCGATGGGGTGAAGACCCACGTGCGAGCCAGGCCGAAATAAAAGGGAGATGAGCTAGCCCAAGCGCAAAAAGGCGAGGGAAAAAAGATTATCCTAGGCTGGGCCCACGGTGAAGAGAAAAGAAGCTCGGTCTTGCCGTAATTTTTCTTCTTCTTTTTTATTTTTATTTTTTGAATAATAAAAAAATTCATATATAATTTAAAATTCTTTAGACTTATTTATTTTTATTGCAAATTCTCCTAATGTCTATTTGCTATGCAATTTAATAAAAAAATTTCTAGGAATTAAAAATTAATCCTTAACTTTTTATATAATTAATAAATGATTAAATGGGTTGCTAAAATTTAGGTATCAATATTAACTACTGCAGAACGTATCAACGACTTTATGGCTTAATTTAAACTAAAATATGAAAAATAATCTAATAGAATATCGAAATGAAAATGAAGAAGGAAACTTATATTTTTAAGACATTTTATAGGTATCGAAAAGATAATCAAAATTATTAACGATTTGCGCAACATTCCTATCGCAAACATTGACAAAAAAAGCTTTTTAAATGAAACTTAAAAATGTAATTTATAAGACATTTAAATGGCCGTGGGTGACAACGTGAACATGTCAAGGTAAAGCAACGCAACGCAAATGACCCGCATGACAATGGCCGCCCCCTTTGGCAACTCAAGCGCAGAACATTTTGGTTGGCAGGTTCCCCAATCTCATCCTCGTCCTTCTTCCTTCCTTCCATGCTCGCCGTTTTCCCTCCATTGACACTGCCATAGTGTCCAATCCTTCCGTCCTTCATTTCCTTCCAATTTCCCATGGCCTCAAAACATTCAGAATTTGCCCGGCTCCCTGTCAACCTCTCTTACGAAGAACAAATGAATAAATCCTCTTTTAGATGCTAGTTGGAGCATTCCCTTCACTTGCTCATTACTCATGATCTCTATGAGCAGCTCCAGGTATTCACCAGGATCCTCGTACTGCATTATCTTCGAAAGAAACCCAAAACCTTTCACGTCGACAATCAATCGTCATACGTCACTGAGTGAACTATGAAGTTGCTAAAAATATAGGAGTTGGTAAAATTAAGGTGATAATTTTACCAATAATGAAGGAATCAGCACTTCTTTTATCCAGTAAACAAACTCTATTTTCAAGTAGATGCTATCATAAAGTCCTTTCCTTTTTGGCAATGTATCAAAGTAGACGCTAATGAGACTCACTTGGCATTCCAAAGTTTTTTTAACGTGAATGATTTTCCCAGCTTACACATCAAAAATAAAATAAAAGGTCCGTGAAACCATGTCCAGGTTCATCAAATCTGAACAAGACTCATCCGAACATTTTTTAAACCCAAAGGAAAGACATAAATGAAGAACAAAAATCACCACAGAGTCCTCCCAAAGATTGGACCTGTGCATCCCAGCTAATTGCCCGATTTTACTGCGATATTCCAATTTTCCCCGCGAAAGCGAGAGCAACAGGAAAACGGCCTCACAGAAAAAGAAAGCAAGAAAGTGTACGGTGCGGCGCCACTGGCTGGCCCCGATGATTGCTCCTTCCAAAGAAATGTCAACCTCTCCCTCGAGGATCAAAGGACTCAATCCTGCTTTAGTTTCTAGTTGCACCGTTCCCTCCACTCGCTCATCACCCGGGTTCTGTGTGAGCAACTCGCCATCTTTATCAGGAGTCCACGTTCTCTTCTAGAGAAAGCCAAAACCTTTGGTGTCAGCAATCGATCCTTCATATGTCACTGAATTACGAGCGACATCTTTTTTTTTTTTTTTTTTTTTTTTCATGTTACAGAAAACACACCACCTAACGGCTTTATCTTTAGGATGAAATCGATTGTGAAGGGACGTTCCATCCGTGACGTAACAAGTTTGACATGAGAGCCAAACAACATATGAATTGGATATATACTTGACCTTTTTGACATCATTCATTAGTTAGAGACAGATTTTGGGATTAAATACTAAAATGTCTGGTGGAATACCAATAAATAATTTAGATAATTAAATACTAATCACAGATTCATTTTTAAGGGGAAAAAGAAGAAATATTAGAACGCCCATGTAGATAAAAATTTGACAGAATCTGTTTTTCAGCTCTTCATTAGAAGATTGTAACTATTCACTTTCTCATTAACCATCAAATAAAAAATAAATTAGGTCGCTTGTGGAACATTTTCTATATACTGCTATAATCACTCAAAAATGGGGTCAATAGAA
Organism: Eucalyptus guilfoylei; assembly: GCA_016097605.1. Taxonomy (NCBI): domain Eukaryota; kingdom Viridiplantae; phylum Streptophyta; class Magnoliopsida; order Myrtales; family Myrtaceae; genus Eucalyptus; species Eucalyptus guilfoylei. The sequence continues at coordinate 33,631,210 of CM027862.1, read as the reverse complement.
ACTTTTCAAGTTCCTTTTTGAATATTATAGTGCCAACATTTAGCTTGACTAATTTCTAGTGATACACATGAAGTACCATGTTTATGTGCTTCAAGTAAGGCTCTATCCACATCTTGACCAGTGCCGCACCTAAGATTACTTTGTATCTCGCAACGTCTATTATTTATCATGCTCAACAACGAAAAACTGCTTACCAGCTGGTTGGGGTTTTGAAACGGGAGAAAGAAGATCCGTATGTAGTCAAGGTGGTACAAGAAGTAAAATTTCATAAAATGCTGACATATGATATGTCTTTTGCAATTTTTTTTTAATAATTGTAAGTAAATAAATTGTACAATTGATGTCAAACATTGTCTTTAGTACATGAATGCTAGATTTAGGTTCCGTCCATTTCATGGAAAATAACCTCCAAAATAATATTTTTTGAATTTTCCGACATTAATTTCACAAAAAATGAACTAGTCGGGAAACAAAATTTCCATCAATAGAAAAAAAAATTCTAAAATAGGAAATTTTTTTTTCCCTTTTGAAAAAGAGGAAAAACATTTTCCATATCTTTTTTTGCCTTGCTTTTTTCACCAAGTGCTTTTTCCTTTTACTTTTTTTTTTTAAAATTGAGTTTTAATTATTTTTTTCTTTTTCTTTTATTTTCTTAGAAGCTGGTCACAAGCGAGAGCCTCACCCAAGCTCACTCGAGGCCATTGGGCAAGCTCGAGCCTCGCCAAATCGATGAGCTAGACGAGGCTCAAGCCTTGCCTAATGCCACTAGAGATTGACAAGGCTCTTGCAACCTTGAGTGAGGCTGGAGCTCATCAGCCTCGGGTAAGCTCGGCCTTGTCAAATCAAGCAAGGCAAGGCTTGACCTCGGAGTGTCACCGGTCTATGGCAAGGCTCGAGCTCACCTGGCGCCAATCGCCATACTTGGCAACCAACCAAGGAAGAAGAAGAAAAAAAAGAAAGAAAAGAAAAAAAAAAATCATCCAAAATTCAATTTAATATATAAAAATAAAATAGAAAATAATTAAAAAATAGATTGTAAAAAATAAAATAACTAATACTAAAATATCCATTTTTGCAAAATGAATGTATTTATTTTTAGTTCCTCAATGCTAGGCTAGAGTTACTTGGGTATTATTTCCTTTTGTTTATGATTCCTGTTTGCAGATTACCTTACATGTAAGTAAAGCACTAATCTGTTCGACCAAAAAAAAAAAGTAAAGCACTAATCTACTAACCACTTATAAAAGCAAGAAAAGAAAGCCCCCCCTTTTTTGTCTATTTTTTATTACACCCGTTCATCATAACCGCTTGCAGTTGTAGGCACCAATGAATAAAAAGTTGCTGATGGTTTGTAGTTGTCTCTAGCATGTTTATTTTGAAAGGGTTCTGCTAATTCTTTCTTAATTGTTCCTTCTTATCGATTGCTCTATTCAATTCCAATCCCTCTTCCACATCTTGATGATACTTGGAAAAACTTCGTTATATATTTATCTTGTATTTGGAATATATATATATTCAACATAACTTTCGATAGTAAAATTTGATCATTACATGTGAGAAAGTCTCGAGCACTGGTGGAAGACATATAGTCGTTAATGTACTTCATGTGGCCGTCTCCTTTATCTAATTTTATGATTGGCAATTATTCTCCTAGCAAACTTTTTATGAAGGTAGGTAATCATATCACCACTTCTAAGACTATTAAAGATTTCCCTATAAGATTTAATTGATTAACTTCTATCATTTTATAAATCTCCGTAATAAATTTTTTTCTCAATATATGTTTTCTATGGCTGAGTTGGGTGGGTTAATAAAAATTTAGTTTCTTAGAATTTTGAACAGTTACTAATGTGATTCTTAAAGGATAGTGCAAATTTTCAGTACTTACAGAAGGAAGGGCTCTTTGATCCTCAATTTCAATTGCAACTTCGCGGGATCTCTCATAATGTTCAACTCCTTCGCCTGTTTGGCGACTCGACATGGCAACATCACTTGGGTTGGCAGGTTCCTCATTCTCATCATTGTCCTTCATCCTATTTTCCAAACTCGCTGTTTTCCCCCCATCGACACTATCAAAGCGCCCAATGCTTCCGTGTCTCATTTGCCTCCTGTCTTCCGTGGCTTCAAAACATTCAGTATTGTCGATCTCTGACTGGAAATCATCAATGGAGGAGGTGCCATCAGTTAAACTTTCACCCACAGACGCATAGTCTGAGACTTCATCAGAACTTGAAATGTCGAACTGCGCCCCATCCTGAGTTTGGGAATGGAGAACAAATTCGAATCAGAGCAGACACACCCGCGCGCATATATATATATACGGTACGTTATGCTTTGTTCCACGTAACCTTGATGGTTTAATTTTGATTAATTTACTAATTTTATTTCTTTAAAATTTATCATCATTTGCGTTAGTTATTTGATACGATGCCAAGTAAAGGAAAAAAAAAGAAGAGAAAAAGAAGAAAAAGAAAAAGGTAGGAGTCTTGCTATCCTAATTCCATATCAAGTTCAGTTGCTGTTTCTAACATTAATGTTATATTTATAGTAAACTTAATCCTTCATCTTATGTTTACTGTAATCTTCTCTATTTGCAAAGCTGGGGACGACAATATGTGGAAAACCTTCTTTAGATTAAAAACCAACCGACAGTTTTGATATCAATCTCTTCAATCACTGTTATTAGTTTCAGCGAGCTCGCGATCTGAAATAGTAAGTATCGCTAGATTTATTTTCGGCTTTTCTAAAATCAGCGAAAATTTTGAACAGAAAAGGCAGTTCAGCTGAATTTTAGATCGTTGTCATCTCTTACCTGCCCTTTGGCTTCCTCATAGCCGCTCTCTTCCTTAACCTCAGGGTCATTGGGGTCATTGTCGTCGCCATTGCCTATGCTGCTTGTATCGAAGATGTAGCTGTAATATTCCCACAGCGTCCCGTGTGACAACCGCAGAACCTCCTGTACATCGTGGTCATATCAAAGTTGAATTAAACATCTTAAGGAAGAAAATGTCAAAATCCCCAAATATCAAATGACGACCTAGTTTGAACACCCAACCGCACTGCTTTCTGGAGAATATATTGGACGTAAATCCCTTTGAATCAAGCAGCATTCACAAATTCGCGTATCTTCCTTACCTCAAAGTGGGAACGGAGCAACTCTTAAGGTTTGATCTACTTCTCCCTGACTTTCCGGAGAATTGCGCAAGTTAAGAAAGAAGGAAATCTGGTTTTGGAGACGAGTTCCATTTTTTCGAGAAGCGAGTACTGCTATGATAGTTGTCGGAAATGGCGTCAGGTTTCTGTAGTAGCTTTCTGAGTTAATAAGGTGGTGGCCGGAGATGATGCTCGCTTTGTTGGTTAGTACGAGCGCGCATGATAAAATTTTTACTTCTCTATTTCTCTGTTAATAGGTTTGGAACGGAAATCTGTTTGGTAACGCAATTTGATTTTTTTATTTTTTAAATAGATTTCTATTCCAAAAATAAATTTGAAGAAGAAATCAGAAGCTAAAATTTTTAACATTTCTGAAATAGAAATTGAGAAATCAATTTCTGATCAGAAATCAATTTCTCTTCTAGAAATTTTGTCATGCACACCTTATGATTCTATTTGTGGCGATGGTGGCGCCACCATCGCGAGACACCTACAAACGCTTGCAAACCCTTGCCTGTAAGCTTTGATGGCCGATGGCCCTTCACCAAGAAGCCCATGGTCTTACCTTACTTTTCAATAAATGTTTTTAGCTTCTTTTTTTAATTATATTTTTCTGTGTTTTAATTCTTTATTATTTTATCTTTTTAAATTTTCGAATTCTTTGGTGCTTGTTGGCTGCTACATTGATACGGCGTCTTAAGAAAGCAATAGAAAGATTCTCATTAATATTTTTCATTAACCAAATTGAACGGAGTTAACGAAAGAACTTTATTATATTTTTGAAAATTTTAGGGTTAAATTACAATTTTGCAATTAGTTTTAGCATTCTTGATGCACTTATTCCTTTCTTTTATTAACTAAGTTTGGCTTTTAATAAGTATGCGATGTAAACTATAATTAAACATCAAAGCATTACATAATTACCTACCTAAGAATACTATCTTATTAGGGATGACGACACATCAAGTGCCATAATTTTCTTAAAGCACTCAAACGAGTGCCATAACCATTTTTTTCGATTACTTGAATGACATAACTTTTAAAAACAGTCCATTTGAATATTATAACTTTCAATTGATTACTTGAGCGTTGTTCATCCAAGCATTATAAATCAAACGCGGCATAGCACTTCAAGTGAATATTTTCATAAAGTTAAGGTGCTTAAGTAATCAACTGAAAAGTTATATGACACTCAAGTGATCAAACAAAAATTATACCAATCAAGTGAGCACAGTTCATGAGTTATGGTATGCAAGTAATCAAACAAAAAGTTATGGGATTCAAATAAGTGCCGTACAAAATTTATATCACATATGGTATCCTTTTCCTTTCTGATTGTGTACTCAAAATCTCCTTCTAAAGACAGCATGATTGATCCCCTCTTCTTCCTTACCATGGCAACTTTTGAGGGATAAACGGAAGAAACATGAGAACACACCTCTCAATAAAACTTTCTAATAGCGGTTTTATTACTCATAATTTGAATATTGTAATTACTCACTTTTTTAATTGATCATTAAATTAAGGATATATTATGTCCCTTGTCGACATTCTTTTATACTTCTATAATTACTCGAAAATGGGGTCCATGGATTTCTTTTGTTTAATTCTTTATTGAATATTGTAGTTTGACTGTTTACTATTGATACGCATGTACTAACACGTCTAAGTACTTCAAATCAGACTATACACATATTGACTAGTGTGCTCCTAAGATTTCTTTTTATCTTGCAATGTTTATCCCGCTAACAACGAAAAAATGGAGTTAAGGTAATAACAGTAGCTGTTGGAGACACGATAGTCTTTTGCAATTTATTGTATAATATTTCAAACTTGTAGTGAAAGGAAAAGTTATTGTCAATGGCTGGAAACGAAGTACTTATTAAAGCAGTGGTACAGGCACCGCCGACCTGTGCCATGTCAGTACTTAACTCTCAGTCTCTATTTGCACGATAACTGAGCTAAAAATCACATCTTCTGGGTAGAAAAGTTCTGGAATGGAAGTGGAATACACTGGAGAAAAAGGAAGCGGGGTGAGGTTGGATGATTTGCAGAGCTTTAACAGAGCTATGCTTTTGCTAAGCAATTTGGAGAATAGCTTCCAAATCCTCATACTTTTTGCATTAAGATTTTAAAATTTCCCTCGTACAGACTTTTGGACATCGAACATCTCGGGAATGGCAAAGTCTACTATGGACATAGATTCAATTTCTTCCTTAGTTGGAGGGTTCAAAATTAATCAGGCAGTGTGACACATTTGATGACGGTATTGCATAAAAAATTCGAGCTATTCCTCTTAGTCAACATCAGAGGAATGATACTTTTTATCTAGAATTGTCCTTTTCTTTTTAACTTAACCTGATTTGCTTCCAATTGAACTAATCCATAGACTGGCCAAGAGATCAATGATTAAGATGGCGTTAGATGGAGGTACACTTGTCCAAAATTGACCAATAAGAGCCAAGTACACGGATTGTTATCCTTTCAGGTTAAATCAGCCGCCAATTCCTATTAGATAGCAAAATCAATAGTTCTGGACTTTAGGGACGATTTGGCCAGTCCCACATATAAATATATTTTATCCGAGTCAAATCTCGGGGAAATATATATTTTCTTTTAATGAAGTGAAATTCCTCTTATTTTAATTAAACTTCAGAGATTCACAAAACTTAGGGCAATGGAAATTTTCGGGTAATTACAAGGAGAAAGTTGTTGGATTGGTTAGCGGCGAGATAGAGAAAAGCTATTTTATTATTCTATGGAGAGAGTTTATTCCGACAATTAAAAGAATGTTGGAAAGTCCCCTACATCATATATAAGTTATATAGAGGGGTAGATATGAATGAAGATAGGAGCTCTTAGCTCAATATGCTTTGTTGCACTACAACCTCGATGGATGGATTGATTTGCTAATTTTATTTCTTTAAAATTTATCAGCATTTGCACTAATTATTCCACATCGTGCCAAGTAAAGCCCAAAAAAAAGGAGAGAAGAAGAAGTAAAGCGTCTTGCTATTCTAATTCCATATGCAGTTTCGTTTCTCTTTCTATTTTTTATGTTATTATTTCAGTGAACTTTGACTCTTCATCGTATTATCACTTTAATTACTTAATCTACTCTTTTTGGATTATTTTATCGTACTCCATGTGCAACTATCTTTTAATGTTAATTATCTATTTCAACTATAATACTAATATAAATTCAACTGTTTTGCATATTGCAACTAAAGAAGAGTTTCATTTTCTCCTATTCGAATGAAAAATCCACAACCGTGGGACACAATTTTCCAAATTAGTTTATGAATCTTTGTATGTCGTTGTATTCTTTCTTAAACCAAAGCAATATGCTTCACAATTAAATTAGTGTCTCTTTTCATAGTTTGCTTTTTGAAGTGAAATAATACGTCCAATCATCAAAAAGCTACATCTGACATAATATACGACTATTTGTTCAAGCAACGGGTGCCTTAATTTACTTTGAAATGATCATGTATTATGAAAAGATGTAAATACCACGTGGTGCCGATATGCTATAGTTCTAAGAACGCATAGTCAACTAGTCAAGGCCCCTGGTAGTCAAAAATTGAAAACTAGCCAAGCCCGCTATGTACACATGCATAGTCAAAACAACAATGTGTAACACAGTTATTGGATAGATTTACTTTGAATTAAATTGCATAAACGTTCTAACAAAGTTATATAAGAAAGAGGTAAAACAAACATTCTAATAATTTTTACTCAAGAGGCCAATAACAAAATCATGGGAGATGGATCATCATAATATCGAACATATATACCATGAATCAACTGACCCTTGTACATCATTCATTTTCCCATGTGGTGAGGGAGGAAAGATTGCTTTAGGAACCGAAATTTAAGACCAAAAAAGGAAGTAGAGATGAGTGACTAATGTAAGGAAATAAAATCAGCAACCTAAGAGAAGAAACAAGAGAATCACCTCATAATCGTTTCCACTAATCACTCACCTCATCCTTTTCCTGGCTGCAAGATTCTTTGCTCGTCCTCCAAATCCTAAATTTTTCCCACCAAGCTGTGGCCTTTTTCCCGCCTTCAGTCTCTGTCTGCAAAGTGGAGATAGAATGAGACAGAGCGAGTAACAAAATTGCGGTGCAACAAAAAAGGCAACTTTAAATGAGCAGATTTTTGTGTGGCTAAAGAAAGGAAGATATTTGGCCTAAAAAGGAAGCAAAGCTCCCTCTAATATATAAGACCTTGTTATATTCCTTCCTTTACTAGCACGAAAGTACATATTCATATTCCACTCTTGTTTATTTTACATATTGTTTTATTTAGATGACAAAATATAAGAACGCCTATTCCACATACATTGTTACTGTTCATTGATACTTTTTTACTTTTTGTGTCAGACTCTAAAAGTACTTTCTTTATCACTTCTAGCTCTTTGGAGGCTTCGTCATGCTTAACAAAAGATATTAGGTCATCTATGCCGAATGGGGATGCACCATAGCTCCGCACTTTGAAAATATCATATTACCCTCCTAGACTTTGGCACTACTTCACAGAAACGCAAACTCTGAAGAGTAATAGATTACTTTCCAAACTTTCATTTTTGTTTCAGCAATTACTTCTGTGTTTTGTACAATTGTTAAATGTTAATTGAAAATGTACTCACTCATTTCGAACAGAATAATATCTGTTACATGGTTCTTTTTCAGATTATTACATGGTTTATGAAGTTAAGAAAATAGATAATGATGCATTGTCAATAAAATTAGTTGAGAAAATTCGATCAAGAAAGCTGAATAAGTCCGTTTTAGGTAACATTAACGGCTATGCAGACTGAAAGTTCAAGTGGGCATTTATTACAAATATGCAATTCTCAATTATACAACAAAAAATAATTCTAAGAATTACAGTACATAATACTTTTGTATGTGCATTCATTTAATCTATACAAAACAACATTTCAATTGGAAAGAACATGGAATACTAATGTATTTGATATTTTTTAAAGATTATTTTTATTTGTTGCATGGAACAATATACTTTCGCTCATGTAAATTTGGAATAATACTTAAGTATTTACAATTTGTGTCGTTTTATGGAAATATAGCATCAAATTGAGATTAGAACAAATCAATTCACGCACATTTACTGTATATTTGTGAAGAAGGCGCACCTTGTCTGACTTGGATTCAAAGTTGGACGTATCCAGAAGAATCTCTTGTACATAACGCAACAAAGGCATTCCAAGTGAGTCACTCAGAGTAGAATCTTTGAAAAAGTCTCCACACCCCTCTATTTTGACGAGGCAATCATTTGGTATTTTTGTGCAAGAGGCATCAATCAACTTTCTCAATGACGGGCACTGTGTGACCTCCAAGGATTTCAAAGACTCTAGCTTGTTTAAGCCTTCAACATTAGTAAGTTGTTTGCACCTTTGGATTCTCAAATACTCCAAGTTCATTGAGTATGATAACCCACCTATTTTTGTTAGAGATTTGCATTCATAGACTTTCAAGGACTCCAATGATTTCAAAAGACGCTCAACTTGTATCTCAATTAGCTCTGAACAATATGACACACGCACTTGCTCTAGCTTCCTTAATTCCAAAGGAATAGATAATTTTGAAGCCGTTTACAACCGTAAACGGTTAATTTCTCCAGTCGTGGAAGTCTATCGAGCAGAATGCCTTCCACTTCGCAGCTGTAGAACTCTAAATTGGACAAATTTCTCAAACTCCATAAGGACGAGGGATGTTGCATGAGGGTTTCCATGTCCAGGCATGCCAACTTAAGCTCTTCTAGATGAGAAAGAGAAGCCAATTCTAGAGGTGCTGGGATGTTTAGCAAATCTAACTCCAACTTCTTCAATCTATATAATCTCTCAATCCACCTTAAGTTGCATCTTGGAATTAGGTTTGATTTTTTTCCCAAACTAGAGTCATTACTTAGTAGCAATTCAACCAAATTAGTAAGGTTCGATAGATTTGGGACTGAGAGTAATGATTCAGATCGAAGAAGTAGACATGTCAAACTTGTGGGAAGCTCTGGCAACACTTGAATCTCATGACATGATCTTAAGTTTAGTGTTTGAAGGTGAGGAAGCATGTTTATGGTCGTTGGAATTTTGCAAATATGGGTATGCTCTAACTTGAGAATTCTTAAAGATGACAATTCTCCAATTCTGATAGGAATTTCACCTGTCACATTACGCCTGGAGACATCTAGTTCTTCAAGATTTACTAATGTGCCAATGCCACTAGGTAATTGCCAAACATGATCCTCCCGATAAACTAATGCACCTATTGGTAAACGCAAGACGCGTAATAATTTTAACTTTCCAATGGAGTTGGGAAGTTCCCTTATTATTGTGCCTGTCAGAAAAAAAAAATCACAAATTTCAAACTAAAATTATTTGATTTTAACCTTACTATGGAGTTTGAAGTTTTGTAATGCCCATACCTGATAAGTCCAACTTTGTCATTGAGGTTAAATTCCCAAGTGAGCATGGAAGTTTTCTAAATCCTCTACATCCCGACAACGAGAAGTGCTTAAGCTTCACCAATGCCCCCACTTCTTTAGGCAAATCCATAAGGCCCTTGCACTCTTTGATCTTTAACTTAATCAATGATGTAAGATCTCCAATGAAGCTCTCAATTCTCTCTAGACTAAAGCAGTTTGCAAGAGTCAACCTCTCTAAACGTGAGCATTTTGAGATGTCTGGGATTGTCGTTATGCTAGAACACCGAGTAACTGAGAGAACTTTCAAATTTTGTGCCCTCTGTAAAAATAGATGGCATTTTAAGCGTAAGACCCATCGCACAATACACATGAGAATTATTAGTTAATAGCACCAAATGAGAACCATCACAGAGTACCTTGATCAAGTCCCATGCTTTTGAATCATCCTTGAAGTCAATAGCGTCAAGTTTACAAACAACAAGACGATCCAAATGCATATTGTTTGCCTTAAACTCCTGAGGAGAATGCCAAGAAAACCATCTCAAATTTGAATGACACCTTGCAAAGTCCCCATCGTAACTTCCCCAGTTTAGCTCAAGGAATCTTAGGTTTTTTAACCTTTCAAAGTCTTCATTAGTAATCTTTATGGAGTCACCATATCTAAATATCTTCAGGGCTTGAACCTCGTCCTTCCTCTGCAAGTGAAATTTTTGAAATGATGTGAAGGAATTTGTCAACTTCCAACCATTATGTTTTACAACTCAAATGAGCAAGAAAGAAATGAAAAAGATCTAAACAAAATATAAATTCTTGATTTTAGGACATATATAACTTTTGAAAATGGGACGTCTTACTTACCTTTTTGGTTTTTATGATTTCAAGGGCCTCTTTTGCAATCCATAATCTACTACGCTTTCCTGGATTGAATGGACTTTCTTGACGGACAATACGCCTTCCCAGGTCTATGAGTTGATCATGCATCCAAATTTTATCATTGTCTAATATCTTTATCAAGCACCTATCACTGAGGACCTTTAGTCCTCTCATGGGATAAAATTGACAATTGGCCCACATGTAGATTGCATCCGTCTTGTTCTCATTGAACAAGAAGCATGCTATATCGAGAAAAATTTGTTGTTGATACTTGTCTAGGTTATCATAGCTAACCCTCAATGTCTCTAGAGTGTCTTCCTCAGGAACTTCCCTTAACCTTGCCAACATCTCATTCCAAAATGCTTCATCTTTCCCATTAAGCGACGAGCCTATTACTTCTATAAGCAAAGGAAGCCCTTCCGTACTTGTGACAATTTTACTTGAAAGCCCATGATAATCATCTGAAGGAAATTCTCTACCAAAGGCATGTTGACAAAAAAGTCGAAGTGCAAGACCGCCATCCATCTTTGGCATCTCATAACATAGAATTTTAAGTCCCTTAACGTTCAAAACAATTCTGTTTCTCGTTGTTATGATTATCCTAGATCTTGAATGTAATGAATAATCTCCTATTAGTCTCTTAATGTGTTCTTTTTTATCAACATCATCCAAAACTACAAGGACCTTCTTGGTGCTGAGTGTGTCTTCAATCCTCCTCATTGCCTGCTCACTATCCATTAGTTGTTCAAATCCATAACCAACAATGTCAAATAATAATTTCCTTTGCAATTGGACTATGCCCTCCTTGGTCAATGAGCTTTCTCTAACGTTCTCAAGGAAGCTGCAACACTTTCCAAAGTGAGAGGATAGTTTATTGAAGATGACCCTGGCAATGGTTGTTTTACCGATACCACCCTTTCCGTAAATTTCAATAAGCCGCACATCCCGATAGTCGATATCTAATAACTCTGTCAAGTGTTTTACCGGATCATCAAGTCCAACTAAATGTTCAGTCACTGATTTCAGTTTAATCTCTAGCTTCTCCAAAACCTTTTCAACAACTAATTTGATGATCGTTGCTTGGCTGCCATGTACACAAGAACTTTCATTAGTTGACTGGATTGACTTCTTACCCACACATCACAAATGATTTTTCTTCCCATAATTCTAGTTTCCTGAGGAATTGATGCTTTTTTTAGGAGAACTCGCAAATGTAAATAAAATAAAGACGCCACCAGAGGGATCTCTGATGTTTTTCGTCTTGTTCCCATAAATAGAAAATGGAAACTGATACTCTCTTATCACATGGGTAAATTGATTTTTTGGGTAGAAATTTCTGTCTGGAGAGACAGATTGTTTATTTTGATAAGTGAGAATTCAGATCAAATTGAAGTAATTGACATCGCAAGGGAAAATCTTAGGGAAGCAGTTAATAGCAGAGGATGTAAGGATGAACGAGAACAGCAACTGCAGGTTGTTTTCAATATTTTCCATTAAAAATAAGAAATAGGTAGAAATGAGTATTACCTTTGGTCCTTTTTCACGTTCCATCCCTTGGTTTCATCGACTGCTACAAGAGCTTTTCTCCACGCCTCAACTTCCTTAGGAAAGTCCTCCCTGTGTTTCTCAAAGGCTGTGCTGTAAAGTGGAGTCGTAAGTTTAACATCCTCAGGTTCCACTTCAAGAAAAATGGGAAGGATACTTTTCTGGTCCCCTGACTTAAAGACGTTGTCTACTATGAGTGTAAGCTCTTGGAGGCACCATTTACAGGAGGCATAAGTTCGAGAAAAGATGAGTATGTAGAGTTTTGAGCTGTCGATAGCATGTATAAGGTTCTCACTAATCACTTCACCAACACGAAGTTCATCATCCTCAATGAATACACGGACTCCAACATCTAGCAAGCCGTGATAGAGGAAGTCTGTGAATCCATAACGAGTGTCGACTCTTTGGAAACTCAAGAATACTTGGTACTCATCTCCTGACGCTCGTGTAGCATCACTACTCGTTCCGGCCTCTGAGTTTGCCATAGACAGGAAGCTTAGTACTCCCAGATATCTCTCTCACCTAAAGAGAAAAAAAGGTTGGTGTAGCGTGGCCTAGCCAAGAGATGAGCTGTGGTTCTGGCTAGGAACGAGGCAAAAGAGTGCCAATACCTAAAAAGCTTGGCCGGCTTACTTTAAAGTCAAATCTAGTTGTCTATTTCCCACCTAACGTTCTGCAATAGCAAGTGGACGGTGAGATGTCCAAGACTTTTTAACAAGATTGGGAATTTTTAAAGACTCCTTGGAAGACCATAAAGGCCAATCAGGAGTTTAAAATCGAAAGGAGGAGAAGGATGGTGCAGTCAGGCGGCACATGGGAAGTGCCCATTGAGCGAGGGATGAGGCATATGAGCAGCAATAATTGTACAGAATGTTCAGCACATTCACTGTCAAGGGCGTGCGCTCTTTAGGTGTCCAATCATCATGCCGTGAGGTTTGATTCCTTCAAAGCGAAAGGGTCATGCGTTTCTTTCTCTCTCTCTTGATAAAAAAGGTTGTCACGAGAGGGAAGATGGGTTTTATAGGTCTTGACTTGCCCGGGTGCTTCCAAATCTTTACTACACGCAATGTTGAAATGTTAATTTTAATTGATTTATCTTATGAGAATTCAATATCCACTATCCTATTGGATTAACTAGAAATTAAGTGAAATATGAGAAAATACCTCACTTTCTACATAATTAGAATTTTAGATTCAGAATTTGATTATACTAGTTATTCAACTAATACCTTTTCAGTATCGGTTATTAACTAAGTATCTCGTGCAATCTTTATCCAATTAGGATTCATAAAGTTCTCATCTACTAGATATCCATGCAATTTTTTTTAATATATAGTTATTATGATCATAGTGCGTAACCTAACCTTCCAACCAAGAAAGACGAATCACAACACAAAAATTAATATTATAGAAATCATAAGCACATCAAAAGTAGTAATAAAATGCAAGTACAAGACAACGTGAGTAAAGTAAGCTAATAAAATGTCGGGCAAAGAATATTACACAGCCTTATTATTTAGCCCTAGGACGACAACCCATGAGTTAAAAATATCAAATTGAATACAGTTTTTTTAAAAGGATAATTTATCTAAACCTAAACCAAAACTAGATAATACCATAAAATTCTCTAAAGTAAATGAACATTAACTAAATGACAGTAAACTAAATCTAATACGAACGTCTAACAAGGCCTATTTTATGATCTTTTTCCAATATTTTTTTTCTTTTTTTATTTTTAATCAAAGGGGACACTGACTGAGCCCATGGGCTCGGTCCCAATACGGACTAAACTAGGGCTTTCTGGATCTGGGCCATGCCCACAGATGGGCCTTATGTGAGCAGCCTCTTCAATGGACTTGAACTCAAAGCACCAAAGTCTAACTCTGCCCAAACCCACCTGAACTAAACCAAGCCCAAACTCTCTAAAACCAGATCAAGCCCAAATTTACTAGAACAAGATTCAGCCCAATTCTTACCATACCCTAATTCGGCCTTTTTATTGATTTCTTTCTCTCTCTTTTTATTATCTTTATATATCTTTTTTTCCTTATTATTTCCATTTCTTTTTTCTAGACGCCTAAATTTTCCTTTCCAATGTTCTTCATTCCAGATTCTAACAGACTTACTCATCCATCCATGCTAACGCGTGTTTGGTAACGTTTACTTCGGGGAACAATTTTTTTGCTAAAAATGATTTTTTTTTTTTTGTTAACAATTTCGAACAAAAGAACGCATTTGATAACTTCTCAAAATTTCTGTTCCCAAGATAAAAATACGTTTAATAAAATTCTTAGATTTTTTTAAATTCTTTTATTTTTTTATTTTTTTATTTTTATTTTTTCTTTTACGCTTTGACCTATCGCCGGCCACCGCCGTGGCCGACGACAGGCTGGGCGACGTTCGGTGAGCTCGCCAGTGGCTAGGTGAGCCTCGCTAGGCCACCGGAGAGGCTCGGCCTCGCCTAGGCTTGGCAAGGCCCAACCTTACGTCGGCTGGGGAGGCCAAGCTTCACCATGGCCGCGCGAGGCTTGGCGTCTTCGAGGGTCAGTGACGCTTCGGCAAGGTTACCAGCCCTCGTCTAGCCGATCACCGGCGGTGGCCATGGCCAAGGCCGGCGACCAGCCAAAAGGAAGAAGAAGAAGAAGAAGAAAATAGAAGAAAAAAGAATAGAGAGAAAAATTGATTCAATCGTTTTCGGGAACAAGAAGCTACTTTTTTCTATTTCTTATTTCTATTCCAAATCTTCTATTTTCTTGTTCTCGAGAATAAAAGTTTTACCAAATATGTTTCTATTCTTTTTTCGTTCCCTAGAATAAAAGAATAGAAATTTTTGTTTCGGAAAAAAGAAATCATTTTTAACAAACAGGCCCTAAGCAACACGTGAACAAGCTTAACATTCGAACCTCCATCTGCTTAGCTAGAATCAACCGTGCATTACCAACGACAATCTTTGGCCATCATCGGACTGTCATTCTCACCCACTGGCCACAACCTCATGGACACAGAGAGCAGAGATATGGAAGAATAACGCGGTAAAGGACTTAATCACAAATGTCGTTAGAAAGGAGTGCTCGAACCATCAATCCCAAACCATATCCTTGCCGACAACCACCATCCACTGCCACAAGTATATGCAATGCACAGGACAGAACAATCACATGTCTAGTTTCACTCCCGGTAATAACGAAATGTGCGCATTTTTATATCTGAAAGTTAATGAATCAGAAAATATCCTATGAACATCACTATACACACCCAGATCGAACAATTTCTGGAATCGATTCTCAACAAAATCTCAGAGGTATATCATCAAATAGGTAATGGGCAATTGTTTGAGGGACTGATTCTAACCATCTCGAACTCAGATCCATGGCTAAACTCTAGAAAAACCAATACAAGATATTCAAAATCAAAGAAATAATCTCAAACAGCGACTCTTAATTGCCGTGCTTTTTTGTGGGCTTTCTAAACCACGGGTCTTTAAACCTCTGCTCGGACCTTTTAGTCTGTGCATATTTGAATTAATGAATTGGGCTTCGACATTGAAGATCAGGCCGCGCGATATGGGCTTCGGTGGTAGGTAGCAGACTTGGGCCGAAGCCACAAATCTGAGATGGGTTCTTTTGCCAAAAATCCGAATCGGCCTTTCTATTTGTTGTTTATTCATATTTTTATTTTCTTTATTTTCTATTATATAATTCTTCTTTTTTTTTGCTAGAATGCATGTCTGATGTTTTGGCCAAAAATTCAAGTGTCAACAAAGGTGATATGTAGTGTGTACTAGTGGAAAATAAAAATTATAGGAATGGATTTAATTAGGTGATAATTGTACCAATAATGAAGGAATGAACACTTTTTTTTTTTCCAGCAGATGCCATCGTGAGTCTTTTCCTCTTTGCAATGGATTGACTATTAGGCGCTAAAAATACTCACTTGGCATTCCACCAGTTTTTTTTTTTAAGGTGAATGATTTTCTCAGTCTACATTAATCACAACAAAACAAATTAGACATTGTTAAACCCAAACAAAAGAAATAAATGAGTTTCTAATTCTCAAGTGGTTTTATTTGGTGTGAACTTCTAATTCTCACTGTGAAAATTGTAACCTTCATTGAGCTTTCCTGACACGTTTTGCTGGATCATTCGTCCTTATCATGGGGCAAAGGATACACCGAACCATGTGCAGAAGAATTTAAAAAGAGAGAGAGAAAAAAAAAATAGGTAGTGTCACAAGACGAGTGATAAAAGAAGAGAACTATTTATTAAGGTGTTGTTTGATTCTCCAAAAATAAATTATTTGAAAAATATATATTTTTTAAATAATTATTTTTATCACTTGAAATAACTAGTCGATGAAAAATATTTTTATTATCGATAATAATTTATTTCTAAATATTTTTATGAACAATGAAAATATTTTTTATTTATTTGTTTTTTTAAACAATATAAGAGAGCATTATTAGAAAAATATTTTTCCAAATAATTTTTTTTTTCCACGAAATAAGCAGAGCCTAAGTATCAATTAATTTTCCTTCCTCCATGTTCATATTTTTATTGTTATTTTTCTAAAACTTGGTCATTAAATTTCATACTTACTAACCATCGGTCATTTTTACAATGAAAGATAATACAAAATAATAGAATATGCATTGATTGCCAAGTCCTTAACAGTTAATCTTTTTACATCATTTACATATTTGTATGAAATTCTTCTCTTCAAGTTATAGTATTACTTATTTTATCATAGAATGCATATTTGCACGAACGTATGCTTCTCTTCAAGACATACATTAAGAAAACACCCAACTCTTCTGTTTTTTGTAATAATATCTTAAATTACATTTGTTAGGAGATCTCTTTGTCATGATTTCTAGTAATCCTCTACTCATAGAGACAAAAACCCTACCACTTAGTGTTGAGTTGAAAGTAGAAGGATAATTGCTAGAGATTTGCTTATTCCATTGAAATAACAACCCTCTCCTGAATAGTGAATCAATTGAACTAACCCCTCTATTCAAAATAATGCATTTAAATTTTAAACGGACATTTTAAAGTTTGCGAACCAAAAATCAATAAAATAAAAAACACAACACAATGAACTAATTTGTTCCATACTGCCATTGTTTGAGATTACGAAATTATTGGATGCAAAGATCATGGTGTTGGGGTTTCATGAATCATGTATAGGTAAAATTAACAAAAAGAACACAGCGGAAACAAAGATACATTTTATATATGATTCTCCGAAGGCGTTGTTCGTGCGTTTTAATCAAAAATCTGAATATAAAAAGGGAGTTAAATGAATTACCTCTTGAAGCGCGCTTTATACAAATTGGTTCGGATGTTTTACAGTTTGAGCCCCACAAATGTCGGATTTCTAGTTCAGACACACCTACAACGAAAGTCGAATGGAAGAGAGAACTTTCGGATATTCACCATTATGATCGTGCTAGCAATCTTGTGGAGACAATCTGCCGTATCCTTGATATATTATAGTCACGGCCCAAACGAGAGAACACTCTTCTTTCTCGCATCTCTTGAAGAACACAAGAACACGCACCTTTTTCTCTCTATTTTCAGCAACCCGCTCTTCTCTAAAACACAAAACACACGCCCACAAAAACTCTCTCTACGTTGCAACCTTTTTGCAGCCTTTCCTTTTAATATTTATTCACGAATCAGCAACGGTTGCCGATCGTGGGAGCAACGGTTGCCGATCGTGGGATCAGCAACCGTTGCTGATCCTCATTTTTTCATGCACGATCGAGCACGATCGTGCATGAACGGAGCGGTCAACAACCGCTGACCGTTCATGCACGATTTCGTGCGTGATGGTTAGCAACTGCTGACCGTTCATGCACGAATTCGTGTGAAATGGTCAGCAAGAATTGCTGACCATTTCCACTTTAATTAATTAATTAATTAAATGAATAAATAAATAATTAATTAAACCCCTTAAAAATAAAAAGAACATAATTTTTATATGTACATTTGGAATACATTAACATGTATCCACTTTGGGCATGCGTGTGCATCATATGCAAATAGGCTCGTGACTTTAATACAAATTTTAATTTCAAATCGATTCAATTCGATTGCAGTAATTGCAAACACATTTACAATAATATTTCTCTCTTGTTCCACATTATCCTAATTGTTTATGATGTATGACATCCCTAGGTTCATCACTAAGCTGGTAGTAAAACTTGTACTAACATATCAGTACTCCCAAAAGAATTAATTGTTCCGATCAATCTTTGGGTCTTACAAGCCATGAGTGACATCTAGCAATATATCATGACTACCCAAATAGTGTGAATATTTTAAGAACATAATGAACCTGTCAGTTTCGGCTACAGTGTAATTCAATCCCTCTGTCTTACTATGTCCCAATCAAATAAAGACCATGGAATATTTGTCAAGTCACCAATTTGATCATATGCACAAATCTAATTGACATGCATTTTATTCGAGACATAAACAATTTATTCTTGATTACAACCCTAGCTGAGGATTTCAATGCAGTGTCATAATTAGATCGCATAGGACATCATTATTGTACCTTGCATGTAACAAGGAGACAGATTCCATATTGTGCACACGTGCAACTTCGTATATGAACAAACTAAGACCATCATGTATAAAGACGGATCAATGACCCGTCATTACGTGTACCTGTGAACCATAGTTGTTCGACACACAAGTTAACATTGTGCCTCAGGTCTAAGGATTATTTACACAAGACCAAAGCATGAACAATTATACATTGACCACGCTAAAAGCTTCCATGTCGCTAATCGTTCCATATATGTCACATTCAGTGAACTTGTCTAATATAAAATCCTGTGTTCTAACTCAGGCATCATAATACCCAATGACATATGACTCATCATTCCCTTAAGTATCCAATACTTAATGGCAAAGATAATAACACACCGGTCTCAACAGGATTATTAATATCCACTCAATAATCCATCGACCAGGAACGATTTAAAGATTCAGTCTAACTATGAACCCATCACATATATTCTTGACGTTTCAAGAATATGTCTATTTGTAACTGATCTTATGGAATCATTCATAAACATAAAATAATTGGACAAATGAATGAATACGTCATTGCCATTAATTAAATAATAATAATGAAAGTACAACTGAAATCCCTAATATGTAACTATTACATAGTAGCTTTAGAGCATACATCCAACAATCTCCCACTTGCACTAAAGCCAACTTGTCTGGTACCTCAAACCCATTTTATCAATATGCCTTTCAAAAGAAGACTGAGGTAAGGCCTTAGTGAAAGGATCTGCCACATTTTCCGCTGAGGTAATTTTCTGCAAGGTGATATCACCTCTCTCAACAATTTCTCTGATGAGATGGAAGCGTCTCTCAATATGCTTGGACTTTTGGTGAGACCTCGGTTCCTTAGCTTGAGCTATCGCCTTATTGTTGTCACAAAATAATGTAATCGGTTGCTCAACTGAAGGAACGATTCCAAGTTCAGAAATAAACTTCTTCATCCAAGCGGCTTCCTTTGCTACTTCAGAAGCGGCTACATACTCTGCCTCAATGGTGAAATCAGCAGTTATGCTTTGTTTGGAACTTTTCCAACTAACTGCACCACCATTGAATGTAAAGACAAACCCAAACGTGGACTTATAATCATTAGGATCCGATTGAAAATCGGAATCTGTATAAGCTATAACTTTAAATTCTCATTCTCCATATATCAAGAATAAATCTTTAGTCCTTCGCAAGTACTTAAGAATATTCTTGACTGCTATCCAGTGCTCTTCTCCTGGATCAGACTGATATATGCTAGTAATGCTTACAGCATGTGCAATATCAGATCTAGTATATAGCATAGCATACATTATGCTTCCAATAGCGGATGCATATGGTATCTTCGCCATCCGCTCTCTTTCTTCAGGAGTGTTGGGACACATCTCCTTAGAAATACGGATCCCTTGCCTAAAAGGCAATAATCCTCTCTTGGAATATTGCATGTTAAAACGTGTTAACACTTTGTCTATGTACATAGACTGTGAGAGGCCAATCAATCGTCTTGATCTATCTCTATAGATCTTGATACCTAAAATGTAGGTTGCCTCTCCTAAATCTTTCATGGAGAATTTCTGTGACAAGAATAGTTTTATCGATAATATCATCGGTACATCATTCCTAATCAAAAGTATATCATCGACATGTAAAATTAGAAATGCAATTGCACTCCCACTGATCTTCTTGTATACACAAGGTTCATCCGGATTTTTGATGAAGCCAAACGATTTGACTACCTCATCAAAACAGATATTCCAACTTCTGGAGGCTTGTTTGAGTCCATAAATGGATCTCTTAAGCTTACACACCTTCCGTTTTTCACTATTGGATTCAAAACCCCATGGCTATTCCATATAGATGTCCTCATCAAGAAAACCATTTATAAAAGCCATTTTGACATCCATTTGGAATATCTCATAATCAAGGTATGCAGCTATAGCCAACATAATCCGAATGAATTTTAGCATGGCCACAGGTGAGAAAGTTTCGTCATAATCAATTCCTTATTTCTGACGATATCCTTTCGCTACCAGCCATGCTTTGTAAGTTCCAATTTGACCTTCAACATTCATCTTCCTCTTGAAGATCCATTTACAGCTAATTGGTATAATACCATCAGGCAGGTCAATGAAGGTCTAAACTTCATTGGAATACATTGAATCCATTTCGGATTTCATGGCTTCTAGCCATTTACCAGAATCGATGTCCAACATCGCCTCCTCATAGGTTTTAGGATCACCAGGTTGATCACTATCATTCACAATGAATAAAGGTTCAATATGATCAACCGAGTGTCTATAACGAGCAGGTGGGCGAGACGTTCTCGCACTTCTCCTAAGATGTTGTATATCAGAAGCTCCCACTGAATTAGAGATTGGTATCTGAACTCGGTTGTTTGGTACTTCATTATTATCTTCTTGTAAGACTATTTTCCGCCCAGCACCACTTTCCTGGACGAACTGATTCTCCAGAAAAGAAGCGTGCTTGCTTACCAAAATTCTTTGGTCTGAATGAAAATAGAAATGATATTCAAGAGTTTCCTTTGGATATCCAATGAAGCGACCTTGTTCAAATCTTGCCTCCAATTTGTCCATTTTTAGCTTTTTCACGAAAGTTGGACAACCCCAAATCTTAATATGATTAAGACTAGGTTTCCTACTATGCCATATCTCATAGGGCGTAGTTGGAACAGATTTGGACGGCACTCTTTTTAGTATATATATTGATGTCTCAAGGGCATATCCCCAAAGGGATATTGGTAAATCGGTGTAACTCATCATAGATCGCACCATATCTAATAAAGTACGATTTCTTCGTTCAGATACACCATTATGTTCTGGAGTTCCAGGAGGTGTCCATTATGATAAAATGTCATTCTCTTTAAAATAGTCCAAGAATTCAGTACTAAGGTATTCACCTCCTTGATCCGATCGAAGAGCCTTAATGCATTTTCCTGTTTGTTTCTCAACTTCAGCCTTGAATTCCTTGAACTTTTCAAAGGATTCGGATTTATACTTCATGAGGTATAAATAACCATACCGTGACTAATCATCGGTGAAGATAATAAAGTAATTAAAACCACCTCTAGTGGTTTCATTAATTGGTCCACATACATCTGTATGTATTAATCCTAATATGTCAGCGGCTCACGCACTCTGTCCCACAAAAGGCGCTTTGGTCATTTTTCCTAGAAGACATGCCTCACAAGTGGAGTATGACTCAAAATTTGATGGATCAATGTACCCATCATTACTCAACTTGTTAATTATGTCTTCTCCAATATGACCTAATCGGAGATGCCAAACATACTTTTTATTTGGATCGTCTCTAGGGCGTTTATTAGTTATGGCATTTATATCAATTCTATTTTGCTTATTGACATCGGTAATCATATTACTGGATATTGTAATGGTATAAAGATTATTGGTTAATAAGCTAGAACCAACACATCTACTATTATAATAAATAAAACATATATCATCAGCAAAAGAAAATTCATAATTCTCTTTACCCAAACGAGGTATAGAGATGATGTTCCTAACAACATTCTTATAATGCAAACAGTTCTTTAAAACCAATACATGTCCAGAAGGCAAACATAAACGAAAAGTCCCTATAGCTAATGCAGCAACTCTTGCTCTATTAGCAAATGTTAGGACAATTTCATTTCACCTTAGCATCCTGCTTGTTTCTAGATTCTGCAAAGACATACAAATATGTGAAGTTGCAGCAGAATCTAGAACCCATGAGCTGGATTCAGCATTAACCATAAGATTGGTTTCAATAAGCATAGACACCATACCTTCACAAGGTTGGTCCTTGGGCTTGACCTTCAAGCTCGCAAGGTACTTCCTACAGTTCCTCCTCCAGTGCCCTCTAACACCACAGTAATGACATTTCCCTTTATCAATCTTGGGTTTTGGTTGCACAACAGGTTTGGCAGGCCTTTTTTCTTTAAAACAGTCTTACCCCTTGAAGAAGAAGCCTTAGCCATAGCCACTACATTTGGTCTCATGTTGTACATTTCCTTCTCATAAACTACCAGCATGCTATGTAACTCAGCAAGAGTTTTCTCCATCTTATGCATGTGGAAGTTTTGGACAAAACCAGAGAAGGAATCGGGTAAAGATTGGAGGATCAAATCCACAGCTAACTCGTTGTCCATAACGAGATTCAGCCTAGCCAATTCTCCAATGTGCCAGATCATTTTCAAAGCATGATCATTAACAGATGATCCTTCAGCCATCCTCATATGGTACAATGCCTTAGATATCTCATATCTAGAGGTTTGACCATTCTCATCAAAGTATTCCTTTAAATGCAAAATGATCGACCTAGCATCTTCCATATATTCATACTTCTTCTGTAATTCATTATTCATCGAAGCAAGCATATGTGACCTAACTTTTAAGTCATTGCCACGCCACTTATCATAAGTGACACACTCCTCTTGGGTCCCACGCTCAAGAAAGGAGGTTGGCATCTTTTCATCAAGCACATACCCAATTTTTTCTGAATTGAGAACAATTCTCAAATTCCTCACCCAGTTAGTGAAATTGGGTCCAGTCAAACAATTCTTATCAAGTATAGAAGCGAGTGGGTTTGTGGTCACCATTTTCAGAGTAATAATATATCTGTTGCAGAAAATAAATCGTTAGCCGTTGTACTTTTCATAATAATTATTTCATTTTGGTCTTTAAATGAAATAGATCCTCCCACTAAATTTATATTCGAATCACATACTCCTTAAGATGGGAAGCGGTAATCTTTGTTGGGTAAAGATTACTAGTGGGGATTGGAGTCCCACTAGCCCAAAGTCCACCTCACCTAACAGTTATTGGTGTCCTATGAATTTAGTAAGTGAACCAACTTGTTCAACGCATCATATGGGAGTCCCAATCATAACTTCGGCCTCTAGGCCATGAAAGCCTCACCTAACAGTTATTGGCATCATGATCATAGTTAAGTCTCGCCATCGTCTCATGTAAGTATTGAAAGCACAAATGATTCCCTCACCTGACAGTTATTAGAAATCATTTGGTTCCAACCCCACAGCATCACATGCATAATGGAGTGGTCCAATATTATGAATGGTGATTAACCCCTATGTATCCATAGCCGATCAATTAATCATTATAATATTGGACCAAACCACGATGATGGAAGGCCACGAGTCCGAAACCCGTTTCGACTTAATATTATTAATAAGGAGATTTGGGTCGTTATTAATGGTCTCACTTTGCACATTAACCAGTTTAACATGCACGATAACATAAATACAATAAACAAATAGATATCACATAAACATCTATCCTATGTAGTGATCATGGAATTATGTTTCAATGGGTCTCGAGCCAAAGAGACCCATTTAGCCATTTTAATGTTTTAATAATATGGACATGCTCTTCACTTTTTCTTCAATCTTTGAACTCTTCAAAGACCGGGCCCAGAGAGCTCACCGATTTAATGGCTCCTCCAATGGCTCCTCCTCTCTTGTAGTATTTACATCAACAATTGATATACTGAACTATGCTAAAATTACATTACATGAAAAATTAAAATAAAATAAAAGGGAGGACGCAGCCTCCATTTAATAATTACAACCCCAAAAAGAATACCTGTAATCATCATACATTCATCCATACAACAATCACAACAATTAGGGATTTTTCCATGACCACCACCCTTCCTCGCGAGCCATAAATTCAAAATTTAAAGCTCTGGAAGGTAAAGATAAAATTATGCATTTAATCAAATTTAAAGCCGAACAACGCAAACCATGTCAAGAAATCAATATTGATGAAACAAATTTCACGAGCGTGATTCCGAACGGAAGTTGCGTTGTCAACTTTAAATTTATAATCACGAATCATTCGAAGAATATAAACACAAAGTATAACAAGTCACGGATTTTTGATTCAAAATTGATTTAGTTCTAATTTTTGCTTAGTTGATTAAATTTATCACATAAATTAATCAACTTCTATAGGCCACATAAGAGCAAGAGAACCAATTCTCTTAACAAAAATAAATTGGCCATTAGAACGCAAAAATATATTTGAACTATAAATCAATTAAACGCACGAAAACGCCTAAGGTTGGCTCGATACCACTTTGTTGGGGTTTCATGAATCATGTATAGGTAAAATTAACAAAAAGAACGTAGCGGAAACAAAGATACATTTTATACATGATTCTCCGAAGGCGTTATTCGTGTGTTTTAATCAAAAATCTGAATATAGAAAGGGAGTTAAATGAATTATCTCTTGAAGTGCACTTTATACAAATTGGTTTGAATGTTCTACAGTTCGAGCCCCACAAATGTCGGATCTCTAGTTCAGACACACCAACAACGAACGTCGAATGGAAGAGAGAACTTTTGGATATTCACCACTATGATCGTGCTAGCAATCTCGTGGAGACAATCCGCCGTATCCTTGATGTATTATAGTCACGGCCCGAACGAGAGAACACTCTTCTTTCTCGCGTCTCTTGAAGAACACAAGAACACGCACCTTTTTCTCTCTATTTTCAGCAACCCGCTCTTCTCTAAAACACAAAACGCATGCCCACAAAAACTCTCTCTACGTTGCAACCTTTTTGCAGCCTTTCCTTTCAATATTTATTCACGAATCAGCAACGGTTGCCGATGGTGGGATCAGCAACCATTGCTGATCCTCATTTTTCATGCACCATCGAGCACAATCGTGCATGAACGGAACGGTCAGCAACCGCTGACCGTTCAAGCACGATTTCGTGCGTGCATGTGCACGATTCGTGTGAAATGGTCAGCAAGAATTGCTAACCATTTCCACTTTAATTAATTAATTAATTAATTAAACCCCTTAAAAATAAAAAGAACATAATATTTATATGTACATTTGGAATACATTAACATGTATCCACTTTGGACATGCGTGTGCATCATATGCAAATAGGCTCGTGACTTTAATACAAATTTTAATTTCAAATTGATTCAATTCGATTACAGTAATTGCAAACACATTTGCAACAATATTTCTCTATTGTTCCACGTTATCCTAATTGTTTATGGTGTGTGACATCCCTAGGTTCATCATTAAGCTGGTAGTAAGACTTATACTAACACATTAATACTCCTAAAAGAATTAATTGTCCCGATTAATCTTTGGGTCTTACAAGCCATGAGTGACATCTAGTAATATGTCATGACTACCCAGATAGTGTGAATATTTTAAGAACATAATGAACATGTCAGCTTCGGTTACAGTGTAATTCAATCTCTTTGTCTTACTATGTCCCAATCAAATAAAGACCGTGGAATATTTGTCAAGTCACCAATTTGATCATAAGCACAAATCTAATTGACATGCATTTTATTCAAGACATAAACAATTTATTCTCGATTACAACCCCGGCCGAGGATTTCAATGCAGTGTCATAATTAGATCGCATAGGACATCATTATTGTACCTTACATGTAACAAGGAGACAGATTCTATATTGCGCACACGTGCAACTTCGTATATGAACAAACTATGACCATCGGGTATAAAGACGGATCAATGACCCGACATTATGTGTACTTGTGAATTATAGTTGTTCGACACACAAGTTAACATTGTGCCTTAAGTCTAAGGATTATTTACACAAGACCAAATCATAAACAATTAGACATTGACCACGCTAATAGCTTCCATATCGCTAATTGTTCCATATGCGTCACATTCAGTGAACTTGTCTAATACAAACACCTGTGTTCTAACTCAGGCATCATAATACCCAATGACATGTGACTCATCATTTTCTTAAGTATCCAATACTTAATGGCGAAGTTAAAAACACACTAGTCTCAACAGGATTATTAATATCCACTCAATAATCCATCGACCAGGAACGATTTAAAGATTCAGTCTAATTATGAACTCGTCACATATATTCTTGACGTCTCAAGAATAGGTTTAGTTGCAACTGATTTTATGGAATCATTCATAAATATAAAATAATTGGACAAATGAATGAATACATCATTGCCATTAATTAAATAATAATAATGAAAGTACAACTGAAATCCCTAATATATAACTATTACATAGTAGCTTTAGGGCATACATCCAACACGTGGAACACAAATAACTCTTATTTTTGGGGAAAGAAGTTAAAAACCAGATGCAGAGTAACCCAAATAGCTTTGCAGGATCTCTCGTAGTGTTCAACTCCTTCGCACCTTAGACAACTCGACTGGACAATGTTATTTTGGTTGGCAGGTTCCCCAATCTCATCCTTGCACTTATTCCTATTTTCCATACTGACTGTTTTCCCTCCAACACCGTTATAGTGCCCAATCCTTCTAATATTCTGTTTCCCTCCTATTTACCGTGGCCTCAAGACATTCAACATCGCCCATCTCTAACTGGAAATCATCAACGGAGGAGGTGCCATCAATTTCATCTTTCACCCATAGATCCAGAGCCTGAGTCTTCATCAAGCACTTATCTTGAACTTCCGCGTATTTCAGTTGTTTCCCTTCTTGAACTTGAACCTCTTTCCGTTCCTAAACTCACAGTCGTGCCCCTTCCCAAGCTTAAAAGTGGTGTCCATTCCTGAACTTGAACCTCTGCCCCTTCCTGTACTTAAAGCAGCGTTGCTTCGTGAACTTAAAGCTATGCCCCTTGCAAAATTTGATGCCGTGCCTCTTCCTGAAGTAGAAGCCGCATACCTACCCAACTTGAAGCTTTGCTGTTTCTTAAACTTGAAGCTATACCCCTTGCTGGCCTCCTTTTTGCAGGATCCTTTCCTGGGTTTGAAGCACATCTGGTCCCTCTTCCTTGGCTGTATTTGCTATTGCACAAGCAGGCTCCACAGTACTATCGCTCTTCACATGGACCACGTTGAAATTCAACATAATTTCCAAGGATTGCACAATTAAGATAATGCGGATGTCAGTACTTACAGAAGTCTCTTTGACCCTCGACTTTAGTTGTAGCTTTGCAAGACTCTCATAGTGCTGTACTCCTTCGCATGTTTGGCATGGTTGTAGCTTTGCAGGGACTCTCATAGTGCTCAACTCCAGGACTCTCATAGTGCTCAACTCTTTTGCATGTTTGGCATAGTTGTAGCTTTGCAGGACTCTCATAGCGCTCAACTCCTTTGCATGTTTGGCAACTCGACCCAACGAGAGCACTTGGGTTGGCAAGTTCCCCAATCTCATCCTTGTTCTTCTTTCTATTTTCCATACTCGTTGTTTTCCCCCCGTTGACACTGTCATAGCGCCCAATTCTTTCGTCTCTCATTTGCCTCCTATTTCCCGTGGCCTCAAAACATTCGTATTGTCTACTTCTGATTGGAAATCATCAATGGAGGAGGCGCCATCAGTGAAACTTTCACCCACAGACGCATAGTCTGAGACTTCATCAGAACCTGAAATGTTGAACTCAGCCCCATCCTGAATTTGGGAGGGGAGAGCAGATCGAATCAGACCAAACACACATACACACACATACATACGTACACGTTGAAATTCAACATAAGTTCTAAGGAATGCACAATTAAGATAATGCAAATCGTCAATACTTACAGAAGAAA
The DNA here is from genome assembly GCA_016097605.1 of Eucalyptus guilfoylei. Lineage (NCBI taxonomy): Eukaryota > Viridiplantae > Streptophyta > Magnoliopsida > Myrtales > Myrtaceae > Eucalyptus > Eucalyptus guilfoylei. The sequence goes on along the minus strand of CM027862.1, from coordinate 33,603,065 downwards.
AGTCTCTTTGATCCTCAACTTCAGTTGTAGCTTCGCAGTATCTCTCATAGTGTTCAACTCCTTCGCATGTTTGGCAACTCGACCCGACAGCATCACTTGGGTTGGCAAGTTCCCCAATCTCATCCTTGTCCTTCTTCCTATTTTCCATACTCGTCGTTTTCCCCACGCGACCAATTCTTCCGTCTCTCATTTGCCTCCTATTTCCCGTGGCCTCAAACATTCATTATTGTCTGACTCTGATTGGAAATCATCAGTGGAGGAGGTGCCATCAATTAAACTTTCACCCACAGATACATTATCTGAGACTTCATCAATACCTAAAACGTCGAACTCAGCTCCATCCTGAGTTTGGCAATGGAGGGCATAATCGAATCAGAGCAGACACACATACATACATATATATAAGCTAAATTATATTTTTGATTTCTTCCCAAATATCAATATACTTTTTAAAACATTACACCAAAAATTACAAAAAAAAAAAAAATTCCACTATGTACATCGACTTATACAGATATTGTTAGACAAATCAAAATGAAATTCCTTGCTTAGATTTAGGTGACCCAACAGCTCCTAAAATAGTAGAAACATATGCATCAAATATAGGATATGGAGGAATTCTTAAACAAGTCAAAAATAATGAAGAACAAGTTATCCAATTTGTTTCAAAATATTGGAATCCAAAACAACAAAATTATTCTACAAAAAAAAAAAAATTAGTAATTGTCATATTGATTTCAAAATTTCAAGGAGATTTACTAAATAAAAAATTCATTTCACGTATTTATTGCAAATTGGCAAAAAAGGTGACCTCTTGCTTTTTTCCACACAATCTCGATGGTCTAAATATTGGATAATGTACTGAATTTATTTCTTTAAAAGTTATCATCATTTGCACTAATTACATACTATGCCAAGTAAAGCAAAAAAAGAATAAATAAATAAATTAAATAAAAGATAAGAGTCTTGCTATTCTAATCCCATAGTAAGTTTCGTTTCTGTTTCTAACTCTAATGTTATTATTTTTAGGGAACTTAATCCTTCATCTTATATTCATTTTAATTTCAATAATCTACTCTTTTTGGATAATTTATGTACTTCATTTACTAATTCAATTGTTATGCAGTTTGGAACTAAAAAGGAGTTTTATTTTCTACTTTTCGTATGGAAAAATCCATAACCGTGGGACACATCGTTTTAAATCAGTCTATGAAAATCTAAATGTTTGTTCAAGCAATATGTGATTGGATTACTTTGAAATAATCATTTACTATAAAAAGACGTCAATCCTGCGTGTTGGCAATTTGCATTAGTACTAAAAATGCACTTTCAACTACTCAAGCCCCTTGGTGGCCAAAAATACAAGGCTGGTCAGCCACTATATGTGCATTCACAAGCAAAACAGCAAATAAATGTGACACATAGTTATTGCTTTATCTACAAGTGGATAGATCAGCTCTGAATTAAATTGCATCAACATTCTAACTAAATTATTAAAGAAAAAGGAAAGAAAACATTATAAATATCTTTACTGAAGAGGCCAACGACATTCATACCACAAATCAACTGTCCCTTCTTCATCATTCATTTTCATGTGGTGCGATGATCGAATCGTTTGACATTAATTTCTCCATAGCTCATTAATACAATAATTAAATCAAATAATCGAAAAGTACTATTATTATATAAAACATTTAGTTTGTGCATTAATTGTGTCTATTGCAAAAAAATAAATAAAATCATAGACAAAATCTATTTATCTAGTCTTTTGTTTATGAAAGCAATTTTGATGATTAGTATTTAAAGAATGATTGAATGAGTTTAGTGGCAATGTTAAAGAACCAAAAACTATCCAACACCAAGAAGGCAAGTATACATAAGTGACTAAGATAGAAAAAATATGCAGCCTAAGTAATTAAATTATAACACAAAATGGGAACCTTTTCCTTTTCCTTTTCATTTTCCTTTTCCTTAGTGCAAGATTCTTTGCTCGTCTTCCAAGGCCAAACGTTTTTCCACCAAGGTATGGCCTTTTTCCTGCCTTCAGTCTTTGTCTGTAAAGTGATAGGGAATGAGACAGAGTAAGCGAGCGAGAGAGGGCAAGTAACATAATTAAGGTGCAACAAAAAATGGGAACCTTAAAAGAGGGAGGAAAGACTTCTTTAGTAACCGCAAAATATCCAATGCCAAATAGTTGTAGAGATATGCAACTAATGCATGGTTAAACACTTAAAAATCAAGCAACCTAAGAGAAGAAACACGAGAATCAGCTCACAATCTTCTCGATTAATCGCTCACCTTTTCCTGGTTGCAAGATTCTTTGCCCGTCCTCGAAGCTGTGGCCATTTCCCTGCCTTCAGTCTTTGTCCGTAAAGTGTGTGAGCGAGAGAGAGAGAGAGTAAAGTAATTATGGTGCAAACAAAAATGGTGATTTTTTGTTGTTGGTCCGATATCGTGCGGCTAAAGAAAGGGGATCCTCCGATATATAAGACCTTTTTCAAATTTTATTCTTTCCTTACTCGCACAAGATTACATATTCATATTCCACTCATGTTCATTTTAAGTATTATTTTATTTAGATACTAACAAAATACAAGAATCTGTATTCCCCATACATTTTTACTGTTCATTATGAATTTCCTCATGGCTCCTTGAAGATTTTAGAATGCTTAACAGAATATATCAATTAGGTCATCCATTCCTGAAAGTGATGGGTAATAAAAATAAAAAAAATGAAAGTTCTTAACCGAACAAACTCGGTGCATGCACAATGACTTTGCACTTTGAAAATAAGTTTTACTAGCATAATAGTCTTTTAGTTACTGTAAGAATAATAACTTATTGTGATTTATAAATTCTTGAAAAAGTGAACCCCGCTACAATTTATAATTATTTATTATTTGATTTTTTGTGATACATAATAAATTGTTATCCTCACAGTAAATTAAATAAAGTCACTCAATTATTTCTCTTTAAAATATCATATTACCATCCTAAACTTCGGCATTGCTGCATGATACCACGCAAACATTGATAAATTGTACTTTACTTTCTAGAATTTCATTTTTGTTTCACCCATTACTTATTTCCATTTGTATGATTGTGACATGTTAACGGACAATGCACTAATTCATTTAGAACACAAAAACATCTATTCCATGGTTTATGAAGTTAAGAAAATGCAAAATGATGCATGGTTGATAAAATTCGATCAAGAAAAGTGAGTCAGTCCATTTCAGATAACCCCATGGAGACCGAAAACTAATGGATGCAACAATATATCAAAGTTTGTGAACTATTGTGCAACAGAAGTTCCAGAGGGCAATTATTGCTGACCATTGTGACATCAAAATAAACAGTTATCATAGTAACATAATATCAACACTCAGTTATATAACAAAAATTCAATTTAAAAATTACAGTTTATATGTGTATTTACTTAATTTATACCCAAAAAAACATTTCAAATTACAAAGAACATGTCAAAAGAACACTAATGTATTTGAAATTATTTAAAGATCTCTCTAATAGTTTTTCGTCATTGGATTAAAAAAAATATCTTCATCCATGTAAATTTCAGTATATTTTTCAATTTTTTTTCAATTTGTGTTGTTTTATCACATTATAGTATCAAAATGAAACTAGAAAAAATCAAATCTCGCGTGTCTATTGTATATTGATGAAGAAGATGCTGCACCTTGTCTAACTTGGATTCAAAGTTTGATGTATCCGGAAGAATCTTCTGTACATAACACAGCAAAGGCATTCCAGGTGGGTCACTTGGGATAGAATCTTTGAAAAAGTCTCCACACCCCTGTATTTTTACGAGGCAATCATCTGGTATCTTTATGCAAGAGGCATCAATCAACCTACTCAATGATGGACATTTTGTGACCTCCAAGGATTTCAAAAACTTTAGATGTTGTAGGTCCCAAACATCAGTAAGTTCATTGCACTGTTGGATTTCCAATTTCTTTAGGTTTTTCACGCGGTCTGACCATTTTATTGTTTCGAGAGATCCGCACCCAAAAACAAAGAAGGACTCCAATTTTTCTGAAAAAGAAAAAGATATATCGACTAGATCTGGACAAAATGAAAGGTGAGCTTGCCGTAGGTTTTCTGAAGAAATGGTTAATGTCCGAAGCTGTTCACAGCCGTCAATAGTTAAGCTCTCCAATCCTGGAAGTTTATCGAGTGGAATGTCTTCCACTTCAACATAATAGAACTCTAAAGTCATCAAATTTCTCAATATTAAGGTGGAGGGAAGTAACTCTGCCCACCTGAAGCTAGGGCATACTAAATCAAATCTAAGCAAAGAGGACGGAAGCTGCACAAGGGTTTTTAGGTCTAGGCGAGAGAAAGAAGCCAACTCTGGAAGTGATGAAGCTTGTTGATGAAGCATGTTGATTGTGCTTGAGTGAAGCTCTGACAACCCTTGAATCTCATTACAATTTCTTAAGTTTAGTGTTTGGAGGTGATGAAGCATGTCGATATTCCTTGGAATATCACCAAATTTGGGTGGTAGTTAAATTTAGAGTTCTAAGAGATGAAAAATCTCCAATTCCAATAGGAGTTTCACTTGTCATTTCATCACATCCAGAGAGATCTAACTCTTCAAGAATTTTCAACATGCTAATGTCACTAGGTAACTGCCAAACATGATGTTCCGGAGAATATGATCCATTTTTTGGTGAACCCAATATGCGAAATGATCTTAACTTTTCAATGAATTTGGGAAATTCCTCCCTTCCATTGTCAATAAGAAGAAAAGACTTCAATTTTAGTAGTCCTTTCATGGAGTCTGGAAGTTTGGCAATGCCCGTTTCTGATAAGTCTAATTCAATCAATGAGGTTAAATTCCCAATTGAGCATGGAAGGTCTCTCAATCCAGAACATCCCCTCAATGAGAAGCGTTCAAGCTTCACTAGTGCCCCCACTTCTTTAGGCAAATCTGTAAGATGATTACAGCATTCGATCACTAACTCAACCAATGACTTTAGATGTCCAATGGAGCTTTCAATTCTCTTTAGGTTGTCGCAATGTGCAAGAGTCAACTTCTTTAAACTCAAGCATTTAGATAAGTCTGGAATTGTCGTTATGCCACCACATTGAGTAAGAGATAGAACTTTCAAATTCCGCGCACCCTATAAAAATTGATGGCATGTCAAATGCAAGAACCATTGCATAGTATATACTGGGAAGACTAGAAGTAATAACATGTAATTTACCTTGATCAAGTCCCATACTTTGGCATCATCCATGAAACTAGTATCATGAAGTTTAAAAACAATGAGATTATTCAATTTCATACTGTCCCCCATCAAATCCCAATTAGGAGAACTACAAGAGATCCATCCCAACTTTGAACAATATTTTGTAAAGTTTCCTGCATAAGTTCCCTTGCCTAACTTGAGGAGTCTTAGGCTTTGTAACCTTTCAAACTCTTCATTTGTAATTTCTATGGAGTCAATAAGTTCATCCATCTTAATCGCTTCAATCTTGTTCTTCATCTGCAAGTAAAATTTCACAATGATATGAAGAAGTTTCTCAACTTTCAACCACTATGTTTTACAATTTAAATGGGCAGGAAAAAAACTAATAACGATTCTAGACAAAAAATAAATCCTTAATTCTAGGATATACAACTATTATTTGAAAATGGGATGTTTCTCACTTACATTTTTGGTTTTTATGATTTTGAGGGCCACTTTTGCATCCCATAGCCTACTTTGTTCTTCAAGGTTGGATTTCCTTTCTTCGCAAACAATATGCCTTCCCAGGTTTATTAGCTGATTATGCATCCAAAACTGATCATTGTCCAATATCTTTACCAAGCACCTCTTGGTAAGGTCTTCAATTCCATCTTGGGGATAAAATTTACATTGTTCCCATATGTAAATTGCATCAGTCTTCTTCTCATTGAATAAGAAGCATGCTATATCAAGAAATATTTGTTTCTGAGAATATTCTAGGTCATCATAGCTGATTTTCAACTTCTCTAGAATCTTTTCTCGGGTTTTCACTTAACTTATCTAACATCTCTCTCCAAAATTTTTTGTCTTTTCTCTCCTTAAGCGATGAACCTACCACTTTAATAGCCAAAGGTAGCCCTTCCATAAGTAAGACAATTTTACTTGAAAGTTCATGATAATCATCCAAAGGAAAGTTTCTACCAAAGGCATGCCGAGAAAAAAGCTTAAGTGCAAAAGCATTTTCCATCTTTAGCATCTCATATTGTTGAATATCACCTTCAAATCCCCCAACTTGCAGAATATCTTTGTCTCTTGTTGTAATGATTATCCTAGATCCTCGATATAATTTGGAATTTCCTATGAGATTCTAATGGGCACATTTTTATCAACATCATCCAAAATCACAAGGACCTTCTTAACTTCCAAGTGTTGCTCAATCATCCTCATTCCTTCTTCACTATTGTTGATTTTTATAGATCCATAGCCATCAATGTTATATAGTAATTTCTTTTGCAACTGGACTATACTCTCCTTGGTCAATCTTTCTCGAATGTCCTCAAGGAAGTTACAATATCTTCCAAAGTGGGAACATAGTTCATTGAAGACAACCTTGGCAATAGTTGTTTTACCCATGCCACCCATTCCGTAGATTTCAAGGAACCTTATATCAAGTTGTTTGACATCTAATAATTCTTTCAAGTATTTCACCCGATCATTATGTCCAACTAAATGTTCAGGCAATGATTTTTGTTTTGTCTTCAATTTCTCCAAAACCTTTTCAACAACCAATTTGACAATCCTTGATTGGCTGCCATGCATAAAAGCACTTTCATTAGCAGACTATATTAATAACATGCCCATGCATCACCCATGAGTTTGTCAAAATTAACTTGAAAAGATTGAAATACATCACAAATGATATCTAAGTACACCAAAAAAATCAGTATATGCTAATATAATATAATTGACATGATACATTTTTCATATATGATTAGAGAAATTTCTGAAGACTATAGTATCGGTTTACACGATGGCAAAGTTACTAAGGGCTATTATATCATGCATAAGCAAAATTTCAGCATTTGTAGCTCAGCCTAAAAAAATATCAGCACTTGTAATAGGAGAATCATAATCCGAGATAATGTAGACAAATGCAACGTCATCCATTGAACATCTGCAGGTTGGTGAAGAAAAATATAATCCCGATTCCTGTAATTATTTTCCAGCGCCAGCAGTATAGTTATTGTAATAATTTGTATTGCTTAACTCATGCATGTAAGTCTGCTATGAATTTGATTATATCAAGTATAAGCATTTAAAGAGCCTTGTCACATTAAATTCATTCAAAACTGAATATCAAGGAAGCGGACTCCAATGGGTCAATGTGGTGGATAAAGAATAAAGACTTGTGTGTGGATGAGGCGCACAACATCAATTTGATTCTTCATACCATCAAGTGAATACATTTCTATGTTTGGGCCTCCAATCTGGATTTCGGCTTGCACCTTTCCCGGTTCATTTAGTGGGATAAGGCACTGTTTCAGAATTTACCTATCTACGGTGCACTTCCTTATCTATATAAAAAACAAAATGGAGAGGCCATGTCAATTTGCTTTCCAAAAACTCCATCTTATGGTTAAGAATCCAAGATTCTCAAGCCACGTGGTGGTCACATTTGACTACATAACTCAAAGCATAAGAGATTGCCAACTCTAAATTGTGCAAAAACAGCTCATTTACAATGGTGAAGATAATGGGCCGCCCGCAATGCTATAATAATGCATACTAGGTGTTGACCGTTGTTATATTTAAATTTTGTCAATTGACAGCTACAATGAGTGATGATAAGCTAATGAGCCATGTGGCCCAGTATTCACTTCCACCTTTTTTACTTGGATTAGATTATATGTGCGATTACTATTTCAAGGCTTTTTAGTTTGCAGATGAAAAGGGAAATAATAGTAAATCCCTAAAACCATTTTCCATACACGTCAACTTGCATCTCAATATTTCACAATATGCAAACTGGATCCCCAATTTTTACATTTTCTTTTTAAATTGCATCTGTTGCCCTAACTTTCTTATCAAAATGGCCCCACCACTCTCCTCGACCTGTGACCATCGACCTTCAGCCGGCCGTCCTGGGCCTTTGTCTATTGGTTTGCTGCTTGTACTGTTGCGAACTTTTAGTAACCCCTGCTACACCATGTGTCCCTTCTCTCTCTCTGTCTCTCTATCTCTCTGCGCGCACGCGGGGCCACACCACTCAAAAGCCGCCGTTGCCAACCTCAGGTCAGAGATCGGCCACGGTTGTCACCTCCGGCCCTGTCTAGATAAAGGCTTGCTTGGCCTTGATTGGGACCTCCCGCGAGCTTTGCATAGCTCGAGGGCCTAGATGACGGCCCCATCATTCTTTACATGTTTACAGGATGCTCTCGCTTCTATTGAATATTTAGACATGAACTTTTTTCACCGAATCATACTTCCCTATTGTAATTGGTATTTCTTGAGAAGCACTCAAAAACGTGAAATAAAAGTTGGCATCAGATGTGATCTCTAATTTCATTTATCGTTTCTCCGTTAATGAAAAATGAAAACAGAATGAAAACTGATATTCTTATAACGAGGGAAAAATATATTTTCTGGGTTGAAGCTACTGAGAATGCAGATCACTATGGGTGCAAAATTTGAAGTTGATTTTGGTAACCATCCCAATTAGCAAATGCCAATGGGTGCTCTCGAATATTTCGTACCCTTACGAGACGGGAAGAGGAAAAAATGGTTGACAGGAATGAAGTTACCTTTCTAAGAGGATGAAAGGTATTGAAGTTTACTGACACCGTAGGGGAAAATTTTGGGGAAGATGTTAATAGCAGAGGATGAAAAGTTGAATGAGAGCAGCAATTGGAGTTTGTTTTCAGTATCTTCCGTTAAGAAAAGTGCAAAAGAAATCATTTGACAGGGCAATGTCGTATCCCCTAAAACAGAAAAAAAAAATGAAGGATGTAGGGATCTTTAAAGAGTATTACCTTTGGCCCTTTGTCACGACCCATCCATTGTGTTCAGTTACCTTTATAAGAGCTTCTTTCCATCCCTTGACTTCATCACAAAGACTCCTCCTCGTGTTTCTTGAAATCAGCTTTATATAGTGATTTCTTAAGTTTGACATCGTCAGATTCCACTAAGAAAAAAATGGGAAGGATACATTTTTTATCCTCTGATTCAAAGACATTGTCTATCATGAGCTTCAACTCACGAAGGCACCATTTACTGGAAGCATAAGTCTCAGAGAAGATCGGTATGTAGATTTTGGTGTTCTTGATAGCTTGTTTAAGTTCTTCACTAATCACTTCACCAATTCAGGATTTTTCTTCGTCCCTGAACACGTGGACTCCCGCAGCATTCAAGTCGTTGTAAAGGAAATCTGTAAATCCATGACGAGTGTCCTCTCCTCTAAAATTCAGGAACACATCATACTCGCCTCGTGATGCTGGTGCAGCATCACTACTTGATCCGGCCGCTGAGATTGCCATAGCTAGGAAGCTCACTACTTCCAGAAATCTCTCTCTCACCTTAAGAAAAATAAAGGTTGGTGTGGTGTGGCTATCTAAGAAATGAGGTGAGGAGAGGTTCTAAATCTTAACGAGGCCAATACCTAAAATACTTGGCCGGCTCACTTTAAAGTCAAACGTAATTGTCTGTCCCACCTAACGTTCTGCATTAGCAAGTGGAGGTGTCCAAGACTTTTTAACAAGTTTGGAAATTTCTAAAGACTCCTCGTAAGACCATAAAAATCAATCAGAAGCTCTTTTATTTCGTTTGGGATAAAGGCATCGGTCCTTCAAGTACTGCAAAATGTTCAATCAAGCCCCTCAATTTGTTTTTGGTGGTGCAATTGAGTTTATAAACTGCATACCTTTTGTTCCATTTGATTCTTCAATTAAAATTATAAACAGAGGTGCTGATGTCGCCATCAACATCACCTTATGGGGAAATTATAATATAAAAAATTATTTTAAATCTTTAAAAAATAAAAAGATTAATACCCTTGAAAAACTCAAATTTGTACGATATGATAAATTTACTCAAACTAATTTTTGATCATGAAAAACCTCAAACCAGTCTACGTGTGATAATTTGTCCCAAACGACCAAAAAAACCCCAAACCGATATGTTTGTAATAAATTTACCTCAAACTAATTTGTTCGACCACAAAAACCCGAAATTTGTATATTTGTGACAAATATTTACTCCGTTGAATTAGACTAATATCACAAAAAAAACCATAAAAATTGCATAATTGTGATAAACGAAGAGTAAAATCTCAAATTTGTATAGTGTCATCTAACTTAATAATTTGACAGTAAAATTTAATATAAACTAACAAAGGGTAAATTTGTTACAAGTGTACTAGTTTATGTAAATTTATCAAAGTTCTATCAGTTTAAGTTTTTGGTTGTCAAAAAATTAGTTTGAGGTAAATTTGTTATAGGTGTATTAATTTAGGATTTTTTTAGAGCATTAATCCAAAATAAAAATATGGAAAGAACAAAAATCCTCAAAAAAAAAAAAAAAAAACACGAGGGGAAGGGGAAGGGCAGTCCCAGTCAGGTGGCAAGGGCTACGGCCCACGTTTCCACTTGCATGTTGAAAATTGGAGAGGGTGGCTTTGCTGGATTGTGGGGCGGTGGACTTCGCAAGGCTATGGGACGGGGAGAGGCGTTTGATCGTGAACAGCCTGATGAAGAAGATCGGAGATAACAATCTCCTACATCTCCAAAAGCTTCCTGACCGAGGGGAGAAGACCAAGTGAGCGAAGAATGCAATCAGATAATTATAGGCAAAATTAAGGGGACCCAAATGCTTTTCTCATGATTTTCGTGCGTAAGGTGTCACTTCAACATATAATAACATTGTCAGCATCTTTATTTGCATTTTCAACATAAGGCTCAAACAAGCCAAACATATAGTTTAAAGATTTAATTGCATAAAAAATTGAGACTTTATTGAACGTTTTGCAACAATTTAGAGACGCCTAATACCTTGATCCTTTTTCTTTATCTGCATATAATAAGGCTCGTCAATCAAGTAACACAAGGCCAATAACCCGTGCAACTTATAGCATTATCGAGAACTATTTTTGGAATGATATTTTCTAAAGCTTTAAAGCTTTAATGAACGACTCGAGATCCGGCTCTGCCCTACACCCCCACGGGGGAAATTTTTCATTCCCATCCCTACCTCGCATAACTAAGCAGGTTTAGGGGAAGATCCGAAAGGACAAATTGATATATTGTCTTCAGGTGGAGAACAAAGATTGAACCAACCAGCCCTAAATAATTCCAACAAACCACCTCGCGTTCTAGCTAATCACCAAATTTTCTCGGGAAAATCCAATTTTCCCCATGAAAGCGAGAGAAAGAGGGAGAAGGCAAAAAAGAAAAAAGAAACTGTACGGAGCAGCCCCATTGGCTGGCCCTAATTACTGCTCCTCCCCAAAAAAATGCAACACGCAGGGCGTCCATGGAGATCAGCTAGTCTCCGGGCTTTCGCCTCACTACCTGAATTTATCCTCTTCCTCCTCCTTTAAGTCTCACTCCCACCTTATTAAGGCTGCGTCTGACGGTCAAAATAAAATTCAATTTATCATATCATACACTTAGTGTATTCTCAAAATAGAATAAAATCATATATAAGGGGATATATATGAGATAAAATTATCCTAATAGAAATGTGAGATAAAGGTGTATAAGATTTTTAAAATTCATATTAGGAAAGCTATTTTTTCTCAGATAACAAACTTCTTAAATTAACAAAATTAACAAAATTTACTAAATTAAAATTATTCAACCAAAAAAATTAACAAAATCAAAATTATATTTCAATATATAAATAATATTTGAATTCTAATATAAGAAATTCAAAAAAATTAAAAATTTAGTTATTTTAATTTAATCTTATTTTTACTTATATTAGAATTTAATTCTATATTAGAATATAAATTCAACATATAAATATAAAATTTTATTTTTATTTTTACATATTTTAGGTATTTTAGTATTTTAGGTATATTAGTATAGTTTGCTATTTAATAAAAATTTATTAGAGAATGATAGAAAGGAAAGAAAGAAATAACAAAGAAATTAATTAAAAAAAAGAGGAAAATAAAATGAAAAGAGCAAATAAAAATAAAGTAGGCAAAAGTGTCACGAAAGATTTTTACTATTTCCGTTTGCAAATTTTTTGGTTCATTTATATTAATTTGCCATTTATACTAAACAATGTACATGATATAATATACATATTTCAAATTGCAATCATTAAACAATGGACAAAATATGGTGAAATTTCTAAATTTTATATCTTATCCTATCTAATCCTATCCTAGTTAGAAATCCAAATGACCAAACGTAACCTAAGGTCATCTCCCAGCAACACCAAAATATCTCGTTATCCTTATCAGCGGCGGCTCCTAGTTTGTTCTTTCGATGATTGCTATAATGATAATAGTTGAAGGGCCTAATTAAAAATTTTGCAGGAAGGACTCCGAATGTCTTTGTCCTTAAATCTGGGTCCATATGATGAAGCTCTTAGATCAACTTACACAAGCCCAATAGTTTGTGCATGGCACAACATAATCGAGAACTATTTCGGAAATGATATTTTCTGAAGCTTGAAGGTTTAGTGACTACTTTAAACACTACAGACATGTTTTAGGAAAGACACTTTAAATTAAAATATTGCATACTCACTAAATGATTGGTCATATTTCTAGAAGTAGTTTAGACGAATATTCTTTGTAATAAAATAAATGTAGACACCTTTTCTTGAAACAGTATGTTTAAATTGAAACTTTGTATTTTCAATATCAATTTAGATGGTTTTTGTTTCTAAGTAGTATGTTTATACGTGATTTGCATTTCCTCTTCTTTCGAAAATCAAGTACATCCCGCAGCCATATTAAGTTTTACTACCCTCTAATTCTTGTATGGAATGATCTATCATACACAAGAGTTCTCTTGCTTGCTAAAGATGAAGCTTGTACCTCAAACCTTTTGAATTCAGGACATTCTTCATTTTTACTAATTATTTTCTATTTTAATGTTGAAAGGATTATTAAATCCAATGCCAATGTAATTTTTTTTTTTACACATTTACCATTAAATATATGACGTGTGCTTTAAGATAGTTATGTAGTAGAATATATCAATATGTTAACTATCCAATGAAGTGTAAATTACTTTTATACCGGCAATACTTAATGAAAGTTTAGTCGACATATCTTTATTTATGTTTGGATCATATTATTAAACATTGAATGAACAACAAATTACCTCAAATGCATTGTTCTATGATCCAACCCTTAATTAAGTCAATGCTTAAGATTTTTGGGCTCAACTTTTTATCTTATTTTGGTAATATTTGTCTTTAACTTATTTGTTACTATTGTCTCTCTCTAATGAGTGTTTCTCTTTTCATGTCAAGAAAAGCCAATAATTTTAGGATTGGCTTGGACAGTTTTTAATTTACTTTGAGAATCTAAACCATAGAAAACTAAATGACAAATAATTATAAATTGTTGTGGGGTTTATTTTTAAAGAAATTTGTGACTCACAACAAGTTGTTATCTCACGATAGCCAAAAGACTGTTATGCCAGCAAACCCCACGACTAATTACCGTATTTTAGCCAAGGTCATTCAGGTTCCGTCTCTTAATTACACCTATGCTCTACGCCTTAATAGGTAAATTGCTCCTCATGCTCTAGGGATGCATCCCTATACAATCGAGTCTTAAGCTTATCATCACAAAAAAATATGGGAATGATACTTTTGCCCCTTTTTGATTTGGACATGTTGTCCTCTATGTAACATGTACTAGCTCGCACTATTAGAAATTTTTTTAAAATAAAAAGCAGCAATTAAATTTACTTCAACATGGAGAAAATATCATATGGCTTCCCCAAAAGAGAGGAAAATATTTCAATATTTTGAAATGGATTTGTCACCCACAAGCACGTGTGTTGAGAGAAAAGGAGAGTGGGGGGAGGGGGACGACAATTCAAACTAGCGATGGGTGCGGAAAAATTATCTAAAAAATCATAAACCTGTTATAGTTTTACCAATTAAATTATAAATCTTTCAATTTTGTCAATTAAATTCAAAAACTTTACACTTTTTACCATTTGGGTCAATTAAGTCAATTTTGACTAAAAATCGATGATTTAACATGAATAATTTTTAGTAATGTTTTTAAATTTTTAAATTTTTTTCTTTATCGTTTATTTTAACTTATCTCTCTTGATTGTCTTCTCCTTTGGAATTTCGTCTGAAAAAAAAAAAAAATTCTTCTCCTTTGGAATCGGAACCGTCTTCAAATTTTAACGGAAAAGCAGAGCCAAAACACCGGAAACGCAGCAAACAAACACCAAGAAAACCAGCAACCCAGTAAACAACACTGTAAAATCCAGAAACCCAGCAAAATCGGTAGCAAAAGCAGAGCAAATAGAGTCAAAACACCAGAAACCCAGCAAACCTTGGTGTTCTTGGCAATAATCGGCAGCAAAAGCAGAGCAATACACCAGAAACCCAGCAAACAAGACTATAAAATCCAAAAGGTCGAAGCGCATGCGCTCGTGCTTGAGTCGCTAGAACCGATTCACAGGGAGAAGACGATCGAGACAGATAGGTTAATATAAACAATAAAGAAAAGAAAAATAAAATATTCAAAAATATTATAATATATCATAAAATTATACACATCAGCGCTGGCCATACAAAGTTAAACAACCAATGTTTACATTAATGATTTCCAGTCAAAATTAGCCGGATTGACTCAAATTGTAAAAATTAATTGAAATATTTATGATTAAATTAGTAAAAGTATAATAAATTTAAAATTTTTTAGATAAATTTTTTAGAGGGATGCTGGTGATCGAAAGTGGGTTGGCATAACTAGTGGGCAGTGACAAGATACTAATTACTATACAGCTTAGGAGGAGAGATTTTTTAATAATATTTAGCATTGTGTGGCGACAATGACTTTATGATCTAGGGAACTTATTTTTCTCTATTAATTAATATCATCACTACAATGAGATTATGATCACTCTCTTAATCACTCGCTCTATACACGACTCTATCTCTATTTCTCTTATATATTGATATCTTCGACTCACTAAACATGTTGCTAATTGTTATGCTGGCACATAAAAGTAAAGATGTTAGGCTGCGTTTGGCGGTTAAGATAAAATTCAAAACATGATAAAATTTATCATATTCTCCATTTAGTACTCGCTCAAAATAGGATAAAGTCAAATATAAATGGAATATAAATGAGATAAAATTATCCCATGAAAAATGTGGGATAATGAGAAATTTTCTAATATCTATAATATGAAAGTTTTTTCTCAGATAACGAATTTCTTAAATTAACAAATTAAAATTATATTTCATTATAAATAATATTTGAATTCTAATATAAGAAATTCAAAATAACAAAAAATAAAAATTTAGCTTCTTAATTTAATATTATTTTTATTTATATATTCGAATTTAATTCTATATTATAATATAAATTCAATATATAAATATATATTTATTACATATTTTAGGTGTTTCAATATTTTAGGTATATTAATACAAGTTTCTATTTAATAAAATTTTATTAGAGAATGATGGAAGGGGAAGAAAGAAATAAAAAAGAGAGGAAAAAAAAAATAAAGTACACAAGAGTGTCGAGAGAAATTTTTATCATATCAATTCGTAAAATTTGTGATTCGTATAGATGTTTATATCAAATAATATACATAATATGATGTAAATATATCCAACTTTATTATTATAATCACCAAACAAGTTGACGGCAAATAATAAAATCCCCAGATTTTATATATAATCCTATCAAATCCTATCATTATTAGAATTTCGGATGATCAAACATAGCTAGAGTGTCAAGTATTTTTCTATATATATTCAAACTGTAATCAAATGTTTTTCCCATGTTCTAATACGAGCTGCCTGGTTCATATACACTGCGAATTATAGATCCGCTCGGGCGATTTTGGTTCCATATGAGCGAATCACGGTTTGTCGCATGTGAAAAGGCCCTCGGACCCCACCCTCGTCTCTTCACTAACAATATAAAATATTTTGGTTATCCTTTTCTTTTTGGCTTGATAAGATACACGCAACCCAACAGGTCCAAGATTACATTTCCTAGAAATGAACCGTGGTCCGACCTTCCTAGAATTATAGGTAGACGTCTCTATAGATAAATAATCTTACATGTAGGAAGTATTGACTTCAGCGTTTGGCATATGTTGGCAAGGGATACTAAAGTGATAGTCAGAAGGAAAATAAGAAATCAGACATCTATTAGATCGCATTATCCTAGTCAACTGAAATACAGAGTCACACAAGTTCAACTCTTTTTTTTTTTTTTTTTTTTGTGATGGATTTAATTTTTTAAGATAACATAATGTCTTTTGAGGGTATTGTCCTTGAAAATTTATATTAATTCAGTGCGACAGTCAAGTCAACGCGAGAATCTTTCTCAAAAGGATAAGAGATTTTTTCTGGACTGGTAGAGGGAAGAAACAAAGTTGGTCGGTTCACTTTGAAATCAAATCTAATCGTCTTTCTCCCGCCTAACATTCTGCAGCCGCAAGTGGACACCAGCGTCTGTCTCCCACCTAACGTTCTGCTGCATCGAGTGGACACCAGTAAAGGCGTCCAAGACTTTCTAAAATTTTAAAGACTTCTTGGGAGACCATAAAGGCCAATCAGAAGCTCTTCTTTTTTTCTTTTTTCCTTCTTGGAATAAGACATCTAATCCCTAAATTGTTAAAAAAATGTTCAATCATGTCCCGCAAATTCTTTGTTTTTTGGGGGTGCAATCGGGTTCCTAATCGGCATACCTTTTCGGCTCTTGTTCGTATCTTCAGCGAGGGGGCGGCCCTCGCTCAAATCTGAGGCGAAGGTTGGTGCCCCTCATTGCTTCCACCTGTATGTTGAAGAAGATCGGAGAGGGCGTCTGTACTGGACGGTGAGGTGGTGGACATCGCAAAGCTCGGGGACTTGGAGAGTGCTCGGGGATAAACTATTGAAGAAGATCGAAGAGGACAATCCCCCGCTTCTCCAGGAGTTTCATGTGCGAGTGGACAGGACCAAAGCGAGCAAAGTGTGCAATCGTCTACAAAACTAAAAGGATACAAATGCATTTCTCGTGAATTTTGCGAATTGATTTCATTTATTGCAGAATGAATTCATCTTTAAGCAGAACGAATGCAATCTAGAGTGCACTACAAAACTTTTTTAGATGGAGATGCATGCGCTTCTCCGAAATGAATTTCTGTTTGATTTTTCTTATTTTATTCGGTCAATACCACAAAAACTGTAAAGTGATATATATGTGACAAAATTATCATAAAATAGTTTTTTATCACAAAAAATCCCAAACTAGTATATTTACGAAAAATTTTCTAACACATAAAATGTCATGTCGGCATTTAACGACCACATTAGCATCTCCATTTGTAATTTTAATAGAAGAATCAATTCGAACAAAACGCGTATGTAGTTTAGGGATCCACTTTATACTATATATATATATTGAGGAACCTATTTGGACATTTTGCTAGTTTAAGGACTCCTGTACCTCTACCCATTTTTGTTTTGTGTGCACACGCATATGATGAGGCTCGTGATCAGCTAACATTAGGCCAATAGCTAGTGCGACACGTGGCATTATTGGGAAATATTTTAGGAATGATTTTTTCTAAAGCTTAGAAACATTAATTAGGACTCGTAGACACCATTGATTAGAAATCATGTCTATCGCTCCTTTGAGACTTCATCTCTGAGGACCCAAAATCGAGCTCTTGTTCTTCAATGCTATTTTTATTTCCTACTTTTGAAAATTATTTAGGCATTCAAAATTGACATGCCTCATGTGATTTCTTAGCATTTCTGAACTTTTTCTTAGAGAGATGAGTCGAATAATGGTTGGAAGTCAGATTTATCTTACTTCTTGTTTTTTGCATGTGATTCTAATTGATGCTTGAATTTTATTCTTCAATGCATGATTATACTTGCTTAGTTATGTCTTACAGCTATGTGAATGCATATAGATGAAGGGGGGTGAGACATGCTCCACCCTTTCCAGGTCCTTTCCCGCAGCTACTGTCGACTCCTTTTTGGTTTGGACCATTCATAGGTGTCGCATTCTGCCTTAATAAATAAATTTAGATTCAATTTCAGCGGAGAGTGTCATTTTCGCGCACCTAATAAATTGGGATGACTGACGAATACTTGCGCCTTGCCCCACTTGATCGTACTAAAGCATTGGGCCTTTACTAGAAACACGGACATCACAATAAAGAACCAAGAAAAGAAAAAAGGAAAAGCAAAGAATAGTCATGAATCACAGCTAGCCGAACCACTAGTAGCCCAACTTTTCTAGTGTGAACTAGAAATTAGGAAGGAATATTGGACAAGGTTAAGACTGGGGCCGTCTCCTGTCTGATTCTGCGGCCGCTGATTGCTGCCTTACCCAGCTATCAGACTGCGATTTAGACAATATGTTGTCAAACAGGACCAGTATCCATGCTCACGCCTGGGTTCTTTGAACCGAAACAGCTTAACCTCCAATTCACCCAGTTTAGCTGTTTCTCACAAAATCTTAAAGGTCTTATAGTTCATATAAAACTCTGAAGCTGTCCAATTATCAATTAGGACACTAGTTCTAAGGATTACAGCAGAGCCTTGACTCCCGGTTGAGGAAGTGACCAAGAAAATTTTTCCCAAAAGTTGGAAGAGCAAAAGAGCGCATACTGTTTCAACGTTTTTCGGTCTCTGCAAATGACCAGAGGCGTTCGGATCAAAGACGCTGCCAATAAAACGGTATGCTTGAGCCACATTGGGTAAAGCGACATACAAAGATAAATATGGTGCTTGCTATTATAAAATGCAGATTAATGAAACTACCAACATAAGAGCAGTTAACTACACAATTAGGATGTAGAGACCACTGTTTCAGGGAGAGACTGTAATTACGAAGAGACAGAGAGTGAGTGGGTCAGTATGAAGTAATTGTAAACAAAGGAAGAAGACGGGAAGATACGAAGACTGGGAAAGGTTGGTGAGGATCTCGTGGGAGAAGGTGCTGAGGAGGCTAAAGGAGAGCCGGTTTCGCCGTGGCGACTCTTCCCTGGCAAGTACTCGAGGAGATCTGGTGGTGAATTCGGTGCCGGTTAAGAAATATCTAAAGAGATCCGACGGTGTCGGAGAAAGAGATCGTGCATATGGCATCGGAGGCCATGGTTTTTTTCTTTTTTTTCTTTTTTCTTGTTGATCTGTAGCTATGGGCTGTCTCCTAAGGTAACAAGACGGGAAGATTAAAAAAAAATTGAGTTTTTTCTTAATCATAGGGATTGCAATTTTTTGTTCATATTTTTTGGACAGAAGAACCCATGTTCCGGTTGCAGGAAAAATCACTTGTTGGTTGGGCCAGTGTACATTTGACTGGCCGGTGAGTTTAAGTCGTTATTGGAGACTGAATTAGCCACATCGAACCTCATACCCACGTCAAAGCTTCGAGAGAGAAAGCATGCCGTGGCCGGGAAAATGCGGGCTCTTCATGTGGGCTTTAATGAATTTTGTAGGCCTTATGTTTTAACCTTTCTCTGGTGGCCCGATATCTAAATAACAAGGAAACCAAGTCAACAAACAGAAGTGGAAGGGTTTGGGCCGTCGTCTTCTTCTCCAAGCTGCTGATACTTCTATTTTCTCGTGAGTTTCACTTTCGATCGGTTGTTGCTCCATCAGCTAATGTTGGATGCAAAACGTGGATTCTTGTATTGCGCACCTATTGCGGTGGAAATTTATGCCTTTCTTTATCCCTTTCATCATAACATGCTTTTTTATGCTTGGTTGGACTAGATAATAGGGCTTGTGTGGTCGTAAGCCTAGTGCATCATGATGCATGGTATAGTAACTTGGTTTTGATTGCCATAAGAAGTCATGTTTTGATATGTGAAATTGTTATGAGCAACTTAATTTTTATTCATTAAATAATCAGTCAATACTTCTATTTTCTCGAGAGTTTCCAATATTGTATTTCCTTTTAAATTTCCATTCATTTGTTCAAGTATGTTGGAGCATAAGTTCTTGATTTGTCTCTTATTTTATATGTTTTCGAAATGTGATTCAACTGGGCTAATGTTGACCCTTCTAGATTTCTAGGTCATTTAGTACATATCAACAGTAGGCATGGTGTTCGAGAGCAAGCAAGATGCCAATAATTTTCATAATAAATTTGCTGAAGTAAAAAGGGGTTCGATGAGACTTATTCATAGTGGTTGTCTTTTACTGAGTTTTTTAGGTTTATAATGACTCTCTGGTGTGCTTATTGATTTGGTATTCATATAGTCTAATATCAAATTTTTCATTAGTTTTCTTATTGGATTTGGTGCTCCGGTTACCGAAACTCGATTTTTAGTGTATGTTGGATTATTAATCGAAAAGATTATGCTTTTGACGTCATATGCTGAAAAAAGGAATTAAATTTGATTGGAGGTGATCAACAAATGAAATTCAACAGCAAGTGATGGTTTCCCATATTTCAAAGTCACCATTACATGCGGTTTTCACTAAAAAAACTAAATGAATAGAAGAGGCCTTCACTTGTATTTCAGAATGAAGAGGTGCCCATAGAAAACTCTGGAGACGCGTGCGAGCGGTCTTCTTTCTGGGACACAAAAGATTGGCCTATGGAAGGAGACAGTTGATCTGCATTTCAAAACCACTTTCTGGTTTTGAGTCTCCTTTAGGAAAAATGTACAAAAAATGCGAGGAAAATAGAATTTTACCTTGACATATTGGCCTTGAGTCTCCTTCGAGAAGTAGGGTTTACAACCTTGCTTTGCCTGTGATGTGGGAAACACATAAAGAATGAAGAATGTGCATATCTACTCAATCATTTCACAAGAAAATTAGATATCGAATCTGCCTAAAATGAATGAATTTGACCCATGGTCCGTCATTCTCGTTCTTTACTGCTGCTTTTTCTTTTTTCCCGTCACTTGGATACTAGAGACATTTGTTTGAGAATAACATGTCCCCGCGAAACGTCCACTTAGGCAAGATTGCTGCGAAACTCTTGTGGACCGGCCAAATGCACGAGCTATGCCCGTCTTAAATTGGCCGGAATACTAAAAAGAAGTGGAGAAGTGGGTAGAGCAGTCAAGCCTAAGCGGAATTGACGGCCGAACAGGAGAGAGAAGGCTCCGATCGAGGCAAAATCTTAAAAAAGAGAGATGGTAAGGCAATGGTCGGGCATTCTTTGTGGGGGATACATCCATCAACCTTCTCAATGACATGCACAATTTGGCCGTCAACAATTTCGAAAATCCTAATTTATCAAGGCCCTCAACACGAATCAGTTCGTCACCCTCTTAGATATGAAAATACTTCAGGATCTTCAAGTTTGATGACTCACCTAATCTCCCTAGAAATTCGCAGTCGTAAACATAAAATTCTTCTGGCGATTCCAAAGCTCCGACAACTTAAAATTTCAAGTACGTTTGAGCAACTTAAAACAGCGAAATGTCTTAGCTTCTTACGGGATATTAGTCCCACGTAATTTTCTGACTCACTCAAAGATTGTAATCCATCATGTAACGTGATATCTTTTGTATTATTATAACCTAGATGTTCCGGGAGATATCCAAATCTCTCTAGAGATTGACAAGCGTCAATATATAGGCTCTCCAATGATTCCAGTGCTCCTGGTAATCGGATCTTCACAAGCTCCAACAACTAGACAAGTATACTTGTCGAGTGCCGTGTTCTGTGATAAATTAACAATTTAACAGCATTCATATGGATGGCTAAGGTAACAACGTACAAAATTAGCACTCATACCTAACTTTTGAATTGCGTTAACACCCAACAGTACAATCACTTAAGAAACATGTACATCGAAATATAAAAAAAGTCAATTGATTTCATTGATTATCGACAAAATTTATATGAATCCAAACGGCACCTTACTTATAAAAAATATTCAGAGTCCTTGAAGTTGCTGGATGTTTTGTTTTATCAAAGCAACTTATGCATACATTGTGAGTGTCATATGCCATAGATCAGGTGTGGCTTCTTCTCCCACGACATGAATTTGGTCCTTGGACGCCTTAACTTGTGTGCGGTAAAGAGTTACGACACTTCCTCCTCCTTGTTAGCATGAGACACCCCTTGACTATCTTCCAAGTCCCATCCTTGAGCCGACTTTCCAAACAGTCATCATCTAAATTTCCAGTAGAAATCAAGTTCGTCCGAATGTTCGGAATATGCCTCACATGCTCAAGCATTAGTTTGTTGCCCAAGCTAGTTTCTAGACAACATCAACAATTTTCGCAACATCAGAATTGCCCATCCTCACAAAAGTATAGTCTCCCACCTTGTGAGACACAGAGAAACTAAGACATGGGGTGCATGACATGAGGCACCACAAAGAATCATCATCACAAGGAGAAAAAACAAACAAGTCTTCTAGGGAACTTACATCAAACAAACAAGTCCGTAATATCTATGTTTAATGAACATTTATGTTTCGGTCAAATCAAATATTATTTTTGCTTAAGAAACACTCAGAAAATAAAAATTTAAAAATTTAAAAATCGACTTTCTAAACGAATCAAAAATGGCACCCCGACTGGATGTATGCCGAGCGTATAACGTGCTTCAACAAGCCACTGGGGCCTGGCATACTATGCAAGCCCAGGCTTGGAATCCAATCCCACATAAGGAGCTCCTCAGAACTCAACTTCCATTTTGGCCCCCCCATAAAAAAGAAGAAAGGAAAATTACAACACTCAAAAGAGACCTGGGAGGATCAATTGTACAGATATAAGTTTGGATACTTGACTGAACAACTATCGTCAACATTATGTATTCCCTCTGAGGCAAGGTCTATCTGGGTATTAGGCCAATCCGTGGGAACTTGCATGGGAGCAATTCTATATAGTCTTCACATATCTTTATGCATCTGGTTTTGATCACACACTGAATAACCACGAATAGATAATGAAGGCTGGCCTACGGCCGGGAGGGTGTCCCGGCCCTCGCTGGCAATGGCATGTCGAAGTGAACTTGGAAAGTTCAAAGGAGAAGATTTTTTTTTTTTGGACGAAATTCCAAGGGAGAAGATGATCGATAGAGATAAATTAACATAAACAATAAAGAAAAGTAACAAATAAAATATTCAAAAATATTATAAAAATTATAAAAATAATTTATATTGACGCCGATCATGTCACATTGGACAACCAACGTTCACATTAACGATTTCTGGCCAAAATTGGCCGGATAGACCCAAACTGCAAAATTTAATTGAAATGTTTATAATTAAATTGGTAAAAGTATAATAAATTTAAAATTTTTTGAATAATTTTTCTCGAGGAATGCTGGTCACTTTGAAAGTGGGTTGGCATAACTAGGGCACATTGACAAGATACTAATTACTAAATAGCTGAGGAGGAGAGATTTTTTAATTATTATTTAGTATTGCATGGCGACCATGACTTTATGATCTAGAGAATTTTTTTTTCTCTATTGATTTATATTGTCACTATAATGAGATTATGATCACTCTCTCAATCACTCGCTCTATACACGACTCTTTTCTTATCTATTGATATCTTCTCAATAAACGTGTTGCTCATTGTTGTACTGGCACACAAAAGCAAATATGTTAGTCTCAGGATGTTTTTCTATATATATTTGGACCGTAATCAAATGTTTTTCCCGTGCTCTGATAAGAGCTGCCAGGGTCATATACTCTGCGAATTACAGATCCGCTCGTGTGATTTCAGTTCCATATGAGCGAATCACGGTTTGTCGCATGTGAGCTCGGTCCGGATCTGGAGCTAGATATTTTGGTTTTCTTTAGTTTTTTTTACTTCCTTCAATTTGTAGTACCTTGAGGCAACCGCCAACTGCTGGTCAATCCTAGGCGTGGAAACTCCGATATCCAAGCTGTTCTCCATGAAAAGGCCCCCAACCCCACCTTTGTCTCTTCAATCCCAATATAAAATATTTTGGTTTTCCTTTTCTTTTTGGCTTGATAAGATACGTGCAACCCAACAGGTCCAAGATTACATTTCCTAGAAATGAACCGAGGTCCCACCTTCCTAGAATTATAGGTAGACGTCTCTATAGATAAATAATCTTACAAGTAGCAAATATTGTCTTTAGCGTTTGGCATATGTTAGCAAGGGATACTAAAGCGAAAGTCGCAAGGAAAATAAGAAATCAGACATCTGTTAGATCTCATTATCGTAGTCAACTGGAATATAGAGTCACACAAGTTCGACCTTTCTTTTGTGATGGATTTAATTTTTCAAGATAACATAATGTCATTTGACGGCATTGTCCATGAAAATTTATATTAATTTAGTGTGACAATCAAGTCAATGCGAGAATCTTCCTCAAAAGGATAAGAGATTATTTGTGGACTGGTCGAGGGAAGAAACAAAGTTGGTCGGCTCACTTTGAAATCAAATCTAATCGTCTTTCTCCCGCCTAGCATTCTGCAGCAGCAAGTGGACACCAGCGTCTATCTCCCACCTAACGTTCTCCAGCATCTAGTGGACACCAGCGAAGGCGTCCAAGACTTTCTAACAAGTTCTGGAAATTTTTAAAGACTCCTTGGGAGACCATATAGGCCAATCAGAAGCTCTTCTAGTTTTTTCTTCTTGCAATAAGACATCTAATCCCTAAATTGTTAAAAAAAATGTTCAATCATGTCCCGCAATTTTTATTTTTTTTTGGGTGCAATCGGGTTCCTAATCTGTATACTGTTTTGGCTCTCGTTTGTATCTTTAGTAAGGGGGTGGCCCTCACTCAAATCTGAGGCGAGGATCAGTGTCCCTCATCACTTTCTACCTGTATGTTGAAGAAGATCGAGGAGGGCATCTATATTGGGCTGTGAGGTGGTGGACATCGCAAAGCTCGGGGATTTGGAGAGGTCCGTGGTCGTGGATAACCTATTGAAGAAGATCAGAGAGGACAATCCCCGGCTTCTCCAGGAGTTTCATTTGCAAGTGGAGAGGACCAAAGCGAGCAAAGAGTGCAATCTTCTAAAATATTAAAAGGAGACAAATACATTTCTCATGAATTTCGTGAATTAATTTCATTTATCGCAGACTGCATTCATCTTTAAGCAAAACGAATGCAATCTAGAATGCACTAACAAAACTTTATTTTAGATGGAGATGCATGCATTTGTCCAAAATGAATTTCTGTTTGATTTTTCTAATTTTATTGAGTTAATAACATGAAAAATCCAAAACTGATATATCTGTGATAAATTTATCATAAATTAATTTTTTTCACAAAAAATATAAACTGATATATCCGTGAAAAATTTTCTAACACATAAAATACCATGTCAGCATTTAACAACCACATCAGCATCTCCATTTGTAATTTTAATAGAAGAATCAATTTGAACAAAACAAGCATATAGTTTAGGGATTCATTTTATACGAAAAATGTTGAGGAACCTGATTGGACATTTTGCAATGGTTTAAGGACTCCTGTACCTCTAGCCTTTTTTGTCTTTTATTTTTCGTGTGTGCGCATATGATGAGGCTCGTGACAATGTGCGCATATGATGAGGCTCGTGACAAACTTACATTAGCCCAATAGCTGGTACAACGTGTGGCATTATTGGGAAATATTTTAGGAATGATATTTTCTAAAGCTTTGAATCATTAATTAGTACTTGTAAACGCTATCGATGAGAAATTAAGTCTATCACTCCTTTGAGACTTTGTTTTTCGGGACCCAAGATCGAGTTCCTATTGTTCGGTGCTATTTTTATTTCCTACCTTTTGAAAAATATTTAGGCATTCAAAATTGACGTGCCTCCGTTTCCAAACTTTTTCTTAGAGGGATGATTAGAACAATGGTTGGAGGTTAGATTTATTTTACATCCTATTTTTCACATATAATTCTAATTGATGCTTGAATTCTATTTTTCAATGAATGATTAAAATCGCTTAATTATGTCTTTCATCTATATGAGCTAATAATGCATATAGGTGAATGGTCATAAGACATTCACCATCCTTTCCAGGTCTTTTCCCTGCAACTACTGTCGACTGCTTTTTGGTTTGGATCATTCACGGGTGCCGCATTCAGCCATAATAAATAAATTAAGATTCATGTCAGCATAGAATTGCATTTTCTTGCACCTAATCAATTGGGATAAATGACATATACTTGGGCCGCCCCACTTTACCGCACGAAAGCATCGGGTCTTCACTAGAAACACGACATCACAATGAGGAAGAGCAAAGAACACGTGAATCGTACCAAGCCTTGCTATTTTTTTTTGCATATTTTCCTTTAATCACTTGTAGCGCCAACTTTTGCAGTGTGAACAGGATAAAAAATTAGAAAGGAATATTGAATAAGGTGAAGACTGGGGCCGTCTTCTGTCTAACTTCGCGGCCTCTGATAGCTGCCCTGCCCCAACTATCAGACTGTGATTTAGACAATCTGTTCTCAAGCTGGCCCAGTATCCATGCAGACGCCTGGGTTTTTGAACCGAAAAAGCTGAGCCTCCAATTCACACATTCACTCTTTAACCTTGACAGTTTAGCTGTTTCTCACTAAATCTTAAAAGCCTTATGGTTCATAAAGAACTCTGAAACCGTCCAATTATCAATTAGGACACTAGCTCTAAGCAATACAGCAGAAACTTAACTCCTGGTCGAGGAAGTGACCAAGGAAATAGTTCCCCAAAGTTGGAAGAGCAGAAGAGCACATACTGTTACAAAGTCTATAAGATCCATATTTTTCAGTTTCTGCACATAACCAGAGGCGTCCACGTCAAGGACTCTGCCAATAAAAAGGTAGAGTTGAGCCAAATCGGGTAAAGACACATACAAAGAAAAATATGGTACTTGTTAGTATAAAATGCAGATTAATGAAACTACCGACATAAGAGCATTCGACTACACAACTAGGACGCAGAGACTACTGTTTCAGGGAGAGACTGTGTAATTATGAAGAAAGAGAGAGTGGATCATTACGCAGCAATTGTAAAGAATGGAAGAAGACAGGAAGATACGAGGACTGGGAAAGGTTGGTAAAGATCTCGTGGGAGATGGTGCTGAGTAGGCTAAAGGAGAGCTGGTTACACTGCGGCGACCTCTTCCCCGGCAACTACTTGGAGAGATCTGGTGGTGAATTCGACGCCAGTCAAGAAGTATCTAAAGAGATCCAACAGCGTCGATGAACAAGATCGTGCATATGGCATCGAAGGCCATCGTTTTTTTTTTTTGTCTGTAGCTATGGGCCGTCTCCTAAGGTAACAAGGCGGGAAGAAAAGAAGGAAAAAATAATTTGAATTTTTTCTTAATCATATGGATTGCAATTATTTGTTCATATTTTTTGGACAAAAGAACCCATGTTCCTGTTGCAGGAAAAATCACTTGTTGGTTGGGCCCATAATGTGGACATTTGACCAACCAACCGATCATTGTTGAGTTTGTACACTCCTTTTCTCTCCCCTTTCCATCAAAGGTTTTTATTTGAGACTGAATTAATCACGGATGGAGCCTCATATCCCATCAGTCAAAGCTTCAAGAGATCAAGCCTCATATCCAAGTCAAAGGAGAGAAGGCATGCTGTGGCTGGGAAAATGCGAGCTCTGCGTGTGGGCTTTAATGAATTTTGTAGGCCTTATGTTTCAATCTTTCTCTAGTGACCCGATATCTGAATAACAAGGAAACCAAGTCAATAAACAGAAGTGGAAGGGTTTGGGCCATCGCCTTCTTCTCCAAGTCACCAATACTTCTATTTTGCATGAGTTTCACTTTTGATCGGTTGTTACTCCATGAGCTAATGTTGGACGCAAAAAGTGAGTTCTTGTGTTGCATAGCTATTGCAATGAAAATCTGTGTCTTTCGTTGTCCCTTTCATCATAACATGCTTTTTGATACTTGATTGGACTAGATATTAGGGCTTGTGTGGTCATGTGACTAGTGCATCACAATCTATGGCATGTTTGTTATAATATTTTTAATATGATCCCATTCAGTTTAATACTACTCATTTTAGGTTTTATTGACATTTTATTATCCTAATCAAATTTTGATAACTATGGTTACTGCCTAATTTAAAGATAACTGTCTTAATGGAAAACATTATTTGTAATATTTAGAATGGGCATATAAATAGATCATCTAAGTTAAACCTCTAATTATTCTCATTACTTTAATTATATGATAATCAAAGAACACACTATCAATGTCAAAAGGGCAATTGGCTAGAAGTGCTTATTTCCGACAATTCAAGCTTCGTATATCTATTTGCGACTTCATCATAACTGGATGTTAGTATAGAATTTTACACATTTCAGCATTCAATCTTGATATCAGGGTCTTGATTTCCGCAAATTTCGAACAATGTTAACTTAGTTTTGAGTGCCATAAGAAGTCATGTTTGATAAGTGGAATTGCTATGAGTAACTTAATTTTTATTCATTAAATGATTTGCCAATAATTCTATTTTGTCTCAAGTTTCCAATATTTTGTTTCTTTTAAATATCTATTCATTTTTGTGAGTATGTTGGTGCATAAGTTCTTGATTTTTCTCTCATTTGATGTATTTTTGAAATGTGATTCAATTGGGCTGATGTTGACTTTCTAGATTTCTAGGTTATGAAGTATTATCAATAGTAGGCATAGTGTTCGACAGTGAGCAAAATGCCTATGATTTTCACGATAAATATGCTGAAGTAAGAATGGCTTCAATGAGATTTATTCGTAGTGCTTGTCCTTTTATTGAGTTTTTTACGGGCATAATGATTCTCTAGTGCGCTTGTTTTGGTATTCATATCATCTTATATCAATTCTTTTTTCTTAGTTTTCTTTTTGGACTTGGTGCTCCAGTTATTGAAACTCAATTTTTAGTGTATGTTGGATCAAATCTTTAGTTTTCTGATTTTGCCCCTTATTGTTACTGTACATCACTTTGTGCAAGGGTGGCCGATAAGGGCCAACAAGGCCAAATATGGCTAGTAAGGGTGTTGACATTTAAATTTTGCCTATTTTTTATGGTTTAATCACATAAAGATTAGGGATCAATTTCTAACCGAAAAAAAAGTAATTTTCATTAAAATGCATCACACGTAGACATTAGGAATATTTGCATTACTAGTATTAGTTATTAAAATTGTAAAATATATATATATATATATATATATATATATATATATTTTTTTTTTTTTTTTTTAAAAAGACGAAAGAAACGAAGTAAGGCCGGGCCAGGGCTGGGCCGGCCCGGCCCCTTCTCCTTTTCCTTCTTTTCCTCCCACGGCTTCGGCCCCTTCGTCCCTTTTTCTTCCCCAGCCCGGCCCAAGCGCCATTTCTCTTCTCCTCCTCCTGTTCTCTGATTTTGGACGGGAGCCTCAACGACAAAAGACAAGAAGGACGGCGTGCGGGGATGAAGGACAGAGAGGACGGCGCCGCGGAGAACGTCGCGCACGGTACGTTCGTACGGGGCAGGCTGGAAGCAGCTGGGTGGCCGCTTAAAAGTGGGATAGCACGTTGGTTCGCGGAGGAGGGCTCGGTTCGAATAAAAGGGTGAGAGAGGGGATCTTTAGAGTGCTGGGCTTTTGGGTTTTGGCCGAGAGAGAACGAACTAGAGAGTGAGCAGAGGGAGGGACGGAGAGAAAGCGAGACACGGAGCCGAGCTTCGTTCTCGACTGAGCGTTACCCGACCATCCCCGTCGCAAGTCGACCACCTCTAGCCGACACACTCGAGCCCGCGGGCTCCTCTTCCGCGGCGACCGAATTCCAGGTGAGTTTTCTTTGGGGTTCGATCCAGTTTTTTTCCCGAGGAACTCGGCTCGGAGACATCGCGAAGCGGTCGGCCATAGCTCGACGGGGCTTGAGCTCGCCCTATGACCGCCTTCTCCGAGCCGGGTAGGGATTTCCGCGGTCGAAACTCATTCCCATGAACTCCTTTTGGGCTCGCCCTGTTCTGTTTTAAGGAAGAACTGAACTTGGTGTCTCTAGTTCTTGAGCGCTTTGTTCTAACTGAGCTGGTGCTCGATGTCGAGCATTTCCTGGTGATTTTTTGGTCTAGACCCTAGTTCGAGTTCTGAAAATGTTCGATATCTTCCGTGCTCACCATATGTTCGAGGGAATGCCCGAACTAAAACCGTTAATTTTATTCCCGATTCTCGGATTCCGATTTGTTCTGAGGATCCATAGATGCGTTGTGTCCGGTATGAAGTTTCTATTAATTCCTGAATACATCTATTAGTCAGATTTCATTCCCACCAAGTCCGAATCTCCCAGAATTTTGGTTGTCGTTTGTCTTGTGCTTTTGACATATTCCTGTGAATGTACTTTGTATTTGTGGTTTGGCTGCGAGCGTCATAGTGGCGGACACAGACGGCTGTCCAGTGGTGGGAAGTAGCTTGCTATGGCGGTCCAGTGATGGTCGTACCGGTCAACAACGAGAAAAGTTTCTTCACGGTCTGGTGTGGTGAGCCTCGGCCATGGGTGTGCGGGTGGGTTCTCTTTTCTCAGTTTGTACTGAGCAAGAGAAGGAAGGTGGCGTGGGGAAAAGAAGAGGAGGCATGGGCTTAATTGGTCTAATAATATTCGGGCTTATTTAGGCTGATGAACTTGGACTTGTTTGGTCTAGTTAGTGCGGGCTGGCTTTAGTATAGTTAGATTCGGATCGGGCTTATTTGTTAGCAAGTTGGCTTCGTTTCTAGTTAAGGTTGGGGCCTTTCACAATGGCTCATTTTTGTCCTTGGCCCGATCCGTAGGCTTGCTGCAGCCCATGATTGGATCGGGCCCTAGGGTCCGGCCCGGGTCCCTATTTTCGGATGAAAAAAATATTTTTATTAAAAAAATTAAAGTAAAAATCTAAATTTTTTAAAAAAAGTTCAAAAAATTTATTTTTTTCCAAAAGTTATGAAAAAGCTATAAACTTGTTTTTGAGTAGTATTCTCAAACAAAAAAATTGAAAAATCTTTTGATAAAAACTATTCTCAAAATTGAACAAACCCTTAGGGCTTTACTTTAGGATTTGGTTTGCTTTTAGAAACGAACGCTCTTGATTGCACGCTTTCAATATGATGATTATGGCCTCCCTTTGCTTAGTTAGGACTGGCATTTATTTATTTATTAGCGCTCAATGCTTGCTTTTCCATGCAATTTATTTGATGTCACTTTGGTTGTTGATTGTTATGTTAATGATTGCGCATTCGCATGGTCACCTCACATGTTAGTGGAAAGATCTAAAATCAATCCAAACTGCCTGAGAGAAAATATTTTTGAAATGAATAAGATTATGTATCGAAATTGCACTAATTGTTTAATTAGTATAATCAAGTCCCTAACCCTAGACTTTCGGTTACATAAGAAGTGAGGTATACTCGATGCCTCACTTGATTTATAGCCAATCTCGATAGGTTAGTGGCGACTTCTTATTAGAAAATTTTCATAAACATCTCCAATGTCAAGCGAGATATGAGCTTAGGAAAGCCTGCACCTAATCATAAGCTGTAGGCAAGTCTTTTATGCCATATCCTTAAACCTAATTTCCTCCCTAACGAGGGGTAGGTTGCGACAAAGAGACACATGACCCAGGCGACAGTCACTAGGGGTGGTAAAAGAAAAAAACACTTTAATTTCTGATTAAAGAAAAATACTTTCATAAAATTGGAAAAAAAAGGATTTTCGTTTTTGATAAAAGAAAATCATTTTAAAACAAGCGTGACGTATTCTTTTATGGGTTAATACCCCGAAAAACCTCACCTCAAACTTTTTGTGATAAATTTACCACAAACTATTTTTTTTTTTTGTGAAACCCCGAACTATTTTTTTTACCATGAAAAATCTCAAAAAGCTGGTATAACGTAACAAATTTACCTCGACGACCATAAAAAACCCTAAACCGGTACATTTATGTCAAATTTACTCTAAATTAATATATTCGACCGAAAAAAACCCCAAACTGGTAAATTTGTAACAAATATACCCTTCGTTAAATTGGATTAATACCACAAAAAAATCACAAAAATTGTAAACTATGACAAACGGAGTGTAAAATCCCAAATTGGTATACCGGTTTACGTGTCATTTAACTTAATAACTTGACAATAAAATTTAACGAAAACTAACATATGATAAATTTGTCACAAGTGTACAAGTTTGGGGTAAATTTGTCAAAAATATACCAGTTTTGGGTTTTTGGTGGTAAAAAAAATAGTTTTGGGTAAATTTGTCACGGTTATGCAGGTTTTGGGTTTTTCGGTATTAACCATTCTTTTATTTATGTTAATTATTGAATTTTACAAGGCGACAATGGGAGCCTAATCTAACTAACTATGGAGTTTGCCAAACTATCGGTCCGGATTTGATGAGTTTCATCATTGGACAAAACCTCAACCAACTAAAACACGATCATGGAGCCACGACGATTTTCTCGCAGGCCGATTGCTATGTCATCGGAGGGCTGAGATATGGCCTCGAAGTCAATAAATTAGTTTTTTTGTTTTAATTGCAGGGAGGAGAGAGAGGAGATTCTCACGTGCCTTCTCGAGTCGACGGTCGTTGGCGCGATCTAGCTCACAAAGGCCTAAGCCCTTTGCCGGCTCTTCGGTGAAAGGTTTGGGTTTTTTAATTAAAAAAATATAAAATATTGAACCAAAACACCTTGCAAAAGTTTTTTTTTTTTTGCTGAACATTACTTAAATCCAAAGTTGCTTTACATAGAGTTTTCACCAAATACAATTTGTATCTTTCAAAGGGGCTTTGGTTTTCAGTATTTGCATTACATGTACACCCAAAGCCCCATTTTCAAAATTGAACCAAATCCACCCTTAATTGAATGTAGACTTATCAATTCATCGGTCCGATGCCAACCTATAAGATGCGTCTAATTGGCCAATACATGCTTGCATTATATCAATTGTGGGGCCAAATCCAAAAAATTACAAAAAAATTCATGTCGGCATCGGCCGCATCTATGGGATGATTGCGTTAACGTCAGCAATTTTGGCCAAAATTGATCGAAATGACTATATTGATAAATCATCATAAAATTTGGCACTAAATTGGCTAAATTGAAAGATTTAAAGCTAAATGCATTTTTTTTTTTTTTTTTTTTTTGTAAATCCTAGCATTCGCGTGACCACCAAAAAAAAGAACAAATCTCGATATATGAATTGCCCCAGAGAAGTCCGGTGGCATGTGTTAGCTAGTGATATTCTTCTCATTGTACTGCGGCCGGTGTAATGCTAAAGGCATCGTGCGAAAATGGCAACAGTGGAATTGGGTCATGCATGGAAGATAATTAAGCAAGCTTCCTCTGCTGAATAATTAGGACAACAATACAAAGCTAGGCAACCCAATCAGCATAACTTTAGACCCCAAAAAAAAAAAAAAAAAAAAAAAATCAGCGTACGAGCTGAACATATCGTGTCTAACTTCATCCGTAGGATAGAGAAAGAAAGGAAATCAGTGGAATAAATTACTATCGAGTACCGACTCCAAAACATCGTTGTTGGTCCTGCTGGCCTCGATGATTTCAATAAAGGATGGAAATTTACGAGAGAAAATTATTAAAAAAAATCATAAATATTTTATAATTGTGTTAATTCAATCATAAATTTATTGTTTTTAGCCAATTGAGTTTTAAAATTTTACTATTGTGATAGTTCAGTCCTTCCAAATCAAAATTAGCAATCGCCGGCCAGGTGTCGGCGACAAATTTTTAATAATATTTTATTTTTTGAATTATTTTTTGAATTTTTTTTGCCTCTCTCTCTCTCTCTCTCTCTCTCTCTCTCTCTCTCTCTCTCTCTCTCTCTCTCTCCCTCGCTCCCTCGCTCCCTCCCTCCCTCTCTCCCTCGCTCTCTCTCTCTCTCTCTCTCTCTCTCTCTCTCTCTCTGTCTCTCTGTCTCTGTCTCTCTCTCGCTCCCTCTCTTTGTCTCTCTCTCTCTCTCTCTCTCTCTCTCTCTCTCTCTCTCTCTCTCTCTCTCTCTCTCTCTCTCTCTCTCTCTCTCTCTCTCTCTCGCTCCCGCTCCCTCCCTCCCTCCCTCCCTCCCTCCCTCGTTGTTGGGCGAGGGCGAGCTTGCCCAACCACTGGCGAGGCCCTCCTCGTCATCGCTGGGTTTGGAACGAGGGGGCGAGGGCGAGCTCGCCCAACCACTGGCGAGGCCCTCCTCGTCATCGCTGGGTTTGGCGAGCTGAGCCCTTACTAGATCCAATGGGGGCTCACGTCATTAGACCTAGAGACAACAACTAGTGACGACAAGGCCACCTTGTCGGATTTGGCAAGGGCTCGCCTCGCCAATGGCTAGGCGAGCTTGTGTTGGCCTAGCGATAGCGAGGCGAGAGCCGAAGGAAAGAGGAGGAGGGAAGGAAAAAAAAAAGAGAGAAAAAAAAAGGTAAAAAAAGATTAAAAAATTAATAAAATAATTCGAAAAAATATTATTAGAAAATTATCACCGGTGCCGGTTAGACGGTGCTTGATCGGCCGTGCCAAGGACTGAATCGGCACAATTATAAAGGTTTGTAACTTAATTGATCAAAAAAATAAGTTTAGGATTTGAATTGACACAATTGTAAAATGTTTATGACTTTTTGGTAATTTTTTCAATTTACAAATAGCAAATTCAAAGTTGTAACTTATAAGCTACAGACCTAGCATACTTAGTCCTAACCTACTTGATTTATGGTTAACTGAGAAATGTCTATGAAATGGCTATAAGGTCGAAGGCCGAAATAAGGATACTTATGCTATAATTTTTACATTTTGAATATTTACTTAATAGTTAATACCATTCACGCCGTCCAATAGAACATTTTCTAAATGTTGAGATTAGCTGACTGGACTACTTCAAAAATTATAAAAACGGAAAAGCGGGAGGGAGTGTAATTTAGTTAAAATTATGATAGTTAGTTATAAAAAGGAATATCTCTATCAATTATGGGGGAGAAGAATCTAAGAAGAAAGAGAAATAACGTTAGAAAAAGAGTAAGAGAGAAGGCTCTGTCTGTCTACTCATTTTGTGGGGTAAGGCATCAATTTACGTGATATTGTCGTGTCGCTAGAAAAAAGTTTATTCTCGAAGCAGCAAGCCACCATGAAAGCTCTCCTGTATACTCCAAAACCACCATTAATCTCCACAAAACACTCCAACGCCAAATTCGAAGCCACAACTCTCGTCCACGCACTCCTCCTCGATCTCTTCGGCCTGCCGCCACTCGCATTTGCATGGTCGTACTCACAAAAGCTTATGGAAGTATGCGGATCCACTTGATTCTATGAGTCATAAATGATTTGTATTCTTGCGGAAAGTTTTCCTAAGTAACCAAAGTTGATATGATGGGGAACGTGCAAGTTAGATCGGCTTGGCAAACTACTTTTGAGGCCATTAACATCCTACTATGACTTTTTCTAATGTTTAATCGTCTCTACCTGACGGATTTGGGATGTGAAGCATAATGAGATGCGCGCAAGTGCTTTTTCAGGTCACGTTAATAAAAGACCCTACATGCCTTCAAGGACGGTAAGACCCACTCGACATCTAAACATTATAGAGCCATCTACACGAACAGAATTTGATAACTAATGATCGCGAACTGACGGACCCAAGATCTTTTAACTTTTTGTATATACCAGTTTGTGAAAAAGTTGAGGTTTTCGAAAAACTCAAATATCAAACTTGAGATTGGGATTGGCATGAAAAAGAAAATTGGGATTAGCCAGGAACTTGATAATACCCGTATGCAAACGGGTAGAGTTGGGCATTTCGGCCTTTGAGTCTTTCGACTGAAGAAAGCCCCACCTCTCTCTCTCTCTTCTAGATATTTCTGTAGAATAATCTTTACAAATATCTCGTTTATTGAAGTAGTTGGAAATAGAGGTAGAAAAGGAGCCCACATCAGTGCGTAGGAGAATCCTAGAAATAATATCTGATCAAATGACTTGGATAATAGTCAAAGGGTTGGGATTAAATAGAGAACGCGTGGCCTATGCATCTTCCACTGTCACAAGAGTAAGCCGTGCGTTTGGGAGTGGCATTTAGAAGCCACTTTGAACACCCAAAGCTCATTGGGCTAATTTATGGGTGTTTGGTAAAAAATTTTCAAATCCCATTTGAGGAAGGTCAACCTTCACAAGGCTGAAAGCCCAAGGCAGGTTGGGGGGGCTGCCTTGGGCCCCACCTGCCTTGGGCTTTCAGCCTTCTCGACATGTTGAGCTGAAGCCTAAATAAAAAAAATTTCTTCCCAAATTGTCCTCGTTAGCTTTTCGTTTTTTCGGTTTTGCCTTGACTATTCATCTTCTTCTTCGTGAGGGTTTGCCGACGAAGGGCAGTGGTCGCCGGCGACTGTTGCGCCCGCCACGCCACAGAGGTCGCGACCCTAAGGGTCGCGCGACCAGATGTGGTCGCCGGGCGCGACCTTCAGGCGACCTCCGCTGAGGTCACGATCGGTCCCGACCTTCGCGCGACCCATCTGATTGCAGATTTGGTCTCGACCAAATGTGGTCGCCGGTCGTGACCTTCAGGCGACCTCCGCGGAGGTCGCGACCCATTTGGTCGCAGATCTAGTCGTCGGCCGCGACCTTCGCGCTACGACCAGATGGGTTGCCGGCTGCGACCTTTAGGCGACCTCCGCGGAGGTCGCGACGCAGATTTGGTTGCCAGCTATGACCTTTAGGCAACCTCCGCGGAGGTCGCGACCTTTGCGCGACCCATCTGGTCGTGACTAGATGTGGTCGCCGGCCGCAACCTTCAGGCGACCTCCGCGGAGGTCGCGACCTTTGCGCGACCCATCTGGTCGCCGCGACCCTCGCCGGACGGCTTGCATTGGACGGCCCGCCCTTCGCCGGACTGCTTGCTCCTCACTGGCGATTACTTGTTCTTGGCTGGCCAACTCTTCTTTTTTCCAAACACTATTACACTGAAAGCTACTTCACAAAGGACTTTTACAATACAATTTGTATTTTGGAAAACACATTTCACTCGATTGCCTTTGCATTTCCTCAAAGACTTTTCCTAAAAGTCTTTCTAAACGCACCCTATGTTAGTGAAGCAAGCCTATAACAAGCGTGTATACTTGTAATAAATATTCATATAAATAGTGAAGATATTTTGCTATTTTGAGGAATAGCAAAACGAGTGTCACTCAACATCGACTACTTTTGAAGAAAAAGAAAAAAAATAAAAACAACAGCAACAACAACAGAATGACTGCCGTCCTTCTTCTTGTCCTATTGTCTTTCTTGTTGTCATCCTTCTTCTGAGCCTCTCTGGCCTGTCAGACTGGGACTCTGTCCGTCTTATACATCTTCATCAGTTTCCTCAGCATCTCCATAGCATCAAAATTTCCTTCCACCACCAGCCTACGGTCCTTCAGGTTTATATCGAGCGACTCGACCCCTGCACATATGCAGCTAATCACACTCTGTTTTGACTCGGATTTCTTAACTGCAGAAATTAAGATCTGGGATTTGTTTTTTTATGGAAGTAGGGAGACAGAGATGAGAAGAAGGGTTTATTTGATTGATACCTGCAAATCCAGAGACTATCCTCATGGCCTTCCTCTTGTCCTTGTTGTCGGACAAATCCAGCTTGAACACCGCTTCCTGTCACCAAAACAAGAACCAGAGCAACGTCAAAATAAACCCCTTTTAGCCCAACAAGGACCCCTTTCTCTTCAACCACTATAAGTAAAAGTCCTGGATCTCTAAAGAAAGGTTAAAGGGAATAAAAGTTAGATATTCGTTTCCGTATATTTACGGGAACGCTTGAGGGTGAGAGTTTACCAGCCTGTTTTCGTAGGTATGTGGAATTTGACAAATGGAATTCTCAAAGGGAAAGGTCCAAGAATCCTGCAGGCTTTTTCTCTTCTGTTCTCGTATAATTAGAGATATGATGGGGAGAGATAGAGAGAAGTAAATAAGTCGAGCAGAGGAAGAAGCAAACAAGTCCGTGTGGGTAGAATCTTGGGGACGTTGCGGATTTAGAGTCATCTAGGAAATCTAGTCAGCCAGAGTCAATTTCGCCCTAGTCAAGGTTTTGCAACTCATAGTCGTCTCGTACGACTGAGCGCAGTCGTTTTCAGGATTTGTTTTTGAAATCTATTTTTTGCAATATCTCATATAATGTCTTATTTATGAAGCAAGTTTTATGAATTAATATTTAAAGAATGATTTATATGAGTTCATTGGCAATATTGAAGAACACTATCCAACACCATAAAGTCAAGTAAAGAAAATTAACTAAAATAGAAAAAAAGTATGCAACTTAAAGTACAACAGAAGATGGCAACCTCAAAAGGAGGAGGAAAGATTACTCTAGGATCCGCAAATATCCAACAAGAGAAAAGGAAGTAGAAATAAGTGGCTAAAGAAAGGATATTTGGCCAAGAAAGGAATCAAAGCTTTCTCTAATATATAAGACTTCCTTTCAAATTGGATTCCTTCCTTGACTAGCACAAGATTACATATTCATATTCCACTCATTTCAGTTGCAGGTATTGATTTATTTAGATACTAACAAAATATAAGAGCCCAGATTCCGCATACATTTTTTACTGTTTATTTAAAATCTTCTTTTTTAAATAGCATTTAAGTAGCCATGTCTAGGTTGGACCAAAAAAAAAAAAATTTATGTCTAGCTCTTTAGAGGCTTTGGAATGCTTAACAAAAGACATTACGTCATCTATTTCTGAAAGTAGTAAAGATATTTTATGGCGGTTCCAGATTAAACTAATACTTAATTATTTAATCAATGTCCGTACTATTAACTCCTATGGTCAGCCTTATATCATACATTAGGGATAATTGCTCAAAGTCCCCTTGAACTTTAGCTCCCTTGCACAATAGCACCATACTTCATAAACACCATTTTACCCTCGTAAAATTGGCACTACTGCACAATAGCATGCAAACTTTGAAAAGTTGCAGATTACTCAACAAACTCTCGGCTGTGTCTGCCATTACTTTTTCCGTTTGTATGGCCATTAAAAATGGACCACTCTTCTTGAACAAAATAACGACCATTACATGGGTTATGAAGTTAACAAAACAGAGAACGATACATGGATTATAAAAGAAAAATCAGTTCGTCCATTTAGGTAAAACTTAAAGGCTACGATGGCTGAAAAAAATAATGGAGGCAACATAAATCAAAGTTTCTTTGGGTGGGGCAAACGTGAGAAGGTAATCTAAAACTTCTCAAAATTTGCAAGCTATTGCGCATCAGTACCAAAGTTCAAGAGAGCAATTATTGCTAAACATCAAGGCTTCGAAATAAATACATACCATATTACATAATATCCAACACTCATTTGTTTATTTATTTAATTTATAGAAAAAAACATTTCAAATTAAAAAGAACATGATGAAGGAACACTAAAGTATTTAATTTTTTCAAATATCATCTCTGATATATTTTTGTCGTTGGATTAAAACAATTATCTTCTTCCAAATTCAGAATAATATTTGACTTTTTACTCTTTTGTAGTTTTGCCGAATTATAGCATCAAACAGAAATTAGAACATATCAATTTCCAAGCCTATGCACTCACGTAGTCTGTTGTATATTAATGAAGAAGATGACGCACCGAGTTTGATGGAGCAAACAACTCTATCGATGACGTCCCCATTATTATACGCAAGTGTTTCAGAGAGGGTGGAAGCTTCTTGAATTCTGCCCATTGCTCAGACACAATAAGCTCTTCCAGATGAGAAAGAGAAGCCAACTCTGGAAGTGCACAGATGTTTGACAGATTTAAATCTAACTTTTTCAATCTAGATAACCTCTCAATCCACCTTAAGTTGCATCTTGTGATTTTGTTTGATTTGGCAATGCCTGTACTTGATAAGTCTAACTCTATCAATGAGGTTAAATTTCCAAGTGAGCTTGGAAGTTCACACAACCCATAACATCCTTGCAATGAGAAGCGTTGCAGCTTGGCTAGTGCCCCTAGTTCTTCGGGCAATTCTGTAAGACCAATGCACCCTTCAATATCTAATTCAATCAATGATTGTAGATGTCCAATGAAGCTTTGAATCCTCTTTAGCATACTGCAGTGTGCAAGAGTCAACCTTTGTAAATGCAAGCATTTAGAGAAGTCCGGGATTGTCGTTAAGCCATCACATTTAGTAAGGGATATAACTCTCAAATTCTGTGCCCTCTGTAAAAATCAATGGCATGTTAAGTAAAAGATCCATTGCATAGTACACACTGGGACTATTAGACTAGAATTAAATCATGTAATACCTTGATCAAGTCCCATACTTTTGAATCATCTGTGAAGCCACTCGAGCCAAGTTCGAAAACAACAAGATGGTTCAAATACATATTGTCCGCCCTAAAATCCCGATGAGGACAATGCCAATAAATCCATGTCAGCTTTGAACGATACTTTGCAAAGTCCCCAACATAGGTTCCATTGCATAACTTGAGAAATCTTAGGTTTTGTAATCTCTCAAATTCCTGATTTGTAATCTCTATGGAGTAAGCAAGTCCATCTATGTCAAGTGCTATAACCTTGTCCTTCCTCTGCAAGTGAAATTTTGCAATAATGTGAGAAACTTCAGCAACTTCCAACCACCACATCTCACAACTCGCATGGGCAAGAAAAAAATGATAAAAATCCCAAACAAAAGAAAACAAAGGAACCCTTAGTTTCAGGATTCAACTTCTGTTTGAAAAATGAAAATGGAACTTTTCTTGCTTACCTCTTCGGTTCTTATAATATCCAAGGCCTCTTCTGCAATCCACAACCTACTCTGCTTTCCAAGTTCACCTAGGCTGTTGTCACGGACAATTTTCCTTCCAAGTGCTATGAGTTGATCATGCATCCAAAACTTATCATTATCTAAAATCTTTATCAAGCACCTCTCAGTAAGGACTTCAATTCCTCTCCGGGGATTTAGTTGACAATGGTCCCACATGTAAATTGGATTGGTCTTCTTCTCATTGAAAAAGAAGCATGATATATCTAGAAAAATATGTTTCTGATTATTGTCTAAGCCATCATAGCTAATTTTCAATTTATTAATAATTTCTTCTTTAGGTACATTCTTTAAATTGTCCAACGTCTCTTTCCAAACTGCTTTGTTTCTCCTTTTAAGTGATGAACCTATCACTTCAATTGCCAAAGGAAGCCCTCCCACACTTGAGACAATTTCATTTGAAAGCCAACAATAATCATTCGAGGGAGAGTCTGTACCAAAGGCATGTCGACAAAAAAGCTGAAGTGCAGGAGGAGCATCCATGTCCAACATCTCATACCGTTCAATTTTACCATTAAATCCCTCATCTGATGGAATTGTTTTGTCTCTTGTTGTAATGATTACACGAGATCCTGAACATAATGAATAATTTCCTATTAGATGCTCAATATGCTGTTCTTCAGCAACATCATCCAAAACCACAAGGACCTCCTTAATGTGGAGTACTTCTCTAATCCACTTCATCCCTTTTTCGCTATCCTCGACTTGTTTTGCACATCTTGAACCAACAATGTCAGATAGTAGTTTCTTTTGCAGCCGGACTTTGCCCTCCTCGGTTGATGAGCTTACTCGAACATCCTCAAGGAAGCTACAACGCCTTCCGAAGTGGGAAGATAGTTGATTAAAAACAACCTTGGCCATAGTTGTTTTACCGACGCCACCCATTCCGTAAATTGCAATGAGCCGCACATCACATTGGTCGATAGCTGATAATTCTATCAACCGTTTCACCTTATCATCAAATCTAACTAAATGTCGAGGCACTTCTTTTTGCTTTATCTCCAGCTTCTCCAATACGTCTTCAACAACCGATTTGACAATCTCTACTTGACTGGCACGCATAAAAGCGCTTTCATTAGTTGACTAAAATAATTTCATACCCACGCATTGTACGTGGGATTGTCAAAATTTTAACTAGATTGAAGTCATCATGAGCGATATATGATACACTGAATAATTATCATAGGCTAATTTGATATAATTCATGTACATTTACGAGTAGAGAAATTTCTGAAGACTATAGTATTGGCTTACACGATGGTGAAAGTTACGAAGTGGCTACTATATCGTGCATAAGCAAAATTTTGGCATTTATAGCTAAGCCTTAAAAAAAAATTCAGCACTCGTAATAGGAAAGTCATGAATCGAGATAGTGTAGACAAATACAACGTCATCCATTGAACACCACGATATGTGAAGGAAAATGTATTCCCGAAAAACAGAAAGGAAAAAAGCCCAAAACATGTGTCTTACCTCAACCTATGCATGTAAGTCTTCTATGGATATGATTATGTCAAGTGTGACGGCATTTAAAGAGCCGTGTCACATTAATATTTGTTCAAATTTTAAGATTGAGAGACCTGACTCCCATGGGGTTAACTTGATGATTCAGGAATGAAGAAATGTGTGTGGATTAGGCACACATCGCTCGTTTGATTCTCTACACCATCAAGTGGATACAATTCTATGTTTGGACTACCTACCTGGGCATTGGCTTTACCTGGAGTTAGTAGCATAAGTCATAGTTTGGTAATTTACCTATCAAAAGTGGACTTGCTTATTGATGTTAAAACAAAATGCCGAGACTCTCGCAGTTTGCTTTCCAGTAACTCCGTCTTTTAGTTAAAACTCCAAAACTCTCAAGCGGCATGTTGGTCATATTGACTAAATAACCCAAAAGCACAAGAGACGGCCCACTCTAAAAAAATTGTGCAAAAACAGATCATTCACATTTGAGAAGTTAATGGCCGTCCAGATGCCATAATAATGCATACTAAGTGTTAATTTACCGTATGTTACATTTAAATTTATCAATTGCCAAATTATGCGTTGTTACGATGAATGATGATAAGCATATTAAGATGTCAACGTAAATGCCATGCGATAACCCAAAACAAAAATACAAATGCCTTGCAGGCTCATTTTCGAGCCATGTGGCCCACTATTCATTTCCACCTTTATTACTTTGGATTAAATTAAACGGATGATTACTGATTACTATATCCAGGCATTTTAATTTGCCTGAGACAACCCTGAAGAAAGTTGAAAAGGAAAATAATAAGGACAAATTGCAAAAAGTCATTTTCCACACACATCAAATTGCACGTCCACAAATCAAATTCCCCATTTTCACTCTTGTTTTTCAAATTGCATTCATCACTATAACTTATTAATCCAATGGGTAATAATAAGTTCTCACACCCCCTACACTGTTAGTGCCATCTCTCTCTCTCTCTCTCTCTCTCTCTAACCCTCTGTGCGCACGGCCACGCACTCGGAGGCCTCCGCACCATCGCCGAGCAATGGTGGTCGCCTCCAGCTTGGCCCAAACCTCGATTTGGACCTCCAGTGAGCTCTGCAAAACTCGAGGCCCCGGGATGATGGCCCATCATTCTTTACATGCTCTTAATCATTCTTTACATGCTCTTAAGATGCTCTCGCTTCTTTTGAATATTTAGACGTGAAATTTCTTCACCCAATCATAGTTTCCTTGTGTAATTGGTGTTTCTTGGGATGCCACATGTATATTTTAGGTTAATTTTTTTTTTTCTGAAGATACAAACTAGTTATTTTGATACGTGAGGATGCAGATCAAATTGAAACTGTCCACATCATACGGGAAATTTTTAGGGAAGATGTTAAACGAAGAGGATGAGAGCAGCAACTGGACACGTAGTCTTAGGCAAACTAAAAAGGAATAAGTAGGGCTTTGCACAAAGTATTACCTTTGGTCCTCTGTCACATTCAATCCCTTGATTTTAGCTACCCTTTCAAGAGCCGCTCTCCACGCTTCGACTTCATCAGGAGAGTCCTTCGAGTGTTCCAGTAAAGCGTCGGTATACAGTGGATTCTTAAATTTAACATCATCAGGTTTCACATGAAAAAAAATAGGAATGATACTTTTTTTACCCTCTGACTTAGACACGTTGTCTACTATGCGTGCAAGCTCACGAAGGCACCATTTACTGACAGCATAAGTCTTGGAGAGGATTGGTATGTAAATTATGGAGCCATCGATAGCACGTAGAAGGCTCTCTCCAATCACATTGCCGACACGGAGTTCCTCATCATCCCTAAATACGCGAAATCCAACTTCTTTCAAGCCGTCATAGAGGAAGTCTGTGAATCCATGGCGAGTGTCGGGTCCTCTGAAACTCAGGAACACTTGATACTCACATTCTAATGCTCGTGCAACATCACTACTCGTTCCAGCCTCTGAGCTTGCCATGGCTAGGAAGCTTGTTACTTCCAGATCTCTCTCTCATCTAAAGAGAAAAAAGGCTGGTGTTGTGTGGCATCGCTAAGAAATGAGCTGAGGTTTTGGATACGAACGAGGCAAGTGATTTCCAAACCTAAAATACTTGGCCTGCTCGCTTTGAAACAAAATTTAATTGCAAAGAGACAACGCGAAGGTGTCTTAAGGCTTTTCAACAAGTCCGGAAATTTTGTAGAGGCCAGTCAGACGTTCTTATCCTGTCAAAAACCAAAAATCAAGAAAAGAAGGGGAAGGATATTCCAATCAGGCGGCCCATGGGAAGAGCACGTGGAGAGAGAGAGAGAGGAAGAGAGTGATTTTGAATGACAGAGAGGGCATGTGAGCATGAGGAGACGGTGCAGCAACTTGAATTGTACAGCCAGGTTCAGCGAATTCACTGCCAAGCACGCGCGCTGTATCGTTGTCCAATCAACATGCCTCGTCGTTTGGTTCCTCTAAAGCGAAAGGGCCATGCTTCTTTATATATATAAATATTTAATATAATATCTAGTCCTGAATTA
Source organism: Eucalyptus guilfoylei (assembly GCA_016097605.1). Classification (NCBI taxonomy): domain Eukaryota; kingdom Viridiplantae; phylum Streptophyta; class Magnoliopsida; order Myrtales; family Myrtaceae; genus Eucalyptus; species Eucalyptus guilfoylei. The sequence goes on along the minus strand of CM027862.1, from coordinate 33,558,249 downwards.
TTAATGAAAATACTACATTGAATGTTTTCATACAATTCAGGAATTGTATTGATTATGTATAAAAAATTCCCAAATCATATTAGATAAATTTAAAGTTCAAAGTCCACGTTACATATCGAATTAAAGTTGAAATCATATTGAATAAATTAAAAATTTATGGATCAAATTGCACATTTAATCAAAGATCATAAATTGTTTGCTAGTCCTGTAGATTACTTTTAACTATCCCATAGCATAACATTGACTTATTGGCTTTGTTAATTAAAATATGTAAAAGTATCTAATTGAATATCTAAATTAAAACGAAGAAGGCAAATTATATTTTTCTGTCTTTTATCTATCGAAAGAAAATCTCTAGATGCACATATTATAGGAAACTAGACATTTTATAGGTATCCAAAAAAAAAAACTCAAAATTACTTTTGTTTTGCGCGACATTCCTATTGCGACCATTTACCTCCCATGCGGGATGGATCACTTCTGGTAGCCCAAAACATGGTGGAGAAGAGGACCAAATCCTGCAAACATTGAATAGTTAAAAGTCGAGAGTGTTAAGAGGTATGTCATTTTCTGTTGTGGACTTCGAGGGAAGTGCACTTTTTTTTGTTCGGAAAAAAAAAAGACCTGGATTTTACCTGTTAATTTATTAATTAATCGGCCTCTAATGAGACAAAATGCCAGCAATTTTTTGCATAATTTCGTTCTCTCAAGTGGTCCAGTCCATAAGTAATGATGTTAGTCTCAGCACAGCCTTGCATTTTTTGGACGCTCTGTTTTTTAAATGAAGCGCCCCGGACTTTTCAGCAAGTGGAAATTTTTTTGGACTCCTCGAAAGAACGTAAAGGCAAATTTGCTGCTACTCAGATAAGTTCGCGATTACTTTCCTTTTTGGCTTTGATAAGATACATGTGCAAACCCATAGGCCCAGGGTTGCATGTCCTGAAAATGAACCGAGGTCCCACCTTCTGAGAATTATATGTAGCCTTCTACGGATGTCTCTGTGGATAAATAATCTCATAAGTCATAAATAATGACTCTAGTGTTTGGGATATGTTTGTAAAAGATACTAAGGTGATAGTTGTAAGGAAAATAGGAAATTAGACATCGATTATATTGCATTATCCTATTCAACTGGAATACATAAAGTCACCCAAGCTCAACCGTTTTTTTGGTAGATTTAATTTTTTAAGATAACATGATGTCATTTGAGGGTATTGTATTGTTGTATTAAATATAAATCCTTGAAAATTTATATTAATTCAATGCGACGGTCAAGTCAGTGCGAGAATCTTTCTCAAAAGATAAGAGATTTTTTCTGGACTGGTCCGAGGAAGAAACAAAGTTGGCTGGCTCACTTTAATATCCAAATCTAATCATCTATATCCCACCTAACGTTCTGCAGCAGCAAGTGGACACCAGTGAAGGCGTCCAAGACATTTCAACGAGTTCTAGGAAATTTTTTAAGACTCCTTGGGAGACCATAAAGGCCAATCAAAAGCTCTTCTTCTCTTTTTTTCTTGGAAGGAGACATCAAGTCCCTAAACTGTTGAAAAATGTTTAATCATGTCTCTCAACTTTTTTTTTTTTGCAACCAAATTCCGAAAATTATATACTTTTTTTTTTTGCTCTCATTCATATCTTCAGTGAGGTAGGGGCCCTCGCTCAAATCTGAGGCGAGGGTCGGTGTCCCTCATCGCTTGTACCTGTAAGAAGATCGGAGAGGGTGTCTATACCAGACCATGAGGTGATGGACGTCGCAAAGCTCGGGGACTTGGAGAGGCGTGTGTTCGTGGATAAACTATTGAAGAAGATCCAAGAGGACAATCCCCCACTTCTCCAGGAGCTTCATGTGCGAGTGGACAGGACCAAAGTGAGCAAAGAGTGCAATCGTCTACAAAATTAAAAGGATACAAATGCATTTCTCATGAATTTCGTGAATTGTTTCATTTATTGCAGAATGGATTCATCTTTAAGCAGAATGAATGCAATCTAGAATGCACTGCAAAACTTCTTTTAGATGGAGATGCATGCGTTTCTTCAAAATGAATTTCTGTTTAATTTTTCTTATTTTATTGGGTTAATATCATGAAAAACCACAAACTATATATCTGTAATAAATTTACTTCAAAATAACTTTTTGATTACCAAAAATCCCAAAATAGTATATCTGCAAAAAAAAATTTTGACATATAAAATGCCATGTCAGCATTTAACGACCACATTAGCATCTCCATTTGCAATTTTAACAGAAGAATCAATTCAAACAAAACAAGTATATATTTTAGGGATCCATTCTATACAAAAAAAAATTGTTCAGGAACCTTTTTGTACATTTTGCTAGTTTAAGGACCCCTGTACCTCAAACCCCTCCGCCCCCCCCCCCCCCCCCCCCCCTTTTCTTTTGTTTGTGTGTGCATATGATAAGGCTCGTGATTAACTTATGTTAGGCCAATAGCCAGTGCAACACGTGGCATTATTGGGAAATATTTTAGGAATGATATTTTCTAAAGCTTTGAAACATTAATTAGTACTCATAAACACCATTGATAAGAAATCATGTCTAACACTCCTCTGAGACTTCATTTTTCAGGACCCAAAATCGAGTTCCTGTTCTTCGGTGCTATTTTTATTTCCTACCTTTTGAAAATTATTTAGGCATTCAAAATTGACACGCCTCGTGTGATTTCTTAGCATTTCCGAACTTTTTCTTAGAGAGATGATTCGAACAATAGTTGGAGGTCAAATCTATCTTATGTCCTGTTTTCTATATGTGATTCTAATTGATGCTTGAATTCTATTCTTCAATGCATGATTAGAATTGTTCAATTATGTCTTACAGCTATGTGAGTGCATATAGATGAAGGGGGTGAGACATGCTCCACCCTTTCCAAGTCTTTTCCCATTAGCTACTGTCGACTGCTTTTCGGTTTGGATCATTCACGGGTGCCACATTCTGCCATAATAATTAGATTTAGATTCAATTTCAGCGGAGAGTGTCATTTTCGTGCACCTAATACATTGGGATAAATGACGGATACTTGCACCCTGCCCCACTTGATCGCACTAAAGCATCGGGTCTTTATCACAAAAAAGAACCAAGAAAAGAAAAAGGAAAAGCAAAGAATAGTCATGAATCACAGCTAACCTTTCCTTTAACCACTCGCAGCACCAACTTTTCTAGTGTGAACTAGAAATTAGGAAGGAATATTGAATAAGGTTAAGACTTGGGGTCTCCTGTCTAATTCTGTGGCCGCTGATTGCTGCCCTACTCTAGCTATCAGACTGCGATTTAGACAATTTGTTGTCAAGCTGGCCCAGTATCCATGCTCACGCCCGGGTTCTCTGAACCGAAAAAGCTTAGCCTCCAATTCACACAGTTTAGCTGTTTCTCACTAAATCTTAAAGGTCTTAGAGTTCATATAAAACTCTGAAGCCGTTCAATTATCAATTAGGACACTAGTTCTAAGGATTACAGCAGAGCCTTAACTCCTGGTAGAGCAAGTGACCATGGAAATAGTTCCCAAAAGTAGGAAGAGCAGAAGAGCACATACTGTTTCAACGTCCATAAGATCCATATTTTTCGGTTTCTGTACATGACCAGAGGTGTTCGGGTCAAAGGCGCTGCCAATAAAACGGTATGCTTGAGCCAAATCGGTTAAAGCCACATTCAAATTAAAATACGGTACTTGTTAGTATAAAATGCAGAATGAAACTACCGAAACTACCGACGTAAGAGCATTCAACTACACAGTTAGGATGCAGAGACCACTGTTTTGGTGTGAGTGTGTGTAATTACGAATAGAGAGAGAGTGGTGGGGTCGGTACGCAGCAATTGTAAAGCAAGGAAGAAGACGGGAAGATACGAAGACTGGGAAAGGTTGGCGAGGATCTCTTGCGCGAAGGTGCTGAGGAGGCTGAAGGAGATCCGGTTTCACTTTGGCGACCTCTTCCCCGGCAACTACCTGAAGAGATCTGGCGGTGAATTCGACCCCAGTCAAGAAGTATCTAAAGAGATCCGACAGTGACAGTGACAGTGAAGGAGGTCGTGCTTATGGTCTGTAGCTATGGGCTGTCTCCTAAGGTAACAAGACCGGAAGAAAAGAGGAAAAAAATAAATTGTGTTTTTTCTTAATCGTGGGTCTTGCAATTCTTTTGTTCATAATTTTTTTGGACAAAAGAATTCACGTTCCGGTAGCAGTAAAAATCGCTTGCACGTTGGGCCTGGGGACCTTCGGCCGGTCGGTGAGTTTAGGTCATTATTGGAGATTGAATTAGCCACATCGAGCCTCATATGCGAGAGAATCATGAACACTTGTCCGAGTGAAAGCTTCAAAAGAGAGCATGCGTGAAGATGCGAGCTCTGCTCGTGGGCTTTAATGAATTTTGTAGGCCTTATGTTTTGACCTTTCTCTAGTGGCCCGATATCTGAATAACAAGGAAACCAAGTCAATAAGCAGAAGTGGAAGGGTTTGGGACGTCGTCTTCTTCTCCAAGCCGCCAATACTTCTATTTTCTCGTGAGTTTCACTTTCGATCAGTTGTTGTTCCATGAGCTAACGTTGGATGCAAAAAGTGAATTCTTATGTTGCATACCTATTACGGCGGAAATTTGCGCCTTTTGTTATCTCTTTCATCATAACATGCTTTTTGATACTTGGTTGAACTAGATGATCGGACTTGTTTGGTTGTATCCCTAGTGCATCACGATGCATGATGTGTTAACTTGGTTTTGAGTGCCATAAGAAGTCATGTTTTGATAGGTGGAATAGCTTTGAGTAACTTAATTTTTATTCCTTAAATAATCCACCAATACTTCCATTTTCTCGCTAGTTCCAATATTGTGTTTCCTTTTAAACTTCTATTTATTTGTGCGAGTATGTTGGAGCATAAGTTCTTGATTTGTCTCTCCTTTTATATATTTTCAAAATATGATTCAACTAAGCATAAGTTGCTGAATTTGTTTTTTCAAAGCAACTTTAGTATACATTGTGTCATATGCCATTAGATCAGGTGTTGCTTCTTCTCCCGCGGCATGAATTTGGTCCTTGCACGCCTTGGCTTGTGTGCGGTAAAGAGTTACAACACTTCTTCCTCTCCTTGTTAGTGAGAGACGCCCCTTGACAAGCTTCCAACTCCCATCCTTGAACTGACTTTTCAATCCGTCATCATCTAAATTTCCGGTAGAAATCAAGTTCGTCCGAATGTTTGGAATTTGCCTCACATGCTCGAGCATTAGTTTGTTGCCCAAGCTAGTTTCTAGACAACAAAAACAATTTTCGCAACATCAGAATTGCCCATCTTCACAAAACTATAATCTCACGCCTTGTAAGACACAAAGAAATCAACACGTGGGGTGGAAGACATGAGGCACCGCCATCCATGACCGAACCCAGCTCCTGCTACCGCAAACAATCATCATCACAAGGAGACAAAACAAACAAGTCTTCTAGGGAACTTCCCTAGAAGGAAGTGTTGATCAAATAAAAATAAAAAACTTAATGTCACATTTATGCCCTTTCTTGATTAAACAAACAAGTCCGTAATATCTATATTTAATGAAAATTTATGTTTCGGCCAAATCAAATGTTATTTTTGCTTAAGAAACACTCATAAAATAAAAAATAAAAAATCTTAAAACTCGACATTCTAAACGAATCAAAAACGGAACCCAAACTAAATCTATTCCGAGTGTATATAGTGCTTCAACAAACCATTGGGGCCTGGCGCATTTTATACAATGCAAGCCCAAGAGTGGAATCCAAGCCCACATAAGGAGCCCCCAGAACAGGAAAATTACAACGCTCGGACTTCCACATGAAGTGAAGAGCCTCGGGAGGATCAAATGTACAAATATAAGTTCGGAGACTTGACTTAACAACTATCGTCAACGTTACAAATGTAAGTTTTGAGGCAAGGTCTACCTGGGTTTAAGCCTATCTATGGGAACTTTCTTGAGAGCAGGTTTATATATAGTCTTCACGTATCTTATTCATATGGCTTTGATCACACAGCAACTTGAGAGAGCGATGCAACTTTTCCACGCCATTGATCTTCCAAATCACACTAGTCATCCATATGATATGCTGGCTGAAGTACGAAGATACGACAGCAATGGCCAAAAGGGAGCTGTGAAGGTCAAGTGTTATACAGAGCAGGATGAGATTTATGCTGTGACTTATGAAGAAAAACCATAGGCTTTGTTCCATCATATCGGTAATATGTTTCTTTGATAAATTATTTAAATTCTAAACAGAGACTATGCATAGGTTCCCCAGATGATTTTATCTAAGTCTTGATTGACTTCCTCAAATAGCAAATTCTGCCTTCATTATGAGTGTACCATGCGAATTATTTCAGATCCTAGTCTTATGGTTCTATGAAGTGGCTTAAACAGAATTTTAAAGAAGTTTACTTTAACTCATGCAGCCCTGATAATTACCGACTACTGAACGGCAAGTCATTAATCAATGATTTACAATGTTACACCAATTGAATAGATTTCCTATGTCAATAAGATATCTTAGAAAGGGAGCAAATATTTAATTTCGAAATCAGAAGATGACTTTCATGGCCATCTTTTAGTAAGATATATAAGTCTAATAATGAAGCCCAGGTCTCTCTCAAGCTCTGTCCACATTATGTTGTCCACATAAGTTGTAGTGACAATCATGGGTTACGTGAATATAAGATTGGGGTTTGTAGTGCATAATTTTTTTTTTTTTTTTTTTTTTAAGTATTTGTGTTACAGTAGATATATTTTAAGATTTTTACGATATTTTTCTAGTAAATATAAATATGGAAAAACAGAAATTAGATTTAACAAAAGTAGATTGATAAAATTGAACGGTATAATGTATAATATGCGCTGCATATAGGATGATCTTGGGGTGCGTTTGGTAATGTTTACATTAAAAAATTGTTCCGGAGAACAAATAGAAAAAACTAAATCGTTGCAGGGAACAATTTTTGAACAAGAACGTGTTTGGTAACTGCACAAAATTTCTGTTCCTGGAATAGAAAAAGAACAGAAACACGTTTGGTAAACTTATATAATTTTTTTAATTTTTAATTTTTCCTTTTTCCTTTTTTCTTTTATCTTCCTTTTGGCCGGTCGCCGGCCTCGACCATGGCTGACGATCGGCCGACGAGGGCCGGCGGCCTCACCCAACCACGGCGAGGCTCGCCGGCCCCTTGCGAGGCTGAGCCTTGCCGTGGCTGGGCGAGGCTTGAGAGTTCACCCACCCACCAGTGAGTTTTGGCCTCGTCGGATCTAGGCGAACCCGAGCTCGCCTAGCCAACTTTGGCGAGGTTGCCAACCCTCGACGGCTGGTCGCCGGCCATGGCCGAGGCCGGCGACCGGCCAAAGAAAAAAGAAGAAGAAAAGAAAGAGGAAAAATAGGAGAGAGAAAAATTGTTTTTTGGAAGTGTTTCGGGAACAAGAAATAAGTTTTTCTTGTTTCTTATTTTTGTTCCAAATTTGTTCCCCGGAACAAAAAAATAGATTTGGAACAAAAACATAAACAAACGCGTTTTTGTTCTTTTTTTGCTCCCCGAAACAAAAACAAAAAAACAGAAATTGTGTTCATGACCAGAAAGAAAGAACACAAACAAATAGTCCCTAAATTGCCAAAGAAAGCGTCTACGACTATTCATCTTAACAAATGTACGGTAACCTCGAGGACAACCTCCCCCATGTTTTCAGATTTCCAAATAAACTAATTAGCACTTCCTTTAAAATAGATCGCAAAACCTTAAAAGAAGATTTCCTTGCAGAAGAAAATGAAAACCAAACAAAATAGCCTAGGGAAATATACACTCCATGTGAAAGGAAGTTTTGCCAATATATGTAGAAACAACAAAAAGAAAGTAAATCTGAAATTCTACATAGAGTAAAACAAGGAAGTATAAATGCATAGAAAATTATTTAGACAATTATATTATGGCATATGGAAAACCCCAAAGATTCAATCCTCCTGTGGTTGGATTAAAACTAGGAGAGGACGCTGCAACATCACCATATAATGACGAGTGGCAAGAAAGAAGAATGGATTAAAGCTGCTACTTAACAGAATGGAAAATGAAACTAGGGAAGAGGTCAGAAAAGAAGAACCGGAAACACCTATAACAGAATAGAGACAGCAGATTTTACATGGAAGGAGACAGATGATCCGCGTCCTGTCATCATTTGTTGGTTTTTGGTCTCCTTAAGAAAAATAAAGGAAAATTCAAGGAAAATAGAGTTCTACTATGACATATTGGTCTCGAAACTCCCCAAAAAGTGGAGTTTGTAACCTTGCATTGCCTGTGGGGTGAGCACACACAAAGAACGAAGAACGTGCACATCTACTAAATATGTTATATTACCTAAGATCTTCCGCTTGCTTCTGTGCTTGTTTATGATTGCCTTATTGTTCTTCTAATGACCTCGATGTTTGAGGTTCAGCCTTGGCCAAACTTGAACCTTTGTTCGTCCCTGATCTTAAGCTTGTGCCCATTCTAGTCGTGCCCCTTCCTGAACTCATCGTTGTGCCCTTTCCTGAAGTAGAGTCCCTGCCCCTCCCATACTAATAGTCAAGTGTTTTTGGGAATGAAACCAGACATCATTTTGGTCAGCAGATTCTCCGATCTCATCCTTCTTCATCAGGACTTGAAATGTCCGACTCAGCCCCATCCTTGTGAGTATACAAATCAATCCGTGTGGATGCTCTTCTAGTTATCGTTATCATAGCATCATTATATTCTCCCTCCCACTCACTATCAACCTGTGCCTCGACTTCTATCTCAACTAATCCCCTTTTGGATGCTAGTTGCACCATTTCCTTCACTTGCTCATCACTCTCGATCTCTGTGCGCCAATTTCTCCGTTTACCAGGAGAATAGTACCACATTCTATTCAAAAGAAAGCCGAAACTTTTCAAGTCAGCAATCAATCCTTCATATGTCACTGAATTAGGGGTGAGATCTTTCTTTTCCCTCCGAGTTTCAGCGTATGAACAACTGGACTTCTCTATTCTCAGGTTGAAAGCGATTGTGAAAGGATGTTCCATCTGTTATGGAACAAGTTCAACGTGAGAGCCAAACAACATATGTATAAATTAAACCTTTTTTGTATTTTTACCCGAAATGCAATACGGCACAAACATAATCCATTAGGTAGAGACAGATCTATGATTAAATACTCACATGTCCAATGGAATATGGGTAGTACTATTTGAATTTTCTTTTATTAACTAAATTTGAACTTTAATATGTATGTGATGTAAATTTAAATTAAACATCAAATAAGTCGCATAATTATCTACCTGGGAGTACGATCTCATCACAAATCCCTATTTTAAGGGAAAAAGGGAAGAAATACTAGAAGGCCTATGTAAATGAAACTTTTCAATAGTGGTTATTCCCGCTCTTGATTTAAGGATTATAATTACTGACTTTTTCATTAACCATTAGATCAAAGATAGATTTGGTTGCTAGTGGAACTTTTCTTTCTACTGCTATAATTACTCAAAAAATGGAGTCAATAGAAAATTTCTCAAAGAAATCTTTTTTAAATATTATAGTGCTAACATTTAGCTTGACTGATTTCCATTGATAAACATAACTATCACCTCTATGCACTTCAAAAAGGCTTCATCCACATCTTGACAAGTGTGGTTCCTAAGATTACTTTGCCTCTTGCAATATTTATCTTGCTATCAACGAAAAACTGTGGTAGAGGCGGTACAGTAATTAAAATTTCATAAACTACCCAACACATGAGAAAGTTTTTTGCAATTTATTGTATAAAAAATATTTGAAACTTTAAGGGTGGAAAGAAAAGTTACTATCAAGAGAAGGGAAGGAAGTACTTATTAAAGCAATAGTACATGCACTGCCAACCTATACCATGTCAAAATTCAAAATCCCAATTTCTATTTGCAGGGCAATTGAGTGAAAAAAAAAAAAAAATCATTCCATTTTGGTGAAACTATCTTAAATTGGAACTGAAATACACTGGAGAAACTAGGAGGCTCTGGTAAGGCAGAAAAGGATCCATCAAGCTTTAACAGAGTTATGCTTGCTAAGCAATCTTGGAGAATAGCTTTTCGTCCTAACACTTTCTGCGGCAAGACTTTAAGCAATTTATTTCCCTCATACATACTTGTGGCACACAGAAGAAAGGGAATCGAGCATCTTAGGAACGGCAAATTCTAGAACGGGCAGAACCTTTGGGAGGGAATGGAGAGCATATCAGCGCAGACAGTTGGCTTCAGGAGGGTCTTTTATATTGACCAGTTAAGGTGGACGATCCTGAGTTTGTTTCTGACTTAAATAATTAGGTGCAAAACAAATTAGCTGCCTTTTGTTCATAACACATTATTGCTTAATCTGCAAGCGGATATATTATTTCTGAATTAAATTACAAAACAATCTAATAGAACTATGAAGATAGAGGCAAAACAAACAACCTAATTATTTTTACTCGAGAAGCCAACAACAAATTCAAAGGAGATGAATCATCATAAAATCGAACATATACACCAACAATTAGCTGCACTTTACTCATCGTTAATTTTCTCATGTGATGACAAGTGGCAAAATCTAACGAGTTCTACTTTTTTTTTTTTTTTGCTTTTGTACAGCTATATTCAAATCATTTGATGTAAATTTCTCCACAGCTCATTAATGCAATAATTGAATCAAATAGTTCATAATTACTATTTTTATATGCATGACCGTAGATCGTGCATTAATTTTGCCTCTTGCAATAATTAAAAATTAGTAGACAAAGACGAATTTGAAATCTATAATTGGAAATCTATTATCTGATATCTTATATATGAAAGCAATTTTTTTAAATTAATTATTGAAGAATGATTACACGAGGCAATAAAAATTAACCAACACCAAAAAGGCAAGTAGAGATAAGTGACACAATATAAAAAAAAGATATCCACCTAAGAAATTGCAGTGTGACAAAAAGTAACAACTTTAGAAGGATGGATATTGTGTGGCTAAAGAAAGGAGGATACATGGCCTAAAGAGTATTGTTCAATTTAGATATTGACAAAACACGAGAATGCGAATTCCCCGTGCATTTTTACTATTAATTAGGAATTTTATTTTCTAAAAAGTATTTAAGCAACAATATTTAGCTATTTGCTTAACAGAAGATATTAGGTATGGCTAGCCTTATGTTAAATGTTAGAGGTAATTGCTTAAAATCCCCATGAACTCTAGTTCCCTACAATAACTATGCACTTTGAAAATATCACATGACCTACCTAAACTTTGGCACTGCTGCGCAGTAGCGTGCAAATTTTAAAAAGTTATAAATTACTTCCTAAAACTTCTATTATTGTTTCAGACATTAATTTTTCCGTTTGTCTGGCAGTTAACTGAAAGCGGTCTCATTTGGAATTGATTCACATCCACTACATTGCTTCTGAAGTAAGAAAATAGAGAATGATGCGTTGTTAAATAGAAAATTCAGTCAGTAAAATTGAGTGAGTCCATTTTAGGTAACATTTAAAGGTTATGTAGATTGAAAAGCTAATGGATGCAAAATAAATCAAAGCTTTTTTGGGTGGTGCGAAGGTGGAAGGCAAATTTATAAGTTTTCAAAGTTTGTGGGCTCATTGCAGGATAGTGCCAAAGTTCAAGCCGGCAATTAATTGTTAAACATTTTGACATTGAACAAGGAAAAAAAGAAAAAAACACAAATGACGTGAACAGTATCTAACACTCAATTATATTACAAGAAATAAATAGTTAAATTACCATTTATAATACTTTTACTTATGTACTTATTTACTTTATCCAAACCAACATTTCAAATTAAAAAGAACGTGTCAAAGGAACACTAATGATTAGAAATAATTTAAAGATCATCTCTAGCAAATTTCTGTCGTTGGATTAAAAAATATTTCTGTCCATGTAAATTTTGCAATAATATTTAGCTTTTTACAATTTGTGTAGTTTTATTGTATTATAACATCAAACTAATATTAAAGCAGATCAATCTTCAAACCTGTGCATTCACGCATGTCTACTATATATTGATGAAGAAGATGTCGTACCTTGTTAATCTCCTCTTTGTAATACTTAAGAGAGATTCTATATGGGTAGATTCGAGTGGAATTGATGAAGTCTCCACACTCCTTTATATGGACGAAGCAATCATCTAGTATATTGGTGCAAGATGCATCAATCAACCTTCTCAATAACATGCACTCTATGACCTCCAAGGATCGCAAAGACTCTAGCTCATTTAGGCCCTCAACATTAGGAAGTACATTGCACCTTTCGATTTTCAATACCTCCAGGTTCTTCAAGTAGGATAATCCACCTATTCTTCTAAGAGATTCGCACCCAACAACAAAGAAGGATTTTAATGATTTCGAAAGACCCATAACTTGTATTTCAACTAACTCTGGACAATAAGACACCTACACTTCCCGTAGCTTCCTTAATTCCAAAGGAATGAAAAATTGCCGAAGGAGTTGACAATAGAGAACATGTAATTCCTCCAGTTGTGGAAGTCCGTCAAGTGGAATTTGTTCCACTTCCACGTTATCCAACTCTAAAGTCCACAAATTTCTCAATCTCAAAGAGGAGCGTAGTAACTGTTCATGCCAAATGCTAAAGCAATTTAAATGCAATCTCAATAGAGAAGATGGAAGTTGTACAAAGATTTCAAGGTTTAGGCCACATAAATGAAGCTCTTCTAGATGAGAAAGATTAGCCAACTCTGGAGGTGTTGGAACATCGAACAGTTCCAGATGTAAAGTTTGCATACTAGATAACCCCCCAATCCAACTTAAGTTAAGTCCTGTGAGTAGGTATGATTTCCTTGTACCTCGAGAGCTATCACTAAGTTGCAAATCAACCAAATTTGTAAGGTTTGCCAGATTAGGGATGGAGAGCAATGATTTAGATACAAGATGTAGATAGGTTAAACTTGTGGGAAGCTTCGGCAACCCTCGAATCATATGACAACTTGATAAGTTTAGTGTCTGGAGGTGACAGAGCATGTTGATTGTCCTTGGAATTTTGCAAATTTGGGTGTCCTCTAAATCTAGGATTCTTAAAGATGACAATGCTCCAATTCCATCAGCAATTTCCCCTTTCAATTCAAAACATTGAGACAGATCCAGTTCTTCAAGATTTTCCAACATGCTGATGTCACTAGGTAACTGTGAAACATGATGCCGAAAAAAATTACATAGGCTTTTTGATAAACGCAATACGCGTAATGATTTTAAGTTTCCAATGGAGTTGGGAAGTTTTCTTATGCAAGATCTTCTCAGAAGAAAAGACTCAAGTTTCACTAGTCCTCCAATGGAGTTTGGAAGTTTGTAAATGCTCGTATCTGACAAGTCCAACTCTATTAATGAGGTTAAATTCCCAAATGAGCATGGAAGTTGTTTCAACCCACAACATCTCGACAATGAGAAGCGCTTAAGCTTCACTAGTGACCCCACTTCTTCGGGTAGATTTGTAAGTTTAGGGGAACTCGTAATCTCTAACTCAATTAACGACTGTAGATCTCCAATAAACCTTTCTATACTCTTTAGCTCGTAGCAATTTGTAAGAGTCAACCTCTCTAAACCCAAGCATCTAGAGAAGTCCGGGATCGTTGTTATGCCATCACATGAAGTAAGAGATAGAACTTTCAAATTGTGTGCCCTCTGTAAAAATGGATGGCATGTTAAGTGTAAGAACCATTGCATAGTAAAAATTGGGACTATTAGATTGGTACTAAAACATGTAATTTACCTTGATCAAGTCCCATGCTTTTGAATCATCTGTGAAGCCACTAGCATTAAGTTTAAAAACAACAAGATGATCCAAATGCATATTGTCCACCCTAAAATCCCGATGAGGAGAACACCAAGAGATCACTCTCAACTTTGAACGATATTTTGTGAAGTCCCCATCAAAAGTTCCATTCCCTAACTTGAGGAATCTTAGGTTTTGTAACTTTTCAAGCTCTTCATTGGTGATCACCGTGGGGTAATCCAGTCCATCCATATTAAGTGCTTCAACCTTGTCCTTCTTTTGCAAGTTAAATTTTGCAATGACGTGAAGAAGTTTGTCAACTACCAAATACTACATTTTACAACTCGAATGGGTAGGAAAAAAGTGATAAAGATTCTAAACAAAAAAGGAATGCTTAATCCTAGGATGTGCAACTTCTATTTGAAAATGAGATATTTCTTACTTACCTCTTCAGTTCTTATGACTTCGAGGGCCTCTTTTGCAATCCACAACCTACTCCGCTTTTTAAGGTCATTTGGACTCTCTTGACGGACAATTTGCCTTCCAAAGTCTATTAGTTGATCATGCATCCAAAACATTTCATTGTCCAATATCTTTATCATGCATCTCTTGGTAAGGACTTCAATCCCTCTTTTTGGATAAAATAGACAATCAACCCACATGTATATTGCATCGGTCTTTTTCTCATTGAAAAAGAAGCAAGCTATATCAAGAAAAATTTGTTGCTAATATTTGTCTAGGTTATCATAGCTAATCCTCAACTTCTCTAGAATTGCTTCCTCAGGTACTTCCCTTAACCTGACCAATGTCTCTCTCCAAAATTCTTCTTCATTTGTCTCCTTAAGTAATGAACCTATCACTTCAATAGCTAAAGGCAGTCCTCCCATTAATGAGACAATTTTACTCGAAAGCTCACGGTAATCATCAGAAGGAAAGTCCCTACCAAAGGCATGTCGACAAAAAAGCCGAAGGGCAAGAACATCATCCATCTTTAACATCTCATACCATTGAATTTTAAATTCAGATCCCTCAACATGTAGAGTAGTTGTGTCTCTCGTCGTAACGATTATCCTAGATCCTGGATATAGTTTGGAATTTCCCATTAGTTTCTTAATATAGTCTTTTTTATCAACATCATCCAGAACCACAAGGACCTTCTTATTGCTAAGTGTTTCTTCAATCCTCATCATTCCTTCTTCACTATCCTCGACTTTTCTTACAGATGCAGAACCAACAATGTCAGATAGTAATTTGTTCTGCAACTGGACTAGGCCCTCCTTGGTTGACCTTTCTCAAATGCCCTCAAGGAAGCTACAATACTTTCCAAATCGGAAACATAGTTGATTGAACACAACCTTGGCAATAGTTGTTTTACCGATACCACCCATTCCATAAATTCCAAGGATCCACATATCAAGTTGGTTGACATCTAACAACTCTATCAAGTCTTTTACTCGATCATCAAATCCAATGAAATGTTCAGTCACTAATTTTTGTTTTATCTTCAGCTTCTCCAAAACCTTTCCAACAACCAATTGGACAATCTTTGCTTGGCTGCATTGTACAAAAGCCATATTATTAGTTGATTAGATTAATTTGATACCCACGCATCACCTGTGGGATTGTCAAAATCTTAACTTGAAATATTGAAGTATATCATGAAAGATATCTAAATACAATGAATAATCAATATGGGCTAATTTATTGGAACTCACATGATATGTTTTTCATATATGATTATATAATTTTGAGAAGACTATAGTATTGGTTTACACTATGACCTATGACCAAGTGGCTACTACATAGTGCAATGGCAAAAAATTCTGCGTTTATAGCTAAGCCTAAAAAAAAATTCAGCACTCTTAATAAGAGAATCGTGAATTGAGATAATGTAGACAAATGCGACGTCATCCATTGAATTTCGGTGGAGAAAAATATAATCTAGAAACCTGTAATTAATTCCAAGCACCAGCAAAATAGCCATGATAAAATTTTTATTACCTAACCAAAGCAGGTAAGTCTTCTATGGATCTGATTATGTCAAGTATAATGACATTTCAACAGCTGGCTTGCATTAAGATTTGTTCAAAATTGAAAATTGAGAGACTCTGACTCCCATTGGGTTAATTTGATGGTGAAGAAGCAAAGACATATGTGTAGATTAGGCGCACAACACAGATTTGATTCTCCACACCATCAAGTGGGAAAATTTTGGGCAATGTATTGTGGACTTTGGCTTGGACCTTTTTTAGATCCAGAGAATCAGTAAGATAACTCAGTTTTGGAATTTACCAAAATAAGGAGGACTTCCTTGTCACTATAACAATCCAAGATTCTCAAGCGGCATGTGGGGCACATTGACTGCATAGCCAAAAGCATGAGAGATTGCCAGCTCTAAAAAATTGTGCAAAAACAGCTCGTTTACATTGGCGATGCTAATGGGTGCTCTCATGCTATAATTCACCGTCTGTTACATTAAATTTAGTTAATTGACAGCCAAATTATGTGTATTTGTTGATGAATGATGATCAGCATATCAAGTTGGTAATGTAAATCCCATGCGATGACCCACAAAACGAGATATAAACGCCATGTGAGGCCACTTCAGTGTCATGTTGGCCCCAACTCATCCATAGCTCATTTCCACCTCGCATTTCCGCATTTTATAATATCCAAATTGAATCCCCAACTTTCACGTTTTTTTTTTTTTTTTTCAAATTGCATATCTCCCCCTAACCTATTAATACAATTGCCATTTTCTTATCAAATTTCCATCACCACTCTCCCCAACTCATCCATAGCTCATTTCCACCTCGCATTTCCGCATTTTATAATATCCAAATTGAATCCCCAAACTTTCACGTTTTTTTTTTTTTTTCAAATTGCATATCTCCCCCTAACCTATTAATCCAATTGCCATTTTCTTATCAAAATTTCCATCACCACTCTCCTCGACCTGTCTCCATCGACCTTCAGTGGCCGCCCATCCTCGACCGGTATCTACTGGTCCGGTTGTACTGGCGCGAAGTTTCACCATCCCCTACACCATGTGTCCCTTCTCTCTGTCTCTATCTCTATCTCTTTCCCATCCCTCTGTGCGGACAGCCCCATCACTTGGAGGCCTTCGCGCCATTGCCGACTTCAGATCAGAGGTCGGCCACGGTCGTTGCCTTCGGCCTGGTCCAGATCGAGGTTGGCCAGCCTCGATGTGGACCTCCCACGAGCTCTGCAAAGCTCGAGGCTGCTAGATGACGGCCCGTCATTCTTTACTTGTTCTCAGGATGGTTCCGCTTCTATTGAGTATTAAAACATGTACTTTCTTCACTGAATCTTAGTTCAACTGGTGTTTCTCGAGGAGCACTCAAAAATGCGTAAAATAAAAGTTGGCACTAGATGTGATCTCTAATTTCGTTCGTCTTTTCCTGTTAATTAAAAAAATGAAAACTAATATTCTTACCACGAGGGAATCTATTTTTTTATGGATCGAAGCCCGTGAGAATGCAGATCAATATGGGTGCAAAATCAGAAGTTGATTTTGGTAATCATCTCAAATAGCAAATGCAAATGGGTGCTCTTGAATATTTCGTAGCCTTAAGAGAGAAAGAAGAGGAAAAAAATGGCTAGCGGGAATGTGTAAATCCATGTCATTGAAATTACTGACATCGCTTCGCAGGGGACAAAATTTAGGGAAGATGTTAAAAAGCAGAGGATGTAAAGTTGAATGATAGTAGCAATGGGTGGTTGTTTTCAGTATTTTCCGTTAAGAAAAAGAATAAAAAAAAATCACTTGACAGGCAATGTGGTATCCCCTAAAACAGAAAAAAAAATGAAGAGTATTACCTTTGGTCCTTTTTCACGACCCATCCCTTGCGTTCATCTACCTTTCTAAGAGCTCCTTTCCATGCCTTGACTTCATCACCAAAAACCTCCTCATGTTTCTTGAAATCAGCTTCACATAGTGTTTTCTTAAGTTTAACATCGTCAGATTCCACATGAAAAAAATATTGGAAGGATACTTTTTCGACCCTTTGACTCAGAGAAGTGATCTACCATGAGCGCTAGCTCACGGAGGCACCATTTACTGGAAGCATAAGATCGAGAGAAGATGGGTATGTAGATCACAGTGTTCTCGATAGCTTGTTTAAGTTTCTCGCTAATCACTTCACCGACAAGGAGTTCTTCTTCGTCCCTATACACATGGACTCCCGCATTATTCAAGCTGTGGTAGAGGAAGTCTGTAAATCCATAACGAGTGTCCTCTCCTCTGAAATTCAGGAACACATCGTACTCGCCTTGTGATGCTAGTGCAGCATCACTACTTGATCCGGCCTCTGAGATCGCCATAGCTGAGAACACCTTAAGAGAAAAAAAGGTTGGTGTGGGGTGGCCAAGTTAAGAAATGAGGTGAGGTTTTTGGATATGAACGAGGCAGATGAGTGCCGATACCAATATTACTTGTCTGGCTCACTTTGAAATCAAATTTAACTGTATATTTTCCAACCCAATGTTCTGCATTGGCAAGTAAACACCGGAAGGTGTCCAAGACTTTGCAACAAGTTTTGAAAATTTTTAAAGACTCGCTAGGAGACCATACAGGCCAATCAGACATTTTTTTTTCCCTTAGAAATAAAGACATCGGTTTTTTTAATTATTTTAAAATATTCAATCAAATCTCTTAAACTTTTTCAGCACATTCACTGCCAAGCGCGTGCG
The DNA here is from genome assembly GCA_016097605.1 of Eucalyptus guilfoylei. Classification (NCBI taxonomy): domain Eukaryota; kingdom Viridiplantae; phylum Streptophyta; class Magnoliopsida; order Myrtales; family Myrtaceae; genus Eucalyptus; species Eucalyptus guilfoylei. The sequence goes on along the minus strand of CM027862.1, from coordinate 33,539,776 downwards.
CTGTTTCCTTCCAATCCACACGCCATGTCGTTTGGTTCCTCTAAAGTGAAAGGGTCCCGCGTTTCCTTTTTAATTTAATTTTTTATGGATATAAAAGGTCATGCGTACCACTGCGCATTCCAAAGCGCGTAGAAAATTGAAATGTAAAGATGTTAGTCTCAGGACGTGAAGAGTAACTTGGGAAATACCAGGGGATGGGATCTGTAATTGTTTCTATATTAAAGGGTGCAAATTTCTAAATTTTTTCTAATCTCTCATGCGCGTAGCAACACTGTCCATTACTGTACAAAATAAAGAGGGATTGAGTGAGACCAAAAAAAAAAGACTAAAGGAAAAGGTTGGTCTATGGAGCTAGAACCGAGTGGAGGTTTTCAATATGAACTAATAATGTGTGAACCCCACCAGCAAAAAAGTGAAGATGACCAAGACTTACTTGATCTTTGTTGGTCGGCTCTCTTTAAGATTAAAAATAGCTTTATCAATCATGTGATGCACGCCATCAAAATGATGAAACAATTTCATCGATGGAAATATGATATGAGATGCAGAAAGATAAAATACTAATAAAAGCAGAGAATTGATAATGATAGTTCTTATCTCATATTACTCTCATTGGTGCTCTTATATTTTCAGCACTACCTCTTTTAGGAATTTTTACTACATTATTCTTTAGCTTCTGGTTGTGGTGATAATTTATGGCCGAGATACTAAAGATAGATCCAATTTCAAGATGAGTTAGGGGAGTAGAGCGAAGTACAAGGAGTCAAGTTATGATACCAACTTTGATTTGGAGCTTATCCAATTTAACTTCATCTGGAGATTGTGTGACCTCACTTTGATTCGAGGTGTATTGGTTACCATTTCGATCGGACTAAGAAATAGGTACCTTGACCTGTTTGAGTTGAGAGCTGAAATGATTATGGAATTAGATTAAATCATGAATGAAGGGGCAGGATTTACTAAAATCGTGGAAACAGAGCAAATTGTGGAAATATGGAGCAACTAGAGAGGGGAATCGCACATGATTCCAATGACTGTCCGAAAAAATCCCAGGAGTATAAAAGGAACACAGAGAAAACGGTATCGCTCAAGCTGGGCCAAAACTCTGCTAAATTTCCCTTTGAGGCATTTTCTACGTTAAACCAATGTCTTTGAATTTCAGTTTTAGTTTTAAAGTTTGTTATTTTTCCTTTGCATAATAACATTGTAGCTTTTATTTCAATGTTTCTAATTAAGCATTCAATCAGTAGCCACCCTTCCAACATAGAAAGTGGAGGTGGGGGGTTCGAATCCCCACCTTCTTAGGGGGGGGGAGAGCTAATGCTTGTTGGGTATTTTGGTTTGACATTGCTTTACACCCTCAATATCTCTCTCAATTCGAAAATCCAGGATTTGAATTGATGTCCTTTCATTGATTTCTCCTAAATTGCATGTAATGTAAGATAGTAATTATCCTTTTTCAATTGGGAGAGATGGCTGAGTTGGTGACGATTTAGTTTCAGAAGTGGATTTCGATTCTCAAAGTCTGAGAGTGAAAATTAGGATATGAATAGAGTAGGACCGACCAAAAAATAAAATAAAATAAAGCATTCAATGTGTCTGTACCTTTGAGGATATTTCAATTTCAGGGAAATTTCTTACTGATTTGTTTTCCTATCCTTGCACTTCAATTTTAAGTTCAGTGGTCTCCATTTAATTTTCCTTGATCTCCCAACACCTTCCTTCCGATTTCCTTCAATTTCAATCTTCACACTAAACTTTTCAAGCACATTAGTTTCCCTGTCATTTACGTTGAAGTAACATTTTCTACGTCATAATTTGCTCTCAGAAGTTGGTACGCTTTTTAAACACACATTCACCCTCGATCCATCTTGAAAAATTTGTTTTGTGGAAGTTTGATCATTTTGTGATCGAGATAAATCTAGAGAGCAAAATTTTTAGTTTGTTTTCCCAATCGCCAGTAAGTTAGATTTGCCTTAGATTGATTTAAACTCAACAGCATCAAATTAAGCTTATAACAACATTTGGAATACTACAAAGGCTCCATTTATTTTGCGTAATATGAAATATTCGGAAAATATTTTCCTAAAGATGATCTCTTATATATCGCTTGAAATAATTAGTTAATTAAAAAATATTTTCATTATTGACAACAATTTATGTCGTGACGATGAAAATATTTTTCGTTTATTCATTTTTGTATGTGATATAAACGATGATTTTTAGGAATATGTTTTACAAATCATTCATTATCAATGAAAAACGGAGCCGAAATTACACGTGGTTGATAAAAAGCATTACTTAATCATCACCATCCATCGACATAATCAGATAGTTAATTACTTTTAACCGCCTCGTAGCATATCGGTGAGTTATTGGCTTCGCTTAATTAAAATCCGAAAAAGTATCGAGTAGAATATCGAAATAAAAACAAAGAAGGAAACTTCATATTTCGGTTTTTTTTATATTTCGACTAAAAATCTATAGATGCTCATATTATAGGTATCGAAAAATTTTCAAAATTACTATTTTTCTTTTGTCTAGTCCTATCCTATATTTATTTAACAAGCCCATGTGTGTGCTATGTGTTGTGCGCAGGTTACAAAACCCTACTCCCCCATTCATGTGTCTCCACCCTAACTCCCTAAGAAGGTAGGGAATTGAACTTGCCACTTCCCCCTTTTCCAAGTGGGAAATATGGCTATTGGGGCAACCCCCAATGGATCAAAATTGCCATTGATTTGCAAACAATTACCTTCCATGCGAAATGGATCCGGATATTTGGTCTTTTTGAATAAATTTTCAGCCAATTGTATGCAATGGAATAGCTTTCTAAATTGAAACAGCTAAACAAACAATACACCAAACCGAAAACCCAGACTATGATTGATATCAATTTTTTTATATCTAATGAGAAATAGATGCTACCCTTATGACTAAGATAAACAGTTCTATTTGCCAATTTTGCAAGACTTTCCTCGAACAGTTTACCAAATGATGCATATTAGTAAGAATCCTTTGAAAAAATATTTGGTTGCAATCGGTATATATGAGCGCAATTAGCATGTACAGTAAGATAAAATCAACTTCACGCGAGACGCGCTTGATTTGACCATGCATGTGAGAATAGATGCTCCTCTATCTGTTGATTTGCTTTAAAATAAAGTGCCCATGAGTGCTTTCAGGTAAAGTGCCCAGGGCACAGCTTTCACTTCAAAGAATCCCATGCAGGGATGATGAGGCTTGCTCAAGCAACTTCTTGCAGTTTTACTCGAGAGGTTCATTATTTTTTCCTCCATAACCCTCAATTTCTTCTGAGTTGATCATTCCAAAAGATGCATATGAATCCTATAGAGAAAAAAAGTCAGCCTGGCGTGGCCTGGCGTGGCCTAGCTAAGAAATGAGCTGAGATTTTGGACATGAACTAGTCAAGTGAGCTTCAATACCCAAAGAACTTGTAGGCTCACTTTAAAGTCAAATTTAACTGTCTATTTCCCACCGAACATTCTGCTTTAGCAAGTAGACACCAGTGAAGGTGTCCAAGATCTTTTGTCAAATTTGGAAATTTTTAAGATTCTTGGGAGACTACAAAAGGAAAATGACAAAATTATTTAATGGTCCCTAAACTGTTAACTATCCAATGAAAATTAGATTATTTTTACACCAACAGTAGATCTAATAAAAAATTCTGTCAACATATCTTTTATTTATGTTTGAATCCTACTATTAAATCAATGAATAACCAGCAAACTACTTTACATGTATCACTCTACAAATCATCCAAATCTTTATTAATTAGACAATGCTTAAGATTTATGCACCTATCTTTTTGTTTATTTTTGTTGATATATTTCCTTTAATCTGTTTCTTATTATTATCCTACTGAATGTTTCTCTTTTCGTGCGGAGAAAAGCCGATGATTTCAGGAATGACTTGGTAAAGATCTCGTGGCACATTGGTCATTTAGGTTCCATCCCTTAATTGCAACTATTTGAGTAAGAGCATCTTGCCCTACCTTGACTTCGAAGCAAAATTGCTTCTCATGCTTTAGCAACGACTCTCTACCGCCAAGCCTTAAGCTTAAAATCTTCAAATGTATGGGCGGGATGCTTTTCTTTCCTTCTTATTTCGACATGTTGTCCATTATTATATGTGCAAGGTGGCATTATTCACAAAAAAATATGGAACTAGCAATTAACATTTCGTTCAGCATGGAAAAAAATCATATACTTTACCAAAAGAAAAAGAACCCAGTGTTATAAAGGATTTAAATGGACTTGTCAGCCTCAAGCATGTGCCAGTGAGAGAGGGGAGAGGGAGGGGACGGTCGGTCCAACCTAGTGGCCAATGGTGGTGGTGATCATCATTGCTTCGACAGTCGTTATGCGACTGAGGAGGAGACATCTGTGAATAGTTTTTAGTTGCATGATAACGATGACTTTATGGTCCAGAGAACTTATAATCTCTGTCAAGTTATATTGTCATTATTATGAGATCGTTAGCATTTTCTCGGTGGGTCACACGCTCTATATATTACTTTATCTGTCTCTCTTATTTATGGATATCTTCGATTCGGTAAAAGCTGTTACAACGACAAACGAATATAAAGATGTTAGACTTAGGATGTATAGAATGACCTGGGGGATGTGATCCATAATTATGTCTATATTAGGGGTCTAAATTTTTTTTTTCTAATCTTTTATGCGTGTAGCAATACTTTGCACTACTGCACAAAATAAAGAGGAGATTGAGTAAGACCAAAAAAGAAAAGACTCTAAAGAAAAAGGAGGGTTTGTGGCGCAAGAATTGAGTGGAGTTTTTGCAATATGAACTAATAATGTAGGAACCTTCACTGGCAAAAAAGTGAAGACGACCAAGACTAACTTGGTCTTTGTTGGTCAGCTCACTTTAAAATCACTTTAAAATCAAAAGTAGCTCTATCAAAACGCATGATGCTTTGCTTTAATGTCATGATGCAATTTAACTGGTGGAAATATAATATGAGATACACTAAGATAAAGTGTTAGTAAAAGCAGAGAAATGAAAATGATAGTTCTCGATATTTTTTAATATAAACTACTAATGTGTGAACCCTCACTAGCAAAAAAGTGAAGACGACCAAGACTATCTTGATCTTTGTTTGAGGGCTCACTTTAAGATCAAAGTAGCTTTATCAATCGCGGGATGCACGGCATCAAAATGATGAAACAATTTCTTTAGTGGAAGTATGATATGAAAAGCAGTAAGACAAAAGTACTAGTAAAATGAGAAATGAAAATTACAGTTCTTATCATATAACTCTCATTGGTGCTCTTACTTTTTTAGTACTACCTCTTTTAGAGATTTTCACAACATCTTTTTTTTAGCTCCAGTTGGTGGTGAACATTTATGGCCTAGATATTGAGGAGAGATATCAATTATCAGTGAAGTGTAAGAAGTCCAATTATACTAAGCCCAACTTCAATCCGGAGCTTATCCAGTTTAACTTCACTTGGAGGTGGTGTGACATGACTTTCATCTAATGTGTGTTGCTGGCCATTACGATCAAAGTAAGGAAAGTGTACCTCACCTTGTTTGAGTAAAGAGATAGAACAATTACAAAATAGATTGAATCTTGAATGAAGGGGCAATTATTGCAAAACGTGCAATTAACTTAGGAGTAACTTAAATCATGGAAATAGACGGAATCATGGAAATGTGGAGCAATTAGCGAGGGAATCACGCATAAATTGCAATGATCATTAATGGAAATACCAAGAGTAAATATAGAAAGAACATAGAGAAAGAGGGGGAGCCCAAACTGTGCGAAAACTTTGCCAAATTTTCCATGGAATAATTGTCTAAAAATCTTAAACCTATTGTATGGTGGCCACTTTAGTCATAAATCTTTGGATTGTGCTAATCCTTTTTAGCAAAAGATTATGCTAATTTAATCCTATACCTTTTGACGATTTGCCAATTTAGTTATTGGCAGTCTAGTTAGCGCTACCCATCCAATGTTGTGCGGTTGGTACATAGGACGATTGGCATTGATGAGGTAAATTTTTGCAAATTTTTGAATTCTTTTTCTTTATTTCTTTTCTTTTGTTTTTCCTCTAACTCTAGGCGAGCAAGGTTGCCAACAACAGTAAATGAGGGCCCAACACTTTGGCCTGGACCTTGGCAAGGGCTTGGGTGAAGGCTACGACACCCTTGCTTGGTGTCCGCGACCTCATTTAAAAAATAAAAAAGAAATAAAGGACAAGATACATGGAAGAAAGGGGAAAAATTAAGATATAATATTAAAAAAACTACACAGATTGTCCATGTCAACGCCAGTCGGGTGTTGGTTGTGCCGCGTAGGATGCTCGATGACCATGCCAATTATTTCTAGAAAAAGTTGGCTGGATGGACTACATTGACAAATTGTCAAAAAGCTTAAAACTAAATTAGCCAAATTAAAAGAGTTATTTGAATGTATCTAGCTCTTGAACGCATAACGTGCTTCAAATATTATTGGGGTCTGGCGCATCTTGTACTATGCGAGCCCAAGATTGGAATTCAATAATTTAATCCTACATAAGGAACTCTCGAGAAGTCTAACTTCAAGTTTGGCCCCCCAATAAAAAGAAGAAAGAGGAAAAATCTCCCTCAACTTCGGCATGAAGTGAACAATTTTCGGAGGATTTGACTTTACCACGGGATAATTGCCAAAAAAAATAAATTAAAATCTATATAGGTACCAATTCAATTCTAAATATTTCAATGAAGCAAAATTTAATCATAATACTTTTAACAATTTGTCAATGTACTCCTTCCCAAAATTGCAAATTACTTGGGTGGCTTGGTTAAAAACTAACAAGTTAAAAAGAAAAATGGATAAATTCCTTAGAAGTCCTTAAACTTATCGTGAAAATGCAATTCAATTTTAAAACTTGCAAAAAATACAATCAAATCCTAAAACTTGTTAAATGAGTATAATTAAGTCTTTTTGTTAACACCGTCAATTTATTCAACAGAAAATACTAACGTGGCATTTTTAAATCAATTTCTCTCTCCTACTTGGCATTTTTTATTAGTTTCTTTTTTGAATCTTATTTAAATTAGATAAAAATAAAAAATAAAAGATAAAATTTTATTTGAAAAAAACAAAACTAAAAAGAGAGAGAGAGAGAGAGAGAGAGAGAGAGAGAGAGAGAGAGAGAGAGAGAGAGAGAGAGAGAGAGAGAGAGAGAGAAGGCAAGGCAGGGCCATGCCAGTGGGCACTGCTGCCACTACAACCCATCGCCAGAGGGGCCAGTGGAGATCACCGGCCCTGAGTAAGGGTGGCTGGCCCTTGCTAACCTCGAGCAAGGCCTCGCTGGCCCCAAGCAAGGGCCGATGATCCTTAGACTCGAGCTTGGGTGCTTAGATCTAGGTGAAGCCGACGCTCGCCCAAGCCTCTTAAGCGTCGATTTGGGTACCCACCCAGATCTAGGCGACACTGTTGTCACCTTGGGCCGATGATGCACGTGAGGCTTAGGCGAGCATCGATATCACACAGATTCAAGCGCCCAAGCTTGAGCCTAGCAAGTGTTGCCAGCCCTAAGGGCTAGCGAGGCCTTGCCTTGGGCTAGTGAGGGTCAGCCGCCCTCACCTTCGCCGGGCCCTTCGGCCATGGGTGGCAGCGGTGGCAACTACTGGCGTGACCCTTAAATAAAATTTTAGCTTTTTCTAGTTTTTTAATCTAATTTAAATAAGATTCGAAAAAAATAATGAAAAATGCCAAGTAGGAGAGAGACATTAATTTAAAAATGCCACGTCAGCATGTTCCATTAAATGAATTGACGGTGTTAACGGAAAGACTTGTATGCACTAATTTGACAAGTTTTAGGATTTCATTGCATTTTTTGCAAGTTTTAAGACTAGATTGTACTTTTATAATAAGTTTAAAACTTTTAGTGAACTTATCTCCCCCTCCAAAAAAAAAAAAAAAAAAGTTCTTTTGGACTCTAAGAATTCTTAGATACTTCTTTTAAAATAACAGTTATCTGGTGAAGTTTTTTTCGAGGAATTCACTATGTAAAGTTACTTAGTTCCGACATGATATTGGTTTGCATGTATTTGGAAGTACTGATTCTTGTGAATTGCTCTTACTAATGATTCCAAGTTAGAGTAATGCTGATCTTCTTTTAATCTCTTTGTGGCATAGAGATAAGAATGAAGGACTTGGTATGACAGCCACTATAAAGACTAATGGAACAACAACATATGGTTATGATGGCTGTTCGGTGATAGATGTGCTGTGATCATTTGAGTTAGTTGTAAATTTCCTATTTTGTCTGTTGCTTGAACCATCTTGGTAGCTAATGTCCAGTTGGTGTTTTTCTATTGTAATCATTTAAGTTGGTTGTAATTTCCTCTTTTTCCTGTTTTCTGAACCGTATACTAACTTGTCCACTTGGTTTTTTCTATTGTAATCATCCAAGTTCTAAGTGAAGAGAGGCTTTTAAACCTCATTGGAAGCATATAATTGGTGATGGCTGTGCTGTTTGTGGATGTATGTGTTGGGAAAAAGAAAAAATAATATTTGTGGAGAAGGCCCGGATAATTTTTCCCGCTACTATTTCTGTGAAAATTAAATAGGATAAAATATTAAATGAAAGCAGTAAAGATGAATAGTAAATAACACCAGAATTTTAACGTGGAAAACCCTCCAAGGCGAAGGGAAAAACCACAAGACCGTAGTCCATTTCAAACTTCCACTATGATAAATAATGGGATACAACTTCACTCAATGGTGGATCTCTCGCTGTCTTCAATTTGTGGATCTGAACCTCTCACAAACTGGATAACTCTCAAAGATGACTCTCTTTCTTGGAAGAAGAAAACTGTTTCTTCCGCTACGCTGCTCTGATATTCTTGCTTTTGTGTAACCTCTTCTCCGTTGAGGAGGACTCCTATTTATAGGAGCAAATGCAATCCCAATTGGAATTGTACGATACAAAATCACGTAGATTTATCTCCTAATCTCTCGTGATTTTGTATATATGAAAATATCACTTTGATTTCTTTGCCAATCTCCCTTGATTTTCTGGATGTGGAAGATCACGTTGATTTATCTTCCGATCTCTTTTGATATTTTCTTTTTTTCTTTTTCTCCTTTTTTTTTCTTTTCTTTTACACACTCACTACTATACATATTCTACTACAGATATACATAATTGCATTGGCCTCCCAATTGCCTCTCCAATTGGGAGTGACCTACTCAACAAATCTCCCCCTCACGAGCAATTTGGAGAAGGTGTCAAACCTGCAAAAGTTCGACAGGCTCGCATCTTCACTGTAGATAGAGATTCTGTCATCATATCTGAGCCATTGTTGTCAGTGTGTATTTTCTTTAGTTGTAGGGCTTTTTCTTCCAACACATCACGTATCCAATGATATCTGACGTCAATGTGTTTGGATCTGGAGTGGAAAGTTGCATTTTTGCTGAGGTGTATTGCACTTTGACTATCTGAATATAAGATATACTCCTCTTGGTTGTGGCCCACTTCTTGTAGAAACTTCTTCATCCACAAAAGTTCTTTACATGCTTCCGTTATTGCAATATACTCTGCTTCAGCACTAGATAGGGCAACACATTTTTGTAGTTGAGATTGCCATGAAACTGCTCCCCCTACAAAAGTCATTAGATATCCTGAGTCCACGTCCCCTGCCATGTCTGAATCCAAAAAACTTTCTAACACAATTTTACCATCACCAAAGCATATACAGTTATTAGAAGTACCTCGAAGATACTTGAATATCCATTTGACTGCTACCCAATGTTCCTTACCAGGATTAGATAGAAATCTGCTTACCACACCAACTGCATAGGTGATATCAGGCCTCGTACATACCATCGCATACACTAGACTGCCAACCGCCGATGCATAAGGAACTTTTTCCATTTCCTTCTTTTCTATCTCACTTTTTGGGCACTGCTCTAAGCTAAGTTTGAAATGATTTGCAAGTGGAGAACAAATTGATTTGGATTTATTCATATTAAATCTTTCAAGAACTTTATTAACATACTGTTCTTAAGATAACCATAGTTTACGATTTTGCCTGTCTCGCAAGATTTCCATCCCAAGGATTTGTTTTGCGGGTCCCAAATCCTTCATTGCAAAGCACTTGCTTAATTCCTTCTTTAAGTTGTTGATCTTGCTTTTATCCTGGCCAACAATTAGCATGTCATCAACGTAAAGCAAAAGAATGAGGAAATTACCATCAGTAAATTTCTTGACGAAAACGCAGTGATCAGCAGTGGTTATGTTGAACCCATTTTCTTCCATGAAGGAATCAAATTTTCTGTACCACTGTCTTGGTGCCTGCTTGAGCCCATAAAGACTCTTCCTCAATCTACACACAAGATTTTCTTTGCCTTTGATTTTGAAACCTTCCGGCTGATCCATGTAGATCTCCTCATTTAGATCTCCATGTAAAAACGCGGTCTTCACGTCAAGTTGCTCGACCTCCAGGTTCAAGCTTGTTGCCAAGCCAAGGACAACTCGGATAGAGGACATTTTAACTATAGGAGAAAATACCTCATCGAAGTCGATATCTTTCTTCTGAGTGAATCCCTTCACAACCAACCTTGCTTTGTATCGTGGCTGTGAGTTACCTTCTTCAGTCTTTAATCTGAACACCCACTTGTTTTTGAAAGCTTTTCTTCCTTGTGGCAACTTGACTAAATCATAAGTATGATTTTTGTCTAAGGATTTCATCTCCTCCTGCATAGCTTTTAACCACTTCTTTTTATGCTCGTGTAATGCAGCTTCTTGGTAGTTCTCCGGTTCTCCCTCGTCAGTGAGCATCACATACTCATTGGGAGAATATCTACGACTAGATTGTCATTCACGAGTTGATCTCCTCAATTGAGGTTCTGATGGAACCTGTTCAACAATTGGTTCAAGTTCAGTTGAAGTAGTCTTACCTTCAATCCTAGATTCAGCTTGCTTGTTAATATGAGGAGCGACTGGGCTAAGATCAACCGAGTATTCGTTTGTTAATGGAGATTTCTCGTGCTTCTCGAAGTCCTCGATTGTTTGATCTTCAAGAAATACCACGTCCCTGCTTCTGACTATTTTCCGGTTAATAGCATCCCAGAGTCTGTAGCCGAATTCTTCATGTGCGTACCCCAAAAAAATACATTGCTTTGATTTCCCATCAAGCTTTGATCTCTCATCCCTTAGAATGTGAACAAATGCTCTACAGCTGAACACCTTCAAGTGGCTATAAGAAGCATCTTTACCAGTCCAGACACTTTGTGGTACATCACCGTTGAGTGGAGCTGAAGGTGATAGGTTGATTAAATCAACTGCCGTTCTCATTGCCTCACCCCAAAAGTGGTTTGGCAGCTTTGCGTTGGAGAGCATACATCTGATTCTTTCACATATGGTTCTATTTATCCGCTTTGCGACACCGTTGTGTTGAGGTGTTTTTGGTACGGATCTTTCTAGTTTGATCCCAAGGTTTTTGCAATAATCTTCAAAAGGTCCTCGGTATTTGCCACCGTTGTCAGAGCGTACACACTTCAATCGCCTGCCTGTTTCTCTTTCAACCTTCATATGAAATTGCTTGAAGATTTCCTGTACTTGATCTTTAGTTTTCAAGGCAAATGCCCACACCTTTCTAGAGTGGTCATCAATAAATGTTACAAAATAAAGTGCACCTCCAAGTGTCCTTGTTTGCATTGTGCATACATCAGTATGTATCAAATCTAAAATTTCAGCTTTTCTAGATGGTGGGGAATTGTGAAATGCTACTCTATGTTGTTTTCCCATAATGCAGTCGACACAAGTATTCAATGGTGTACCTTTTATTCCGGGTAGAAGTTGCTTTCTAGTGAGAATTTTAAGTCCTTTCTCACTCATGTGTTCGAGTCGCTTATGCCATAACTCGGTGGTGACTCCTTTTCCGGTTACATTCACCTCTCCTCTACACGGCTTGAATTGTGTGATATAGAGAGAGTTAGTCTTTTCTCCTTTGGCTATCACCAAATTACCTTCGGTGAGCTTCCATTTTCCATCACTAAAGAAATTGATGTAGCCTTCGTCATCAAGCTTGCCGACAGATATAAGATTGTGGCATATGTCAGGAACATGCCTCACATCTTTGAGTAGTAGCCTACATCCAACATTAGTCTCCAAATAAATATTACCCATACCAATAATTTTGGACGTACCTTCGTTTCCCATCTTTACGAGTCCAAAATCACCAGTGGTGTAAGATGTGAAAAGATCTTGACGAGCCGTGACATGGTAGGATGTGCCTGAATCAACTACCCATGTCGAATCTTGGGATGCAAGATTAATGGAATCATCACTTTGAATAATGATCACCTCATCTGCAATATTTGCAGTGTCATTCGTTTGGTTCTCGTTAGCTTTGTTGACGTTATGACTTTTTGATTTTTCCGCCTTTAGCTTTCTGCATTCTCGGATGAAGTGTCCCGATTTGCCACAATGATGGCACTTCTTGTCTCATCTGAAGTTGGATTGGGACCTTCCTCGTTACTGATTCTAGAAGTTTCGGCTTTTGCTTCTCCCTCTCTGTTCTTGATTTTCTTGTCGATTAATGACAAGAGCCTCGGACGTAGGGTTGACTCCACTCTATTTTCGCCGGGATTCTTCATTCAACATTCTATCTTTTACCACGTCCATGGTAAGCTTGCCGTCAGGAGCCGAGTTGCTGACCGACACAACAAGTGTGTCCTAGCTATTTGGCAAAGAGCTAAGCAGCAGTAATGCCTGCAATTCATCATCTAATGTCATCTTCATAGAATTGAGTTGTTCTACTATACCTTGGAACTCGCTCATATATTCCGAGACACTGTTGTCGTCTTTGTATTTCAGATTCACGAGCCGCCGCATGTGATTTGCTTTATTTTGCGCCATTGTTCTTGCATACATTTTCTCTAATTTTTGCCAAAGAACACCAGCATCATGTTCATTAGCAAAATTTTGAAAAATGCTCTTATCAATCCATTGTCGGATTTGAGCGGCACACTTCCGATTGAGCACCATCCATTCGCTTTCGGACATTGTCGTTGGTTTGCCACCAGAAGATGATGCCAATTTGGCTTCCGCTACAGGATCGGACTCCTTAGACGTTGGTACTGGTACCTCCGTCGGTATCACAATTGGCCTCTAAAGATCTTTAATGTATAGCAGATCCTCCATCTTTGGTTTCCAGATTGCATAATTGAATGCAATCAATTTTATCATGTTGCCAAAATTTTTCTCCATTTAATTCTGCACAGAAAAATAATAAATAGAGCAACCTTGCTCTGATACCACTTGTTGGGAAAAAGAAAAAATAATATTTGTGGAGAAGGCCCAAATAATTTTTCCCGCCACTATTTCTGTGAAAATTAAATAGGATAAAATATTAAATGAGAGCAGTAAAGATGAATAGTAAATAACACCATAATTTTAATGTGGAAAACCCTCCAAGGCGAAGGGAAAAACCACGGGACCGTAGTCCACTTCAAACTTCCACTATGATAAATAATGGGATACAACTTCACCCAAAGGTGGATCTCTCGCTGTCTTCAATTTGTGGATCTGAACCTCTCTCAAACTAGATAACTCTCAAAGATGACTCTCTTTCTTGGAAGAAGAAAACTGTTTCTTCCGCTACGCTGCTCTGATATTCTTGCTTTTGTGTAACCTCTTCTCCGTTGAGGGGGACTCCTATTTATAGGAGCAAATGCAATCCCAATTGGAATTGTACGATACAAAATCATGTAGATTTATCTCCTAATCTCTCATGATTTTGTATATATGAAAATATCACTTTGATTTCTTTGCCAATCTCCCTTGATTTTCTGGATGTGGAAGATCACGTTGATTTATCTTCCGATCTCTTTTGATATTTTCTTTTTTTCTTTTTCTCCTTTTTTTTCTTTTCTTTTACACACTCACTACTATACATATTCTACTATAGATATACATAATTGCATTGGCCTCTCCAATTGGGAGTGACCTACTCAATAGTATGGTGGCTCTGTTTCTTATTTTCTTCATCTCCACGCAAATCCCTTCCCTTCCAATCAGGATGCCGTAGTTATTAAAAGCTTAAGAACCTAAATCCTTTACCTCTTCAATCTCTGTGACATGATAATATGATAGTATTACTATAGGAATCCGAAATATATATGCAGTATAGGGAACATGACATCTTTTTCTGCAGATAATTGAACACAATTCATGAACACGGTTGAAGTTGGATTTGCTAATATAGTTGAATACAGTTTCACTTTTTCTACATCATAACATTGGTCTTTCCTAGCATCTACCCCTACTTACACTACCCAAAAGCAAAAGAGATGGACAAACAACACAACCATCCCCAATCCAACATTGTTGCCAACATAAGGCAACATAAGTTGTGTTTTTTTGTCCAACTTCGACATTAGCATTGTGCACATCAATCCTTCCGATACAACTGTGACTTTGAAATAGATTTTTTCCTTTGCTTCGAGTTGAAATACTTCTGCTTGTATCTTTTTGTTCCGTAGCTTACTTCTTTCTAGCTGCGTTTAAGAATGTGGACTTTCTCCTCAGACACTTTCAACTGACTTCCATACTTTCCAAAGGTTTCTTTTCATTGATCAATCCAAAAATCACTTCTCTGTCATGTAATGAGGACTTAGGATCAATCCATTTGAAAAGACCACAATCATTAACCTGTCCAATACACGCAAGCAATTCAAATTCTAGTAGTGCACACTTTAGCTTAGAGCAACTTCAAATTCAATAATTGACAGCATAACACAGAGAAAAGCAGGTTGATTTATCGGAAACACTATAAATTATGTGAAACAGAGGCCTCCAAATATAGTACAACAAATTCAAATTCAATGATGCACGGCACCCACAATGAACGACACATAATTGTGAACCGGTTCTATACTTAACTAGAAACTACAAGCAACCATATTAAATAACAATGGACTAACTTATCAATCCCAATTCTATTTGCAGATTCTCGACAAACATCACCTCCAATGATAGAACCTCCTTTCACTGGCCAACATAAGATCATTAGAAACTAAATTATTGAGCAACAATTTGGAAGTGAGACCGTTTTAAGTATACTTGTAGCTAGCTCGCATAACTAAAGGGAAAGCCAAGATAGAGACATCTGCTCCTCTGTAGCTCAGGGGCCTTGATCTATTATAGTCTTCTTGCCCTGGCATTCAAATCCATATGCAGCACAACAGGTGTTGGAAGACATTCCCTAAGAGATTTTGAAGATTGACAAAACTTATCCGTGGTAAAGACTTTGTTTCGGATGTTAAATATTTTTCAGATGGGTAATAATGATGAGTTTGCCTATAAATAAAGGCTTCATCCCCTTATTTCCATACCCCCACTTCTCCCTCACTCACACACACACACTCTCTCTCTCACGCCCCCACCCTCTCTCGTCGCTTCTCCTACTTTGGTCTCATTCTCACGCTCACGCCCTCATCGTGCCGCCGCCTCACTGCACAGCCAACTCTTGGCAAAACCATCCTTGGTTCATCGAAGGTAAGTAGAATTCCTAAACCTTGGCTAAGGCGATATGCTACGTCATTGAGTTTACTCGTGTGCTTACCCATGAGTAGTCATTTACATGTCGCTCCATTTTGTATGGTTTGTTCATGTGTTGATTGATTTACACCCGGGACACGAACAAGTCTCACTTGGTCTCGGACCGGCATTAAAATGTGATGGACCGAATCTCATTTGGTCATGGATCGAGATTGAGACGTATCAATCTGAGCCTTACTTGGTGGAGGGTCGGTGTCTAGATGGGGTGGTTCGGGCTATGTGTCTTGAACCTTGGCATAGTATATAGTTGCGGTATCGTAATACATGACATGCACTTGTTTGAGCACGACATCAAGTCTTGTATGTGTGGGTTAAGATGGAAGATAATAAACCGACTTGTGTGACACATGATATGTGATCATTCAATGAAAGAAAAAGACCATCGTCATATAGTGTTGGTAGCAATGCCTCGTTTGTGAGAACGAGATGCCTTGGTTGAGCTAAGATGTCTGGGTTAAGCCCGGATGCCTCGGGTGAGCTAGTCTTGGGATGCTGCCGTTGAGCCGGGATGTCCTGGTCAAGCCTGGAAGTTTAGCTTGAAGTTGGATGCCTCGATTGAGCTGAGATGCTCTGGTTGAGCCAAGATGTATGTTAATGAACCTTTTATGCATGCCAGTATATTTATTACTCTGTAACTTAGTGTGTTCATGGATAAACCTAAGATAAGCATGTATGAAAGTTACGCTAAAAGGACATATATATGTAGTCGAAGTGAAGCAGTAATATTGCTATCGATCTACCATCGATATTGTAATACGGGTACTGTACATGCTAGATTTGATAAAAATATGTCATTTTAATAGAGGATTAGGGGTTTTTATTTACAGAGTCTTGGACTCACCTCTTGTTTTTCAGACTTGTAGATATGGAAGCCTCACACCAGTTTTGGGAGCTAAAGTCACGCTAAAGGAGATAGAAATTCCCTTGGCCTACACAAATATATGAGGATGATGTAAAAAGGAGATGCTTGTAAAAAGGGCTTGTAAATATACTAGCGTATGTAGCAATATGTTTTGTGTAATGTTTTTCTGACTACTTGTTTGTTGTGTTGTATTGTGGTCGGGTGTCGATGTTGTAATGCTTCCGCATGTGCTTAAATCGAAAATTAAAAAGAAATGGGTCGGCAACGTGCCTAAGACATTGCAACAATAACCATGCGACCTGGAGTTGGGGTCGTTACATATACGATAATCAATTATTAGAGAATATATATCTAGCCACTATGGTGTAATTGCTAATTTGGTGATAAGGTCTACGGTTCATATTTAGAACGTAAATTTATTACATTGCACCGATGCCAAAACAAGAACTGAGGCAACTAATATAAAGAGGAAATGTTTCATGAGCAAAATATATATGTATGTATGTATATGTATATGTATATGTATATGTATGTGCGTGTGTGTGAGTATATATATGCGCGTGTGTGAATATGTGAATATTACTAGTTATGGGATGTTGACGTGTATTCCTCATTAAGCTTATCAACAAACCATAGACTAATTTGATTCCCAATATGTGAATATTACTAGTTATGGGATGTTGACATGTATTCCTTATTAATCCTTATCAAGAGATCATAGACTAATTTGATTCCTAGAAATGTTCCCTGATTATCTGTTCCTCAATTGGTGAACAATTGATTGAAGAAGCTATATATATATGTGTGTGTGTATGTATATGTGTATATGTGTATGTGTATACATATATACATATACATATATGTATATATATACATATACATATATAGAGTACTTACGCAAAGGTCACTTCTCAAGAATTAGTAGAGACAAATTGCCACAGACATACTTCTATAAATTGGACCTAGGCATGTCCTTAAAAGGCTTAAGGAGAAAATAGGTGGGAGAACCACCCTGAGGTGGGAGACCCTACGCTGTTTTCTGTGTTCCCTCTCTGTCAGGAAGACAAAGATAAATAGGGAATTTGGGGGCCTCTCGGTGAGGAAGGTAGACTCCATGTCGAGGTGGGCTTGCTCACTTCGGCTACTGCCGGGTAAGGTGGTATAGTAGCCTCCCGCGCTTGGAGTGAGGGAAAGTGGGTGAAATGCCCACAGCATTCCTAGCGTGCTTTTGGATTTCTTCAAATCAAGAAAAAAATAGCAGGCAGCTCTGATACATACGCAAGCAAGCTATATATATGAATTCGTATCCCGTTGTCTTCACCTATTAAGGTCAAATAAATAAATGAACAAGTTGATTAATTTAATCGATTACCAACAATGAAATATACAGTCGCTGAAGGTTGCTGCAAGTTTGTTTCATCAGAGCAACTTCGATATATACATTGTAATTTGTTAGTGACTATTATGATTCTTTTCGCATAACCTTCTCATGGACTTCGCAAGTTTTGTTCTCCTATTTATAGTAAATTACCTCATTGATCCTAATTTCCTTCTGTACATCTTAACATTCTTCCAATTATGGTAATTTTTTTTAGTTCTCCACTCATCGAAATTGTCCCAAGTGATGGTAATTTTCCTCATTTTCTCGTAAAGTTTGTGTTCTTATCAATCTTAACTTTCCCCTAAACATAGTCAACTACCTCCACGATAAGTTTCCCTCCCCTGTTCGGTAGCGAATTACTTCGTTCATCGTAACTTTCCTGTAGCTTTCGTAATTGTCCTCATTATTAATAATTTACCAATCAAATATTCTTTTGTAACTTTTCCTTAAAGGACATAATTTCCAGTTCGTCTTCATGACTTCTACAGCTCGTATAGCTCGTAATGTTCCGTAGAAAATAGTAATCTACCTACGTTAATAGTAAATTTTCTTTTTGTTTGTAATCTACCCAACCGATCATAACTTTCATCTGGCATTCCTGATTGTCCTTTTACATTTGAGATGAGTTCCTTCATTGCAAGAATTTGGAGGCCTTTCTCCCTCATATGATCGAGTCTCATGAGCCATAGATCTAGTGTTACTACTTCTCCCGCATCATGAATATGGTCCTTGCAGACCTTAGCTCGTGTGTGGTAAAGAGCATAACTCTTTCTCCTCCTTGCTACAATGGGTGAGACAAGCTTCGAAGTCCCATTCTTAAACCGACTTTCCAATTCGTCATTGTCTAATTTTCTGGCAGCAATCGAGTTCAACTGAAGGTCTGGAATATGCCTCACATGCTCGAGCATTAGTTTCTTGCCCAAGCTAGTTTGAACGCACACATCACCAATTCCCACAATTTTCGCAACATCATATTTACCCATCTTCGCAAAGAAATCAACGCAAATATTATCACAAGTAGACCAACCAAACAAGTCTTCTTGGGAACCTTCCTCGGTAGTGTCATTCTTCTCATGCTTGGCATTTACTCTTCTACTTTCTTCTTTTGGAGGATCGATACTCTTTCTTCACGTGACCAGGCTTACCACAATTTCAACTATCATGCCTTTGTTTGACTTGGATCTATCACGGTTGGTGGAAGTCTCGAGATTTAATCCTTCCTCTATGTTCCGAGACAAGAAGTTGCAGTTGAATGAAGTCCCACGCTTTTCTACCGAGTCTCATATTCGAGCAAGCTAGATTTCGCCATGTCCAACTTCTCTTTTCCGGTAGATGCTGATGGGATGAGAGTTGTCACTACCATCCCGTAATTATCTGGTAGCAAACTAAGGAAGAACAATGCTTGTCGATCTGTGTAATCAGGCTTAGCCTCATCACTCTCTATGGGACCATGCATTTCCTTGCGATAAAGCATGTCAAGCGTCTTGCCTTCGCATGTCCTGTAGTAGGCACTATTTAGACTGACCAGTATACTGGCATTCATCTCCATACTTCACCAAGGAATTTTCACGAATACCTAGTATTCACCGAACCTCGTCACTCTCTCCATAACGCAGACTATGGAGATTTATCCAATTCTGCAACATTGGTGATATTTTGTTTCGGGCCATAAGCTAAAAAGTACTCTTCTGTTGGTTTTAACGGTATATCTTCTGTACTAATTTCATCGCGAATTCGCAAATGTAGGTCCGTTGTAAGATTGTCCGGCAAACGCTAACACGACTGATGTTAGTCTTGCAAGGGTAGCCATCCGTCAATTAGTAAACAATTAAAATCGCTGAGCACTTGGATCTCTGCTTAAACATGAGACAGACAATTCTCCATTCTTTCTAAGTAAATAGACCTTTAGAAAATGGCCAATTCAGTAAAGGATCGCGTCACTAGCAGTGGCAGTGCTTACTGCTTAGGGATTCGACAGTTTTTTTTTGGTCCTCCCTCAAGAAATGGAGTAAGTGAGTTTATTAGTATTGTTTATGCATATTTTATCAAATCAAGGAAGTATAAATTGAGATGTCATCGGACCACCGGCCTTGGTGGCTCCGCTGGATAAGAAACCCCAACCTTGGGGGAAAGGTCGGGGGTCAAACCCCAGTGGAAGCATCGGCGTCTTAAGCGTGACGTCGGGGTGGTGGATCCTCCGCTAGCGTCACTTCAGGGTTTACTTGGCGGCTATGTACGGGTTGTAAGGCTACGAACGGCTGACGGGGTTCCCTGGGTATCAAAAAAAAAATTGAGATGTCATCGGGTTCACGTCCAGCAACAAGAAAAGTGAGATCATCCCTATATTTAATTTTATTTTCGTCATATATCCTCATTTACAAATGAACTTAGTTAATAACCTTTTCTCCTAATTATTGATAGGAGGGGACATGTGTCGATCAGATGGAAAACTTGGGCTGGGATTTGCTAGTTTTAGGTAATAAAAGGAAAAATCCATTTCAAAAGCTAATGTGATGTGAAATGGCCGAAGTGGGAAATAAATGCAAACAATTGAGCGAGAAATAAAAGCAGAAAATAAACTTGACATAAATGTTTTATGTAGTTCGGCCGACCATGTCTACTCCATGAAGAGAAATCAACAAGTTGTTTTTTCATAATCAACTATAGGAGACTACAATCGCTCAAAGCAGACAATTGTCAAGTGTAAAAAAGACTCCAATTACACTCAAAAGATCTCACAAACTCAGACTATCTCCTTTAAAACACAACCCAATGTCTATTGTCCCTAATTTACACTTTTTGTAAGTTTTATGACTCAATTACACTTCCGTGATAAGTTTTAGGACTTTTAGTGAACATATCATGTGAAACATTTACACTTGTTTAAGCTGCTAAATATTTCTTCACTTTGGACACTATAAGATCTTATAAATGTCTATATAAAATTAAAATTGATAGCTAAATTAACTAGAACCTACTCTATAAGAAACTTCCATTGATGAGGTAATTTGGTAATTTTAAGGAAACGACAGTTGGGCAAGTATGGAAAAGGGTAAATAATACATTTGTGGGAGATGAAAGGGCTCAATAGCCTATTTGCATAAAATATTGCAAACATATAGTGGGTTCTCTTACTAAAAAATTGCTTTTACTCTAGTTTTCAACAATGAGAATTTATTTCTTTCATAGATTCATGAAATTCTCGGCACCTTAAATTCAGTTATACGGAGACTTGACCCTTTACATTCAATGTAAATATGGAAATCTATTTATTAATTCCAACCCACCAATAACAAAGGGCTTATTAAGCACGACCTGTTCGAAAGAAAATGGCATACTAAAACCACATCCGCGTCCGAGAGAATCTTGAACACTCGTCCAATCCAGGGACATAGATCAGCTGACACGTGTCCAATGAAAGCTTCGAGAGAGGGAACTTGCTGGGGCGGTGAAAAATATGCGAGCTCCGTATTTGGGCTTTAATGAGTTTCGTAGGCCTTATGTTTTAACCTTTCTCTAGTGGCCCCAGTATCTTAATAGAAGCGGAAGGGTTTCGGACGTCGTCTTCTTCTCTAACCCGCCAATACTTGTACTCTCGCGAGTTTCCAATTTTGTGTTTCCTTTTGAATTTCTATTCATTTGTACGAGTACGTAGGAGCATAAATTCTTGACTCGTCTCTCATTTTTCGTGGTGCATTTTTGAAATGTGATTCAACTCGGCTTATTTTGACCATTATTAAATTTCTAGGATATGATGTACGTATCGACAGCAGGCATGGTTTTCTAGAGTGAGCAAGATGCCTGCTATTTTCACAATAAATAAGCCGAAACAAGTAGGGTGCGTTGGAATTTGTTCATATAATGCTTGCCCTTTTACAGAGAATGTTATGCACAGGACTCTCTAAATGTTTCAATTAATGAACCTTAATTTTTAGCGCAAGTTGGATCATTAATGGAAGAGATTATGCTTTAACGTAATATGCTAAAACAAGAAATTAAATTTGATTCAATGTGATCAAGAAATGAAATTCAAGAGCAGGTGATGGTCCATTATTTTTTAAAACACCGGTAAATGGAAGAGATTATGCATTCACGTCAAATGTCGAAATAAGAAATTAAATTTGATTGAATGTGATCGAGAAATGAAATTCAAGAGCAGGTGTGGTCCACTATTGTTTTCTTTATTCTTTTTTTTTTAATCGAATGGTCCACTATTGTTGAAATCACCGGTGAATGTCCTTTTGTTAAACGAAATATAGGAATAGAAGGATTAAAGAAATTAGAATGAAAAGTTAGTAAAAGAATTAATGGACAAAATTGTCCGTCTAGGCCCACCGCGGAAGAGGTCACCATTTGTATTTCAAAATGAAGGAGCGCATGTCCTAAACAAGACATTAAAAGACGGGATTCCATAGTTATTAAACAAGTAAAGAGTATTACCGGTGCGGAGTAAAAAATAGATATTATGTTAATTTGGGATGCAAAGCGTACATATATCATGCGTTAAAATAAGGAACACATCCTAGCCACTCTCTCCCCTAAAAAAGTCACCACTTGTATTTCGAAATCAAGGGGCGCGCATAGAAAATCTGGAGACGCGTGATAGTCCCCTTCCCAGTAGACAGCAGATTGGCCCGCGGAACGGAAGGAGTTTGTTTCTATATGCGCGCTTCAGCCATGTCGTGCCTTTACACTGGTTGGAATTGCGATTTACCTCTTGGGCCAAAGAGAGTGTTTTTGCCCGGCCAACCCGAATTGAAATTGTCTATCAAATGGACCCGGCCCCGACAGTTCAAAATTCATGTGCAGGCCCGACCTCGGAGAGCATGGACATATCTTTTGGGCCTGCCGATCCGCCAAGCCAATTCTCTTGATCCAGTATTCCATAATAAGTGCCGATGGCTCTCTTTACCTTTTAGCCACAAACGAAGCATGCCAGTAGACGAAATAGCATCAATTCATCTACTCCAAGACCAAATGAAATCAACTGTCATGCTCATAAGCACACACAGTCGATGTCGGATCCGGAAACTAAGCCGCAAACCGCGTAGGAATCGGCATAGACATAACTTTTAAACACACTTGGTATTGTTAATGATAATGCAGCCCCGCATTAAACTAAAAGACGAGTTCCATGCATCATAGAAGCTTATACATCCCATACCAAGAGACAAGCAGTGTACAAATCAGTATATACATTACTTTAGAAAGTATATGTTTTCTCTGGTACTAGCACGCCAGTACGCATGATCTACAACAATCAAAACCACATTCATTTGTGCCTGCGTATGAATAAATCAGGTCCTACTGTTTTTTTTTTTTTTTTGGGTTGATGACTTGGTCAACAAATTTTTTGAAAAAAAATATTTGAAATGTCAATAAAAAGATGGTTTGTTGATGTTCGAATCACAAGGGGTTGACTTTCGCAGCCGTTAGCCAAATGCTAAAAGCAAAACGGAATTGTGAAAGCTCGGATTCGTTTTGGAGTGAAAATGGAGAGGGGGCTTTATGGAGCGGCAGCCCAAGGAAATGCGACTTCTTTGCTCGATTTGCTCAAAGACGATCCACTAATTCTTGATAGCATTTGTGGTGTGGTTTTATAGTGAGACTCCATTACATACAACAGCATTGTTTGGACACGTGAAATTCGTGGACGAGATTCTGGAACAAGAATCCGAGGTTGTAGGAGAGTCAAATTCTTAGAAATTATCAACCCTAAATCTCACGACAGCTAAAATTATCTCGGAGTAGTAAAGAGATTGTCAAGCGCTCATGTCAACATGTGTTACGCTCATGCTTTAATGAAAATTTTCGGCGCTATGTTTTAACCTTTCTCTAGTGGCCCAAAATCTTGCTAACCAAGGAAGTAACTCAATGAACAGAAGTAGATTTCCATTCATTTGTATGAGTATGATGTATGAGTAGAAGTTCTTGATTCGTCTCTCATTTTTCATTGATATATACTAGAAATGTGATTCAGTTGGGCTGATTTGATCCTTTTAAATTTCTAGGTAATGTTGAAATGCGGTTACCATGGTTTTTAAGATGAGCAAGATGCCTACGACTTTTACAATAAGTATGTTGATGAAGTAGGGTTCGATGAGATTTACTCATATAGTGCTTGCCCTTTTGCTAAGTTTCGAGTGCACTTATTGTTTTGGTAATAATATTATTTAATATAACTTATTTTTCGTTAGTTTTTTCTGTTATGTTTGGTGTTCCATTTAATAAACCTTAATTTTAGTGCATGTTGGATCGAAAATCGAAGTAATTATGTTCTTAACATTCATACACCGAAACAAGAAACTAAATTTGATTGGAGGTGACCAAGAAATGAAATTCGAGAGCAGGTGACGGTCCTCAGTTTTTAAAGTCACCAGTACATGCGTTTTCATTGAAAAAGAAAATAAAGTAATGGAAGAAATAATGAAATTAGAACGAACAGTTAGTAAAGAATTCATGCACAAATTTGTCCACAACGTTAAGCTCACCACCTTTATTTCAGAATGAAAACACGCCATGCAAAACTCTGAAGACACGTGTCAGCTTCCCTTTTCGTGAAGACAGGTAGATTGGCCCATAGAAGGAGGCAACTGATCCGGGTCCCTGATAACCACTTTTTATTTTCGAGTCTCCTTGAGAAAAAAGGAATGTAAGAAATATCTAGGAAAATAGAAGTTTACCTTGACAAATTGGTCTCGAGACTCCCCTGAAAAGCAGAGTATGTAACTTTGCATTGCCCGTGGCATGGGCACCCATAAACAATGAAGGTTAGTCGGACGCTGAAGAACGTAGCTTAGATCTTCTGCTTGCTTCAGTGCTTGTTCGAGTTTGCGTTTTTGTTCTTATCATGACCTTGATGGTTGAGGCTCCGAACCTTGGCTGAGCTTGAACTCTTGTCCGTCCCTGATCTTAAACTTGTGCCCATTTTAGTTGTTCCCCTTTCCTAGAGTCGAACCTCTGCCCGCCTTCCGAACTCAAAGTTGTGCTGCTTCGTGAACTCGAAGTAATGCCCCTTCCTGAATTTGATGGCTCGCCTTTCCTGAAGTTGAAGCTGCATCCCTACACCGACCTTGAAGCTTTGCTGTTTCTTGAACTTGAACTTGTACCCCTTGCTCTGCCTCTTCCTGCAGGATCCCTTCTAGGATTTCAAGCACATCTGGTCTCGCTTCCTCTGCTTGTTCTTGCAGGTAATCGTCAGAGCTCTATCCTGCTTCACCTGGACCACGTTGCAATTCCACATAAAGCTTTAAGGACTGCACAATTAAGACGATGCAAATCTTCAGTACTTGCAGAAGAAAGGTCATTTTGATCCTCAACTTCACTTGTAGCTTTGCAGGATCTCTCATCATGTTCCACTCCTTAGCACCTTTGGCAACTCGACTAGACGACAACATTTTGGTTGGCAAATTCCCCAATCTCATCCCTGTCCTTCTTCCTATTTTCCATACTCGTCATTTTCCTTCCATGGACACTGCTGTAGCGCCCAATCCCCAATGGTTAAGATGGCATGAGATGGACGTACACTAAACCAAAATTGACGGATGACAACCAAGTACACGGATTGTTGTTCTTTCATATTAAATCGGTTGTCAATTTCTATTAAATAGTAAAATCAATGGTTGTGGAATTTAATATTGCACAAACTCTCTCTCTCTCTCTCTCTCTCTCTCTCTCTCTCTCTCTCTCTCTCTCTCTCTCTCTTTGTGTGCTGAGGCTATGCCAGCACTCGAGAGCTTCGAATTTCGACTGGCCAAAAAAGCTCGAGAGAGGGGAAACGCACAGATGGAGGAAGAAGATAGAGGAATAGCAGTTGATCAGAAATTATGCAGTGGAGACGGGAAGAGATAGGAGTCGCGAATGCTATAGAAAACCATCCATACATATTATGAGCAATTTGACGTGTTTTCATCATTGTCAACCACATTATTAGTTACGCCAGGAGGATTTGCCAGAATCAAAGAATGCCGATAAATCAGGCACAATATCCTCCGGGATCAGATGCAGCGGAGAGCACTAACATGGGCTATTACGAAGCTCAATTTACCTTCAATTCCACACACAAAAGAAAAAGGGTTTCAAATGGATAAAATGTTGGGCAGAAATTTTCTGTACCTTTGCCATAGAAAACTAGGCCAGTCGAATAGAGGAAAAATAAGCTCATGTCTACTAAGGTAGGCTCAAAGAGTACGATTCAATACAAGAAATTTCTCATTGAAAAGACATGGCATATACCACGATTGCTTTTATGCCCTCGTCTTATCCGCTCATAGAACCCGTTCCTCGACATGCTATAAGCCATAAGTCCATGCACTGAGAACCAACACCAGCTTTGAATTTTACCGAGACCGTGACAGATTCATCAGCATCACAAGAGTAACGAAGAAGAAACGATAGGCCTTCAAAACCAGATCATTTTCTTGACGCCATTACGTATGGAAGGAGAAAGTGCCAAGCAACAACTTCCTTTCAAATAGGACATATCAGTCTCATTAAAATTCTTTCAGGTCTGCCACTTCAGAAAAGCTAGATATAACTTAACTGTCTTCCTTGGAAAAGAGTAAGCAACTTTAATATTCTACACGTTCTCAAGTAGAAATCCATGAACTATGTATGAAGCAATTGAAATGACTGATCACTTTGTTTATTTGAAAATAAAACGATAGCAATCACCCATTACGGTACCAATGGAGGCCACAGACCATGAATTTGTCCAAAATTGGGAAAGGCGACTTTCCAATGAAGTAATTCACCGAAATATCACTAGTGCAACAGTTGAAAAAACTTCATAATGGTGGCGTAACTTTGGATCCATATTTTTGTACCTAATTGAAGAGAATTTCACAATTAAACACTAATCCCTAGCAAAGGCACCCTAAAAAGCAAATAAAAGATTACCACCTCTTCTAGAACTCCTGGTAAGAAGGTGCAAGAAATCTTTTCTGGCCCTTACGATGGTCTTGGTAACTGAACACACGAACCTGAGGATGACCCTAAGCAAACTTTATTGCTTCCCCTTGCCTTGGGAATGTGGTCCATATATTCTTCATACGGTTGAAAGAAAAAGGAAACAGGTTATTCGACTATCAAAATGCAAACGCGGTGCAGGTGTTAAAGTGGGATTCTGAAGGTATGAGCACTTCAATTAAAATAGAAGAAGAAGAAAGCAAAAGCAGGACATAAAACGTTCCACCTCAGATGCAGGTTGTCCAGAAGAATCGTAACGTTTCTAATGGAAAAGCAAGGAAGATACAAAGCCAGATATCTTTAAGGAAAAGTCACTGAAGTGGAAGCAAAGCGCATGTGCAGGGAATACGATAAAGCATACGAGGACCTTAGCTTTTATGAACATTGTGCAGCGTGATCAACCCATGTCTCATTCAGCAATCGCAGCAAACTAGATGGTCTTTTGGGAGGCACCGGGAGACCCGTAGAACACCACTGGAGAAATATGCATCCCTCGCCGTTGGCTGGACTTGCGTGCTCTAATTGTTGTTGAGCCGATTTGAGAAGTTACAAATGGAAACTCAATCAGCATTCGCCAGGACAAGCACTAAATAGGAGCTTGAGTCCTATAGCAATGGAAAGCTGGTTATAACTCAATAAACTGGCTTTCCTCAACAGCAGCCTTAGTTGATTCTTTGATGATCCTGGTGTGAGAGCCCTCAATGTATAGTCTGCCATGTACGGAGCTTCCATCCTGCCATTTCCTTCTAAATCTCTTAATCTCTCTCTCCCGTGGCCTATTCTGATCAAATCCATAACAAGTGTCACAAAGGGAGCTCGGAATAGCCAAAACAGAATAAACCGCAGCATTAATCGCATTCCCCATAATATCCGTCAGTCGATCAATCGCCAGCATTCCCCATTAAAGCAATATACCACACCGAACGCAGTAACAGACATTTCAGTCCGAATCCACCATGTGCAGTTCTAAAGTTCACTCGAATTTTCCATTGATCGGGAACGAGATTAGCAAATCTAACCGAGAAAACAAGAACAAAGAAAGCAAAGGCTCCGAGCATGCGAATGCAATGGAGCCTGAAGCACTTGAACAATCAGGGTTGGCTTGTCTATACTAAAATATGCGACTTGCAGTGCATGTTAGGGACTACAACACGTTATGTGCATTCAGGCATTTATTGATTCGTGTTTGATTTTTGCCAACCCAAGTCATGTTTTTATAGAAACTAAATCTATATCCAAATTTTTTCATGAAAATCAAACTGAGGGTTAAAATCCTTTAGAGAAAGTTCATATTCCTAGATAAGTGTGGGATATGATGGGAACTGTCTAGGTGAAAATATGATTTAATATTTAAATATTTTATCAATAAAAAATGACAATACATTCTGTTTCACCAAAAATGCGAATTTACTTAGGAAGTGAGATATCTTCCATCTAAAGTTTGATTTTGGTTTTTTTTTTTTTTTTTTTGTGAAATGATTTTTGCGTTGATTTGACAAGAAATTAATAGGCTCGAAATTTGAAGCAAATGAAAGATGAATACTAGAATTTAAGGTGCTGAAAAGGCAAATGCATGAAGAACAAACGAAATTACAGTGATCAAACGAATAACGTCATTCACTTGATATTAGGGGTTTAGGTAGAGACTTTATAAAACGTACAATTGTCCAGTTTGTGATTAAATAGCTGCAGGGCCTAATTAGACCGTAACTAGGTGTTTGGTTAGCCCGAGGCAAATGAATGAGCAAGTATAAACTTCCGCACACAAATTGAGAAAGTGAATTAAAATGGGAAAAAAAAAGAAAAAGAAATGTCAAGAACATTGAAAAATCGCATGATTGGAGCATTAGAGTGAGGGGGGTTCACTGTAGATAAAATTTACTCATGAATAATGCTAATTTTGAATGTAATTCGCCTCTCTTTTATGAGATTCTTCGGAGCATACTAACTTTATCTTTGATTGTCCATCCGTACAATAGCTCATAGCTTTGTCCCATGTCCGCACCAGTCATCCAGTTTTCTCAAATAATAATTTCATGCTAAAAAAGATAAAATGAATGATAAAAACAATTAAATAATATATTTTCCATGAAAGATGAAACTATTCTTGGTTCATTCATTTTTATAAGTGATATAAAAATTACCTTTAAAAAAATATTTTTAAAATTATTCATTTTTCCTAAATAAATAAAATCTAAAATCTAAAATTAAAAGAAGACAAATTTCACTACCAACCCGATAATGAGACGTGGCAAGCACCTGCTCGAATGAGCGGTGAGATTCCCTTTCGTCAGCTTCTTGGCATCGTGGGCAACCCCAAATCCAAAGCTCCATTGCTCGCATTCAAGAATTCGATGATCTCATCCAGTGACTCCAACCTGTGGCTGAGCTCACCCACCTGGGCTCTCAGCACATAATTCTCAGCCTAAATGCTCAAGTAATGCTGTGCCTGTGCGGTGATGTTGATGTTGGTCCCGATCCGGTGTTTCCTCCTTGTTCAGCTGGGCGACCTGATCCGGCAGATTGTCCAGGTGCCCCTGCCTCCTCATCCGGACTAGTGGTTCTAGATCATCCTCTTCCTCTTCCTCTGGTCCATCACGACCTGCGAGTGCTTCCCGGAGGCCGAGTTCTGAACCAGGGATGACCCTTGAAGATGTCCCGCTAGAAGAAAATTTTTTGAGAGGAAATGTTGCTCCTTGAGAAAGAAGCATTGTCAGGCAGTCCTGATTGATGTGAAACCTATTCACTAATATCTAACGTGATTATACGGATGCATAATCATTAAAATAATAATCAACAGCCAATAAAGTATTAAATAAATTGCAAGGCAAAGTGAGAATTAAATGCTAAGAAATAAGAAAAATATCATTCTTAACTAGGCTAAAATGGAAAAAATAATCAATATATTGAGAGCGTGTAATCAATTAATAATTGAAAGAGAAACACTTGAATAACGACCAAGCACTCATCTCTAAGAACATTCAAACCCTATTGTTAAGCTTTAAAAGCTTGTTCAACTTTGAGCACAATTTTTTTTTTTTAAGGATTTTCACACATTTAAAATATAAATCTTAAGCTTTTCATAAATTTAAGAAAAAATAAAGTTTTTTGGAATTTTTAATATTTTAAAATAATTTTAAAAATAATTTTTATTCCGAAAATAGGGACCCAGGAAGATGCGCTACCGCAGGTCACACGAATCTGGGCTCAAGGACACGAAATGGGCTTTACACGTAATGAGGCTTTAATTGATTATAAACAAGAATTGGGGTCAACTCATAGAATTAAGCCCAATTCCTCGAGCATTTACCTATGCCCAATCCCAATGGATCAAGTTCGGACCAAAGCTAATTTAACAAGCCCATCAATCCTATCCAGAATCCAAAACACACTAAGCTCAAATAAGCCCAAATCCAACAAAATCTAGCTTCGGCCCCCATTTCAAAAGCCGGGTCAAACCCAAAATCAAAATCCGGAATAAACCCAAGCTCATAAAACCTATTTTGTCCCAAAAATCTTTAGGCTTGACCCAACCCATATCCTCCCCTCACCCCTATTCCTATTTCCTTCTAGTCCTACTCCTGTTGTCTTCCTCGCACGGCCCTAGGACCATCGACGTCCATTAAACCCAGAACAACAAAACGCCAACTATCCTATATTAAATCAAGACTCACCGCCTCCTCCAACGACCACCATCCATGCCGACTAGGGTATGTCAATTTGCGTCCAGGATGGCTGAGCGACGCCCAGCCGAGGCGAATTCTGGCCCCCCCCTCTCTCTCTCAATTTCTATCTTTTTCGAACGAATCCCCCTCCAAGAGCTCGCTCCTCTCTCCCTATTAAAGCCATCCAGTGCGCATGGCCTCCTGCCATGCTAGCTGCAGCTGTTGGCCTGCCCCCGACCGGACGTCTCACGCGACGCCCTCTACTCTGCCTTGTCTCCTTCATGCCGTCCTTTCGTTCGCATCGTCCTTCAGCTAGCGTCCAAGACAGAGGAAGGGAGGAAGAGAGAAAAGGAGAGGGCCGGCCCAGTAGGGGAAATGAAAAGGCTGGGCAAGCCCAGCCTTGCTCCCTTTTTTAATTAACAATAATTTTTTCTAACTAATAAATTCTAATACTAGTAATGCAAATGCTTCTAATGTCTATATGTCATTTTACCGACCACATGCTGACTCTGCACGAGAGCCCCACGATTGATTCGTTCCGTCTTAATTTAAACTGTGCGTCTAAGGTGGACCCCTATGATTCTGAAAATGAGGAATATGTAACTACAGTGCGAAGAAGATGGTCCAACAAACTGGAGACGTGGATTCGTTTTGCAGCGAGGAGAAAGTTAAGTTCCTCGATCTGGACTTCTTACGGTGTGCTTGAGAGTTCCGACATTGTCTTTACTTCCCACTTAATCTTTACGTTCTGCCCAGCATTGTCCTTAGGTGTAGCAGCTTAGTAGAGCTGAAACTGGCTTCCTGTGTGGTCTGACCTGTGGCGGGACGGGTCCAACTAAGGTCGCTTCGAATATTGTTTATGAAGGATATTCAGTTAACTGACAGAAAGTTGGCTGACATACTATCCGGTAGCCCGTTGCTGAAAGAATTGTCTATTGAAGATTGTCATGGCCTCCACAAGCCTTAATTCTGTCGTGGCCCATCCATTGAAGTTTTAAATTTAAAAGAATGTGGCAGTCTTGAAAAGATTGATCTTACACGATCAGATATCAAACATTTAATCACTGATCAGTATGGGGATCTGGAGCTAGTTTGTCCTAATGTGAGGATTTTGGATATTGCTATGTCTAAATTATGTCAAGGCGACTGATATGTTATCACTGGTTGATACATCCCTCAGCTTCAGTGATTATTTTAGATATCCTTACGGGAAATATTGTGAGTTCACACTGCTTCTGGAAAAGCTCAGCTGCAGTCCTTATTTTAAGATTTGTGCATACTGGAATGGTTTCTCTGCTTTTGCTCTGACCTATTTTGTCTTGCTTTGAGGTACTTTTGAATGATTTGGGTTCTGATCCTTCAGGTGAGGAGCATTACTATTTGTTTGATTGGATATTCTCACATTTCAACTGTCCTAAAATTTGTAGAATAGAAGTTGGGTGAACTGATTTTGGATGGGTCTTACTTGAAATGGACAGTGGCTGTGCCATTTCTCTGCTTTGGCTTCTCTGTTCTGTTGTTCTTTTATGCTTCAGTTCATCGGGTAATGTCCCAGATGAAGAGTAAAAGAAAATATTTTCTTAGGGTGGGTTCTTTTATTTATGCCCACCTAAACTTTTATAAGGTGGCCTTCCTTGCATCTGCTGGCCTATGAACTTTGAGCAATTGTAAAATAACCTATTCATGTAACTGAAAACTACAGCTTGTTAGGTGTCTGTCTTCCTTGTGTCCTTGTTTGCTTTGTGGCATTTTGTGGACGATATTGTTTTCACTTTTACGTGACATGCGTTACCATTTTAATGTGCATGTACATGCTCTTGTGATTTGCCTTTCTAAATATTCTTCTATAGCTAATTAAAAATTTCCTGACATGACTCTGAATTGAATGGTGTCATATAATTTCATTTCAGTCAGTCCATACATACACATGCTGTCGAGTGCCCACAACGTATGTCCGATGGTAATTTTCATTCAAAGTCGGTCCAAGTAATTCTTTTTAAACCAGGTATTAACTAAATGGAAACTGACAAATCAGCCATGCCCATCTTTCGCTTGGAAGTATGTGACACTTCAACTGCGTCTGAATAAGTGGTACCTCCCTGGCATCTCTAGCTTGTTGAGGAACTCTCATTTTCTTGAGACACTCGCTATCTATGTTTATCCTGGAAGAGATGAAGATGAATCCGAGGTATAAATGGTTGAACTGTAACATTTTGTTGCCATATTAGAACTTGGAATTAATGGAGATTGAAAAGTCACTTTAATTTTCTAGCTTGCCAAAGCAGGGTGTAAGCTTGCATTTGAGTTCAATGGCTTTAGTTACTGGAGTTCAGTGGACGGCACATTTCCTTGTCTGGAGGACTAGCTTAAGCATGTTAAGATATATGGTTATGTACTGGAGCCTGATGTCATTGAACTCATCGAATTTCTGCTCAAGAATGCACAGGTCTTGGAGAAAATGGAGATTTCTACCAAGAAGACTCTGCAGCGAACTGGTAGCAAGTTCATGTTCTCCAGCGACATTGGTCGTCCATCAAAGGATTATTGTACATTGGATGCGCTGCTAGAGTTTTCACAGAAGTTGTTAAGTTTCCCAAGGGCCTCAACACGTGCAGTAATTCACCTAGGTTAGATACTGGTATTGGAATTGTGTTCACCCCTTTCTTTTGGACAACCCTCGATGTTTCTATGTCGGGCATGTCTTACATTTGGTAGACTTTACAGAAGTAGTCGGCCTTGATGATGAATTCGCCCTTTTGCCTCAGGTCTACGAATTCGCCACATCCACGACTTGATACAGGCAGCTTTATGAATAGTTTGAGGGTGGATGTGCCTTTTTTTTCGAAGAATGTTTCTCATGACAGCTTTTCTTTTCATATTCCCAGCTCTTGCAAATAGTTTGGCTAAAATTTTCGCAGTATAAATTCACTTGAACAATCTATCGACACCAGTTACAAGCTGTTCATTAGTAGCCTTCGCTCTTGCGGCTGCTGTCTCTCTCTTGGTTTTTCATTTTAGTGGGTGCCATTTTTTTATTGTTTCACTTTTCAGTTTTACCTACCATTTCCTTATCTTGAAAGAAGTCAATGCAGTTCCACATTCTCGAGTGCTGCCCCCGAATGATTGGTATATCGACATCGATATTATCAATTCAATCCTAATCTACACTGTACCATAAAATATTGAGTTGTGCAGTCCTCCAAGTTCGTATCTTTTCTTAATGTCTACCCGAAAATTGCCATTAAATTGCTCCTCTTGCAAATTAACAAGATCATTTTGTCCCTTATTTGACGCGTGAGAGTTCTTTTTTCTTTATAAATAACATGAGTATCCAACTTTGTATCTTTACTTAAGGCAGTATGGTAATCAATCCCTTATTCCCTTATACCATGAATTGCGTGAAATCAGTCCAACTTTGTATCTACTTCATCCCCTCCTGACATAGGTTTCTGAGGAGACTTTTCATAGTAACATGTTCGTACTTCCTTTGCCGCAATTCCATGATAATAAGTGGTGTTCTAATATGAGATTTTACAAAATGAGCACTCCCACACTGTTTTCTGGAAACCTGACGGGAACAATGCCAGATTTGACCAAAGTGCAACTGAATGGAATTTGATTTCTGAACCAAATAGAGATTTTCAACTTGATCGGGCCGTCTCGACTCGGTTCAACATTTGAACAAAACTTTTCCTACTTGATCTATATTTTGTCATAGTCCTAGCTGCTTCTTCGCACTCCTCCACGTACTTTCCTTGAATTGGTAATCGCAATATTATGGGAGCTCACATATCAGCCATGTCCATCTTTAAGGCATCAATTGCTTCTGATCAAAGTGACACATTAATGGTATTTCTAGCTCATATGGGAATTTTTATTGTCTCGAAACCTTCACTATTTGTGCTGATCCCGGATCTCATCACATATTTACGTGTGAATTTCCATTCAATATATCATGAGTGCTGGAGATGAAAGAACAGCTTGCATTCAAATTTCAGCTCGCTAAAACAGGGTGGATGTGAGCACATGACATCGACGGTGAAAACGTGCCTCAAGCAATAGCTTAAGCATGTAGAGATATAGGGATATGTCATTGAGCTCATCTAGTTTCTACTTGAGAATGCAGTGTTCTTGGAGAAGATGGAGAAAATGGTAACTTCAGTTTCTAAAATAGTTGAAAAAATGAAATACAATTAAATTGTGAAAGCTACATAATCTTTTCAATTAAGTTAAATTAAAGTTAGTAACAATTCCTACTCTTTTTTTCCATGAGTTAACTGAACCATCCATGTTACTGGCTACTTTTTACTATTCTTGCTCCTCTTTGATTTCCCCAAACCAAAGACAATTCACATTTGAATTATTTGAGCACTCTGCCGTGGACCGGACTGGAACTGAAAACGTTTGACATGTGGATGACGAATCATCCATGTTCCCGGCACGCGACATCACTTGACTTTTTTCTTGTTGCATTCCAGGTGTTTTCGTCCCGACTGGGTTCAGACTTCCAACCCCGTTTCTGACATATTCATGTTTAGCCCCGGATTTTTCTATCAGATCCATTTCTTGTTTATTGCAGTGGTTTTGATCACATTTTAGCGGCGTATAATGCATAGACTCTTTTATATCTATCTTCTGAAATCCTTTTTTTCTGTAAAGTCTGTATGATTTGCGGAGTCTGTCCTGGAGTAGATCACCTACGGAGGGCAATAATGTTGTCGTGGAAAGCAGCAACATAAAAAGTCGGAATAAAAAATGCGTATCCCAAATACTTTATCTTTGTCTAAAAGACTTTGTTATGTTTATTGACCAAACAAAACACTGAAATTGAAAATGAGAGTGTATCAAAATCGAAAAAAAAAAAACCTTTACCAACATTGAAATATCCTCAAAATTACAGGCACACTGATGCTCTAAAATAAAGCTACATTGGCATTCGCAATGCACATATAACAAACTTTAAAACTAAAACTACAATGAAAAGAGATTGGCTCAAAAAGAAAATGCTTCGAAATGAAAATTTAGCGGAGGTTTGGCACAACTTGACCATCCCCTCTTTCTTTGCGTTCTTTCTATTTATACTCCTGGGATTTCTTTCCACGGTGGTTGGAATTCACACAGGATTCCCACTCTAGTCACTCCACATTTCCTTGATTCCACGACGTTAAAAACTCCTAAAGCAATTGGGCGTCCTGCAATAACTTCCCCTTCTTACTCTAAATCTAACAAAAAAAGGTCACTGATGCACCTCATATTGAAGTCAAGTCACACAACCCTCGGGTGAAGTTAAATTGGATAAGCTCCAAATCGAAGATGGGCTTAAGGTGTATTTGTTTGAGTGAAAGAATTTTCCGCGACTTAGTTCTCTAGACTTTCACACATTAGATTTGCTACAAAATGATCAGTTGACGGAAAAAGCATTTATAGTGAAAAGAAACACGTTTAAAATTAAGTAAATAAATTCCTTGTCTTGAAAAGTCGAAACATTTTCCTAGGAAATGATTTCTTGAAAAGTAATTTCTTTTATCATGAAATTTTCCCTGAAACAAACGCACTTTTAGTGCAACTTGACTCCTTATACCGTCTCCTCAAAATCTAGGCCATAAATGTTCACCACCAATAGGAGCTAAAGAATAATTAAGAGTGGTGACAAGTAATATGATGCGAACTATCGTTTTCATCTCTCAATTTACCAATACTCTATCTTACCGGTTTTCATGTCACATTTTTGCTAACGAAATTGTTTCATCATCTTCATATCATGCATCAAGCGATTGATAAATTTGCTTTGATCTTGAAGTGAGCCAACCAACAAAAGACCAAATTAGTCTCGGTCGTCCTCACTTTTTTGCTGGTGAGGGGGACACATTTACTTGGCTAGTCCATATCAAAATCTCAGCTCTGTTCTTATCTAAAGTGTTGACACCTAAATTTTCGCCCAAAAATCATTTCCAAAAAAATGGGAACTTGTTTTTCCACAAAAATATTTCAAGTTAAATTCTTGCATATAGATTATCTAGGCATTTAATATAGTGTTTTAAATGGAAGATGTTTTTACTTTAAAAAAGAAAAGAAAAGAAATATATGAAAATAGATTAAAAAAAAATTTGGGGCCAATGATCTAAATGTGACTAGCCAAGCCCAGGAGGTCAGATTGGAATTCAAATGGCAAATTGGGGCCAAAATGCAATTTCCAAAAGTTGAGGGACCAATTCGCAAATTTTGCAAAATTTGCGCCCGAGCCCATAAATCATCATCTTGGTCACCAATTAAGTTGAAATTGAATTTGGGCCAAGTCGAATCAATCAAATCGAGCCAAAAAGACCAAATTTGTATTGAATTAGGTATTTTCGGATAAGAAAATGGCCAACTTTGAGGGACCTTTTTGCAAACTTGGGTGGGCAAAATTGCAAAATCCGGTCGAGATCTTAAAATACTATACATGAGATTGCTAATTGATAAAAAATCGCAGCCAAATTCATGGATTAAAGCACCTAAACCAGCTGACAAATCCCAGTCCACAAGTTGGTCTGAAGTCGGAGTTGCTGAGTAAGCAACTTGGTGGCCCCACTATATCCTCCTTAGCTGTCCAACCGGCCTGATCTTTGCACGTGATGGAAGACCGTAATGAGTAGTGCAAGTGGACGGAAATTTGCAGGGATAAGCTGCTGAAAGCACGGGAAAGTCGCAGCAAAATCGGCACCTAACATCTGCAAAATTTGAAAATTCTGGCTAAGTCAGAAAGTGGGTGGATAGCTCAGTTGGCAGGCTTGGTAGGTGGACAAAAAGCCGACCAAGAGATTGATGAATTCGAGGGAGAAGATCTATGAAGGAGGCTCTTTTGAGGCATGAGAGAAGGGAGACGAGAGGGAGAGAAGAGAGCTCACGGTCGTCCCCCAAAGACACCTTCAGAAGCAACTCCAGAAAGCAAAAAATCCAAAAAATCCAGACTGACCTTGAGAGAGAAAAGTGAGATTTTCACAACCCTGCAGCCAAAATTAGCCAAAACCTTCAACTATATAGTGAAACTTCACTCAAAGATCTTTCCATCCATAGGTCGTACGTCCCAAATGAAGATCGGGAAGGCCTCCTAAAGTCCCCCGAAAGTACACCCTCCTACCGGGCCAAGAAACACTGGAAGTCATGAGTGAAGGAAAGCCAGTGTTTTTGAGAAAGTTGAGAGACAAATTAGGAAAATATTGACTTCTACCACAAACTAAAATAAATATAGTTTGGTTTGGTGTCAAGTTTTCCAACAAAAGATGTCTTGAAGTCTAATTTTAGAGGTCAACGAAAACCTTCGTTGTCAGTTCTTTTTTTCTGCAGATCTCATTTCCAGTTGAAGAAGCCAACTTCCACAGGCCCCCGAGGATAATTTATCGGTTTCATCGGCCAAGAACCACTTGCAAAAGAAACTAGGAGGCAAGGTAAGTATCCTAGATGTATTTTTGTTCGAGTTTGAACGTGTTTTAATAGTGAAAAATCAAGAGAAAAACTAGTCCAAGAAACTGATTTTGAGGCTGGAATTTTTCTAAGTGTTGAAATCTCTTCAAGAGTTTTACATGTGTGCTTTTTGGAGAGGTTGTTTTGATGTGTTCGGTTGGTCATTCTCTATGATGTTTGTTGCATTTGAAAGCTCATATTACCTACTTTCACTCGGATCAAGTAATGTTTCCCTTAGATCTTGTATGTGATGGATGTCGGGGCTTGAATATGAGCATGTAACCTGTTTGCTTGACTTGGGTTCAAACCCAGATTTGCAAAATTAGCTCAAACCAGCATATCTGAGACCGATTTCAACTTAGTTCTTTTGTGTTTTAAGCTATGATTTCTGTCTAATATTGCTCCTTGCATGTGGTAGTATAATCTTGATACTTTAGTTCCACATGAGATTGCTTATGGGTTGAGATTGAAGGCCGCAAACATGGCTCGAGGAAGCTGGTTTGGGGTGATCTGATGCACACCAAGTGTTCAACGAAATGCGCAAACCAAGTTTCGATCTTGAAACGGTCGATTTGAGCCTGGTTATTGTGATATTCATGTGCTGTGTTGTTCAGTGATAGCATATATCGGTTTAGGAAATTATTATTTTTATTTAAATAAAAAATAAAAAAATCCAAAAATCCAAAAATTTCAAAAAAAATATAAAAGTAATAGATGTATCAAATTAAGGCAAAAATGACATTTATGAAATTTTCCTATTTTTAAAAGGTCATTTTCCTAATTTAATGCTATTTTGGTATTTTATGATCATTTTTGTAAATAATCCATTTTGCATAGATTAAAATTATCTAGAGTAATTTCATGCATCTAGAGTAATTTCATGCATATTTAAATTTCCATTTCGCTCACGGGGGTCCTGTCCCGGGGCGTGATAACAAGGCCATGTAATATTATTTGCCCGACTTGTATCGGGTCTTTCTTTTCCGCATTACTTTCAAGTCATTTCGATTTCTCGGATATTTACTTGCGCATTGCTTTTCATTAATTTGAGTGTAAATTTCTCTTCTAAATTATGTTAGGATTAGTCTAGACATTAAGGAAAACAAACCTACAAAAAAACATTTGCATGGACGCTTAGCGGTTTTACAAGGATTATAATTGGTAATCAAGATCGTGTGGCCATTTAGATGAACAACCTTTCAAGTTAGTGGTACCGCAAGGGCGCTAATAGAAACATGAGCGTAAACAAGTCCCCGTTCCTAGAAATCTCTGGTTGCGTAGGAATCGAGACAACACTCCCGTGTCTCGATTGGTTTCTAGCCGACCCCAATAGGCTAGTGGCGACTCCTAGAAATATTTAGGCTGTTAAGAACTAAAAAACAAAATCCAACGTCGCGCGAGGTATGGGCTTGGGAGAGCCCGTGCCTAATTTAGGGCCATTGGTCCGCCTCTTTAGGCAAATACCCCTAAATATTCTTCCTTTTCCCCCGGATGGAAAAAAAAAAAAAAAAAGAGGTCGTGACATAAAGCTATTAGTAGCAACCTCTTTCTTTATAGAGATGCTGCAAGAGCATTTTGAAGAAGCCAATAACGTCTGTATATAGAAGTTGCGTTGAAGAAACAAACTTGCAGCAATGTCAATGGCATTAAATATTTCATTGTTGACATGTACGGTGCCGTTTGGATTCACATATTTGTTTTGTTGTTAATCAATGAAATCAATAGTCTTGTTTATTTAATTATATATTTATTTGACCTTGATAAGTGAAGACAATGGGATAAGGATTCATATATCGCTTGCTTGGGGTATGTATCAGAGCTGCTTGCTATTTTATCTTGAATTGAAGAGACCCAAAAGCAATTTATAGAAGTCCATTCCCGGCAATTTGTCTCTACTGACTCTTGAGAAGTGAACTTTGTGTACGTACATGCGTCTATATGAATATGTGAATATTACTGGTTAAGGGATGTTGACATCATTAATCATTATCGATAGATCTTAAACTAATTTGATTTCTAGAAATGTTTCCTGATCATCTGTTCCTCAATTGGTGAACTATTGATTGAGCTAGCTAGGTGTTGCCACTAATTTGCTCATGAAACATTTCCTCTTTTTATTAGTCACCTCAGTTCTTGTTTTGGCATTGGTGCAATGTAATTAATTTAGGCTCTTAATATGAACCGTGGACCATATCACCTAATTATCAATTACACCATAGTGGCTATACATATATAAATAATGATTGATTGACATTCTTTAATTTATTATGAGAATAATAATTTGTTCTTTGTTAAATTTTATGATATCACCGTCAACTATTCTAAAAACTTAAGCTCTTAAATAAATGAGTGGTTTAATATTTTAATTATGCTAATACTCCCTTTCACGCTAAGTCTGGTTTTTGGACATATTTAATTGGGAGGTAAATGAGGCCTCGAAAAGATTTGAATTTAGGATCTTTAACTTTGATACCATATGAGAATTTGGTGGAAATATAGCCAATTATTTTAAAAGTTTAAGCTATTAGATGAATACATAATTTAATATTTTAATTACGTTAACAAACACCTCATGCTCTAATAGCAAATGAGATTTTGTGGCGACATCGCCGCCTATTTAAAAATTTAAATTGTTAAATGAATGCATATTTTTGATATTTAAATTTCTAAAAATGTAGAGCTTGTTGATCAAAGAGGACCCATAAAGATTGAATTTTTTTCCTAGTTGAACATCAAGAAAGAAATGACTTGGTCGTTATTCTGGACAAGTAGTAAATTACCGTACATGGCTTGAGTGGTCAAACACGTATTCAAATTCAATTTTATATGGACAATTTCTTCTCATAAAATTTTGATTAGGAAAACTGAACTTAATCTTTTCGGTGAACATCATTGTCCTAACTTGAAATCAGAAAGGAAGTTTAGGAGATGACTATCAATGGCCAGTATCGAACACTTCCGCTAGAATTGGAAGGATAAAACCAACTTGCAAAGAAACAAACGGTGTGAAAGTGTGTATACGAAAAAATAACGGACTCTTTGTTATCGATTTATGATGGGACATGATCGGTTAATCAAAAGTGATACAAGAGGATATTTGAAGGACTTGAGTTAATCGACACCTACACCAAAGGATAATTGATAACGAGCAAGGAATGATCGACAAGTACCATGGCTTAGCTACAAAGCAAATGAGTAGTAACTCGTCATGAATTTTACCATGTCTTGGGCAAAGAGAATATACACGAGTGCATGCTTAAGTAAAATGCCGAATGACGATACCAGCATCAAGTGATAGTTATCTCCGTGAGATGGAATATTATAATTGCTTATGGATTTGGGTTATTCGTGTATGGAAATAGAGACTAAAATATCAGAGAACGCAATTGTAGTTATTAGTGGGGATAGTAACCGCCTATATGTAGCCATTACTTTGTAGATTATAAATAAATACCCGCTGTATGTATTGTAATATCTCTCTCCGAACACCCTAATACCAAGTCAATTAAGGTTATTCGTTTGTTCATGGCAATTTCATTTTGTTCTTCATGCATTTACTTTTTTTGCACCTTAAATTCATCTGCTCTAAAATTTCACGCCTAGTAATTCCTTGTTCAAGATTGACACGAAATCCATTTCACAAAAAATGAAGATCAATTTTTCTTTGAAAGATATTTCGCTTCTCAGGTGAATTCCCATTCTCAGCGAAGCAGAAATATGAACTCTCCCTGGGGGATTTTAACGCTTAGTTTGATTTTTCATGAAAATATCTGGATATAGGTTCAGTTTTTTTTTTTTTTTGAGCAAAAATAAAAAAATAAAAATTGCGGCATCTCTCCTCCCAGTACTTTCTCCTCCTCTCGGTTTCATGAAAATATCCCGAATAGATTTGCTAATTTCGTTCCCCGGTGGAGGATTCGGGCGAACTTTCGAACTGCACATGGGCGGATTGGGTTTGAAATGCCTGTCGCCGAGTTCGGTGTGCGGGGTATGCTTTAATGGGGAACGCTGGCGATCCATTGATTGAAGGACATTCTTGTGGAATGCATATATGCTGCGGTTGATTCTGTTTTGCCCGTTCCGTGCTCTCTCCGCGGCATTTGTTCATCGATTCGATCGAATCTGCCACGAGAGAGAGGAAAGGATTTAGAAGGAAATGGGAGGAGGCCATACGTGGAGGTTCTACAATGAGTGCTCTCAGGCCAGGATCACCAGGACAGAGGCGTGATGAGGCAACAGACATTCAGCTTTGCACCGAGAAAGTTAGATTTTTCAGGTCGACA
Source organism: Eucalyptus guilfoylei (assembly GCA_016097605.1). Taxonomy (NCBI): domain Eukaryota; kingdom Viridiplantae; phylum Streptophyta; class Magnoliopsida; order Myrtales; family Myrtaceae; genus Eucalyptus; species Eucalyptus guilfoylei. Next base: position 33,497,573 of record CM027862.1, on the reverse strand, counting down.
GATAAAATTGATTTCCATGTCTTCGTAGATGAGGTGGGTTCTTGCCATCTAAGAATCCCACTAAGGCTGCTGTTGAGGAAGCACCATTCGTCGAGTTTTAACCAGCTTTCTATTGCTGTAGGACTCGACCTGCATACTTAGTGCTTGTCCCGGCGAATGCTGATTGGGTTTCCGTTGGTACCTTCTCAGCTCGTTTCAATAACAATTAGAGCATGCGAGTTCAGCCAATGGTGAGGGGTGCATATTTCTCCGGTGGTGTTCTATGGGTCTCCGAACGGGGTGCCTCCAAAAAGACCATCTAGTTTGCTGTGACTGCTGAATGAGATACAGGTTGATTTTGTATGCTATGAGTTGATTTTCACGCGTAGGATGGACTTTAGAAAGAAAGCATCTCTCCACGTGATTTGTCAATTAATAGTCTCATGGGGATGGTTTACGATTTTCTTCTTGATATCTATTTATTTGTTATAGCCAATTCCAAGTTCCAACTCTTGATTGTTTGAGTGTCGAGCAATAGACTGAATCAAAAGCCATAAGTAGAAGCAGGAAGTAATAAGGCCAGGGTGGCGAAATGAGCGTTGTATGTAATGTCATGTAGTGCATAATAGTGCTAGTACTTGAAAGAAGCATTTGGTGACATTACTTAGAACATCTGTCTAGCAGTTAATGTAACAGTATTTGCTTGTCATTTGGGTTTTTGAAATCTAAGTTTGGTTCGATCATAAACAAATTCTTTGCCAGGGTCTGCCTTGTCACTTATGCTTTGATTTGGAGTTCCATAAGAGGGAAAATGCTGATAAAATGGGGAACAAGATGGATGATTTTCTGATATTGGTTGTCTTCGAGGTGTTGCTTGATGAGTACTCACTCCAAGGAAACCAAGAATGGGTAGTGAAGCTCAATTCTTCAACTGAAGGTAGGCTGACTTTGTATCTCGCTACTTCTATTAACTATCATAGCATCAGTAGTCATGGGTGGTGTATGCAATACATAGTCACATACTATGAGCTTCATCTTTATGCCGTTGGATATCTTGACATAAATTTGTGTAGACATCCCATCAGGTGAAAGGCTGTCTTGTTCTTTTTCACAGTGCCTTCCGGCTACAAATTTCCATTATTCTTCTTGAGACCTTTCACGTTTGATGCGAGAGAACTGTGTTAGGTTTATTGAAGAAAAGCAGCTTTAAATGAGGTCTCTGACACCTGTGTGGTCCATCTTTGTTCGAGTAGTGACTTATCTTAACATTTCATTTTTGAGGAATATTGCACTTAAAAGCAGTGATGAAGATGGATTAAAAAAATGTTATAACCTTGAATGATGTACCTCTTTTGGAAGTCGAGACAACTTTGATTTCATGGATAGGATTGAGGGAAACATATTGCATGTTGTGCTTATCTTAGATTGGGCTATCTAGGCAACATTATTTAATTGATCTTCCATTTAGGGGATGAGTTCAGTATGATACTTCTTTTGAATGAGCATCAAGTATTGGAGCTGCATTGAACACTACCCAGATGCTTTCCTTGCCGCGATGATTTTCTTTATTTCCCCTCTTTGAAGCCAATTATCCTACCTCAAGTCACAATTTGCAGGCATAATGTCAGAGAGAAGGGGCAGCTGAAGACTGGTTATAATTTCACAGTGCTAGGTCACTGGAAAGTACTGGTTGAGTGATGTTAATGGCCCAGCTAAGATGATTTATGCATAGTACACTAGAACTATGTGTCAGATTTGAAGTGAATTTGAGATTTGGGCAGGGAAGAGTCTGCGACTTGATGAGTCAGCATGTGCGTTATGATTACTACATCTGCCTATCAATCAAACACTGGGAATATCTCGTGTTATACCTTTTTTTCCCTTGTATATGTTAAATCTTTCCAGGGAATATGACAAGTTTACTGTGATGTCAATAACAGCACTGCTTGTATGCAGAAAAATTTTCTCGTCATTTGATACCAAAGACTGCTTTTAAGGACAACTCCCATGTGGATGCATTAATTTCGGAGTTATGCTCTGACAAGAAGCTTTAGTTATTGTGTGGTAGAGACAATTGCAAATTCAATTATTCTGTGTAAATATCATTATTTTGCCTTCCAAGTTAGCCACCTGTTTAGAGATAGTTTACCCATCTCTCAAGATTAACATATATCTTTGACGCCTCCATACTTCACTTTACAGCCATTCTCACAACTTTACTGAACTATTGGAACTGTGTGTGTGGGCGTTTTCTTTTGTTTATTATTATTATTATTATTTATTTTTTGGGGTGGCGTTGGGGGTGGGGTTCTGGTTGATATGTTCATGCATGCACACCTTTTTGGAGAAATATAACATTGCATGCAACCATGATATTCTTATGATGAATTGACAGGTATGTTCGTGGATTTCTAGTGAAAGGGAGACAGACAGAAGATATGAAAAGTTGTTTGTCGAGAAAGATTCCAGCCCATCGACAAGTCAGATATTTGTGGAATCTGCTGTCTATTCAAGGAATCGATGCTTTTCTTTGGCTCTATCATCCAAGGCAGGCAAGAGTTCTGTCCTTCTGCCGATTGGGCATTTCAAATGCAAGGACATGGTACGTTACTCCTTGTAATTGAGGTCTAGAGACTCATGAGGCATCTTTGGAACACGGGTGTGATGAACTGTTCCTAGTTCACTCAAAATGTTCCTCAAAACTACCAGCAGAGGGTTCTTTTATGCTTTTGTATCATTTGAGAAAGTTAGATTAACACATGAGAAAATGTGCATGTGCACACAGAGAAGATAATTTATTGCGATAGTGCTTGAAATAGTGATGACTCTATCCCATTTGCTCTTTAAAGGTTCATGTGCTCATTGACACTCAAAATGCGCCTACTCTCTCCTGACAGTGTGAGGAAGACATGATCATGGCTTCTTTGATCTGCATTGTGGATTTTGATTGTCAGAAGATCCTAGTCTGCAAATGGAGTTAGATTGTGGAAAGAAACTTCAGTTCGATACGGAGGTAGTTACAAATTTGAATTAGTTCTTGTATCGGGTCCCTTTATGAACTATATTCATATGATCTGCTGTACTTTTTATTATCAGCAAAAATATTAATCATCTTGAGGTGGTGGAGCTAATTTCAGGAAACATCTTTGCATAGGTGGACTAGTGTGCTAGAACTCTGTGTGGTGTCTCGTGTGATGGACTTTTCCTCCCCTACGCAGGTTAATATTGATTTGGGAAGATACTGTCTTGCTTCGCAAGAACTTAATTTCAACTCTTTCATTAGTGATAGTTCAGTGAATCACTTCACTGGAAAGTCACCTTTCCCAGTGTTGGATAAATTTATAGAATATGTAGCCTCAATTGAAACTGTATCAGGTGATCACTATAGTTTTATTTTCAGATAAACAGAGTGATGAAACATTTCAATTGCTTCATAGTTCATAGAATTCTACCTGAGACTGTGTATGTTATTAAAGTTGCTAACCTTACCTGAAAGAATTTTAATGGGACTGATATGTCCTATTTAAAAAGAAACTATTGATTGACACTATACCCTTTCATGTGGAGCAGCATCAAGAAAATGATCTGGTTTTAAAGGCCTATCGTTTCTTCTCCTTTTCTCCTGTAATGCTCATGAATCTGTCGTGGTATAGGTAAAATTTGAAGCTGGTACTGGTTCTCAGAGCATGAACTCATGGTTTCTAACTTGTCAAGGAACAGGTTCTGTGAGCGAATAGGCAGATAGCATAGAGCATTCGCAGAATATGCTGTCTTTTCAATGGGAAATTTCTTGTGTTGAAACGTGCTCGTTGAGTCTAACTTTAGTAGACACCAGCTTATTTTTTTCCCCAATTTGACTGGCCTAGTTATCTATGTTGCGGACCTGATTCGGGCTGTATATTACCAGAAATGTCACGATCTTGATTGCAAAGTTACAGAAAATTTCTGCCCAACATTTATTTATTTTTTTCTTTTGTGTGAAAATGAAGGTAAAGTGAGCTTAGTAATAGCCCTGGTTACTGCTGTCCGCCGCGTCTGATCCTGGAGGATACTGTGCCTGATTTATCAGCATTCTTTGATTCTGGCAAATCCTCCTGATGTAACTAATAACGAGGTTGACATTGATGAAAACACGACAAATTGCTCCCCTATGGATGCTTGGTGGCTTGAAGCCATAAGAGTCGCAAATACTATAGAAAACCAACAGGTCATGGAGTACGACCACAAGGCAAGTTATCCACTTTACTTATTTGTGCAAATATTTTAGGATCTTCCGACAGGTCATTTGAAACAAGGACTGGCGGGTGGATGTAGAAATTAATACACCTCAGGGTGAGCTCTGAGCTTGAGCTCGACCATTCGAATGGCTCAGAGTTGCAATTATTTGGGAGGAAAGTCGATCCGTCTCAGTTCTTCAGCTTGCAGACTTGAACAAGGGTAGCACTTCATGGATCCTTTCAATTCAATCGCATCAGAAAAGGAGCATCAGACTGAAAGTAGTCGCCGTGAAGATGTCGTTATCGACCAAAGTACTCTTGAGTTCCGATGTTTGGTTTGAAAATTACTTTTGCTTGGCAGACGGTAGTACTTCAGAAGAGCCATGTTATTCAAGACGAAATATCAGGCCGCGAATCCATTCCGACTGCTCACAGACGGCAAGATTGTCATTTTATGGAAAATTCTTGGTTTATCATAAAATATAATATAAGAAATACATAAAATATATTAAAATTAAAAAAATCAAAAAATTAAAAAATCGAAATATATAAAAAATTCAGAAACTTCTAAAAAATTCAGAAAATCACAAAATTTTAAAAAATTCGGAAAATCCCTGAAATTCAAAAAATTTCAAAATTCCAAAAAAAATAAAATAATTCTTGAGGGAATTAAGAAAAAGCTTAAAAAATAGTTCTTTGGGTAATTTTCTCTAAAAAAGTGGGAGCTTTTTGATCTAAAATTTTGCTAAAAAATTGAACAAGCCCTTAGGGCTTCATTATAGGGTTTCGTTTATTCTTAGAAGCGAACACTCTTGATTGCGTACTTTCAATATGATGATTATGACTTCCCCTAAGCTTGGTTAGGATTGGCATTTATTAATTTTTTAGCGCTAGATGTTTGCTTTTTATTGCAATTTATTTAATGCTTTCCTTGGTTGTTAATTGTTATTTTAATGATTGTGCACCTATATGATCATTTCATGTGTTACTGGATAGGTTTAAAATCAATCCAAACTGTTTGACAAAAATATTTTGAAATGAACAAGATTAGGTACTAAAATGACACTAGTTGATTGATTACTGCAAACAAATCTTCGACCCTAAATTATCTAGTTATTTAAGAAGTGATATAATTCCATACCTTACTTAATTTCTAGCCGACCCCAATAAATTAGTGACAACTCCCCATTAAAAAATTCTTGTAGCGTCATCTCAAATACAACAACATCGCGAGAGGTGTGGGCTTAAGAGAGTTTGCGCCTAATCACGAGCCATAGGCCCATCATTTTGGTAATATTCCTAAATCTATTCTCCTCCTCCCCCTCTCAAGGAATAGGTCACGACAGTTAAAAATTAATTTACTTGAATATCTAGTTATATTGATGGATGGTAACACTTGATTGAGTGACATCTTTTTATCAACCTTTTGCGATTTCATAGTATTCAAGATGTTGGTATAAGCCTAATTTGAAGCTGTTGGAAATCTAATAGACTGGCAATTGCAAAAACAAACCAAAAGTTATTCTCTAGTTTTAGCTTGACCGCAAAGTGATCAAACGTCCACAAAGCAAATTTTTCAAGATGGATGGAGGGTGGATGTATGTTTAAAAGGTTTTGAGAGCAAAATATGACATAGAAAATGTCACTTTGACTGAAATGACAAGGACACTATAATACTTGAAAAGTAAAGTGCGTAGATTGAAATTGAAGGAAATCGGAAGGAAATTGTTAGAATCAAAGGAAATCAAAGGAAAATTAGGGTGGTGACCACTGAAATTAAAATCAAAGTGCAAACTGAGGAAAACAAATCATTAAGAGAACTTCGCTCTATTTCCATGATTTTACTAACTCCTAAGGCAATCGAGTCTCCTACAATGAACTGCCATTTCATTCATGATTTAATCTAATATTGTAACCACTCTAGCTGTTAGCTCAAACAACTCGAGGTACCCTTTCTTAAGTTTGATTGAAAGGTCAATAATACACCTCATCGAAGTTAGGTCACACATTCATGAGAAGCTAAACAGTATAAGCTCCATATCAAAATTGGGATTATTATAACTTGATTCCTCATACTTCGCTTTGCTCCCCTAACTCATACTGATAATTGAATCTCTCTTCAGTATCTCAGCCATAAATTATCACCACCAACAGAAGCTAAAGAATTATGCAGTAAAAATTTCTAAAAGAGGTGGTGCTGAAAATAAAGAGAACCAATGGGAGTAAAATATGTTGATAACTATCATTTTCTTTTCTCTGCTTTTACTAACACTTTGTCTTATTGCATTTCATGATATATTTCCATCGATGAAATTGTTTCATCATTTTGATGGCACGCATCATGCGATTGATAAATGTGAACTGGTCAACTCAAAACAGCATTTGTCCTCCTCTTCATTTCTCTCTCGAATTACCGATCCCTTGCTTTGGTATACAGTAGTGCACGTTGTTGCTACACTCATAAAAGTTTAGAAAAAAATAGAAAAAAGATAGAATTTGCACCCCTTAATATAGACATAATTACATATCCCATCCTCCCAAGTTATTGTTTACATTCTAAGTCTAAAATATTTCTATTTGTTTGTCATTATAACAGCTAGAAAAACTTTTACCAAATTAAAGATATCCATAGATATGAGAGACAGAGATAAAGTAATATATAGAGCGTGTGATTGAGAGAATGCTAACGATATCATAATAATGACAATATAATTTGTTAGAGAAGTTTTTTGGGCCATAAAGTCATTGGTTTCACACAACTAAATACTATTGACACCTAAATTTTGGCAACCCGTATAATTACTCATTAATTGCATAAAAGATTGGGGATTAATCTTTGACCCCTAGCAAAAATAATTTTCATCAAATTGCGTCACGAATCTGTCATCCACTTCAAAAGCAGTTTCCAAATTTTTGCGGTCGTGGTAAGGACGGTGATCAAAAGATAAGTGGCGGGTAGAAGTCCAGAGGTAACGGAACCCCAGGACCATCACTGTCCCGACGGCGTCTCTCGTGGGCAGGAAGGACAGAATATGGAGGAGCAACGAGTCCGGCAGATTGCTAATCGCATCGCGTCCGTCGTCTGTGTCTATCTTTCTGGACGTTTCAACTCGATACGGCGTTGACCAACGAAACCCTAGCCGTCTTCCGAGCTCTTCTGTACTTGAAGAAGGAGAAAGCGGATCAGCTTTTTGTAGAGATAGAGACCGACCGTAGATTTGTGGCGGAGCTCCTAAGCCGGAAAAGTAGGAAGCCCGTGGGCCCTACATCCTGTTGTGGACGATCGCAAGATGCCGCTGACCAAGCTGAAGTCCGCTAATTCAAACTGGGTTGCCAAAGCTTATCGGCGGAAAATTCTTTAAGTCTTCCCTACTCGATAGCTAACCCACAGGGGCCTCTTTGGAATATCCTTTGTCCAGAAACATTTCTATGTTTTGTTCTGGTTTTACTCGGTGAATGAATGAATGGCCTTCTTTTTCGACAAAAAACAAAAACAAAAGTTGCTAGTTTCCATGGAGATATCATCGCCCGCCGTAGTTGTTCTCTTGCAGGACCCTCTAAGCATATTGGACGAAAGCCCGCCCCCCAAAGGAATTTGGACAAACAGTTGGTGTGGAACATATCAACAAACCAATGGCCCGTAACAAGGGTGGTCATTCAAGTACCTAAAGGCAAATGGATGTGAAGGCAGAAGATTGAAAGCGTTGTTTTTGACGTTGCGCGCGATTGGCGTACAACTTCAACCCTGAATGCTTTGGAAAAGCAAGTGGACCTCCATGTTCGTCAGTATAGTTCAGTCGCTGCACGGAGGAGAATAAGGTGAATCCCGCGGACATGGTTTGTTTTCGATCGAAGGAATTAGAGGGTAATCAAGATGTAGTAGTCTCTTTGGGAGCCCGAAGAAGAAAGCAAAAACGACATCACGATTGAACTCTCTCTTTACCTAGACTATTAAGCTTCCAAAAAATGGCACAAGCTTTTTCCAGAGGGAAAACTTTGGCAAAAATATCCTCCAAAAAAATGAAAATCTCTGGTAAAAATATTTTCCAAAACGTCCCGAGGAAAGGCACATGAAAGAACACGTGTACTTCTGCACCCCTTAGACAATTTTCATATATATGCCCTTGGGAAATTTCTTTTAAAATTTTTGTTATTCATAAGCATAGCCTAGCAGAAGCAATGGCAAGCGAACCCAATAATCTAAATGACGGTTTTGTTTCGCTCCATAAAAGCTATTGCATGTGCTGATCCATGAAACAACCTTTCTTTTTTTCTTTTTCTTTTTTTCATTTCAAGTTCTCCATTTATTAGCAGATAGGCACCGATGTTACTTTTCTGCGACAAGTTGGCAATTTAACAGTATTCATATGGACGGCTAAGATCATGGAGTACAAAATTACCCCTCAAACCTAAAATTGAAGTTCATTTCATTGATTATCAACAAAATTATATAAATCCTGATGGCACATTACTTACGAACAATGATATATTTACGGTCGTAGAAGTTGCTGCAGATTTCTCTTTTCAAAGCAACTTCTATATACAATGTGATTTGTTAGCGATCGTTATCATTATTTTCATGTAATTTTCCTAAGGATTTGCGAGTTTCTTTCTCCTATTTATCATTGATCCTAATTTTCCGTTGTACATTGTAACGTTCTTCCAATGATGATAATTTTATAGCTATTGTGATTTGTCTGCCCCATTCATTGTACTTTTCTCTTTCTATTTGTAATTTTCCTCAAATAATAGCAAGTTTTCTTATTTTCTTGCAAAGTTGGAGATCCTATTGTTCATGACTTTCAACTAAATACAGTAATTTTCCTTCTTTGCAAGATTTAAGTAGCTTTTCTCGCTCATATGGTTGAGTCTCACACGCCGTAGATCAGGTGTCGTTGCTTCTCCTACAACAGGAATTTGGTCCTCGCACACCTTAGCACATAAGCAGAAAAGAGCACAGCACTTCCCCCTCCTTGCTAGAATGAGCGATTCCTTGACAAGCTTCTTAATCCCCCCTTTGAACCAGCTTTCCAAGACGTCCCCACAGCACATGGTGTCACACCCCAAAACTACAAAGAATAGGGATGACACGGTCGTCCTTCCACACAAAGGACGCAGCCTCAAACACAACCAAAAATCTGATATCAACTTATTTATATATCAAACCATATATATATATCGAGGATAGACCCACCAACAGATTGGTTGCAACATTAGAGTTATAATTCACCAAAAAAAAATATGCAATTAGAACTCAGACAAACCAACCACTAGCAAGGAAAGTACACCACTTCCTTTGGCCATACCCAAAAATAGAACTCCCCAAAAGTTCCCACCGACGGCGCACTCGCTCTATTCGCCGCTAACCGAGGAACCTGAAAAGATTAAAGAAGGAGTGGAATGAGCAACAACAGCTCAGTGAGTAGTACATATCTTCTAAGCAGATCGAACAACCACTATGCATGTATACAAAGCAATACCAAACTTCATAACGCCAACTCAATATATAAAATACATATCAAATCATATAAGAGTTATTTGATATCATCAAAGCTTTATACTAATATGGAAAACTCATTTAAATCACCATGAAAAGTCAAGTATCAATGGTCAAGTCCATTGAATAATCTCCATCAAATATCACATATCAATGGTCCATCCATTGACTAATCTATTGCTCAATATTCCACCATGGTCACGACATAACGCCTTGTGATAAGGCGACCAAGTTTTTCCCCTTGGCGAGGTCTCCACCTACAAAGCCGATGGCTGGGCCCAAGGATATCCTAAACCTGGTATGCATACCCCAAAAACCCTCACCGGGTTCACATATCATATTGAGCATAGAAAACCATCCTCCAATACCAGAAATCCAATCCAGAAATCAATATCTTAAACCAAACAAATAACAATTGCAGCATAGCCCATCATCCATTTCATATTAATTTCGTAAATCATTATAAACATTTCCATAAATCAATCGCAAAGCAATTTCATATATATATTTCTCCACTTACTTTGTATAACACGCTTTTCAAACATCCATAATCAACCAAAGAGTAGCAATTGCTCGATCTGGCTTTTATGCAATCAAAATGCTCTCCTCAATTCAATGTATATACATATATACTTCAAGACATGAATTTTTCAAAACCAAAGAAGATATAGTACCACTCACCTCGTCGTCTACGACCAAACGACGAACGATACTCGTATCGTCGAACTCAAGGCCCTATCAAATAATCGAGGAATAATGTTAAAATCTAATAAAACTCTATCTCAACTACGAAAACGACTAAATTACGCCTTAACTCTAACAAAAGGACTTCTACGCGCTAACAAATTGCATAACCAAGGCGATTGATCGAACTATTCGCAACACGGAGCTTAAGCGCAAAACTTGATCATGCCATAACTTTCTCCTCCGAACCCCGATCCGAACGTATTTATAGTCAATAGAGAGCCCTTGACAAATATTACAAGAATCCCAACTTCACCGTCCCAAAATCAAGCCGAAAAGTGACAAAATACAGGCCCAAAGCTGCTGGACGCGTACTGTTCACTGCGCGCGGGAAACTTTGAAATTTTGTTTCGGACAAACCACAAGCTCAAATCACGATCCGTAAAATCCCACGGCTCCACAACACCTAAAATATCATTCCTACAAAAATACACGGCTCAACGACTCCAAAATCGGACTTCGCCGCTTGATTTTCCAACAATTCCGAATTTGAGCCCTAAACCCAAAAATTACTTTAATTGGACGAACGAGGGGCCTAATCTCTTACTGGGTGCTACGTTATGGAGTAGAGTTGGCTTGGCGAGGCATCCGTGGTGTGCACGTGCCAAAAACCCTTTCTTTCTTCCCCTTTCTCTTCTTCTTCTTCTTCTTCTTCTTCTTCTTTTCTTTCTTTTCTTTCTGGTGCCCGAACGTGGGCTTTCTTTCCTTTTTATCTCTTCCCCTTTTTCTGTTTTCTGTTTTCTTTCTTTATTTTCTTCCTCTCTCTCTCTCTCTCTCTCTCTCTCTCTCTCTCTCCTCTTTTCCCTCTCTCCCGAAAACTCTCGATTCCTCTCTCTCTGCTGTAGCTTCTACCTTTTTCTTTTTCTTTGACTGGGTCAAAACCCATATTTTACATTCTCCCCTCCTTAAAAAAATTTCGTCCTCGAAATTTGCATGTACTTCAATCATGAAACAAGTGAGGGTATTTGTGTCTTGCCTCCTCCTCGAGTTCCCAAGTAGCCTCTCTCTCGGTGTGGTTTTGCCATTGTATTTTCACATAAGGAATAGTTCGTCGCTGCAACACCTGATCCTTCTTATCGACAATGCGAATAGGCTGCTCCTCATATGTCAAGTTCTCCCGTAATCTCAATGGAGTAAAGTCTAGCACATGTTCAGGATTTGGCACATATTTCCGCAACAAAGAAACATGGAACACATTATGGACACCTGATAGCGCCGGTGACAAAGCCAATTTATAAGTGACTTCACCAATTTTCTCTAAGATCAAGAATGGTCCCACGTATCTTGGACTTAACTTCCCACATGTGTCGAATCTCATTACACCCTTCGTAGGAGAAACTTTTAAGAATACGTGATCCCCCACATTAAATTATAACTTGCGTCTTTTCAAATCCGCATAACTTTTCTGACGACTTTGAGCTGTTTTGAGACGTTCTCGAACCAGCCTAACTTTCTCTTCTCGATCAAGAATGAACTCGGGGCCGTTAGTCTTTTCTCACCAACGTCGTCCCAACAAATAGAACTTCTGCATTTTCGGCCATATAAAGCTTCAAAGGGTGCCATCTTAATGCTGGAGTGATAACTGTTGTTATAAGAAAATTCTGCCAAATGTAGATGTTCATCCCAAGAACCGCCGAAGTCAATGATGCATGATCTCAACATATCCTCTAATGTCTGGATCATTCTCTCTGACTGTCCATCTGTTTGTGGATGAAAAGCTGTACTCAAGTTGAGTTTAGTGCCCAATGCTCCTTGCAAACTCTTCCAAAAGTTAGACACAAACTTGGGATCCCTATCGGAAACAATACTTACTGGAACTCCATGAAGCTTCACTATCTCACTAACATATCGCTTTGCCATATCTTCCATTGAAAGGCCAAATCGATATGACAAAAAGTGAGCAGACTTAGTTAATCGATCAACAATCACCCATATAGCATTCTTACCACTTGGTGTCCTCCGTAGGCCAACTACAAAGTCCATGGCAATATGCTCCCACTTCCATTTAGGTATCTCTAGAGGTTGCAACTGTCCACCTGGTTTCTGATGCTCAATTTTCACTTGCTGGCAAACTAAACATTGATCGACAAATTTTGTAATATCCTTTTTCATGTTGATCCACCAAAAGTTTTCTCTCAAGTCCTTATACATTTTAGTGCTTCCCGGATGAATTGAAAATCTAGTGCTGTGAGCTTCTTGCAGGATCTCCTTTTTCAGCTTTGAGTCCTCAGGAACACATAGTCGACCACGAAACCTCAAGGATTCATCTACGTGTAAACTAAAATCCGCTTGTCTTCCATCTTCCACACCTTCTCTAAATTTTTGTAATTGTGGATCTTCATTCTGTTTAGCCTTAATTCTGTCAATCAACGTAGGTTGTACTTGAAGGTTAGCTAATTGAGCACCAAGCTGATGTACCAATACCTCCAAGTCTAACTTCCTCATATCTTCAAGAATGGGTGTCTGAGAAGTGAGCAAAGTTGCCATATTTCCAAAGGATTTACGACTCAAAGCATCCGCTGCCACATTAGCCTTACCCGGATGGTAATTAATGGACAAGTCATAATCCTTCAAAAGTTCTAGCCATCTTCTTTGCCTCATGTTCAATTCTTTCTGAGTAAAGATATACTTTAGACTCTTGTGATCGGTAAAGACTTCACATTTTTCACCATACAAATAGTGCTGCCATATCTTCAAGGCAAATACAACCGCCGCTAACTCCAAATCATGAGTGGGGTAGTTCTTCTCATGTAATTTCAATTGTCTAGAAGCGTAGGCAATAACTTTGCTATTTTGCATAAGAACACAACCCAAACCTTCTTTGGATGCATCACAGTAGATTACGAAGCCGCCACTTCCAGAAGGTAGAGTTAGAATAGGAGCCGAAACTAGCAGTCTCTTCAACTCTTGAAAACTGCGTTCACATTGATCTGACCATTCAAATTTAACTTTCTTCTGAGTTAGTCGGGTAAGTGGACCAGCAATCTTTGAGAATCCCTCTACAAATCGCCTATAGTAGCCGGCTAGCCCAAGAAAACTTCTCACTTCTGTAACATTAGTTGGACGATTCCACTTAACAACTGCTTCAACCTTCTTTGGATCCACTAATATGCCATCCTTCGAGATCACATGACCCAAGAATTCTATATGATCAAGCCAGAAATCACACTTACTAAATTTGGCATACAACTTCTTTTCATGCAAAGTTTGCAAGACAAACCTCAAGTGTTGTTCGTGTTCTTCTAAACTCTTCGAATACACTAGGATGTCATCAATGAACACCACAATAAATTTGTCTAGATATTCCCGAACACTCGTTCATCAAGTCCATGAAGGCCGCAGGCGCATTTGTTAATCCAAAAGGCATGACGAGAAATTCATAATGGCCATACCTTGTTCTGAAAGCGGTTTTAGGCACATCATCTATCTTTATCTTCAACTGATGATACCCAGAACGAAGGTCGATCTTGGAAAATACCTGAGCTCCCTGAAGTTGATCAAATAAATCATCAATCCGGGGTAAAGGATATTTGTTTTTGACCGTTACCTTATTAAGCTCTCGGTAATCTATGCAAAGCCGCATACTACCATCCTTCTTTTTCACAAATAGAACAGGAGCTCCTCAAGGTGAAACACTGGGTCTAATGAAACCCTTATCCAAAAGCTCTTGTAGCTGCGTTTTCAATTCTTTCAATTCAGTGGGTGCCATCCGATATGGTGCCTTAGAGATCGGTGCTGTACCGGGCATCAATTCAATACAAAACTCGATTTCTCTATCAAGAGGCAAGCCTGGTAAATCCTCGGGAAACACACTTGGAAACTCTCTAACAACAGGAACATCTTCCAACTTCACTACAACCTTACTTGTGTCTTTTACACAAGCTAAATAACCACAACAACCATTTCTCAAAAGTTTCCTCGCTTGCAAAGCCGAGATCAACCTTGGAAAAGTGTTTTGAGAACTTCCCGAAAAAGAGAATTCGGGTTGATTTGGAAGTCTAAATATCACTTTCTTTGAAAAACAATCAACAGTAGCACGATAGGTAGATAACCAATCCATCCCTATAATAACATCGAAATCTCGAATATTTAACTCCACTAGATCCACAGGCATTTCAACACTATTAATCCGAATCAAACATCTCTTGAACACATGATGAGCAACTAAGAAATCGCCGAGGAGTATCAACACGCAATTCACATTCAAGAGGGTCAGGCAACACATCAAGCTTCTTTGCAAATTTAGTTGAAATGAAGGAGTGCGTAGCACCAGGATCAAATAACGCATAAGCACATTGTGAGGCAATAAAAATATTACCTACAACAACTGCGTTAGATGCTGCCGCATCCTCCTTCGTCATCGCAAAAACTTTCCCACTTGTACTTTGTCTTTGTTGGTTCTCTTGGGGCCTACCAACCGAAGGGGTATTCCTCCGCATGGAACAATGGTGTGATAGGTGCCCTTGTCGTCCACATAGAAAACATGATCTATTGTCAATAGGAGGATTCCCTTGTGTAGGACAATCTCGCCGCATGTGTCCCGCTTTCCCACATAAGAAGCATACTCCAGTTTTCCGATGACACTCACCACGATGATAACTTCCACATGTATTGCAGGGGCCCTGGTTACTCGGATTTCTGAATTGTCCTGGCCGACTGAAACCTCTACGCCTTCCACTAACATTAGTATGGCTACCTTGTACATTTGTGGGCTTAAACCTTTTGGGCTGAGGCGCTCCTTGTGTGCCGTGCTTCAGAATGCTTTGTTCCACCTTGATTGCCCGCTCTAGCACATCCTTATAGGTTGTTAACATGAAAGGTGAAAGTGCAGAATTAATTTCAAGTCGGAGCTCTCCTAGGAAATGGTCGGCCTTATCTTCCTCATTTGCTACCAAGTGCTCCGCAAATCTACTCAACTGATTAAAGCGGACTGAATACTCCAAAACTGTGGAGTCACCTTGAGATATATGTACAGAATCACTCTTCATCTTTGCCTGGAATGACTTTGGGAAGAATTCAGCATTGAACGCCTTTTTAAAGTCCTCCCAGGATATAATAACATCCCTACCTCCAAGACTTGGCTTCATTCCATCCCACCAAAACTTTGCTTCACCTTCCGTGTTGGGTGGCAAATTTAACTTTCCGCTCCTCGGGAACCTCTTCAGCTTCAAAGATCCCATCAATCTTTTTAATCCAACGATCAGCCGCGAGAGGATCAGCTTTTCCCATCAAAAGTGGGTGGTTTCGCCTTCCTAAATTGGGCAAAAGTGCTCGAGCGGCCGCTCCATCTCCAGCAATTCTTTTGCTTGGCGATACCAATGAATCATTGCTTGTTCAAATTCAGTTGAACGGGTTGGCTCTTGATTATCTTCTCTGACTTCGCGCAAGTCAGGACTCCTATCAAAGCGGTCCTCAAGTCTCCTTCTTAACGACGCACCTTGAGAAGCTTGAGGCATGTCTCTAGCATCAGGGGTAGCGACTTGTTTGCCTTTGCTGCTCCTACGAAGCGAGGCAAGAGTCTCGGAGTCGGTACGCATGATCACCTGAATCCAAGAATGAAACTACACCTTAGAATCTAAAAGACTAACGCACAAATAAAATCTATCACACAACCTCACAACGTCCCATAACAACATCCAAAAAGATCAAAACTTAAGCTCTGATACCAAAAGATGTCACACCCCAAAACTACAAACAATATGGATGACACGGCCATCCTTCCACACAAAGGACGCAGCCTCAAACACAACCAAAAATCTGATATCAACTTATATATATATATCAAACCATATATACATATCGATAGACCAACAGATTGGTTGCAACATCGAGTTTCTATAATTCACCAAAAAGAAATATACAATTAGAACTCAGACAAACCAACCACTAGCAAGGAAAGTACACCACTTCCTTTGGCCATACCCAAAAATAGAACTCCCCAAAAGTTTCCCACCGACGGCGCACTCGCTCTATTCGCCGCTAACCGAGGAACCTGAAAAGATTAAAGAAGGAGTGGAATGAGCAACAACAGCTCAGTGAGTAGTATATATCTTCTAAGCAGATCGAACAACCACTATGCATGTATACAAAGCAATACCAAACTTCATAACGCCAACTCAATATATAAAATACATATCAAATCATATAAGAGTTATTTGATATCATCAAAGCTTTATACTAATATGGAAAACTCATTTAAATCACCATGAAAAGTCAAGTATCAATGGTCAAGTCCATTGAATAATCTCCATCAAATATCACATATCAATGGTCCATCCATTGACTAATCTATTGCTCACTATTCCACCATGGTCACGACATAACGCCTTGTGACAAGGCGACCAAGTTTTTCCCCTTGGCGAGGTCTCCACCTACAAAGCCGATGGCTAGGCCCAGAAGGATATCCTAAACCTGGTATGCATACCCCAAAAACCCCTCTCTCCGGTTCACAGTCATATTGAGCAGAAAACCATCCTCCAATACCATAAATCCAATCCAGAAATCAATATCTTAAACCAAACAAATAACAATTGCAGCATAGCCCATCATCCATTTCATATTAATTTCGTAAATCATTATAAACATTTCCATAAATCAATCGCAAAGCAATTTCATATATATATTTCTCCACTTACTTTGTATAACACGCTTTTCAAACATCCATAATCAACCAAAGAGTAGCAATTGCTCGATCTGGCTTTTATGCAATCAAAATGCTCTCCTCAATTCAATGTATATACATATATACTTCAAGACATGAATTTTTCAAAACCAAAGAAGATATAGTACCACTCACCTCGTCGTCTACGACCAAACGACGAACGATACTCGTATCGTCGAACTCAAGGCCCTATCAAATAATCGAGGAATAATGTTAAAATCTAATAAAACTCTATCTCAACTACGAAACGACTAAATTACGCCTTAACTCTAACAAAAGGACTTCTACGCGCTAACAAATCGCATAACCAAGGCGATTGATCGAACTATTCGCAACACGGAGCTTAAGCGCAAAACTTGATCATGCCATAACTTTCTCCTCCGAACCCCGATCCGAACGTATTTATAGTCAATAGAGAGCCCTTGACAAATATTACAAGAATCCCAACTTCACCGTCCCAAAATCAAGCCGAAAAGTGACAAAATACAGGCCCAAAGCTGCTGGACGCGTACTGTTCACTGCGCGCGGGAAACTTTATAATTTTGTTTCGGACAAACCACAAGCTCAAATCACGATCCGTAAAATCCCACGGCTCCACAACACCTAAAATATCATTCCTACAAAAATACACGGCTCAACGACTCCAAAATCGGACTTCGCCGCTTGATTTTCCAACAATTCCGAATTTGAGCCCTAAACCCAAAAATTACTTTAATTGGACGAACGAGGGGCCTAATCTCTTACCGGGTGCTACGCTATGGAGTAGAGTCGGCTTGGCGAGGCATCCATGGTGTGCACGTGCCAAAAACCCTTTCCTTCTTCCCCTTTCTCTTCTTCTTCTTTTCTTTCTTTTCTTTCTGGTGCCCGAACGTGGGCTTTCTTTCCTTTTTATCTCTTCCCCTTTTTCTGTTTTCTGTTTTCTTTCTTTATTTTCTTCCTCTCTCTCTCTCTCTCTCTCTCCTCTTTTCCCTCTCTCCCGAAAACTCTCGATTCCTCTCTCTCTGCTGTAGTTTCTACCTTTTTCTTTTTCTTTGACCGGGTCAAAACCCATATTTTACACATGGGGTGCATGATGAGGCACCGCGATCTATTGTGACCCAGTCCAACTCCTAGTTTGCAACCGCACAACAATCATCATCGCAAGTAGACAAACAAAAAAGTCTTCATGGGAAATTCCCGCGGTTGTGTAATGTGACCAGGACTACCACATACATGCCCTTGAATATCTTGGATCTTCCTTTGAATCTATCCCGGTTGTAGGAGTCTCGAGATGTACTCCATGCTTTATGCTCTGAGACAGCAAGTTGTGTTCCAGAGAAGTCAAGACACGTTTCTTCCATGTCTCATACTCAAGCAAACTAGACTTCGCGGCATCCAACTTCACTTTGAGATGCTGATGGGATGAGAGTTTTCACCAATATCCCATAACTAAATGGGAGCAAGCTACGGAAGAACAATGCTTGTAGCTCATCATTTATCTAGCTTTGCAACTCATTCAAGTGATCCGCCGTTGGAGTGCCCTCTTCATATTTCAAATGACCAGCTTCTTGATGCAATAAAGCTTGTTATTAGCCAATTCCTCTCATACAACACTTCAACTTTCTTCCATTGTGTTTTTGCCGAAGTTTCATTCTCTAGATGGTGATAAAAAAATTGTCCCCCTATCATTACCTAATGAAACCTACACATTGCCTATTTAGCAACTCCCATTGTTGACCAGTGTAATTAGGCTTAACTCGTCACTCTATGGGACCATGCATTTCCTTGCAATAAAGCAAATCACGCATCTTGACTTTCCATGTTCTATAGTTTGCAGTGTTTATGCTTACCATCCTACAGGTATTCACTTCCAATGTTCACCTAGGAATATTCACAAACAGCTACTGTGCACTGAACCTCGTCTCTCGCTCCACGATGCGAAATATGGAGCACAGTGATTTATCTAATCCTTCGCCATTTTGGGCCTTAAACTTAAAATAGTACCCGTCGAATGCAGAAAGAATCAGAATCTCAAACGAAGTACTCAAAGGCAGTGCAACCGAAGGAAGAGGAGGAGGAGCGCGTGGAGACTCTTTGTGGGAGTTTGATTAAGCTTTGGTGCTCGGCTCTACAATGGTTTTAGCTGTAAGTCTTATGTGTTAATGTCGTTGCGAATTCGCAAGTGTAGGTCCGTTGCATAATTGTCTGGCAGTGCTCTAGGATTTGACAGACTTCATTCGCTTCTTCATTCATCCTTCCGCTTTACCACTTTTAACTTTGAGGCTCCATCTCCTGATTTTCAGGTACGTTTGGTACCCACCTCCTAATCCGCGTGCAACATCACTCCTCGTTCCAGCCTCTGAATTTGCCATAGCTAGGAAGCTTATTACTTTCAGATGTCTCTCTATATAAAGAAAAAGGTGGATGTTCGTGGCTTTAGCTAAGAAGTGAGCTGAGGTTTTCAATATCAACTACCCAAGTGAATGTGTCACCGCTAACCAGCCAAAAAGGTGAAGACGACCAAGACTAACTTAGTCTTCTGTTGGTCCGGTTACTTCATGATCAAAGCAGCTTTATCGATCGCGTGATGCACGACACGGAGATGATGAAACATTTACGTCGGGTGGAAATACGACATGAAATGCAATAAGGCAGAGTAATGGTAAAATTTCGACCAAAAAAATAGGTAGTAATAAAATGAAAGATGAAAATGATAGTTCATATCATAATTCTCTCGTTGGTGCTCTCAATTATCCTTTAGCTCCTATTGACATTTATGGCGCAGATTTTGAGGAGACGGTATAAGGAGTCCAGTCATGTTGAGGACGTATTTGTTTCGAAAAATCTTCATATTAAAAGAAAATTACTTTGAAGGAAATCATTTTCTAAGAAAATGTTGTCTCCTTTTCAAGATAAGAAATTCATTTTCCAACCTTTAAATATGTATGTTTTCTTTCACCGTGAATAATTTTCTATTAACTGATCATTTTTAATAAACCAAACTAGTGAAAGTCTAAAAAATTAATTTGAAGAAATTTTTGTCCGTTAACTGATCATGAACGAATTCCAATAACCATCAAATAAATCCTAGGAGTATAAATAGAAAGAACACTGAAAGAGGGAACAATCTAGTAGTGCCAAACCTTTGCTAAATTTTCGTCCTAATCGTTTTCTATTTGAAGAAATGTCTTTTCATTGCAGTTTATAGTTTGAAAAATTGAATTAATACCATGAAAAACTCCAAAATATGCTCATTGTAAAACAAAATCCCAAATTATTTTTTGTCACTAAAATCTTTAAACTTGCCCATTTTAATACAAATACCCTAAACTTATTTTTGTGTCATAAAAAACCCCGAATTTATACTAGTGTGACAAAAATACCTGGATGGAATTGTAACAGACGGTATATATATCACACATGCATAAGTTTGAGCTTTTTCATGACACAAAAAAGAAGAAGTTAGGGATAATTATGTTTTAATAGACAAGTTTAGGGTTTTGGGTAATACAAAAAAGATTAAGAATACTTGTATCACATTGGGCATAATTTAGAGTTTTTGGTAGTGTGTGCCCTTGAAAGTTTGTTATCCTTTTACGTGCTTTGTGAGTAACAGTGTAACTTTCATTCCAATTCATCCATGGGAGGATAAATGTATCTGTAATTTTGAAGATGTTTCAATTTCAATAAAGTTTATTTCTTAGTGATTTTGATTCCTATATTTGCACTTTCATTTTCATTTCATTGTTCATCAGTCTAATTTCCCTTAATATTCCTTTCATTCCAACACTTTCCTTTCGATTTCCTTCAATGTCAATCTTTGCGCTTTACATTTCAAGCACTTTAATTTCCTTTATTATTTAGATCAAAGTAATAACATTTTCTATAGCACATTTTGCTCTTAGGAGCCCGCACCCCTTTTTACACATGTCATGACCTTCCCACAGTGAACCACCAAACGGAAGTTAATGGATTACTAAACCTAAAAACTCAGCGCGATCTCTCCCAAGCCCTACTAATGCTAACTTGGTACTCGATTTAATCAATTCAACATGCAAATCAAGTTATTCATGAGTCGCAATTAATCAGTTATTGATAGATTAATTAGACACTTAAGTAAAGTGTGGCAGAGCACTTAACTTTCGTGAACTAGAGATTCATGAATACGAGATTATATAACACTAGATTAATTTAATGCCCTTTCGATACCTCTTCTCTTTATTTCAAAAATATTTGCAAGCTGTCTTGGTTGGTATTAAGCCTAAACCATCGTTATGCAAGAGTTATAATGCTGGTGTGCAATAAATAATTTGACATTCAATAAACCAAAGTAATAAATAAATTGTTAGATTAGGACAAGAACTTATATACCTCAAGCAAACAAAGCATAACCTCGTCAATTTCCAACGGTCTCCAATGTGTAAATTAACATATGCATCCCTAACCTGAATATGGTATTTAATGCAAAGACAATAAATTATTTTTGGAATTTTCTTTTTAATGAAATAAACTATATGCAATGCATGGGATGCAATTTTAATTCTAAATTATGGCTACGTGATGCTATTTTAAAATGACATGTAATATGCAATCTATATGACCTAAATTTAATGACCATTAAAATTAATATGAACTATTATAATGTAATATGCAATTTGATTTATATGACCCTGTTGACACCTAAATTTTGAATAGGTTTTAATTAGGCCTTAATTTCTTTATTTATGTATTTTTCCTTTTTTTGGATAATAAATAACAAATAATAAAAACAACAAAAAATAAATAAAAAAAGAAAGCAAAAAGAGAGGCAGCCCATCGAGGCCGGGCCTTCGCGCCCAGCCCCCCCTCTTTTCCCTCTTCCTTCCTCGTGTGGGCTCCCGTGGCCAAGCCTGCGTGACTTGGCCTGGCCTTTATCCCTTTTGTCTTCTTCTTCCCTCCTCCTTCTTCCACCTCTGCAGGTCACGCGTGGCAACGACGACGCGCTTGAGGACAGCCTACAGTAGAGAGAGGAGTGTAGGCTGGTGGCTGAGAGGACGCGGCATTGATGGCGAGCAAGCCTCCATGGAGGGGCGGAATTGATGCGGGTTCGGCCGGTAGAGGAAGGCTGGTCGGCACACCAAAGACCGCCAACCTAGCCTCCGTCAACCGGCCCCCCCTCGCCTATAAATAGGGCGTTGGGGGAAGGCTAAAAAGATAAGCCAGCAAGCTCAGAGAGATCCCCTGAGAGACTTCAGGAGAACTCAATGAGCGAGCAAGGCAGAGAAGGGTTGCAAGCTCAAACGACCTCCCCCGCGAGATGTCGGGGGAGGCCGGCGGCAAGCAAACTTGGAGAGAGGAGGGAGATCGAAGGGAGGCCTAAGCGAGATTTGGGTGAGGAGCCGAGATTCGAGGATGAGAGCTGAAGATTCGAGGGCGAGGGTTGGAAGAAGGGCCAGATCTAACCGTGTTGGATTAGATCTGGGAGTCGCCATCGCCTGCTTCTGCCGTTTTGCCATCCCCGACGACTGTCATCATGTCTAGGTCCCTGCTATGCCGAGCCGTGCCCCGACACCATCACTAGGCTCCTGCTGAGCCTTGCCGTCATGTCGTTGCCGTTCGACCACCAACGATGCTCACAGCCTTGACGTCGTGCCGAGCGATGTTGCCGACCCCCTTCGACGCCGTGCCGCTTCCCCCGTCGAGCTGCGCTCGTTCATCATCACCACCCCGCGAATTAGAGCCAAGTCGAAAGCCGAGGGCCGAGTGTCGTGTTGCGGTCGATCCCTCCTCAGTCATCTGTCTTGAACCAACCTCCCGATGAAGGCATCACTGTAGCCGCTCGACGCTTGCTGCCGTGTTGTGTCGACCGGTGTAGCCCATTGTGAACAGGTAATGACAGCTGCCGCTCGACGCCCCTGTCGCCGTCGCCTCCTCAAAAACCTAACTGCCACCTAACGCCTTCGTTGCCGTCGCCTCCTCGAAAACCAGTTGCCACCTAACACCTTCGTCGCCGTCGCTTTCCCCGTCGTCGATCTTGTTGAGCGGCCAGTTGCTACTACCCGCTAGGGCACCGCCGCCGTCGAAACGTCGGATTGCCGCTTGACGTCACCCTCCCCCCCCAAAAAAAAAAATCGTGCTTTGCAAAGGAGCAAATGGGAGAGGAGGCCGGGAATCGGGTTGATTCATGGGTCTCTTCGACCCGGTTTCCTTGTTTCCGAGTAGGTTTTTTGAAAAAGTCGGGTTTGGGCCAGTTGCGTGCGGGCTAGCCATGCGTGTGGGCCGTGATTAAAAGAGGAAGGAAATTCCGGGCTTGGCCCATACCTCAGGCCCGTTTTGGCTGGCAGATGGCCATGCGGGCCGGAGGTTAGCGAACCCGGTCGGCCCTAGCTCGGGGATCCAACCCGGGTAGTTTTTTAATATATTATTATAATAATAAAAAATAATAATATTTTATTAAAAATAAAAAAATAAAAAATTATTTTTAGAAAATAAAAAAATCATAAATGTCCGATATTTTCACAATTTTCAAAAAATCAGAAAACAACAAAAAAAATCCCTTTTATGTTCAAAAAAATAGAAAAGGACCAAAAAATGTGTTTTTCCTCCACAAAATACATGGAAAAATCCCTCAAAAATCCAAACGGCATTAGGGTTTAAATAAGATTAGGTACCGAAAGGGCATTATTGATTAACTAGTGTAATCAAGTCTCTGATCCTAATTTCTCTGGTTGCGCAGGAGCGAGTATTTCTCCCAATATTTTGCTTGGGTTTCTAATCGACCCAGCTCAAATCAATTAGTGGCGACTCCATTTTAAAATTAACTTACAGCTTAAAAACTTGGACTTTTAAGTCGTGAATTGGTGGACTTGGGAGTGTTTGGCTTAAGCCTAATAGACCTAGCCAAACCATTAGCCTCTGTAGGCGCCCGTTCCTGATCGAGCACTGAAAAAAAGAGGTCGCGACAGCTTGGCGACTCCGCTGGGGACACTTGATGACTTAGGCCGTTTTATCTTGTTTAAGCACTTTATTGACTTGTTTTTGTCTTTGTCTTTATGTAGGTCAGTAGCTTAGAGATTTATTTTAATTTTGGTTAAAATAGAATGTTTTTGTGATTATAAACTGTTGTGCATACTTTTCTGTTTTAGTACTACACATGGCACACACAACTCGGCCACCGGATCTGGGCCGCCATAGGATATTTAGGATGGTGTTAAGAAAGATACGGCCTCGAACGTGAGACTCCGATGTAGAGGTTGCCTTTCTTTTTCCCAAATTTCTTTAGGTAGAGCCGAGGTTAAGAGGATATGCTACCAACACGAGACTGCGACAGGCAGACACTCTCTTAATTTCTCTAAACCTTCTTAGTTAGACATCGAGCCGCACATATCATGCGCATGTCTATGTGACTATCATCATTTTTCTCATGTGAAGTAAGTTTTTATCCTTGCACTTTGCAATTTACTTACATTCCTATATATATTGAGCGGTCCATGATTAGTCTAGGATTTAATACCACGGTCATTTAAAGTTGGAAGTAATTGTCAAAAATTTTTTTTTTTAAATTGAAAAAAAAAACCTTGGCAAATGAAATTACTTTCAGTTGGTGTTTTTATTCAAGCATGTTACAAAGTTCTTTTCTAAAGGAATTTTCGTTTGCTTCAAAAAGGGATAGAAGTCTTTTTCAAAATTTGTTGCAATTCGTGCTTTCTACACCTTTCAAATTGAATATCTTTTTAGTCCATGGTAACATGTCGCATGCCTTTTTTCAATCCATGCTTAGGAAATCCTCTACTTGTACAAACTTTTCATAAATAAACAAAAGGGTAGGATTAGATCATTATCATGGACTGACTCCATATTTATGCCCTATGTTTACGCATGTTTGTTTATTCATGATTAGGTAATCACGGAATGTCAATGTTTGCCAATCCAAACTCGCTCAAAAGCAAGAGCAAGAATGGCTAAAGAGAATGTACCAAGCCGTGTTGCGATTGTGGAAAGCGAAATGAAACAAGTCTTTAATGTACTTCAACAACTCTCGAAGCAGATATACTCCATCTAGGGCAAACTTACTCCCGCCCTGACCCCAATCGAAGTATTGTTACCACAATCGTCCATCAAGGGTGATCAAGATGGAAATACCGACAATAACATACCTGAATTGGAGGATGATCCGCACCAAATCGCGATGGAGAGAGCTAAGCCAGACAGTTTGTCCAAAACTGAGCATGACAAACACCTTGAGAAGCTTGAGGAGAGACTGAAACAGTTACAAGGCCTCCAAGATCATACTCTGATGGACCTCTCCATTTATGCCAAAGTCAAAATGCCGGAAAAATTCAAAATGCCCGAATTTGAAAAATATGACAGCACGACTTGCCCGAGGGTTCATTTGCAAATGTACTTGGTTCGAATGACCCAATACGTTAATAATGCACCATTAATGGTCCAGTTGTTCCAATCAAGTCTAGTAGGCCCTACCCTGAGGTGGTACATCACGAAGAACATGAACCTCCTCGAAACATGGAACGAAGTGAGTGAGGCATTCCTCAAGCAGTACAAGTTCATAATGGATATTACCCATTCTCGTGAGGATCTTGAGTGTATCGAAAAGAAAAAGCACGAATCGTTCAAAGAATATGTTATTAGATGGAGGAATTTGGCCGCCCAAATTAGTCATGAACCTACCGATTTCTAGCTAAGGAAAATGTTTATCAAAACCCTCCCCTACGAGTAACGCAATCGAATGGTGACTACGATCGCTAAATCATTCAATCAACTCATTCCAGTAGGAGAGCAGATTGAGATAGGGTTAAGGGATGGTTGGTTCACTGAACCTCCACCCGTGAGCAGGAGACTCAACATGAAAAAAGATAAAGAACTCCTGGTGGATATCAATGCGACCTATATCACAAACATCGATCATCCCCCCGACCATTCAGATAAACACAGGACAACGACAGACCACCGGCCGTTAATCGCCCCAGCGTTACAACAACATGAGACAATTCACTCCGCTTCCCGGATCTCCATCACAGGTTTTGGCAATCCTCCAGAATAAGAATCTCCTCTCGACTGAGCCAAAGCAACCCAACGTCGAAAACTTCTTTAGCTATGACCCGTCCAAAAAATGCAACTATCACATGGGAGAAGTGGAGTTGTGACATCCTAGATTTTCGATTATATTTTCAATTGAATAATCGGGCATTTCATCGACGCGCCTATAGTGCTATTCTCAGAGCTAATAACTCGTAAGACAACTAGACTATCTATAGAAGCCATTAAGAATTTTAAGGCAAATAGACTTGAGGATTCGACTAGGAATTGGCTGCTCGACCGTGCTAATCTGCCGAGATCATTATGGCACAGTGAAAAACCGATTAGAGATCAGAGATAGATCGGTTCGATTGAGATGCGTGGTTAAACGTGGGTGATCCCACTAAATTGCAAAATTCTCATCGATCGGCATTAGTTTGATTTTTCTATCGTTTTGGTACCCTGTATTCGTATTCAAAACCTCGAGATTTTCACGACAACCGAGAGTCGTCAATGTGTCGAAGAGGTTCATTTTGGCTCGAAGAAAATCGACCACGGGTCATTTGCACTAAAAAGTTTTGAAAGCTACCCGGTAGCCTAGGTCATGCTAAAAACGCGCCGGATTGAAATTAATTGCGAATTTGAATCCGATTTTAGAAATTGAAAGTTCTGTCATGTCACAGGTCATTTTAGGAATGTCGACTTAGCCTCCAAAGATAATTTTGCAAACCGAGACTTTTTGGGAAAAAGTCATTATAGGGTCGTTTTTGTCTAGAAAAAGTCAGGGATCGTTTTTTATCTCAAAATTGGGAAGCAAGTGCGATCAATTGGTTAGGAAAAATACCAATTGGATCGTTGAGGTGTCGGTTGATTTCATTAAGGCCGGTTTGTGTTGATTCAAGGAAGAATTGATGGCCAATTGAGAGGAAACCAAAGGAAATTCGTATGCCCCCCACGACCATGACTTATGGACTAGCTCAAGCTTCTAGAATGGAGTATTGGTGGCTGAATTTGAGCCATGGAAGACAACTAAGCTTGGTGGACAAGTTGGACTTGGTCTTGGGGGACAAATGAGGAGAAAACAAGGCCAAGTGATCCCCCTTTGTTCCTTTCTCTCCTCCATCCTCCTCTCTCATCATAGATCGGTCGACCAGCTCCTTTCTCCCCTCCATTTGTGCCGTTCGGACTCCAGCAGCCAAGGAGAAGCCACCGGAGTAGCCAGCCACTGCCGGACCGCCCGCGAGTAGCCCCGCTCGTCGCGGTCTGCCGCTATGCTTTGCGCGTGTGCCACCGCGCCTCACCGCGCGACCCTAATGCCCTCTACCATTCCCAGCTGCCGTGTCGTGCTTGGTAGAGCTTAGCCGGAGCTGTCCCGCCTCCGTTTCGCCATTGTGAGTCCCCGTCTAGGCCCAGTTTTTCCCTTTCAACTTTCCTCGGTCCATCCCCGCCTTAAACCGAGCTTGTTGCCCTCTGTTTTAGCCAAGAACATCAGCAAACAAAGTGGGTTTCCAGCGGCCTTCGTGGCCCAGTTTAAGGTTGTTCTCGGCTCTGAAAGATAGGCCCGCTTTGGAGAGAAGTGAACCCCGTTGCGTCCCCGACGATTTGAGCCGATTGGATTGCAAAACAAGTGAGTTTAACTCACTAATCCTCGCTTAGTAGATTAATGACACTTAAGGGTTGATTAGATTAAGTTAAGTATGGTTAGGTGGTTAGTTAGATTAGATTAGTGAAATTTAATTATTTACCGATACATGTTAGGTGGATAGTTAATGCAATTAGGGCCTAGACGAGCTCTAGTATTTATCTAGAGTGACTCGGAAATTTTGCGGGTCCGTTTCGGCGTCCAATTAGGCCTTACGGGCCTAAATTGGATTTATTGGCAATTATTTAATATTTTCTGTTATTATTTAATTAATTAATTACCGGAAATTAGACCAGAATAACCGATGATCGAAATTTTATGCTGATTATTGTGGTGTAATATGTTTATTTAATTGAGCTTTAATTTACGCTAATTTTGCATGGTTGTGATTTTAGGATTTTATTCCTAAATTAATTAATTTTGGTAATTAATTGAAAAATTACCGGCGTCGGTATACAGCGCCAAAAATCTACTTTTGGACTATTGAAAGAAGTGGGAGGATTAAAAGTAAAATTATGGTATTTTGGCTAAGGCCAACCGTGTGCCCACATATGGCTATTTTATCGGGTATGATAAAAAGTGAAAAATTGTTGGATGATAAGCACGTCGACTTGATGATTTGGTATGTGATCTCGGAGAAAGACGTTATATTATGTCGGCTCGATGACTCGGTATGTCATCTCGGAGAAAGACGTTATATTATGTCGGCTCAATGACTCGGTATGTTATCTCGGAGAAAGACATTATATTATACTGGCTCAGTTACTTGATATGTCATCTTGGAAAATGAATAGTATATTATACCGGCTCGGTGACTTGATATGTCATCTTGGAGAATGAATAGTATATTATATCGGCTCAGTAACTTGATACGTCATCTTGGAGAATATATAGTATTGACTGGAATGACCGGAGAACGGTCTTATTGACATGTAATCGACTAGGTCGATTGATCGATGAGTCGATCTGAGTGAACGATTTGATTTGTTAATGAGACTCGATGGGTTATGAATTGTGTTGAATTGCAGGGAGGAACTGAGGTCAAGGTAAGTCCTCTAACGCCTGTTTGTGCTTAGGCAGCCCTTAGGGCGTATTTGCTTTCTATCGGGTCTTAGGGGGTAGAACTCATTGAAATGTCGTCTCACCCCGTTGTGGGATCACATTTTCAGGTCCCTAGGTGACGGTCGTGGAGAGTCGAAAGTCCCGGAGTTTGGGAAGGTGGAAGAAGCAGAATCGGCAAACCTGTTCGGCTAGTTAGTCATAAGACAGTTTCTTTTTGGTTAAGTCGATATTTTTATAAGCAACCTGATGTTGTGAATAAACCTGTTTATTATAAAAGGTTTGTTTTGGTTTGAAAAACTTGTGGCCCTGCTTTCCTATCCCTTTTTTTTTTTTTTATTGAATGGGGATTTATATTTGTTTTCGCATGCGTATTTAAAATTGAATGGGTCAGCGATGCGTCCTGGGACATCGCTATTATATCGACCAAGCAGGGATGGGCACGTGCTCGGAGGGTCGGGGCGTGATATTTTGGATCTCCTATAAATAGGAAAGAGAGAGAGCAGTCAGGTTTTTTGGAGTTAGATCGTTTTTTATTGTTGTGAGAGTTTTTTCAAGTATTTTGAAGAGAAGACAAAAGTGGTGACAGAATTCTTGCTCTTTGATTCAAGATGCTGGGTTTGATTTATATTTTTATTTCTTATTCTACTATGTTCTAATTTTCTTTTGTTAGGGCTACGATGTAGCCTAACCATGATGATGTGAATTTCATGATTTTTATGTTCTACGCTTGATTTCATTCATGTGAGTTATATTTTATTGTACGTAATGCTTTTGAGTGATCGGCCACCACTTGAATGATCTGATGTGCATGTTTGAGACTGAAAAGTGATAATATGCAATTGCTCATTATAATATATAACCATGAATTAAATGTGGATAGAGATATACCGCGTTATTTGTGTAGCTTTCGGTGATAAGATGATCCAAAAGACTCATTGTAAGCCGAGAATATTCATAGTTTTTAATGCATTCGTGTCTATTTTAATTCACATAGAGATATAGTGGATTAATAAACTGAGTAGGTTTGCTATACCTAGAGATAGGATAGTAAATAGATTAGGAAATTCCGCTATCACATGTTTGATATCGTTCTTGTATTCACAATAATCTGAAATTCATATCTAGTGGTTATGGTGAAATCGGATGCTCTAACATATTTATCTGATTGATTTACTGCATTTAGTCTACAAATTTCGTTTTTAATTTATTCTTAATTATATTTTGATTTGTTAGATAAATTTTAGAATTAGTCTATTTTGTATTTAATTGGCTTATTAATCATTGATCTCCGTGGGACGATATTTTTTTCTCATCATTATATTACTTGTTCTACACGTGCACTTGCGTTTAGAATTTTGCGAACAGCTCAGAATCAAGCCGCTGTTGTTGCAACCGCCGCTACTACTGCTATTGCTGCTGTTGCTGAAGTCGCCCCTGCTGCTGCACCTATCACTGCACCTGTCGTCGCCCCTGCTGAAGTTCCACTTGGGAATGTGGCCGCTAAGAGGCCAATTCACAAGTTAGCGGAATAGTTTTTGAAACTGAACCTGCCGAGGTTCATTAGTGAAAGAGATCTTGAAGTTGCATCGCTCTGAATTCAGGATCTTGAAAAAGCGTTTGCACTTCTGATGTGCAACGAAGTGGAGAAGGTGGTACTGGCTGTGTACCAACTTCAAGGCAATGCGAACATCTGGTGGAGAGCTGCCAAGGATGCGGTATTCCCGAAAGGTGTGGTCCAGGTGTGGGACTCCTTCCTCAGAGCATTTAACGATCAATACTTCTCAGGTAGTGCCCGGGAACAAAAGATGGAGAAGTTTCAGCGTCTCTGCCAAGGGAGTATGACAGTTGACCAATATGGGGTCAAGTTCGCGGAGCTGTCACAGTATGCTCAGAGGTTAGTGGAGGACCCCGAAGAAAAAGCCCGAAGGTTCAAGAACAGTCTTCGTTCTGAACTAAAGCAACCTTTGTTGCCGCTGGATTTGACAAATTATCGGGAAGTCTATCATTGAGCTCAGATGATAGAGAGAGGATTGAATGAGCAAGCTGCCTCGTCTAGGTCAAGGTTTAGCTCTCATAGAGAAGGAATCTGTCAGGGAAAGAAGCCCGTGACAGGAGGTATATTTCAGATCCCACCCAACAAAAAGGGTGGAGTTGGAAGGTCAATGCCCAATAGGAATGAAGTGTGTTGCTTTTGTGGAAGGCAACACGAGTCAGCCCTGTTCCAATCTAGACTGGGTGCGTGTTTTGAATGCGGTTAGCAGGGCCACATAGCCAGGAATTGTCCTCGACGACCAAGAGGACAAGCTCAGTTACCGTCGTCGCCACAGATTGGACAGATCAGAGGGTATGCACCTCAGAACGCTCCACAGGGAGGATAGCTGAGACCACCAGTTCAAGGCATGGTGTATGCCATCACACAAGGTCAGGCAAAGGCTGCGCCCGACGTGATCACAGGTACGGTTTCGCTGAACAACCATCCCGCTTATGCTTCATTCGATCCGGGAGCAACTCATTCCTTTATTGTCGAGCAGTTCGTTAAGTTGATAGGATTGAATCTTGTGTTATTGGAATCTTTTGTTAGCATATCTACACCATTGAAGGATAAGGTGTTGTTTGCTTTGGGTTGTTCTGGTTGCAAGTTAGAGATTGGTGAGTGAGAGGAGAAAATAGACTTGTTACTCCTAGCTATGTATGACTTTGATTTGATAATTGGCATGGATTGACTCACCAAGTAACGAGCTAAAATGGATTGCTATCGCAAGTCGATTCAGTTTTACCCATTAAGGGGTGAGAGCTTCGAGTTTGTAGGGAACCGAGGAGGACCCTCAATTTCCCTAATCTCGTCGCAAGAGGCAAGCCATTTGTTAGATGGGGCTTGTCAAGGTTACCTGGCATACGACAGTTGAGGAGCTGAAGATTGAAGATATTTCGGTTGTGCAAGAATTTCCCGATGTATTCCCGAAGGAATTGCCAAGACTGCTGCCAGAGAGAGAGAGAGAGAGAGAGAGAGAGAGAGAGAGAGAGAGAGAGAGAGAGAGATTGAATTCGTGATTGAGTTAGCACCCGAGACAGAGCCAATCTCTAAGGCTCCTTACCGGATGACACTATCAGAATTGAAAGAACTGATGGTGCAGATGCAGGAACTATTGGATAAGGGATTTATACGTCCCGGTGCATCACCTTAGGGAGCACCGGTTCTATTTGTTAAGAAGAAAGATGGTTCGTTGCACTTGTGCATCGACTATCGCCAACTCAATCAAGTAACGATCAGGAACAAGTATCCATTGCCGAGGATCGATGACTTGTTTGATCAGTTACAAGGAGCGTCGATATTTTCAAAGATCGACTTGAGGACATGATATTATCAGCTGAGGATCAGGAAAGAAGATATTCCAAAGTCAGCATTTCGTACTTGGTATGGTCATTACGAGTTCACTGTACTGCCATTCGGGCTGACGAATGCTCCAGCTGCTTTTATGGATTTGATGAATCGTGTATTCAAGGAATATCTAGATCAGTTCATGATCGTGTTCATCGATGATATCTTGGTGTATTCAAGGAGTGCTGAGGAGCATGAGGATCATCTGAGATTAGTGCTCTAGACCTTGAGGATTCATCAGCTGTATGCCAAGTTTAGCAAATGCGAGTTTTGGCTGACTCGTGTTGCGTTTTTAGGCCACGTGATTTCAGGAGAAGGAATCTTTGTGAACCTGAGCAAGATTGAAGCTGTGATCAATTGGCTGAGACCGACAACAGTGACAGAAATTTGAAGTTTTATGGGTTTGCTGCTAAAGAAAGACAAGAAATTTGTGTGGTCAGACAAGTGCGAGTGTAGTTTCCAAGAGCTGAGGCAAAAGCTAACTACCGCACTTATGTTGACAATTCTGTTTGGTCATGGAGGGTATGGGATCTATAGTGATGTGTCGTTCAGAAGACTGGGTTGCGTGTTGATGTAATATGGGAAGGTTGTTGCATGTGCTTCCCGCCAGTTGAGACCTCATGAACTGAATTATTCGACGCATGACTTAGAACTCGCAACAATCATATTTGCGTTGAAGATTTGGAGACACTACTTGTGTAGGGAAAGATTTCAGATATTCACGGACCATCAGACTCTCAAGTACCTATTCTCTCATAAGGAATTGAATATGAGACAACGCCGGTGGATGGAGTTGCCGAAGGACTATGATTGTGATATTCTATATCACCCAGGAAAAGCGAATAAGGTCGCCGACGCCTTGAGCCGAAAGTCATAAATTGCTCACTTATTGATGAAGGAGTGGAATTTAATCGAGTGAGCTCGAGATTCGATATTCAAATTTGAGGTAGGCCACCTTTCTCATCTTATGGCCACCCTCAGAATTGAGCTGGATAACTAGGTCAGAATCAAGCTACTTTAGCCGACAGACCCAAATGTTCAAAAAATTTTGCAAGAGGATATCGAAGAAAGGAAAGTTGACTTTCAGGTTTCTGATGATGGAACATTGAAGTTCCGAGGACGATTGGTTGTACCTAACGATGCGAAGCTTAGAGAGGACATCTTATCAAAAGCTCATCGTAGTAGTTACAGCATTCATCCCAGAAGTACCAAGATGTATTAGAATCTACATCAACACTACTGGTGGTCTGATATGAAGGCGGACTTCGCCAGGCATGTCGCCAAGTGTTTAACGTGTCAACAGGTTAAAGCTCAACATTGCAAGCCGGGAGGACTTTTGCAACCTCTTGAAATCCCAGAATGGAAATGGGAGCATATCATGATGGACTTCGTGACCGGGTTACCAAGGAGTCAGAGAGGTAATGATTCGATTTGGGTAATAGTCGACAGGTTGACAAAGTCGGCTCACTTTATTGCAGTGCGAAAGGATCTTGACTTGGATAGGCACGTTGAGTTATATGTGCGTCAGATAGTTCGACTGTATGGAGTGCTGGTTACGATAACGTCAGATTGAGAGCCGAGGTTTACCGCCGCTTTTTGGAAGAGCTTGCAAGGTGCTTTAGGTACAAAACTTCAGTATAGTACGGCATATCCTCCTCAGACGGATGGTTAGTCTGAAAGGATAATTCAGACTCTTGAGGATATGCTAAGAGCTTGTGTACTGGACTTTAAAGGAAGTTGGGAAGAACAACTTCATCTCGTGGAATTCTCCCACAACAACAGTTATCAGCAGGGCATCCAAATGGCTCATTTTAAAAAGTTGTATGGCAAATTGTGCATAACACCGGTATGTTGGGATGAAGTTGGAGAAAGAAAGATTACAGGCCCAGAGTTGGTCCAGAAGTCAGTGGATGCCATTGCAGTAATCAGAGGCAGATTAAAGATCACTCAGAGTTGTCAAAGAAGCTACGCAGATAAGCGTTGAAGGCTTTTGGAATTCCAAGTTGGTGATCATGTTTTTTTGAAGGTGTCGCCAATGAGGGGAACTTCGCGCTTTGGCAAGAAAGGAAAACTAAGTCCGAGGTACATAGGTCCGTTTGAGATTCTTGAGAGAATCGGGACTTTGGCGTATCGTCTTGTGTTGCTGCGAGATTGGCGCAAGTGCACGACGTGTTTCATGTGTCGATGTTAAGGAAGTATGAGCCTGACCCGATCCACGTGCTCAATTTCGAGGAATTAGATGTGGATGACCAAGTGTCATACGTTGAAAGCCCGGCTCAGATCATGGACAGAAAAGAGCAAGTTCTGCGTACAACGACCATCCCAATGGTCAAAGTGGTCTGGCAACACCACGGTACTGAAAGAGCAACCTGGGAGACTGAAGAGTCGATGAGACATTTGTATCCCCACCTTTTTGCTTAAGTATTGTAAGGTTTAAATTTCGAGGATGAAATTTAAACTAGAGGGGAAGAATTGTGACATCCTAGATTTTCGATTTTGCTTTCAATTGAATAATCGGACATTTCATCGACACGCCTATAGTGCTATTCTTAGAGCTGATCACTCGTAAGATAACTAGACTATTTATGGAAGCCATTAAGGATTTTAAGGCAAATAGACTTAAGGATTTGACTAGGAATTGGCTGCTCGACCGTGCTCATATGCCTAGATCATTACGGCACAGTTAAAAATCGATTAGAGATCAGAGATAGGTCGGTTCGACTGAGATGCGTGGTTAAACGTGGGGTGATCCCACTAAATTGCAAAATTCTCATTGATCGGCACTAATTTGATTTTTCTATTGTTTTGGTACCTTGTGTCTGTATTCGAAACCTCGAGATTTTCATGACAACCGAGAGTCGCCAATGTGTCGAAGAGGTTTATTGTGGCTCGAAGAAAATCGACCACATGTCATTTGCACTAAAAAGTTCTGAAAGCTACCCGATAGTCTAGGTCACGCTAAAAACGCACCGGATTGAAATTAATAGCGAATTTGAATCCGATTTCAGAAATTGAAAGTTCTGTCATGTCACAAGTTGTTTTAGGAACGTCGAATCAGCCTTTGAAGATTTTTTTGCAAATCGAGATTTTTTGGGAAAAAGTGGTCATAGGGCCGTTTTTGTCGAGAAAAAGTCAGGGATTGTTTTTTATCGCAAAATTGGGAAGCAAGTGGGATCAATTGGTTAGGAAAAATACCAATTGGATCGTTAAGGTGTCGATTGTTTTTATTGAGGCCGGTTTGTGTTGATTCAAGGAAGAATTGATGGTCAATTGAGAGGAAACCAAAGGAAATTCGTATGCCCCCCACCACCATGACTTATGGACCAGCTCAAGCTTCTAGAATGGAGCATTGGTGCCTGAATTTGGGCCATGGAAGATAGCCAAGCTTGGTGGACAAGTTGGACTTGGTCTTGGGGGACAAATGAGGAGAAAACAAGGCCAAGTGGTCCCCCTTTGTTCCCTTCTCTCCTTCATCCTCCTCTCCCCTCATAGATTGGTCGACCAGCTCCTTTCTCCCCTCCATTTGCACCGTTCAGACTCCAGCAGCCAAGGAGAAGCCACCGGAGCAGCTAGCCACCGCCAAATCGCCCGCAAACAGCCTTACCTGTCGTGGTTCGTTGCTCCGCCTTGCACGCGTGCCACCGCGCCTCACCGCATGACCTCGACACCCCCTGCCATTCCCAGCTGCCGTCTCGTGCTTGGTGGAGCTCAGCTGGAGCTATCCCGCCTCTGTTTCGCCACTGTGAGTCCTCGTCTAGGCCCGATTTGGCCCTTTCAACCTTCCTCGGTCCATCCCCACCTTAAATTGAGCTTGTTGCCCTCTATTTCAGCCAAGAATAGCAGCAAACATAGTGGGTTTCCAGTGGCCTTCATGGCCTGTTTTGAGGTTGTTCCCGGCCTTGAAAGTTAGGCCCGCTTTGGAGAGAAGTGATCCCTGTTGCATCCCTAATGATTTGAGCCGATCGGATTGCAAAACAAGTGAGTTTAACTCACTAATTCTCGCTTAGTAGGTTAATGGCACTTAATGGTTGATTAGATTAAGTTAAGTATGGTTAGGTGGTTAGTTAGATTTGATTAGTGAAATTTAATTATTTACCGATGCATGTTAGGTGGATAGTTAGTGCAATTAGGGCCTAGATGAGCTCTAGTATTTATCTAGAATGACTCGGAAATTTTCTGGGTCCGTTTCGGCGTCCAATTAAGCCTTACGGGCCCAAGTTGGATTTATTGGCATTTATTTAATATTTTTCGTAATTATTTATTTATTTATTTATTTTCCGAGATTAGACCGGGATAGGCGGTGATAGGAATTTTATGCTGATTATTGTGGTGCAATCTGTTTATTTAATTGAGCTTTAATTTGCGCTAATTTTGCATGATTGTGATTTTAGGATTTTATTCCTAAATTAATTAATTTTGGTAATTAATTAAAAAATTACCGGACGTCGGTCTACAATGCCAAAAATGCACTTTTGGACTGTTGAAAGAAGTGGAAGGGTTAAAAGTGAAATTATGGTATTTTGATTAAGGCCGACCGTGTACCCACACATGTCTATTTTATCGAATATGATAAAAAGTGAAAAATCGTTGGACGATAAGGACGTTGGCTCGATGACTCGGTATGTGATGACATTATATTATGTCGGCTCGATGACTTAGTATGTCATCTCGGAGAAAGACGTTATATTATGTTGGCTCAATGACTCGGTATGTCATCTCAGAGAATGACATTATATTATACCGGCTCGGTGACTTGATATGTCATCTTGGAGAATGAATAGTATATTATACCGGCTCGGTGACTTGATATGTCATCTTGGAGAATAGATAGTATTGACTGGAATGACCAGAGAACGGTTTAATTGACATGTAATCAATTAGGTCGATTGATTGATGACTTGATCTGAGTGAACGATTTGATTTGTTAATATGACTTGATGGGTTATGAATTGTGTTGAATTGTAGGGAGGAACTAAGGCCAATGTAAGTCCTCTAACGCCTGTTTGTGCTTAGGCAACCCTTAGGGCGTATTTGCTTCTTAATCGGGTCTTAGGGGGTAGAACTCGTTGAGACGTCGTCTCACCCCATTGTGGGATCATATTTTTAGGTCCCTAGGTGATTGTCGTGGAGAGCCGGAAGTCTCGGAGTTTGGGAAGGTGGAAGAAGCAGAATCGGCAAACCTGTCCGACTAGTTAGTCAT
The DNA here is from genome assembly GCA_016097605.1 of Eucalyptus guilfoylei. Classification (NCBI taxonomy): domain Eukaryota; kingdom Viridiplantae; phylum Streptophyta; class Magnoliopsida; order Myrtales; family Myrtaceae; genus Eucalyptus; species Eucalyptus guilfoylei. The sequence goes on along the minus strand of CM027862.1, from coordinate 33,460,198 downwards.
AGGACAATTCCTTTTTGGTTAAGCCGATATTTTTGTAAGCGACTTGATATTGTGAATAAACCTGTTTGTTATAAAAGGTTTGTTTTGGTTTGAAAAACTTGTGGCCCTGCTTTCCTATCTCATTGTTTTATTGTCTGGGGATTTATATCTGCTTTCGCATGCGTATTTAAAATCGAATGGGTCAGCGATGCGTCCTGGGACATCGCTATTATATCGACCAAGCAGGGATGGGCACGTGCTCGGAGGGTCGGGGCGTGACAGGGGCACTCGACTGATGAGTGCTTCACCTTTAAGAATCGAATCCATAACCTGTTAGACACTAAAGTTTTCTCATTTCAAAGCACCGAGCCAAATGTCTAGAGTAATCCGCTCCTTGATCACGCCAACAAAGTAAACGTGGTATTCAGTTCTGAAGCCAACCAAATCAGAAATGTCAAAGCACATACTGCTGACATTTATCGAGGGCTGGTAGAAGCCGAGTATTATTCGAGCGATGAAGTACCACCCTTAGCAACAATGAAAGAAAGGGTATCAAGAATGATAGAGGCTAGAATAATTGTGTATGTTGGCCACACCGGCATGGTCTCTACTATATCACAAGTCGTCATCAATTGGGAGCAAGAATTTACAGCGCTAAACGCAAGAAAGGAGGAGATGGATTCCACCCCTCCTAGGGGTGTCTTTGAAGGGAGATGAGCGATAGCTCAAGCATCGACAGCAGGAACAGCTATAGTTATTGAGATCCCCTAGCCCTATAAATACGAAGGCGATAGTGCAGTTCCTTGGTCCTACGACCTTGACGTTGGCTTAGTCACAAGGTCTGGACGAATCTATGCTCAAGCCAATACGTAGCCCGCCAAACCTGTCACTGACAAAGAAGCAAAAAAGTTTTTGGCCATAGTCAAAGCCAGCAAATACAATGTGGCGGAGCAATTGCGGAAATCACCAGCACAGATCTCCCTACTGGAATTGCTTCAGACATCCGCCAAACACCATAAATCCCTGATGAAGGTATTGAGTGAAGTACATGTCCCTTAAACGATTGAGCACGACAAACTCGAGGAATTTGTCGGCACCATCCTCCTAAAAGATCAAATGGCATCCTCCGATGAAGACATCCCTGAGGAGGGTAGAGGACACACCAAGGCCCTCTACATATCAGTCAAGCACAACGCCTCCCATGTTGCTCAAGTACTGATTGACAATGGATATGCTCTTAACATATGTCCACTAACGACACTTTGTCATCTTAAAATAGAGACGTCCCGGATCCAGGCAGCCAAAACTTCCGTTCGAGCATTCAGTGGGACAAAGAAGGAAACGATGGGTGAAATTGAACTTGACATGCAAATAAGCCCAACCACATTCAAAATTTTGTTCCAAATAATGGATATTCCCACTACATTCAACTTCCTCTTAGGTCGCCCATGGATCCACGTCGCTGGAGCAATGCCCTCAAGTCTTCACCAAAATGTAAAGTTTGTGGTTGGAGGAAAACTGATCACGGTCTGCAAAAAAGAAGACCACCGCATCTACCACGAGACATCCATCCCTTATGTTGAACCTGGTGACAAAAATAAATCCAACTATCAATCGTTCGAGCTTGTGTCTGCTATACACAAGACTCGAGGGACTCCAGCCCTTGTTCCCGAAATGTCAAGTGCTGTAATTATGATAGGAAAAATCATGGCTGGATATGGTTTTACCCTAGGACAAGGGCTCGGCAGGGGAAGCCAAGGCATCCGCGAGCCTATCAAAGCCCTGAAGAGACCTCACACCGTCGGTTTAGGATATTCCCCGGAGAGAAAGGAAAAGAAGAAAGTCGGCCTTGTATATCTCCGCCTTGAGGAAACCTTCCCAGGCCCTACAAGGATGATGCATGAGGAGGAAGAAATGATCAATACTCCAAAACAATTCAGCCATGAAAGCTCGAAATTTCCCATTTACGTAGGTTTGGGCCAGGAGGACACAACTCAGCCCACACTTACAAAGAAAGAAGGGCCAGATGACGTGACCACCATGTTTGAAGACCTTTTTGTAGGTACCATAGAGGAGGAACAACTAGAGGGAACATGCGATAATTTCTTGTTCAGCCAGCTTCAACGTCAAGTCGACGAACTACGCGAGATAGTACACCACTTGATAGAAAATTTCGCTTAAGCTGCCTGTGCATTCCACTCTCGTTATGATGAGGAATTGGTAGCCGAAGTAAATGAAGAAGACCCTACTGACACGATCCGGTAAGGGGCTCGATTACCCTAGTTCTCAAGCAACACATAGCCATATTTGCCTCTTCCTAAATCGATGGCCTCTATTTTCCCTATCCTCCTAGAGCAATGGATGATCTTTAGGGAACTGAGACGTCCTACACCCGAGTACTTCCCTAATTATGATCCATCCAAGTACTGTGACTATCATTCGGGGGAATTGGGACACTCGCTAGATGACTATACCATCCTAGGAGACAAGGTTCAAGATCTCTTGGATGCCGGGGTATTCACGTTCCGCTCCCCATGGCTATGCTATGGCAAAGACGACCTCCTCGTGGTACCTAGCACTCGTGCTATGTTCCCCAAACATGTTAAGAAGGCGCATGGAGAAAAGGCAATCATGGACACCTTGGGGCAACCAAATGGTAAATTCGATTAATATGTCAACTATTCAATCCCTAAAGCTTCTATGATCATCATCAAAGCATTGTCCCTGATGGATGGGGAGGCATCGATGATTTGAAATTCACAAAGCTGGGAGCACAAGGAGGCGCGACTGGTGACTGGTATGAAGATTTCTTCACGAGCGCCATCGACAAAGGACCATTAAAGGAAATGGGTGTAGGCCCACTCAAGTAGAACCCTTTTTAAGTTCCTTGCGTACTTCCCTATGTGGGAACCTGTACATCTTTCTTAAGTCTGGTTTGTTTTATTTTCAACGTCAGTTCCACTTGAGGAACTAACTTTTGAAATCACTCTTCCAAAATGTAAATCCACCAATTACTAAATAAAGTTGAAAATATTTTGATGGCATAAGGAAACACACCAAACTAGCTCGGTGATGTTATCCAACCATGAAAAGAAAATATCATCTAAGAAGAATACTGAGGGTTGGGTTTCCTCATGTTTTCTCCCCTCCCAAAGATATATACTTTTGAAAACAAAAATATTTCATTACCAAAAGCTTTTGTCAAAATAGGATGTTAAATCCTATTTATTTTTTCTGACTTATTCACTTCTCAAAATATCATCCCTATCCCTTTTGACTTAGTGTGACATGGGGCATTTGAAACTGGCATATCTTTTGAACTTGCCAAATTCAAAGACACCCTTCCAAGAAAGTAGGGGCAAAGAGAAAGGATCATCCCGTTTCAAAATGGATAAGTCTTATTCCTTGAACGTAATGTTGGAAATGACGTCCCCTCTCTTCTATTTACAGGAAGCGAAAGATGGGATGTAATAGACACAAGCATATGGCTGAACTCGAAGCAGTCATACCATGGTAGCTTAGGGTAGAATAACCCCCTCCATACTGCTCTTAGCTTTCCCATTTGGCAAGCCATCCCCTGGAGTTCTACGCACTCCGCCTCGCGCCTGCCCAACTCCTTCTCAAGCTGGAACAATATCTTTTCCCCACAACGTGCCCGAGCAACTAGATGCTGTGGTTTCATCAATGGGATTTCCAGCTTCGACGAGCCAAGAAGCACATGATGCATACCCTCGTAAACAATGATTGCGATCATAAAACTGGAGATTTTAGTTGTCCATATTGATTCCATGGAAGCTTGAGGTATATGACTTTACCCAATGCTGCTAATGTTCATATGATCAAAGACAGAAGAAAAATCCCATAGAAGGAAGGCATTGAAGATGGATCAACGACCATCAATCATGCATACATGGCCACAAACGAGAAAGGCCAATCGAAAGAGAAATTGAACTGTGTCAAGACAAAAGGCTGCCATCGACATCTAAATATCCTTAAGAGTCAGCAAATACAAACTCTGGAGAAGGGTAATTTGATATCGTTTCCAGTACTCCTTCTCTTTGAACTCGTTTTTGACATATTTTCCCTGTCGATAGGAAGCATCGGGATTCAAGAGCCAAACTTGATGGTTAGGTTTGACAAATCAATACTGGCCAAGCTAGTACATGGAAATGACCCATATCAAATTCACTTGATTTCGTGTAAAAGGACGTGTCAACCATGAGCCAATTAAGGAGAATAATTGACTTGGCAAAATGAGAGACGTAAGACTTCGTGTCCTCCTTGTACTCCAGGTCCACTCAATCATCTGCAAATCAGTGAAGGGTAATGTTGTATCGCTTCCAATTATTCAACTCCTGGAAGAGTTCGTTGTTGGAGAAAACTCCTATGATATTTTGAAGTTGACAAAACTTATCTAAGTTCTGTTATGAAGAATGCCAGACTTTTTTGTCAAAGTCTATCTTACAAGAGAAGTCTGCCCACTCTGATAAAATCCAGATTGAATGCAAGTGAAGAATGAAGACTTAACCAGACTTGGGATTATCTTTCTTTCTTTAAGGGTTCGGTTCGTACAGGTTATATATGGTATTCTGGTTGGAAATGTCACATACGAGATTGATTATCTTTATTGGAATCAACTTAGATACATCAAATCTTTTCGGAAGGCAAGTTATTTTGGAAAGAGTCTACTTATGGAAACCAAGACCTTGATTGTATGGGCAAACAGGATTGACGGGCTTTCATCACAATCTTCAAACGGCTCAAAGATCTCCTTGATTAATTCTGTCCAATGGGTTGATTGGAAGAATTTCTTTGGAAAGTGCCAACGGTCGAGAAGGCACGAAGGAGTATTTAAGGAGGCCTCTCCAAGCTGTTCGAAAAAGTGCGTGAAAGAAGAATTCCGAAGTTTGAAGCTTCTCACTTGTTATTCCTTACACTGTGCTCATATTTGTATTCAAAAGAGAGAGACTTACATTGTGACTTCGTGAGAGTAGTAGAGATTCTTCACTGAGAAGTCGAGATTGCAAGATTGTAAATTCTCTTTTGATTCTTAGTGGAAACCAACAAGAAGGCTGTCAGCGTGGGAGAGTGGACGTATGCTTAATCTAAGTTGAATCACTATAAATTCTGTGTTCCTTTTTCTCTTCCCTGAACTCATTTACTTTATTTGTTGTGATATACTTATGCGTTTGAAAATAGCTCTAAAGTCTGATTCATTCTGCAAAGTCTGTAGTCAACCATACTTAGGTTAAAAGTAAAGTTTTTCATTACATTTCGAAAAATCTGTTTTCACACCTATTCACCCCCCTCTAGGTGTTCTTACTAGCCCTTTCAATTGGTATCAGAACTCATGTGCTTACTTCTTAAAGTGTTTTACTTCTAAGCTAAAGATCCTCTATGGCTAGTATTTTGGCTCCAGGTTTAGTTGAAGGTTAGAGCAACACCAGACCTCCTTATTTCGATGGAAAGGAGTACAATGTGTGGAAGAACAAGATGAAGGCATTTCTCAGATCTAGAGATCCTTTGGAATGGGATGTTATAGAAAAAGGGATCAACCCTAAAGCAATATCAGCTTCAGACCGAGGAAAAGAAGTTACTGATGCTGATGAAACAACACAAGTTGAAATTACCAAGAGACAGACTCTTGATGCAAAAGCAGTCTATTCTTTATACTGTGCCTTATCTCCCACTGAGTATAACTGAATTTCTTCTTGCGAAACAACAAAAGAAGTTTAGGATATATTACATGTTACCTATGAAGGGACTGACCGCATGAAGGAAACTAAAATAAACATTCTGCTTGGACAGTATGAAGCCTGGAGAATCTATTACTAATATGTTTAGTTGTTTTACAAAGATTGTAAATGGCCTAACTTATTAAGGTCAGCCAATCTCAGGACCAATGAAAGTAAACAAACTGCTGCATGGGCTTTCGAAAGATTGGAATCATGTGAAGACTTTTATTAGAGAAACTCAGAGGATCATGCCTCTATCAGTTGACGAATTGATAGGAGCGCTTCAGTCATACGAAGTGGAGCAGATAAATGATGAAGAAGATGCTAAAGGTAAGAAGTTTATTGCGTTAAAGTCTAACATTGATTCTGATGATATAGATTCAGATGATGATATGGATGATGAGGAGCTAGTGCTTATGATTAAGAATTTTAGAAAGCTGAATAGAAAGGGAATAAGATTCAACTGGAAGAAGTAGAGCATGTAAAATTTTCAGAAGAGACCGATGGAGGACAATGAAACCAGCAAGGATGTTATATGCTTCGAATGCAAGAAAAAATGGGCATATCAGACCAAACTGTCATCTGTTGAAGAAGAAGAAAGGAAAATCTAAGAAGCACAAAAAGGCTCTCAAAGCTAAAACTTGGAGTGACACTGAGTGTGAGGAAAGTGAAGAAGAATATGCCAGCATATGGTCTGATGTCTCATTCAGAATCAGACTCGAAATCAGAAATAGATACTAATTCAAACTCTGACAAAGAAATTGAGGTTAGTAACTCAGAAATTCCTATTAAAGTCTCTAAGTATATAGATGAACTTTGCCTCAGTCTTAAATCCTCTCTTAAAAGGATTTCCGAACTAAAATGGGAGAATTCTAAGCTCAGGCAACAAGAAGTTTCTTGGAAAGAAAAGTATGAAAGTCTAAATACAAGTTTTGAAAATTTGAAAGAAAATTCTAATTCTCTTTCAAAGGAAAATGCTATTTTGAAAAGAGATATTTCAAATATTACAAAAAGATTCTCAAAAGGATCTGAAAAACTGGAGAAAATCCTTTCAGCTCAAATACCCTATTTTAACAAATCTGGTTTGGGTATGACTTCAGAAACTGTTCCATTAATTGATTTTCCAAAAGTAAAAGAGAATTAAATAAAGACTTGCAAAGGGATTTTACAAAAATAACTTTCAAGAAGTTTTTGTAAAACCCGTTAGCTGCAGTGCACTCAGATGTTCGAAGTGTAACAGCTCAGAACATTTTGAGAAAGAATGTCCAAGGTTTGGAGACTAGTTAAGAATGAATGGGCAAAGATTGTCTTTAATACTAACTCTCCTGGACCCAAGAAAATCTGGGTACCAAAGAAAGTATGAGTTTTTCTTTGGATCATAGGTCACTATTAAAAGAAAGATCAAATGGTATTTGGATAGTGGCTGCTTGAGGCATATGACATGAGACTCAAGCTACTTCATAAAGCTTGTTAGACTTAATGGAGGAAAAGTTTCTTTTGGAGGAAACAACAAAGGAAAAGTTGTAGGATGTGGAATTGTGAAGATTGGAAGCTTGACTATCAACAATGTTTCCTTAGTGGAAGGATTGAATTATAATCTACTGAGCATAAGTCAGCTTTACGATACTGGTTTCAGAATAAACTTACAAGAAGGTATTTGTTCTGGAATGAGTCAAGACTTCTCTCAATCTTTTATTGGGCGAAGACATGGCAACATATACCTTTTGGACGTAAACCTAGAAAGTTCTCAGTGCCTTATTTCTATTCAAAATGAAGCAAGTTTCTGGCATCAGAAGTTTGGCCATGTTAATATGAAGCAAATTGCTAAAGTTTCTTCTAAGAAGCTGGTTCGAGGTCTTCCTAATATGGCTTATCAGAAGTCAGAATTATGCACTCCCTGCGTCTTGGGAAAATAGGTCAGAAGTTCTTTTAAACCTGTAAATCAAGTTTCTACCAGTCGAGTTTTGCAACTACTCCATATGGACCTTTTTAGACCAACCAGAACTCAGAGTATTGGTGGAAAGAAGTATTACCTAGTAATCGTGGATGATTACTCTCGTTTTACTTGGGTATACTTTCTGGCAAGTAAGTCTGAAACATTCTCTTATTTCTCGAAGTTTGCCAAAAAGGTTCAGAATGAAAAGGGTTATGCTATGTCTAGCATACGAACTGACCATGGAGGTGAGTTTGAAAATCAGGACTTTACGAAGTTCTGTGATAAATCTGGTTTTCAACATGTTTTCTCTTCTCGATACACACTAGAACAAAATGGGGTTGTGGAAAGGAAAAACAGATCCTTACAAGAGATGGCCAGAACTCTCTTAATAGAGAGCAAAATATCCTCTCGATTTTGGGTAGAAGCAGTTTCTACAGCTTGTTATATTATCAACAGAGTATTCTTAAGACCTATTATAGAGAAAACTCCTTATGAAGTATATAAAGGAAAGAAGCCGAATGTTTCCTACTTTCATGTCTTTGGCTGTAAATGTTTTATTTTGAAGAATGCAAATGAACGATGTGGAAAGTTCGAGGAAAAATTAGACGAAGGAATCTTCCTAGGCTACTCAACTTCAAGCAAAGCTTATAGAGTCTTTAACAAAAAGACTCAATCCGTGGAAGAATCTATGAACGTCAAGTTTCAAGATTATGTGCAGATCCAACTAGATCGGATTCAACTTAAAGAGTCTAAACCTATTTTAGACTTAACAAAGTCTATTTTCCCCGAAGAGGTTTAGACTTCTGGAGATCAGCAACAAGCAGATCGAGAATATTCAAACAAAACAGAGGATAAACAGACTCTCAGACCAAATAGCAACTGGAAGCACAAGTGAAGTTATCCTAAGGAACTCATCATTGGCAACATTGATGAAGGAATTCGCACCAAATCCAAAGAAAGAGAAGAGTCCAGTGCTTTAGCACTTGTTTCTGAGATTGAACCAAAAGGAGTGGATGAAGCCTTGTTTGATGAAAGTTGAATAGAAGCTATGCAGGAAGAACTCAGACAATTCAGCATCAATGATGTATGGGAACTGATTCCAAAACCCAAAGGCAAATCGATGATTGGAACGAAATGGGTTTTCAGGGACAAGATGAATGAGAAAGGAAAAGTGATTAAAAACAAAGCAAGACTCGTGGCAAAATGATATACACAGGAAGAATGGATAGACTATGACGAGACCTATGCACCGGTAGGAAGGTTAGAAGCAACTAAATTATTACTTGCTTTTGCTTGTTTTAAAAATTTCAGGTTATTCCAAATGGATGTCAAAAGTGCATTTCTAAATGGATTCATACAAGAAGAAGTCTATGTGGAACAACCACCAGGATTTGAAGATCCAAGAAAACCAAACTCAGTCTACAGACTAAAAAAGGCCTTGTATGGACTGAAGCAGGCACCTTGAGCTTGGTATAAAATGTTGAGTAAGTTTTTAACTCAAAATAGTTTTGAAAATGGAAAGGTTGATGCTACCTTGTTTATAAAGAGAGAAGGGAAAGATTTTCCACTAGTACAAATTTATGTAGATGATATTATCTTTGGTTCTCCTAACGAAAATCTTTGTAAGAAATTTTCAAGATCTATGCAGGATGAATTCGAAATGAGCATGATGGGTGAGTTAACAGTCTTTCTGGGATTGCAAGTCAGATAATCAAAGAAAGGTATATTCATTCACTAGGAAAAATATGCCAAAGATCTCATCAAGAAATTTGGATTAGAGAATTGCAAGAAGACAAAGACACCTATGTCAAGTTCATCGAAACTAGACAAGGATGAAGAAGGGAAGAAAGTAGATCAAAAGCTATACAGAAGCATGATCGGTTCTCTTCTCTACCTTACTGCATCTAGACTTGATATTCTATTCAGTGTGTGCATCTGTGCAAGATTTCAGTCTGATCCAAGGGAATCTCATCTAAGTGCTGTAAAACGCATCATCAAATATGTTGCGACTTCTCCAAAGCTGGGTCTATGGTATCCAAAAGAATGAGACTTTACTCTACTTGGATATTCTGATGCTGATTTAGCCGATTGTAAAGTCGACAGAAAGAGCACATCTGGCACTTGTCAACTGTTGAGAAATATCCTAGTATCTTGGTTATCAAGGAAACAAAGTACTATAGCATTATCAACAGTAAAATCAGAATATGTTGCTCTTGGTAGTTGTCGTTCTCAAATTCTATGGATAAGACAACAACTAAGAGACTTTGGAATAGAAGAATCCTGCACCAAGATCAGATGTGACAATACAAGTGCTATCAATCTCACCAGAAACTCAATTATTCATTTAAGGGCGAAGCATATAGAGATTCGACATCATTTTAGAAGGGATCATGTCCAGAATGGCAAGATTCTGGTTCAATTCATTGAGTCAAAGAATCAATTGGCAGATATCTTCATGAAGCCTTTGGAGAAAAGCTCATTTGAGTCTATTCGTAGTAAATTGAATATTATCTCTCCTAAAGTCTAAAGGTGATCAGACTTAGAACTTCAACTTGAAGAAGTCATTTCAGAATGTACAAATTCAGGTATTTTATTTTTAGAATGAAAAATCTGAATAGGTATGGTTTTATTTGAATCAGTGCTTGCCTATTTTATTTTTGGCAGTTATTATTTTTGCTAAAATACGATTTCGAATTTCAGTAGTTACCTTTTTTGTTTTTCATTTTTGAAAAAGCTTTTTCTCTTGTGACGATTTATTACCTCGTTTCGTCTTTGTTAAAAACCTCAAGTTTTCTCTTTTTCGAAGTATAAGCATTTTCTAAACCCTAACGACAAAACACTCTCACTCTCCCTCAACTTTTCTTCTCAAATTTCTCTACAAGTTTCAATCTTTTTCACTCGAGAATGTTGATAAAATCCTCCAAGTTTGCATCTCAGTCACACCAGCAAAAGTCCTCTCGGATTGCCAATCAAGGTCCTCGAAGCATGCCAGAAGGACCAACGCATTTCAATCTCACTGGGGAAGACTCTCCGCACAACTCTCCGCAGAACACTCCACAGAACCCTCCGCGCCAACCTTTGGAAGAGGAGGTTGAACAAGAAGCAGTTCCTCTACGAGTCTTAACACCCAGGTTCTTTATAAGCATTATACTTATCTAAAACAGGGTGGCTCTCCTATGACTTTTATCACTGATTTTCTAAGAGGGCACGAGCATAGCAACGAAATAGTGTTTTTAAGAAAGATGGAATGCTCGAGTATAGCACCGAAAGGTTCGGCAAAAAAATCATTTCTTTATTTTCCTTTTGATCCTAGATTCAGTTATGAGTATCAACTCGAAAGTAAGGATGACGATGAGCAAATTTATTTGAATTTCCAACCCAGAATGGGTGTGGTTGCTGATGTTCCTGGAGAGAGAATGAGATTGTTTCGTTCTAAGGAACACAAAAGGGTTTATACCCAGATGTTGAACAGGGGGGTGATAAACCCTTATACAGTGGATTTTGATTTCTTGGACTCAATCATGGTTGACTTAAGGGAAAAGTTGGCTGCTCTTCAACTTGAGATGTTTTGCGCTGAGACTGTTGTAGCTTATCCTGAGTTGACGACATATTTTTATTCTAATCTGTCCTTTCTTGACCAGACTCACATTCAGTTTACTGTCTATGATAAAGCTTTTATTGTAGATGTTGATACTCTGGCTGACATTCTGGGAGTAGAAAGAAGCAGTTTTCAACCAATTAACATTTCCATTGATCAAGCAACTCGTTTCTTGGTGAAGGACAGGATGCCTACTAGGAGTATCACTTACTTTCGATTGCTAGCAACCAGTGTTCTATTGCACAAAATTGTCATTAATTGCTTAAGACCCAAGGCATCATCAAAGACTGATGTGTCCAAATTCGAGGCAAAAATCATATGGGCCATTTGCAATGGCATTCCTTTTTCTCTTCCCCACACCATTTTCCTGCACATGTACAGGACAGTTATGAAAGAGAAAGGGCAATTGCCTTACGCGGCATTGATCACCAAGTTGTTCCGCCACTTTCAGATCTAGTTTCCCCCTCAGCTTTGTTAAAAAATCGTTAGTCCCATGGAGATTAGACTAAAGATGATCTCGAAGATGAGGCTAAAGGATCTGAGCAAGGCCATTGAGCGTCTGAATAAGGAATTCACAAGCAAAACCAAGGCAAAATCGACTACTACAAGAAAAAGAAAAGGGAAGAGTGTTGCCCAAGCAAGTTTGAAGAAGAAAAGGTCCGTCCTCCTGATGGATGAAGAAGATGAGGATGATCTTACCATATCTGCTCTTGCCTTGAAAAATCTTCAAGGAGTTGATTCTGAAGAAACAGAGGAAGAGGAAGTTGAAGCAGAAACAGAGATGGAAGTAGAAACAGAAGAAGAAGAAGAACAAGAAAAAAATGAGCATGAAGAAGAAGTTGAGCCTAAAAGATCACCAGAGAAAGATCATGAAGATGAAGACTCTGATGGAGCAAGTGGTGCAATACCACTATCAGAGGAGACTAAAAAAAGAGTTTCTCAAGAAGAAAGGGATGATGCTGCATCTAAAGGAGCAGACAATCAACAAGGGAAGTGATCAAGTGCTAACCAAGAAAAGGCTAAAGAAGGCGAAGTCTCTTCCCAACCTGAAGGCAACAAGTCAGGGGGAGATCATGAGACAACTCATTTCATAGCACCTACTGCTACTGATGGTATTAGCAGATCTCCTACAGATCCGGAAGATGTCTTTGCATCTAACTTGCCTGAGATTGAAGAAGAAACTCCCAATCAGGACAAGCAACAAGCTGCTCGTGTTCAAGTCGATGTTCCTCCATCTCTTGATACTCCACAAACTCATTTCACTGAAGCTAGTGTTCAAATCGAAACTGATCCCAACTATCCAAGGTTGGTTGAGCTCCTTTTGGAGGTAAAAGCTCAGCAATATGCAATGGAGTATGAGATTCAGAAGCTTTACACTGCCTTAAAGTCCTCAACAGACTCTCTCGATGGCAAGGTATAGTCTCTTGACACTAAAATTAAGACTTTGAATCAATAGACGACCCAAGCTGTAGCCAAAGTAGAGGAGGCAGTGTAGTCTCTTGAGGATTTTCGACTGGTTCGAGCTCTCAGACAAACCTGATCGACTTCATCTTTCCCATTCTATTTTTTTTTTGAAATTCTCTTTCTTTTTGCTGTTGACAAAAAAAGGGGGAGAATCAGAAGTAGATTTAACTTCAGTTTTATTTTTTGGTTATGTGTTGAACATTTTAAACTGAGTGTGGTTGTGTTTTTTGAACACTTACATTTTGCAGTTAATCTTTTGTGGTTGTGATTGTGATTATGGATATGGATGAATCTTGTTTAAATTTTCAAGATTAACGAGTTTTCTGTGGTTGCTGAATCGATGTTATCCAAATCCTCAACATTATGTTTTTATAAGTTATCATGTACTGCTTAAGTATTGTTTTGCAGGATATGAGACTTTAAATCTGCAGAAAAGTTTTGACACCATAAAAAAGGGGGAGATTGTTGGAGAAAACTCCTATGATGTTTTGAAGTTGACAAAACTTATCTAAGTTCCGTTCTGAAGATTGCCAGACTTTTCTGTCAAATTTTATTGTACAACAGAAGTCTACCCACTCTGATAAGTTCTAGACTGAACGCAAGTGAAGAATGAAGACTTAACCAGACTCGGGATTATCTTTCTTTCTTCAAGGGTTCGGTTCGTATATGTTATATATAGCATTATGGTTGAAAATGTTACCTACGAGATTGATTATCTTTATTGGAATCAACTTAGATACATCAAATCTTTTCGGAAGGCAAGTTATTTTGGAAAGAATCTACTTATGGAAACCAAGATCCTGATTGTATGGGTGAACAGGATTGACGAGCTTTCATCACAATCTTCAAACGGCTCGAAGATCTCCTTGATTGATTCTGTCCAACGGGTTGATTGGAAGAATTCCTTTGGAAAGTGCCAACGGTCGAGAAGGCATGAAGGAGTATTTAAGGAGGTCTCTCCAAGCTGTTCGAAAAAGTGTGTGAAAGAAGAATTCCAAAGTCTGAAGCTTCCCACTTAGTTGTTATTCCTTACACCGTGCTCATATTTGTACTCAAAAGAGAGAGAGACTTACACTGTGACTTTGTGAGAGCAGTAAAAACTCTTCACTAAGAAGTCGAGATTGCAAGATTATAAATTCTCTTTTTATTATTAGTGGAAACCAGCCAGAAGGCTGTCAGCTTGGGAGAGTGGACGTAGGCTTAATCTAAGGCGAACCACTAAAATTCTGTGTTCCTTTTTCTCTTCCCTGAACTCCTTTACTTTATTTGTTGCGATATACTTCTGCGTTTGAAAATAGCTCTAAAGTCTGATTCATTCTGCAAAGTCTGTAGTCAACCAGACTAAAGTTAAAAGTAAAGTCTTTCATTGCATTTCGAAAAATCTGTTTTCACACCTATTCACCCCCTCTAGGTGTTCTTATGAGCCCTTTCATTTGTGACTAACATGATCCTTCTTATCTGTTGTAGGATCACTTGACCGTCAAAGATACGGATAACAAATCAATGAGAGATATGTCAGACTCTAATAAGCTCTCCCAAACGAAATGGTGCCTCAAATATCGCTAAAGCAGATGGCAAAAACCTTTCAGGCTTCAAGTCACGTTTGACTTTGGCCCTACCAATTGATTTATTTTTGCATCCTCTCTTCTGCAGGGGCAAAAAGCAAAAGCACTCGTCAGATTGATGATCGGATTCCCAACCCTGGCTGATCCTTCTTGTGTCATTTCCCTACTTAATAGGGACAATCCATCGATACCCATTTGTGAATAACTCTTTGTGAATAAACCTTTTGATGTTCAAAATTTAACATATTTGGAAACACCTTTATGTTAACCCTTAAGCTACCAATAAGGTCTTTTTTGAGCAAAAACCATTTGCTTTGAGAGTACAAGCTCCATCATATTTAAAATGCTACATGCCGTTTCTAAATGAATTTTGCATGATGATTTTATCTGTCTAAGTCACTGATTCCACTAAGGATTATCAAAATAGACAACTAAATGAAGAATACAAGATTGATTGAGCATGCTGGATGAGGCGCGTCAGAATGATGAAAGGAGTTCTCTTGTAAATGGTACGATAACCAAAACAGTGAGGGGCATTTCATTTCTTCACCAGATTATCCATTGCTCACTCTCTTTGAGCCCCATACATTGTGAAGTTCCTTTCATACCACCGTCAAGAACCACCCCACACTCGGGCATGTCGAAGATGAGACAGCATCACAAGGTGAGAAGAGGGATGGAAATTTTCTTGCTTGCACTTGCATCAATCTTCGGGTGTCTTTATTGCATATGAACACTTGCAATAATTTAAGTGCCCTAGAATAATGAAGAGCAATTCCTTCTCTATGCACTTGTATCCATTGTACAACCCGATTGAGTCTGTAATTTCACCCTCACATTGAGACAAAGCAGAAGTTACTGCCATTCAAGCATATAATCCAAAGCGCCGGCTGAAGATGAAGACTCAAGAGTCTAACAACAGTGTTTTCTTTGAACCTGCCTAGATCAATTCCTCAGACAATAAAATGAAAAACTAGGGGCATGAAAAAGCAGTGAACTTGGTAAAAGCAAGGTCAATGCCCATAAATGAAAAATTGGAATAAAAACTAGGGACATGAAAAGCATGTGCTTGGTACAAGCAAGGCTAATGCCCCCCAGCCAAAAAATACAATTAATTGTATTCCCAAGAAAAGTAGTTATTGTTGTTCGATTGATAGAGCCTTGATCTGATAGTGAGAAGAAAGACCGGTGACAAATGCCAATGCAATCACCAGCTCTCACCCTTTTACACATGAGTCAAGCCTACACTGCGTCCCATTGTAAAAGTCTCTTTAGACTAGGGGCACTTCAATTAATGTAGGATTTCATATGTTTATAAGCATCGCTCGGAGAAGTACGAGCAAGATTATTCTATCTCTTTTCGCAGGGTTCTTGACTGGTAAACCCAGAGATGATCGTATGGTAGTTCTTTCAAGAGCCTTGACCTTGATAGTCCCCTTTGAAAAGCCGTTGACCAAGCCTACATTACAGTCCTAACAAAGACCTCTAATATTGGTAAAGTCATACTGTGACATCCAGATTTTCGGGTCCTGATTTGGATTAGATAAATTGGGCATTTCATCGACGCGACTACAGTGTTTTTCTCTGGGTTGGCCACTCACGAGATAACTAGACTAGCTGGGAAAGCTACTAAGGACTTTAAGGCAGATAGACTTGAGAATTCGACCAAGAACCGACTTCTCGACTGTGACTATTTTTAGAGGCCATTGCGGCACAGTATAAAATCGAATTAAGATCAGAGATAGGTCGGTTCAACTGAGATGAGTGACCGATCGTGGGTGACTCCACTAAATTGGAAAACTCTCGTCGACCGGCACTAATTTGATTTTACTGTCATTTTGGTACCCTGTGTCCGTATTTGAATCCTCGAGATTTTCATGACAACCGAGAGTCGCCAATGTGTCGAGTGGGTTCATTGTGGCTCGAAGAAAATCGACCACGGGTCATTTGTCCTAAAAAGTTCTAAAAACTATCCGGTAGCCTAGGTCACACTAAAAACGTGTCCAAGTGAAATTAACTGCCAATCTAAGTCCGATTTCAAAAATTGAAGATTCTGTCATGTCACAATAAATTCTAGGAACGTCGACTCAGTCTCAGAAGATTTTTCTGATAACCGAGACTTTTTGGGAAAAAGTTGAGATAGGGCCGTTTTTAATTGGAATTTGCAGAGGACCATTTTTATTGTGAAATTGGGATACAAGTGGGTTATATTGGAGAGGAAGAAATCTAGTTCGACCAAAAACTCGATGGTTGAATTTTCAAAGGCCGGACTAAATTGTTTGAAGAAGGATTGGGGTCCAATTTGTGCCATTTTGCCTACAAATTAGTATGCCACATATACCCCACACCTTGGCCTGGGCATAATTGTCAAAAAAAAGGTGGGTGGATGACAGTTGGGTGTGGCCCACGTGTAGATGACCTAAGAGAGAGAGAGAGTGAGAGAGAAAAAGAGAAACCGGTTTTCTCTTCTTCCCTTCTCTCTCCCGTCGCTGTCTCTCTGCATCTTCTTCCTCTTCCTTGCATTTTGGTCGACGGCAGCAATTGAAGAAGACCTCCGCAGCAAACCGAAGACCACCGGAGCAGCAGCGCCGCACGCCGTCACCGCCGTCCTGCTGCCGCGCGTAGCTCCGCCCTAGCCCCTCTCTTCCGACACCCCTCTCTCTTTTTCCTCTGGATCGAGCAAACCGAATAGCAGAAGCAAAAGCAGCGACTGGCGACGTTCAAAGGAGCTGCAGCCACACCGGAGCTGCCGTCGCCATCACGCCGTCGGGCCAGAGCGTCGCCTTGCCGCCGTTCGCCTCACGCTCGCCCGCCGTGCGCCGTCTACCCCCTGTTCGATCGAGCTGTTGTCCAGCCCCTATTCCACCTCTGTTCGGTCTCGTTCGGCCACCTCAGGCCGCCGCCCGACCACCTCTAGCCACCGTCGGCCTCGCCGGAGCTCCGCCTTGCCCTCCGCCACCCTTGGCCACCTCAACCGATGCTGGAACCGCCTCAACCAGCAGTGCATAGAGAAGGCAGAAAATGGGTATGACAGTGGGGTTTTGGCCCGTTTTGGCCACCTTCCCGAGCCCGGATGCTCGGCCCGCCTTGAGGAAAGTCGATCCTCGCGTCGATGCCGTCGTTTTGAGTGAGTTTTACTCACTAATTCCTTCTTAGTTTGCTAATTATACTTAAAGGTTGATTAGTGTTAGTTAAGTGTAATTAGGTGGTTAGATTAGAATTGATTAGCGATTATTAGTTAATTGCATTGCATATTAGTTGTTTGGTTAGTATACTTAGATAGAGAATTGCCTATAGTATTTATTGGATGCTTTGCGAGATTTTTCTCGACCCTTATCGGGTGTTAATTAGGCAATTCGGATCTAATTGAATTTTTAGGAATTAAATATTAATTTTCGAAATTAATTATTTAATTATTTATTTTCTGGAAATTCAACCGGGATGGCCAGGACCGGGATTTTATGCTGATGATCGTGGCGCAGTCTGTTTATTTAATTGAGCTTTATATTGTGCTAAATTGAATTTATTGTATTTATTTATTTAAATTTTGAAGTTAATTATTTAATTATTTATTTCCGGAAATTCAACTGGGATGGCCAGTGACCGGAATTTCGTGCTGATTGTTGTGGTGCAGTCCGTTTATTTATTTGAGCTCCACGTTGTGCTTAATTAAATTGATTGTGCAATTTAAGGAATTATTCCTTAATTGATTGAAATTGAGTAGAATTGAATGATTGATTGGTAGATGGCCGAGTATGGCTATTTAGCATTAATAATGCTTTGATGAGTTGTCAAGTGGAAAGAATTGTGAGAGTGAACTGAGAACTTTATTGGTTGAAACCGATCAAGCATGAAGTATAGACAAGGCGTGGTTCGGTGATTAAGGATATCACTGTGCGAAAACGGCGCCTTAAAGAATGCACGTAGACTGTCTATGACTTGTAGCAGGCGTGGTTCGGTGATTAAGGATATCACTGTGCGAAAACGACGCCTTAAAGAACGCACGTAGACTGCTTATGAATTGTGACAGGCATGGTTCGGTGATGAAGGACATCACTGTGCGAAAACGGCGCCTTAAAGAATGCACGTAGATTGTCTGTGATCTATGACGGGCATGGTTCGGTGATGAGGAATATCACTGTGCGAAAACAGCGCCTTAAAGAACGCACGTAGACCGTTTGTTACTTATGTCACCTTGGCGAAAACGACGCCCGAGAGTATTAATAGAGCTCTGTGACTAAGTATACTATTGGAGGTTATATGGGATGGAGTGAATGATCTAGAAATGATCCGACTGACTTGTAATCGACTAGGTCGATTGATCGATGATTCGATCTGAGTGTGATTTGATGTGATTCATTGCTTTGATCTAATACTGTGAATTGATTGATTGAATGGAAATGACCGTGAGTGGTCTTGTTGGCGCGTAATCGACTAGGTCGATTTGATCGATGCTTCGATCAATGATGTGGTTGCTTGGATGCCTATTTGATTTGTGCTAATATGCAGGTGGAATATGAGGCTAAGGTTAGAGGACTGACTCGTGCTGTGCCTAGGCAACCTGGATGGTGTATTGGTTTACTAATCGGGTCTTAGGGGGTAGAACTTGCTGAGATGTTGTCTCAGTGGTTATTGAATAACCATTTCAGGACCCGGATGAGGAGCTTAAGGAAGAGGAACCTGATGAGGAGAACACTGATGAGGAACCCGAGAAGAAAGAACCCGAAGAGGAGTACATGGAGGAGGACCCCGAGGATGACCCCGAGTACGACCCGGATGAGGACTAAGATCCCGTCCTGTCTTGTCAGATCTTGTCTGCATGTGAATAGATGTTAGATCAGACTTGCGTATCTATAGTATTGTAGAATACTATGAGATGCGTGTAAAAATGTGTGGTTGTGAATTTTCAGTATGAAAAATATGACTTGCTTTTCTATCCCATTGTTTTATTGTCTGGGGATTTATAACTGCTTCTGCATGTGCATATATAAATGAAAGGGTCGGCGATACATAATCCTGGGATATGGCATTTTAAAATCGACCAAAAGTAAGGGATGTGCGCGTGCCTGAGGATCAGGGTGTGACACGTACCATTTGTGAGAATACTTGAACCCCTGCTGACATGATGACAGTGAGATAGTGTGGTCCTTATAAATCCTGCATCAATGGTCAGGATAAAACAACATTTCCCGTGAGAGTGAGCGGAAAGTCCTTTTAAACTGAAAGTCCCTCATTTGGCATGCTCAAGATATCTACATTCAAAATGAAGGTTGTCTTTCAAAATTTTCCCTAGTGGAACTCAAATGATACAAAATTGACAAAATTATCATGCATGAATCCTATTTGAACTCATAAATTTACAGCATATACAATCATGTGTGCATACTGTACAAATAGCAGACATACTTTCAGAGATCAGAGATATCGCCAGGTAAGCATATCCTTATCCCCATTTGTCTTCATAGTAAGGATGCTTACGACTGTCCAAGTATCCCATCGTCTTTGAGTACTTACCGCTGTCTAGGTACTTTCTCTTGACACTTGACCTATTTGAGTCGTCTTCGGAATTTAGATACTTGCAACTGACCAAGTATCCCATCATCCATGAGTGCCTATCACCATTTGGGCACTCTCTCTTATCCACACTCGACCTGTTCGGGTCATCCTTAAAATATTGATACTGGTAACTGCTCAAGTATCCCGCTGTTTTCAAACACCTGACGCCCTCCAGGTGTTCTAGCCATTTTGAGCACCTGCGGCCATTCGGGTAAGCCTCGTGCCACATTTAAGTTTATAATACCAGGAGGTGAGAGACCTTCACGTATATGCGAGGCGCGTCCTCGATATTCCCATTACTAGGAAGTGAGAGGCCTTCACGAATAAAGGAGACGCGTCCTTGATATTCCCCTTTACCAGGAGGTGAAAGACCTTCACGAATATCCCAGGTACGTCCTCGATTTCCCAACTACCAAGAGGTGAGAGACCTTCACGAATATGCGGGGCATGTCCTCGATACTCCCTTTACTAGGAGGTGAGAGACCTGCATGAATATCCCAGGTACGCCCTCGATATTCCCAACTACCAAGAGGTGGGAGACCTTCACGAATATGTGGGGCACGTCCTCGATATTCCCTTTACCAGAAGGTGAGAGACCTTCACAAATATCTTAGGTACGTTCTTGATATTCCCATTATTAGGAGGTGGGAGACCTTCATGAATATCCTAGGTACGTCCTTGATATTCCCATTACCAAGAGGTGAGAGACCTGCATGAATTTCCCAGGTACGCCCTCGATATTCCCAACTACCAAGAGGTGGGAGACCTTCACGAATATGTGGGGCACGTCCTCGATATTCCCTTTACCAGAAGGTGAGAGACCTTCACAAATGTCTTAGGTACGTTCTCGATATTCCCATTACCAGGAGGCGGGAGACCTTCATGAATATCCTAGGTACATCCTTGATATTCCCATTACCAAGAGGTGAGAGACCTTCACGAATAGCCGAGGCGCGTCCTCAATATTCCAACTACCATGAGGTGGGAAGCCATCTAGAGTTCGTACTTGTGATCATCTAAGTACCCTTTCAATGCCTGCGAACAACCAAGTATCCTTCAGGTTAGTACTTGTGAATATCCAGGTACTCTTTCAATGCCTGTAAATGTCCATGTATCTTCCCAACAAACAAATGCCTTAAGAAAGGTCGGCGCATCCCCCAATAAAAGTCGGGTGACCAACCGGTGTCATTGATAGAGGATCAGGCACACCACAATCGATGTCCTTGATAGAAGATCATGCACCCCACAAACAGATGCCCTGGGAAAGGTCGACGCATCCCCTGAGAAAGGTTGGGTAACCATTCGGTGTCCTTGACAGAGGATTAGGCACCCCAAAAATAGATGCCCTAAGAAAAGTCGGCGCATCCCCCAAGAAAAATTGAGTAATAGACCGGTGTCCTTGACAGAGGATCAGGCACCCCATAACCGGCGTCCTTGACAGAGGATCGGGCACCCTACAACCGACGTCCTTGACAGAGGATCGGGCACCCCACAACCGGCATCTTTGATAGAGGATCAGGCACCCCACAAACAAATGCCTTGAGAAAGGTTGGCGTATCCCCTGAGAAAGGTCGGGTAACCATTCGGTGTCCTTGATAGAGGATCAGGCACCCCACAAACAGATGCCCTAAGAAAAGTCGGTGCATCCCCTGAGAAAAGTTGGGTAACCAACCGATGTCCTTGACAGAGGATCATGCACCCCACAATCGGTGTCCTTAACAGAGGATCAGATGCCCCACATACAGATGCCCAAAGAAAGGTCGGCGCATCCCCCGAGAAAGGTCAGGTAAACAACTTATTGTTCTAACAGGCGACCGAAGAAAGGTTCGGGTCTTAGATAAACAACTTATTATTCTAACAGGCGATTGAAGAATAGTTCGGGTCCTGGAAAAGCAATTTCTCGTCAAGGCGATCGAAGAAAGGTTCGGGTCCTAGATAAACCACTTATTGCTCTAACAGGCAACTGAAGAATGGTTCGAGTCCTGGAAAAGCAATTCCCCGTCAAGGTAATCGAAGAAAGGCTCGGGTCCTAGACAAACCACTTATTGCTCTAACAGGCGACCGAAGAATGGTTCGGGTCCTAGACAAACCACTTATTGCACTAACAGGCGATCGAAGAATGGTTCGGGTCCTAGACAAACCACTTATTGCTCTAACAGGCGACCGAAAAATGGTTCGGGTCCTGGAAAAGCAATTTCCCGTCAAGGGGACCGAAGAAAGGTTCGAGTCCTAGACAAACCATCTTATTGCTCTAACAGGTGACCGAAGAATGGCTTGGGTCTTCAAAAAGCAATTTCCCATCAGAGTAATCGAAGAAAGGTTCGGGTCTTGGAAAAGCAACCTCCTCGCGTTACTAGGTAAGATGATGCCCTGATACTTCCCAAACTCGGGGTTCGCATCCTATCTCACTCATTCCTGATAAGTAACTACAAGTAGCTTCTTATCTGCCTTTGTATGTGTAACGTTATATTGCTCTTTTTATGCATAGGACAATAGGTCCCAAAAAAGATATAATCTACTGCATAAGCATTGACAAAATTTAGGTATCAATTTCTCTTTGAATGTAACCTCTGCGAGCTCACTTTCAAAGAGGGGTAGTCGACACCTAAATTTTGAATATGTTTTAATTAGACCTTAATTTCTTTATTTATGTATTTTTTCTTCTTCTTTTTTTTTCGGATAATGAATAACAAATAATAAAAAAACAAAAAAATAAATTAAAAAAAAGAAAGCAAAAAGAGAGGTGGCCCATCGGGGTTGGGCCTTTGCGCCCAGCCCCCCTATTTTCCCTCTTCCTTCCCTCACACGGGCCCTCGCTGTCTAGCCTGCGCGACTTGACCCAGCCTCTATCCGTCTTGTCTTTTTCCTCCTTTGTCTTTTTCCTCCCTTGTCTTCTTCTTCCTTCCTCCTTCTCTCGCCTCTGCAGGTCACGCGCGGCGACGACGACGCACTCAAGGACGGCCTACAGTAGAGAGAGGAGCGTAGGCCGATGGCTGAGAGGACGTGGCATTGATGGCGAGTAAGCCTCTGTGGAGGGGGAGGAACTTATGCCGGTTCGGCCAGCGAAGGAAGGCAGGTCGGCACACCAAAGACCACCAGCCTAGCCTTCATTGGTCGGCCCCCCTTGCCTATAATTAGAGCGTCGAGGGAAGGCTAGAAAGATAAGCCAGCAAGCTCAGAGAGATCCCCTGAGAGACTTCAGGGGAACTTAAAGAGCGAGCAAGGCAGAGAGGGGTTGCGAGCTCAAACGACCTCCCCCGCGAGACGTCGGGGGAGGCCGCCGGCAAGCAAACCCGGAGAGAGGAGGAAGATTGAAGGGAGGCCCGAGCGAGATTTGGGTGAGGAGCCGAGATCCGAGGACTAGATCTGAAGATTCGAGGGCGAGGGTCGGAAGAAGGGCCAGATCTAACTGTGCTGGATCAAATCTAGGAGTCACCGTCGCCTTCCCTGCCGTTCCGCCATCCCCGACGACTACCGCCGTGTTTGGGTACCTACCATGCCGAGCCGTGCCCCGACACCATCATTAGGCTTCTGCTGAGCCCTGCCACTGTGTCGTTGCCGTTCGACCACCAACGACACTCACAGCCCTAACGCCATGCCGAGTGATGCCGCTGACCCCCTTCGACACCGTGCTGCTTCCCCCTCATCGAGCTGCTGTTCGTCGTCACCACCCCGCGGATTAGAGCCAAGTCGAAAGTCGAGGGCCGAGTGTCGCATTGCGGTTGATCTGTCCTCGGTCGTCTGTCTCGAAGCAACCTCCCGACGAAGGCATCACTACAACTGCTCGACATTTGCTATCGTGTCGTGTCGACTGGTGTAGCCCGCCATGAATAGGTAATGACACACCTCCCCGAAAACTAGCTACCACCTAACACGTCCGTTGCTGTCGCCTCCTCAAAAACCAATTGCCACCTAACACCTCCATCGCCGTTGCTTTCTCCTTTGTCGATCTTGTTGAGCGGCCGGCTGCTGCTGCCCACTAGGGCACTACCGTCGAAATGCCGGACTGCTGCCCGACGTCACCCCCCCCCCCCCCAAATCAGCGTTGTGAAGGAACAAAAGGGAGAGGAGGCTGGGAACTGGGTCGATTCACGGGTCTCTTCGACCCAGTTTCCTTGTTTCCAAGTAGGGTTTTTGAAAAAGCCGGGTTTGGACCGGTTGCGTGCGAGCTGGCCTCGCGTGTGGGCTGTGATTAAAAGAGGAACGAAATTCCGGGCCCGGCCCATACCTTAGGCCCGTTCTCAGCTCGGGCATGGCCATGCGGGCCGAAGGTCGCCGAATCGTTGGCCCCAACCCGGGGATCCGACGCGGGTCGTTTTTTAATATATTATTATTATAATAATAAATAATAATATTTTACTAAAAAAATTAAAAAACATAAAAAAATTAAAAAATACTTTCAGAAAATAAAAAAATCAGAGATATCCCATATTTTCCTAAAAATAAATAAATAAATAAATAAATAAAAACAGAAATGTCCCATATTTTCACAATTTTCAAAAAATCAGAAAAAGACCAAAAAATCCCTTTTATGTTCAAAAAATAAAAAAGGACCAAAAAATGTGTTTTTCCTCCACAAAATACATGGAAAAATCCCTCAAAAATCCAAAAGGTCTTAGGGTTTAAACAAGATTAGGTACCGAAATGGCATTAGTGATCAACTAGTGTAATCAAGTTCCCGATCCTAATTTCTCTGGTTGCGTAGGAGCGAATATTTTTCCTAATATTTCGCTTGGGTTTCTAATCAGCCCACCTCAAATCGATTAGTAGCGACTCCGTTTTAAAATTAACTTATTGGTTAAAAACTTAGACTATTAAGTCGTGAATTGGTGGACTTGGTAAAGTCCGGGTTAAGCCTAATAGACCTAGCCAAACCATTAACCTCCACAGGCGCCCGTCCTTGATCGAGCGTCGAAAAAAAGAGGTTGCGACAGACCCTAAACATGATGGCATTTGATGGCGTGGCAGAGGTGATGACATGGCGACAACAATGACATTGCAATGACATGGGAAGATGATGACAAGGAAATGATATGGCAATGACATGAATGGAATTTATGCAATTATTCCATTCATCCAATATGATATATGTATGTCATTTTTGTGATTTTCTTTTAAATTTTACTTATCAAATGACTTAAAAAAAACATGATTACCTAATTGAAGCTTAGGAAGTAATTTCTATTAAATCCTATTTTCAATTACATAATTTTATAATTACCTAGTATTTCCTAAGGAGGGTAGCGGCCCTCGCCTAGATCTAGAAAGGGTCACCCTCTCCCGATTCTAGCGAGGGCTGCTAGAAACCCCGCTTGCCATGGTCATCAACCCACCAAGTATGGGGTAGCGGCCATAGGCAAGAGGGCTAGCCCCAACCTTCGCACCTTTTTTTTTTTTTTTTAATTTTATCATTATTACTTTTTTAAAGTTTTAACTTTTTTCCTTTTTTGAGATTTTTATGAAAAGAAAAAAAGAAAAAGGAAAAATGAAAAAATGAAAAAGTAAAAAAGGAAAGAAAGTAAAAAAAAATAAGTGATGAAAATTTCCTCAATTAGTTGATGAAGTTAGGTCTTTCATTGAGATGGACATGTCACTTCATGTTCTTATTTGAATAAGGTCCACTTCAAGTTCTTATCTACGAAAACGATTACATTTTAGACTCTATTTGAAATAATGTTTACTTCATGTCCTAATTTGAAAAAACGATGACACTTTAAACTCTTATATAGAATTTTCCCTTAAGTCAAAAACATATAAATAGTAAACCCACATCCACATTAAAATATTCACCAAGATCCAAAAAAATCATACTAATAAAAAAATAATTCCGACATCTTTCGGCTCAACTTAATGATTATTATGATTTTTTTTTATATATACGAAAATCCCCTAATTGGGTAAGGCCTAAAATCAATCAAATCAAGTTGGATATGATATATCTCAAACATCACTAATTAGGCAACGAATTATGGCAACCGAAATCGGTTTAGAATCATTACCTAATTTGGAGTGTTCATTCCCAAGTTGAGACCGGCGGCCAGATTTCACGATGGCCAGCGACGGACGAGCAAGCACTAGCAAAGACTTGTGCTCATCAGGGACGGCTATCACACAGCAAGGAGGTGCAGCAGCAGCCAAGACAACCTGTGGGACTTAGCCGGACCTGGAGCGACAATCAATGTTCGCTGGTATGTGTTGGGAGAGGCCAAAAGGATGCCCAAAAAATCTGCACCGGGCCGGCAGCTTGCAGCGACAGCGAATTACTTGATCAACGACCAAAGAAAACTGAGGCTGCATCGGAAAAAGACTGAGTTTTCCGGGAAGCAAAGGCATGGCTGAAGACTGGTTGGAAAATCTGCAGAGAAAAGCAATTCGTTGGACCAATCTCAATTGCGCGAGATCCGGCACGTCCCTGTAGTCAAGAGGCAACAGCAAAAGCTCAATTGCTGGAACGGCGTTGAGGAGGGTAGCCTGGCTTCGCCTGGGAGTTGCGGTCACGTATGTACGTTCATGCTCACGGGAAGCACCAAAAAACGCTGTCGAAAGTTCACCGGTTGGGACTCGAGTTGCTGCTGTGATGGAGAGTAGCAGTGGTCACGGCCGTTAGTAGGAATTTGGCAACAAGGGGTTCCGGCCTGGAGCGTCGTTGATGCAGGTGGAGCCTCCACTTCTTATATATAGACAATAATTGCATCCAATATAGCAAATCTTCTTTAACTAGGAAATCATTGAATTAAGAAACTTATTCAAAATAGGATGGAATTAGGATACTTCTATTTTTCTTTTGGGTTCAAACTCGAGAAATTTTTTTCCAGCATGAGTATGTACGAGTATGAGTTCTTGATTCGTCTCTCATTTTTCATTGATACATTTTCGAAATGTGATTCAACTTAACTAATTTTAACCCTTTTAAATTTCTAGAATGTACCGACAATTGGCATGGTGCTTGAGCGTAAGCAAGATGCATACGGTTTAAAATAAATGCGCTGAAGAAGTAGGGTTCGTAAGGTCTACTGATATAGTGCTTGTCGTTTTACTAAGCTTTTCGCAACAACTCCGTTTTTGTTCTGAAGTTGAACATCTACCCCTTCCTAAGCTCAAATTTGTGCTGCTTTGTTAAGTTAAAGCCATGCCCCTTGTCACGCCCCGATCCTCAGACACGCGTGCCCATCCCTGCATGGTCGATTAAATAGCGACGTCCTAGGATGCATCGCCAACCCATTCATTTTAATACACATGCGGAAGTAGTTAATCAATCCCCAGACAATAAAACAATGGGATAGAAAAGTAAGGCCATATTTTTCACATCTGAAAAACCACAACCACACTTTTATACAATACAAACCACATAATATATTTTTACAATACTATAAACAAACGTTGGTTCTATCTCAACAGTTCACAGATCAGGATTTGCAAAACGGAGGAAGGGTCTCAATTCTCTCCTGTGTCATAGTCTGGATCCTCCTTTGGATCTTCCTCCGATTCCTCTTTAGGGTCTTCTTCAGGTTCCTCTTCCTTAGGCTCCTTCTCCAGTTCCTCCTCCTGTTCAACAATCTCTCCTTCCTCTTCGCTCCAGTTAGCATCATCGACTGAGTACACTGGAGAGTCGGGGTCACTCTCGAGCTTGGGGTCTTTGGCATCAATCACTGCTCCGTCCTTGAGATCTACAGTCCCCTCTCCGAATGTTGACTCTAAGACGTACAAAGGTACATCATCTTCCGGTATGGGACCTTCTCTTCGCCCATCATGGTAGTGACGATATCACGACCGATACTCATGGGGCACAAAGTCATCTCTACCCACATCGACCCAAATAGTGGACTTCATCAAAACATACTCCAATCCCTCAGGGTGATGATCTATCGGTATGTGATAAGCTATCTCCGAAATACTCTCCGGTATACCAAAAAGCTCGGGAGGAGGGGGAGGTGGAGGTGCTGCCATCTACGGACCTGAAATATTGTCCTACAATGGGGTGAGACTACGACTCAGCGAGTTCTACCCTCCTAAGACTCGATTAGAAGGCCAATATCCATAAGGGCTGCCTATGCACAACATGAGTTAGAGGACTTACCTTGGTCTCAGATTCCACTTGCAATTCAATACAATTCAATAGGCACCCAATCAATCATCACAGATCGAAATATCGATCAATCGACCCAGTCGATTACATGTCATCACGACCTTTCCCTAGTCATTTTAAATAAATACCATATACTCTTCAAGATGGAATAATTAGTCGTCTAGCCCATGTGCATTCTCCAAGATGACATTCCTAGTCATTGAGCTCACGTACATTCTCCAAGGTGATGTATCCGATCACTGAGTCAACAAGTCCTAATGTCTTTCTCCAAGATGACTTGCTTAGTCATCAAGCCGACAATAATATAACGCCTTTCTCCAAGATGACATCCTTAATTATCGAGCCAGTGTGATATATATTGCATAATCAATTTCCTTTCCACAAATCCCACTATTTTCTGTAGTCCACCAAAATCCTTTTATCACTGTCAACCGATGCCCGGTTGTTCTTTAATTAATTACCCATAATTAATTAATTTAGGAATAAATCCTAAAATTCATAATTAAATCAATTTAGCACAAATTAAAACTTGAATAAATAAATAGACTGCATCACGATAATCAGCATAAAATTTCGGTCACCGGCCATCCCGGTTGAATTTTCGGAAAATAATTAATTAATTAAATAATTACAAAAATTAATTGTTAAATGACAATAAATCCAACTTAGGCCCGTAATGCCTAATTGGACTCCGAAATGGACTCGAAAAAATTCCGAGGTTCGTTCAATAAATATTAGAACCTATCTACTCGCTAATGGTTACATCTAACCACCTAACATGCATCGGCAAATCATTAATTTAATTACTCTAATCTAATCTAACCACCTAATCACACTTAATTAAGTCTAATCAACCCATAAGCATCATTAGTCTACTAAGCGAGGATTAGTGAGTTAAACTCACTTGTTTAACGCGCGGGTCGGATCAAACCGATAGGAACGTCGCGGGGGTCACTTATCTCAAAAGCGGGCCTAGGATTCGAGGTCGGGATCGACCTCAAAACGGGCCACAAAGCTTGCTGGAAACCCACTCTTTTTCTCTTTGCTTTGAGCTGCAAAAGAGAGAAAACAAAGCTGGTGCGGGTTGAAGATGGACTGAGGAGGCAGCCTGGGTTGGTGGCGGTCCAGGCGGTGGCAGCAGGGGCTCGAGTGGATGTCGACGATGGCTCGGGCTCCTTCGGCAGCTTGCTGGAGGCGAGAACAGCAGAGACGACTTAGGTGGACGGCGATGAGGCGCGAACGGTTGGCGAGCTTGCGGGGATAGTGAGTGGCGAGCAATGAGGCGCAAACGGCAGTCCGGCGATTGGCTGCGATGACGAGGAGGCTCAACTGTCTTCTGCTCTGGCTTGCTGATCTTCTCACAGCACAAATGGAGGGCAGGAAAGGAGCTAGTCGACGGCTGCTATGAGAGAGAGAGAGAGAGAGAGAGAACCAAGGGGCCTACCAAGCTTATTTTCCACATTTTGGTCCCCTTGACCTCATCCTCAGCCAAGCTATATTCCTTAGCCCTCAATGAGCCACCAATGCTCCCCTTTACAACCTTGAGATGGTCCATTTTGGCTAGGCTATGGGGGAGCGACGAATTTCTCAATTTTGGCTTCAATTGGACTCCTAATCTCACTTGACTTGATCTCAATTGGCTCTCATAAATTCAATCAACTTATCATTGATCATCTTGGCATTTTTCATCGCCAATACAACTCATTTGCTTTCCAATTTCGCGATAAAAAACGGTCCCGGCCTTTTTCTGAACAAAAATGGTCATATGCCGACTTTTTCCCAAAAAGTCTCGGGTTGTAGAAAAATCTTTTGAGACCGAGTCGACGTTCCTAGAATTTATTCCCGACATGAAAGAATCTTCAATTTTTGAAATCGGACTCAAATTCGCGGTTAATTTCACCCAGGCGTGTTTTTAGCATGACCTAGGATACCAGGTAGTTTTTAGAAATTTTTAGTGCAAATGACCCATGGTCGATTTTCTTCGAGTCACGATAAACCCACTCGGCACAGTGGCGACTCTCGGTTGTTGCGAAAATCTCGAGTATTCAAATACGAACACAGGGTACCAAAACAATAGAAAAATCAGCCTAGTGTCGATCGACGAGAATTTTCTAATTTAGTGGTGTCACCCACGATTAGCCACACATCTCCGTCGAATCGACCTATCTCTGATCTCAAATCGATTTTATACTGTGCCGTACTGGCCTCTGAAGATAAGCACGGTTGAAAAGCCGATTCCTAGTCGAATTCTCGAGTCTATTGCATTAAAATTCCTTAATGGTTTCCCTGGATGGTCTAATTATCTCAAGAGTGATTAGCTCTGAGAACAGCCCTATAGGCGCGTCGATGAAATGCTTGATTTATTCAATAGAAAACATGGTTGAAAATCTGGGATGTCACACCCCTTCCCGAATTAGATGTCATGCCCTTCGCTGAAGTAGAAGCCACTGTCCTACCTGACCTCGAAGCTTATCGATTCTCGAGCTTGAAGCCATTCGACACTACCCCATTTTGCAAGATCCATTCCTATCTTGAAGCACATGTGGTCCCACTTCCAGGGTCAGTCTCCACAGTTCTATCCCTCTTCACCTGGACCACGTTGAAATTTGATATAAGTTTCATGGATAGCACCATCGATCAGAAAACATCATTTTTGGTTGGCGGGTTCAATAATATTAGAATATCTTAAACTTTTTATAACAATTGATAATGATCTCGTAAAATCTCACATGATATTTGAGCTAGAGGTCTCAAGTTCGAATATTTCTAGACTCCATTTGCCTTTTCAATTAAATATTTCCATGCTTAGTACTATAAAAAACAAAAAAAAAAACAAAAACCAGACTAAGCGTGATGGGACATTATCTAACAACTTAAACTTTTAGAACAATTGATAATAAACTCATAAAATTTCATAGATCTCATCTTTCTTCTTCTTCTTTCCCTCATCGACACCACCATAGTGACTTAATCCTTCCTTATCTCATTTGCCTCCTATTTCCCATGGCCACAAAACATTCAGCATTGCCTGGGTATGACTGACCATCATCAATGGAGGAGGTGCCATCAATTTCGCTTTCACCCACAAATGCATGGTTTCAAATTTTATTAGGACCTAAAACGTCCCTCTCAGCCCCATCCTAATCGAAGTACTTGTCGGTCTTCATTGTCAATTCCTCTTTAAGCATCTCCATCATCTTGTCCTCGTATTCTTCCACTCACTCACTTTCAACCCCTCCTTGGACAAACAAATGAATAAGTCTTCTTTTAGATGCTAGTCACACCAGTCTCTTCACTTCCTCATCACACTCTTGATCTTTCCGAGCTAATCGGGGTATTAACCAGGAGTGTTGTATCACATTCTCTTCAAAGACAAGCTGAAACTTTTCATATCGGCAATCAATCCTTTCTATGGCATGAATGAAATTTGATTTTTTTTTTTTGGGTCAAAAAATGAAAAATAAAATTGAAAATCTAGGAATTGGTTAGTGTTTCACCAAGAATTAACCCAACTACCGAAATATCTTTCACCAGAGGTTAATCTCTAATTTTTATATCAGCAATCAATCCTTTCAGGTTCAGCAGCGATTTGGACAGGAAGTAATTCGTGCAACAAGGATGACAAATTCTAAAGTAAAGTAAAACACAAGTACAAGAAATTGATAAATTGATAAATCGATAAACTGGAATTGAAAAGATACACAAGTATTGATAATTGCGAATCCTTCACAATAATTTGACATGGCATTTGAATTGCATGTTACAACTACATCCCATTGTTTTAGGCTTCATAATCGCCCTCATGATCACATATCCTTCTCTATAAGCACTTGCAACTCTTCAAATATTTCTAGCTTACTGTCAATCGATATCTCCCTTGCTCTATGCTTGGTCTTCTATATTCAACACTTCTCCAACTTTTGGTGTCAACCGACCGCCATGGTATATCAATAGTTGTTATGGTAGTCCATAATCATGACCAGTTTATTGGCCATCAACAGCTTGTCGATAACATAGTTGATACCGAAATTGTATTAGGATTTTGTCAATTGTCGACATTGCCTTCAATAACTCATCGATAACTTTAACTCCAAATATATAGGCATCACGTCAATTAAGAATAATACTTGGTGTCAACAGTTAGATTATGTGATAATTTAACCAATAATGAAGGAATGGACACTTATTTTTATCCAACTAAAAAACTCTAATTTCCAATAGATGCTATTGTTAGTCTTTTCTTTTTTGCAATGTATTGAATATCAGGTTTAGGAAATAATATCCAGTGATTTGAGAGTGCTATGTCAACAGTTGATGTGGCATGATTCCTTTACTCTGAACCAATCACAAATTAACATTTATGAATTAGATGAGCAAAACAAAAAAGAACCATCCACCTCACTTTTCCTCCATCTAGGGCTTCCACCGTTGGAGGAGGTGTTCCCGAGCTTTCTCCTCTTCCATCTACACTTCCTCGTCCTCCATTTGGTCCAAGTCGATGGCCTCCTCCTCCATCCTCACCACTAGCGGAGTTGGTGTCTAAGGTGACGACTGTGATGCAAAGAAAGTTACGTTTGGAAAGAATTCCAAAAGATGGTGTTTATTTTGAATAAAGAAGTGTAGATTACAATATCTTAGGCGCCTTTTTATAACGAGGTCGACATCTAGAAAATAACCAAATAACTGAAATCTAATAACAAAATAAAGGAAAAGATATTGATAAAAGGG
Source organism: Eucalyptus guilfoylei (assembly GCA_016097605.1). Classification (NCBI taxonomy): domain Eukaryota; kingdom Viridiplantae; phylum Streptophyta; class Magnoliopsida; order Myrtales; family Myrtaceae; genus Eucalyptus; species Eucalyptus guilfoylei. The sequence goes on along the minus strand of CM027862.1, from coordinate 33,427,551 downwards.
AAAGTTATCAAAACACAACTAGAAAATCTGAAATCTAATAACAAATTAAGGAAACGTGTGAATCAAATATTGTAACCCATTTGTAATCTCGAAGATCACACAATCCTCTTTGATTTGTGGGACCGCCCGCTCTTATGACGCTTCCATGTTTTCATAAAGGCATTTGCATGTTGTTCTACATCAGTCTCCTCCACTTCAGAAGAACTCGACCCTGAGTTATGATTAGGATAAAGAGGAGTATATGGAGGATGATACTCAAATAGGTCTGCTACATTGAATGTCAGGGAGATGTTGAGGTCACTAGGAAGATCAACAACATAGGCATTGTCATTGATTTTCTTCAAGATTCGACAGGGACCAACTTTCTTGTGCTTCAGCTTGTTATATGTACCAACAGGAAAGCGTTCCTTGCGGAGGTAAACCATCACTTCGTCACCCTCAGCAAATACCTTGAGGCGACGATGTTTATCTGCAGCAGCTTTGTAAACAGTAGTGGAAGCTTCTAGCTGTTGCTTCACACCTTCTTGTATCTCTTGTAATTTGGTTGCTAAGTTTTCAGCCGCAACACTATATCCTGGGACTTTGGGAAAAGGCACGAGATCTAGTGTATGTTCTGGCGTTCGCCCGTAGATGACCTCAAATGGAGACTTGCCCATGGAACGGTTGATAGTGTTGTTAAAAGCGAACTCAGCAGGAGTAAGATACTGGTCCCATTGCTTTAGCATGTCACTACAAAGACACTAAATAATATCCGCCATAGTACGATTGACAACTTCAGTTTGACCATCAGTTTGAGAATGAAAAGAGCTGCTATACTGCAAATCCGTCCCAAATAAATGCCATAGGGTCCTCCAAAAATGACTAAGGAATTCGGTGTCACAATCAGAGGTGATGGTTTTTGGAACACCATGCAAACGAACTACTTCTCAAAAAAATAAACTCGCTACATGGGAAGCATCAGAAGTCTTCTTGCAAGGGATAAAGTGTGCCATCTTTGTAAACCTGTCCGCTACCACAAAAACAAAATCCATACCTCGTTGGGTTCAGGGAAGCCCCAACATGAAATCCATTGAAATGTCTATCCAAGGTCCAGAAGGAATAGGTAGAGGGATGTAAAGTCCAGTGTTCTGAGAATGGCCTTTCGCAGTCTGACAAATATAATACTTTTTCACAAATCGTCCAACGTCCCGTTTTAATTGAGGCTAATAATACCACTTTTCAACTAAGGCAACCGTTTTATCTCGCCCACAATGTCCACCAAGGGAGCCACCATGCAGCTCTCGAATAAGTTGTTCCCGCAAAGAGCTGCGAGGAATGCACAATCTGTTGCCAAAGAATAAAAATTTGTCCCGAACGATCATGTCGTCGTGAGAACCTGTCGCGGAACATTTCTCCCAAATTTCCTAAAAATCTTCATCATCAGCATAAAGAGTATAGAGGTGGTCAAAGCCCACAACGTTAGTGCGCATGGTGACAAGTGTTGCAGCACGACGGCTAAGTGCATCAGCGACTTTGTTCAAGTGGCCCGCCTGTGTCGAAGCACGAAATTGAATTGCTCCAAAAAGGAGACGCAACGTCCATGCATTCAATTTAGATGTCTTTGGCTCTTGATATATTTGAGTGCCTGATGGTCAGTGTTAAAGACAAACTCATGTTGATAAAGATAAGGCTGCCAATGCTTGATAGCTCGTACTACAACAAAGTACTCATGCTCATAGGTTGACCATTGCTTGCGAACATCATTAAGTTTCTCGCTAAAATAAGCAATAGGCTTACCTTCCTGAGAGAGAACAACATTGATTCCTACACTAGAAGCATCACAGTCTAGTTCGAATACCTTTTCGAAATTCGAGGGCATCAGTATTGGTGCCGTGGAAAGTTTTTCCTTGATGAGAGCAAAGCTGGCTTCTACTTCGTCACCCCAATGAAATTTTCCTTTCTTCAAGCACTTAGTGACTGGAGCCATAATAGAACTGAAATTTCGAATAAAGCATCGGTAGAATGTCGCAAGCCCACGGAAGCTATGCGCCTCCCCAACGGTTTGGGGAGTTGGCCAGTTGCGGATGGCAGCTACCTTTTCTGCATCAACTTGAAGGCTTTATGCTCCGACAATATACCCCAAGAAGCGGAGTCGATCAGTCATGAAGCTACACTTCTTCAAATTAATGTACAATTGGTTTGTCTGCAAGGCCGATAAGACGTCCCTTAGATGCTCCATATGCTGTTGGTCATCTAGACTATATATGAGAATGTCATCGAAGTAGACCACCACAAACTTGTCAATAAAAGGTTTAAGAACCTGAGTTATCAAACGCATGAAGGTGCTAGGCGCGTTCGTGAGGCCAAACGGCATGACAAGCCATTTGTACAAACCTTCACTTATTTTAAAGGCTGTTTTCCATTCATCGCCAGGGCAGATACGTACTTGGTGATATCCGCTACGTAGATCAATCTTTGTAAAGACCTTTGATCCCGCAAGCTAGTCGAGCATGTCATCCAGGCGAGGGATTAGGAATCGGTACTTGATAGTAATCCGATTAATTGCCCGGCTATCAACGCACATACGCATGCTTCCGTCTTTCTTTGGAGTGAGGAGTGCGGGTACTGCACAAGGGCTCATGCTTTCGCGCAAGAAGCCTTTTCGAAGAAGTTCTCCTACTTGGTCTTGCAAAATCTGGTTCTCCTTCAGATTCATCCGGTAGTGCGGCAAATTAGGGAGGCTCGCTCCTAGAAGAAAATCAATCTCATGTTGGATATCCCTCAAGGGCGGTAATCCAACAGGTAGATCCTCCGAAATAACATCGCTAAATGCCCTCAATAAAGGCTGAAGAGCCATCGGAATAGGAATAATGACTTCTTGATTGCCTTTCTCCACAATCATATACATGCCCTCACGTTTACGGACGTTTAGCATAATCCCCGCACTTTGCTTCTTTTGGGCCTGGGGAGTGTTACTCATCGGCTTCAAAATAATCTGTCTTTTTCCACACAAAAGAATATGTGTTCTCTCTCGAGCCCTATGAGTGATATCAACGTTGTATTACCATGGTCGTCCCAGTAGGACATGGCATGCATCCATCTCCACTACATCACAAATTATGGTGTCCTTATAGGTCTTTTCAATTGAAATAGGTAAATGACATACCCGTGTCACCTTGAGTTCGACCCCTTTACGAATCCACCCGATTGTATAAGGGGAGGGACATAACTCTGTTTTTAGTTGTAGATGGTCCACCAAAGCCTTGGACACGATGTTCTCACAACTTCCACTATCAATGATGACATTGCAAACTTTGCCATTGATGGTACAACGGGCACGAAATAGACTATTCCATTGCCTGTCTTCTCTTCATAGAGTGAGCAATAGTCTCCTAACAATGCAATTGACATGCTCACCCTCTTCATCCTCCACTTCTTCCTCATTAATCCAGTCATCTTCATATATGTCATCGTCGTGCTCGACAACATTGGCCATCTTCCGCCGTGGATAATCACTTGAACAATGTCCCACTTCGTTACACTTGTAGCATTTGATTGGTGGAGGCTTGACGTACGGGTTCTGGGCATTCTGATTGGCGTTACGATTGTTTGCAATAACTGGTTCCTTGCGCACCCCAGTAATACTTCCCGAAGTTCGATTCATAGTGTTGGTTTGTTGGTTGGAGGATTCCGGAACATCTAGTTGTCTCCCCTTCCTAGATGATCCTCGAGCGGAATAATTGTTAGCCCGATTGATGGGGCTAGTTCTCTCTAATTGCATCTCGACCTTTTGGGCCATCTCTTGAGCATCCCCAACAGAGAACAAACGATGTAGAGAAACACGGTCTTGAATATTAAGTCACAAACCATTAATGTACCTGGCAGTCTGTTGTGCCTCCGACTCAGCCAGGTTGTTACAAGCGGAAAGTCAGAGAAACTCCTTCGTGTAAGCTTGGACTGATCGGCTTAGTTGCTTACAATAATGAAATTGTTGAAATAATAATTTTTCATAATCAGTTGGGAGGAACCAAACCTTTAACATTTCCTTCATCCAATTCCATGTTTGGATGGGAGCTTTTCCTTGTCGACATCGGGTCAGTTGTGTTTGCTCCTACCACGCTGAGGCGCCACCCTTCAATTTGTATGCCACCAATTTTACTTGGCGATCCTCTTCAATCTCCATGGCATCAAAGAATTTCTCAACTTCCCAAAGCCAATCCAAAAAGTCTTCTATATTCAAATTGCCATTAAAGGTCGAAAGGTCAACCTCAAGTTGATATTCCTTAGGGTCTCGTCGATATCCCCTGTTTTGGTGGCCTCCACGAACAGGCTGATCCAGGAACTATTCTTCTCCTTTAGAGTCCTCGACAAAGGCTTGTTGTCTTTGTCGGGGATTTGCCCCACGTTCCATAGCTGCTTTCGGGTCTCGAGCTACTTGAGCATGTTCAGCTAGAAAATTACCCGGTATGGGGTTGGTAGACAAACGCCGAATGGCGACAAGTAATTCTTCAAACCTCCGTTCGGTTTGCTCCGCAAATTGCTTGAACTCATCCGTGTAATAGGCTCGTTTCTACGGCCTTCAGTGTGACATCCTGAATTTTCAGTACTGTTTTCCATTGAATAAATCGGGCCTTTCATCGACGTGTCTATAGTGTTATTCTCAGAGCCGATCACTCGTGAGATAACTAGACTATCTAGGGAAGTCATTAAGAGATTTTAATGCAATGGACTTGAGAATTCGACCAGAAGTTGACTGATCGACCGTGCTAGTCTGCAAGGGTCATTACGGCATTGCCAAAATTGATCAGAGATCAGGGATAGGTTGATTCGACTGAGATGTGTAATCAGAGTGTGGGTGATTCCACCTGATTGCAAAATTCTCGTCGATCAGCACTAAACCGATTTTCTGTTGTTTTGGGTACCCTGTGCCCGTAATTGAAACCTTGAGATTTTCACGACCACCGAGAGTTGCCAATGTGTCAAAATGGTACTTTGTGACTCGAAGAAAATCGACCACGGGTCATTTGCACTAAAAATCTCTGAAAACTATCCGGTAGCCTAGGTCACGCTAAAAACGCGTCGAATGGAAATTAACCGTGAATTCGAGTCCGATTTCAAAAATTGAAGGTTCTGTGGTGTCACGAGCTATTTTAGGAACGTTGACTTAGTTTCAAAAGATTTTTCAGAGATTCCGAGATTTTTATAGAAAATTGATTCCGCCGTCGCGGAAAATTAACGGAAATTCGTATGGGCCGAATTTAACCGAGTTTTAACTTCCAAGCCAAGCCTTTGAGTGTCGTGGACGTGCAGGAAATTTTACGGGATTTATCTTCGTTGAGATTGGACCTCGATTTGGAGATTTGAGTGAGGAATTGAAGCTAATATGGTGAAATTCGGAATAAGGCATGGGCAGCAACTTTGGCTTCAAAAATGGGATAATTGGTGGTTTATTTTATGGTATTATTGAGCAAGAAAGTAATATAGGGGAACATGGTGATATTTATGTAAGTTTTGAGGGGACAATGCATTCAATTAGTTGGATAATCCTTGACTTTTGCCCATTTTCTTCTCAACTTGCCGTGCACGCCTCACCATTCATCCCCCTTCTTCGTGCGCCCATTTACTCTCAATTCCCCTCTGCCCTGCTTTCATTCCATTTTCCCCTGCAACTCCATTCTTTTTTTCAACCGAAGCAACCCTCCTCCACTCACACTCTCTCTCCGTTCACTTCCCTCGTGCTTGCTGCCACATGCCCCACCACCCTTTGTCTCTTCAACCGGAGTCCCTCTTCACGTGGAGCTATTTTCTTCGGTCAAACTTCAACGTCCAACGCCTCTCCGCTTCGGTCTATTGACTGCTTCGCACATCCCTGCAGCCGACTGAAGCCAGCTCGCCACCTCACCAGTCAGCGCCCCTCCAATCAATGACCCAGCGAAGCCCCAACCGAGTGCTTCTTCCTTCATGCGTTGTCCAGCACTGAAGCAGCTGCCGCGCGTCCCTCGCGGCCAGACGAAGCTGCTTCTTCGTCCGCATCTCCACGCGGCCAGCGAGCCAAGCTCGAGGCTGCTTCCTCTCCGCGGTCTGCTCCTTCGTTCAGCCCAAGTGAAGACCGAAGCCCACGGATCCAGCAGCTTCAGTCTTCTCTTGCTCGTGTCTTCATCCCACGGCCCGCTCGAATCAACAGCCCAGTTGAAGTTTTCAGCCCAGCCTGCGTACCTTCACGGCCCATCTTCAAGCTAGCACAAGAAGTTAAGCTGCAGCCCATGTGAAATTCAGCCATTGGAAGCCTAATTCCGAGCCTAAGCCCGTGAAGCCAAGCCCAACCGCAAGCTCAGCCCAAGCCTAGAATTTTCTGTGGGCTTGCAAGGTTTCTTGGCCCGGCCCAAGTGTCCGTCAACGCCGCCGAAATTTTGGATTTCGGCCTCCGTCGCCACCATCACGGTGATCCGTTCTTCGCAAATCAAGTGAGTTTTACTCACTAAACCCCTCTTAGTGGCTAATGATGCTTAGGGGTCATTTAGATTTAATTAAGTGCAATTAGGTGGTTAGATTAGTTTAGAATAATTAAATTAGTGACTTAACGATGCATGTTAGGTGGTTAGACATAGTCCTTAGCTAGTAGATATGTGCTAGTATTTATTGAACGGATCTCGGTAATTTTTTGGGTCCGTTTTCGCTTCCAATCGGGCGATACGGGCCTAAATTGGATTTTTAGTATTTATTTATTAATTTTCGAAATTATTATTTATTTATTTTTTTTTTGGAAATTAGGCTGGAATAGTCGACGGCCGAAATTTCATGTTGATTGTCGTGGTGCAGTCTGTTTATTTATTTGAGCTTTAAATTGTGTCAAATTGATTTAATGGTGAATTTTTAGAATGTGTTCCTAAATTGTTGATTTTGATTATTGGATTGAGAAATGATCGGGTATCGGTTGTCGAGATCTATGGTAGAGTGGTGGTTAAGTATGTCATCATAAAAAGGGCACGTGGGCTCGGTGATTTGATGCATCATCTTGGCGAACTAGTGCCTTAGAGAATGCACGTGGGCCCAAGGATTGAGTATGCCACCTGACAGAGGTCACGCCCGTTGGGCTGTAAATTTCCACCCGATAAGGGTCGCGCCTGAGAAGGCCGTAACCTGCCACCTATTAAAGGTCGCGTCCACTGGGCCATAATTTGCCACCTAAAGATAGGTCGTGTCCTTCGGACCGTAATTTGTTGCCAAGAGATTTGGTAGACTGTGCTCGTGGAGCCATGAGTAAGATTTGAGACTGAATAAGGGAGACGACCAGGGAATGGTCGGATTGACATGTAATCGACTAGGTCGATTGATCGAGATATCGATCTGTGATGTGATTGTTTGGGTACCTATTAAACTGTACTAATATGCAGGTGGAATCTGAGGCCAAGGTAAGTTATTTGACCCATGTGTGCATAGGCAACTCAAGTGTATTGGTTTACTAATCGGGTTTTAGGGGGTAGAACTCACTGAGACGTTGTCTCAGTGGTTATTGTATAACCATTTCAGGCCCCTAGATGGCAGCACCTCCACCTCCTCGTCCTGCTATGAATTTTGGTATTCCTATGGACATCACCGAAGAAGATTACCACTTCCGGATAGACCACCACCCAGAGGGACTAGAGTATGTGTTGATAGAGTCCAAGGTGTGGGTTGAAGTGAATAGGATCGACTTGGTACCTCACAAGTATCGATCATGGTATCGTCATTACCATGATGGGCGAAGAGAAGGTCCCATCCCAGAAGGCGATGTGCCTCTGTACGTTTCGGAGGCAGCATTCGAGTTAGGGACGGCAGACCCTAAGGATGGGTTAGTAGTAGATGCCAAGGATCCCAAGCTCGAGGGTGACCCTAAGTCACCAGCATACTCAGCTGAGGGTGCTAATTGGAGCGAAGAGGAAGTGGAGATCGTTGAGCAGGATGAGCCATGGGAAGAGGAGCCCGAGGAGGAGCCTGAGGAGGAGGAACTGGAGGAGGATCTGGAGTTGGAAGACCCCGTAGAAGAGCCTAATGAGGAGTCATAAGAGGATCTTGAGGATGATCTGGAGTATGATCTGGATGAGGACTGAGATCTCATCTTGTTTTGCAAACCTGAAGTTGTGGACCGATGTTGATAGATCAGACTTCTGTGAATAGTATTGTATGATATACTATGTGGTTTGCTGTGTGTAAAAGTTTGGTTGTGGTTTTCCAGTTGCGAAAATATGGCCTTACTTTTTTATCCCACTGTTTTATTGTCTGGGGATTTTATTATATGCTTCCGCATGTGCATATTAAAACAAAAAGGGTCGGCGATGCATCCTAGGACGTCGCTATTAATCGACCAGGTGAGGGATGGGCATGTGTTCGAGGATCGGGGTGTGACATTCAGCTACGGGGAGATTGTCATTAACGTTATTAGCCATCGTCACAGGAGAAACATGCTCTATACCAAATGACACGGAGAAAGTTATGCTTGGAAAGAATTCCAAAAGATGGTGTTTATTTTGAATAAAGAAGTACAGATTACAATATCTTAGGCGTCTTTTTATAAGAAGGTCGCTATCTAGAAAATAACCAAATAACTGAAATCTAATAACAAAATAAAGGAAAAGATATTGATAAAAGGGAAAGTTATCAAAACACAACTAGAAAATTTGAAATCTAATAACAAATTAAGGAAACGTGTGAATCAAATATTGTAACCCATTTGTAATCTCGAAGATCACGCAATCCTCTTTGATTTGTGGGACCGCCTGCTCTTATGACGCTCCAATGTTTCCATAAAGGCATTTGCATGTTGTCTACATCAGACTGCCAGGCGTCCAACCCTCTACGTTGTCTTTGCAACGTTCATGGGGAGAAAATTGCAAATCTAAAGTCGGCCACTATTGCTTGCAACCATGAAATCCAACAAACAAACTCTAATTTCCAACATATGCTATTGTTGGTCTTTTCTTTTTTGCAATGTATCGAACGTCAGGTTTAGGAAATAATATTTAGTGATTTGTGAGGGCCACGTCAATAGTTGATGTGGCATGATTCCTTTACTCTGAACCAATCATAAATTAACACATGAATTAGATGAGCAAAACAAAAAAGAACCACCCACCTCACTTTTCCTCCTCCATCTAGGGTTTCCACCGTTAGAGGACGTGTTCCCGGGCTTTCTCCTCTTCCATCTACACTTCCTTGTCCTCCATTTGGTTCAAGTCGATCGCCTCCTCCTCCTCCTCCATCCTCACCACCAGTAGAGTTGACAACGTTGTGTGTAAGGTGACGACTACCAGGCGTCTAACCCTTTACGTTGTCTTTGCAATGTTCATGGGGACAGAGTTGCAAATATGAAGTCGGCCACTGTCGCTCGCAACCATGAATGAGCGCTGGAGCATGGTTGCATAACTGGAAGTCCCACCATAGCCATGGACGAGCTGGTATGGCCAAATATGAAGGGAAGTTTCCTTTCTTGTGCCCGGAATGAAAACAAAGAAACACTATTGGAACTCATGGCCGAACCTTTCTTGTGCCCATCGCCATCTTGGACAAACCTTTTCCTTTTCTCTGTTTTTTGCTTGGCCGAACTTCTAGACTAGAGCCGTCATGCTCGCGGCCATGTCTCCAGATCAAAAACTCATGGCCATAAGCAACGACAGCTTGTTTGACGCCGGTGGCCATGGACGGCCAGATATCAAGAGGTGGCCAAAAAGATGCCTAAACGTGGCGCCATGGACATGGATGATGGCTAGGTCTGTGGGAAATAAGTGAGTGGAGAAGGGAGGAGAAAAATTAGAATTTTAACTTTTTTAGTCCAACTCAGCGAATACATGTCCATCAAGGCGCCACATCAACAATTGACATGATGCTCGCAAAACCTCCAATGGCTCATTTGGCATTCTAAAGTTTTTTCTGATTGTGAATGATTTTCTCAACTTAACCAAAAAAAAAGGTTGCCTGTGTTGTCCAGGTTCATCCAGTCACAACAAAACTCGTCCCAAATTATTTGAATCCAAACAAAAGAGATAAAGGATGGAAAAAAAATCACCACTATCCACACAAATCATATAGTGTCTTAAAACAATCCACCGAAAATCCCAACTGTTGGGAAAATATGGCTTTGAATTGGGTAGAACAATGAAGACGGATCTTTAGAGTACTCAAGTCGGACTTTGAGGCGTGATATCACTTTCTTTAAGGATTTATTTGCCCCACAATATTGCTAATGGTCACCGGCAAATATCCTCCAGGATACAACAAAGTCTCAAAATTGAGAATACTATATAGCAATTCTAGTATTTCTCCAGAATCTCTCTAAGAAATAATTGAAAAGATGGCTATAGTTTTTTTCAGAAATAAGGCTTGAAATGATAAAAAAAAATGATCACACTCACGTTCTTCTGAAAACTGACATATATATATATATATATATATATATATATATAACATTCTTAAAAAGTAAGCAACTCTTCGTGAAAGGTTGCAAAGCGAACAAATATATCCTTTCGAAAATTGCCCAGTGTCACGCCCCGACCCTCGAGCGTGTGCCCATCCCTCGGTGGTCGATAAATATGCGTTGTCCCAAGATGCGTTGCCAATCCATTCAATTTTAATGCGCATGCGGAAGCGAAACAAATCCCCTGACAACTAAAAGCTTGGGACAGGAAAGTAGGCCACAATTCACAACCAAAACAAACCTTTTATAAACACACAAGGTTTATATACAACATTGGTCTGTCTACAAAAGACCAGCTCAACGAAAAGGGAATTGTCCTATGACCAACTAGTCAGACACGTTCGCCGATCCTTCAATCTCCACCTCCCTAGACTCCGGGGTTTCGGGTCCTCCACGACCGCCATTTAAGGACCTAAAAAATGTTGAGTCCACGACGGGGTGAGACAATGTCTCAGTAAATTCACCCCTAAAACTCCGACTAGGAAGGAAATATGCCCCAAGGGCTACCTAAGCACAAGCACAAGTCAGAGGACTTACCTTTGCCTCAGATCTTTCCTGTAAGTCAGTACAATTCATAAACCCAAACAATTCAATTCAATTCAATTCAATCAAATCAAATTGAGTCATCGATTAATCGATCCGATTGACTCTATACCATCAATGCCATCTATAAACTTATTCGATCCAAACACTGCTCACTTAAGCTGAAATAGATACATCCATATATCAATGCTCACCAAAGCTGATGTCTATATTGCTCACCGAAGCTGCTATATCAATTATTGCTCACCGAAGCTGTTAGATAATATTTGCTCACCAAAGCTGCTATATCTATAGTGCTCACCGAAGCTACTAAAGTATTATTGCTCACCGAAGCTGCTACATATCTATATTGGTGTTAATGCTCCCCGAAGCTATTATAGATCTATATTGCTCACCTAAGCTAATCAATGCTCACCAAAGCTGATTTACGATGAATTACTCCTAGTTAAGGATCTTGTGCTTTGCACATCAATTCATCAATTAAATACTCACCTTGGCCTAATTTTATCATGTTAAAATGTACCAAATAAAAATAATCATGTGTGAGTACATGGTCGGCCTGAACCAAAAGTATAATATCTTTATTTTAGAATATCCCACTATTTATACAGTGTCTGAAAAAAATTTTGCCATAGTAAACTAACGCCCCAGTAATTTCTAATTAATTACTGAATTTATTAAATTTTGGGATAAATTCCCAAAATTACCACTTTAATTCAAATTGTACAATATAGCACTCAATTAAATAAATCAATCACACCATTGCAATCAGCACAAAATTCCAGTCACCTGTTATCCCGGTCTAATTTTTGGAAAATAATAATTAATTAAATATTTACAAAAGTTAATTAATTAAATACTAATAAATGCCAAAAATCTCAACCTAGGCCAGAAATGCTAAATTAAATACCGAAACGGGCTCAGAAAATTTCTGAACCAATTTAGATAATTAATACAACCTGTCTAATCTCTAATTGATCTAAGCTAACAACCTAACATGCAAAATTGGATAATTAAACTACTAATCTAATATAACTAACCACCTAAACCTTAATTAACTTAAACTAATTACCCCTAAGCATAATTAACTCACTAGATTTATGGGCCGGTGAGTCCACGGCGATGACGGCACGGAGACAAGCGATAAACTCCGAAGTGGCGACGCCAAACGGAGACTGGGCCGGGCCGAAGACAGCCATGAAGTTGGATGGAAAATTTGCGGGCTGGACCGAAATCGTGCGGACCATGGGAGTGAGGGCAAGAGGTGTCGATAGAGCTGCTTCAGGCGTGGTAGATGGTGTGAGCTGCTGTAGTCAACAATTCGGCTGAAGGAAAGATGATGGCTGGTTTCAACGCAAGAGGTGGCGGACGTGGGGTCTTCGAAGCAGCTGCTGGCAGAGGAGAAGGGAGCAGTCTTGTGGACGTGCGTGGTTGCAAGCGGCAAGATTTGGTGGAGGAGCAGGCGTGCGAAGGTGGCGGTCAACAATTTAGCCAAAAGACAGAAGGTGGTGGGGAGCAGGGACGCGCGGCAGCTTGAGGCTTCGGTGGGGGAAACAAATAAGGAAAAGGAAGCAGAAATAGAAGGCTCGTCCAAGAGAGGCAAAAGAAAAGTAAAACAGAAGACCGAAGGGGATTGGTCTCGAGCAATGAAGGAGATGGAGGGGGGGGGGGGGGAAGAGGCGTACGAGAGAAGCTTGAGGGAGAGAAAGCCAAAAATCCAAATAAATATCTAACATTCATCATGACTTTGGCCTCAAAAGTCCTCAAGCCTATCTACTTGGTCTCTTAATACTTTCTCAACATTTTAATCCCACAAATAACAAATTTTGATGCCCAAAAGTTGTACCCCCCATCAAGCTCCGAATTTCATAAATTTTAGGCTTCAATTTCTTTATCAAATTCCTTAATTTGATGTCCAATTTTATTGAAGAAAAAGCCCATACCATTTCTGCAAGTCCCCTTCATCAAATAGCTCGGTAAGGCGGCCAAAAATCCCTTCAATTTGGCTCCTCCGAATTTCGTTTATTTTCGAAACGTCTGTATCGAATTTCTAGTGAAAATCCCGAACTCACCAAAAATCTTCGGAGGATAAGTCGACGTTCCTAAAATAAATCGTGACATAACAGAACTTTCAATTTTTGAAATCGGGTTCAAGTTCGCCGTTAATTTCAATCTGACGTGATTTTAGCGTGACTTAACCTATCGGGTAGATTTTAGGAATTTTCGGTGCAATTGACCCGTGATCGATTTATCTCGAGTCACAACGTACATCTTCGACCCATTGGCGACTCTCTGTTATCACGAAAATCTCGAGATTTCAAATACGGGCACAGGGTACCGAAACGACATAAAAATCTGTTTAGTGCCGATCGACGAGAATTTTGCAATCTAGTGGAATCACCCACACTCTGATCACCTATCTCAATCGAATCGACCTATCCCCGACCGTTGATTGATTTTGATAATGCCGTAATGACCTTTGCAGACTAGCACGGTTGAGTAGTCGATTTCTGGTCGAATTCTCAAGTCTATTATGTTAGAATCCCTTAATGGCTTCTCCAGATAGTCTAGTTATCTCATGAGTGATCAGCTCAGAGAATAGCACTATAGGCACGTCGATGAAAGGCCCGATTCATTTAATTGAAAACAGAACTGAAATTTCAGGATGTCATAACTCTTCTCCTCTTATAAAAATTCATCCCCGAAATTTAAACAATTACAATCTTTCAACAAAAATGTGGGGGTATAGTCGTCTCATCGATTCTTCACTTTCCTAGGTTGCTCCTTCAGTGCCGTGGTGTTGCTAGACTACTTTGACCAACGGGATGGTCTTGGTGCGCAGAACCTGTTCTTTCCAATCCACAATCTGAACCGGGCTTTCCACGTACAACACTCTGTTGTCCACATCTAAATCCTCAAAATTCAGCACGTGGGTCGGCTCAGGCTCATACTTCCTCAATATCGACACATGAAAGACGTCATGCACTTGCGCTAGTTTTAGCGGTAATGCAAGACGATATGCTAGGATCCCGATTCTTTCAAGAATCTCAAATGGACCTACGTACCTCGGACTCAGTTTCCCTTTATTGCCAAAGCGCGAAGTACCCCTCATTGGTGACACTTTCAAAAAAACATGGTCACCAACTTGGAACTCCAAAGGCCTTCGACGCTTATCTACATAGCTTTTTGACGGCTCTGAACGGTCTTCAATCTGTCTCTAATGACGGCAACTATATCCACTAACTGTTGGACTAACTCTGGGCCTGTGATCTTTCTTTCCCTGACCTCATCCCAACAAACTAGCATTCTGCACGCTCTGCCATACAACGCTTTGAAATGAGCCATCTGAATGCTCTGCGGGTAGCTATTGTTGTAAGCAAACTCAACAAGATGAAGCTGTTCCTCCCAACTTCCCTTGAAATCCAAAACGCAAGCTCGCAGCATGTCTTCGAGGGTTTGAATCGTCCTTTCAGACTAGCCATTCGTCTAAGGATGATATGCCGTACTATACTGCAGCTTTGTTCCTAAAGCACTCTGCAAGCTTTTCTAAAATGCAGCTGTAAACCTCGAGTCTAGGTCGGAGGTAATCGTTACCAGCACTCCATGCAGACAAACAATTTGACGCATGTATAACTCTACGTGCCTATCCAAATCAAGGTCCTTTCGTACTACAATGAAGTGAGCCGACTTCGTCAGTCTGTTGACCACTACCCAAATGGAATCATTACCTCTCTGACTCCTTGGTAAGCCTGTCACAAAATCCATCGTAATGTGTTCCCATTTCCACTCAGGAATCTTGAGAGGTTACAGAAGTCCTCTTGGCTTACAGTTCTATGCCTTCACTTGCTGACACGTCAGACACTTTGCAACATGCTTGGTGATGTCCACCTTCATACCAAACCACCAATAATGTTGATGCAGGTTTTGATACATTTTCATGCTACCAGGATGAATGTTGTAGCTGCTACGATGAGCTTCTGACAAAATCTCTTCTTTAAGCGCTGCATCATCAGGTACACACAATCGTCCTTGGAACCTCAGCGTTCCGTCCTCAGAAACCTGAAAATCAGCATTCTTCTTCTCGGTGTTCTCTTGCAAAATCTTCTGAATCTCTAGGTCTGTCCACTGAAGCGTCTTGATTTTGATATGTACTTCTGGCTCAATTCTGAGGGTAACCATAAGATTTGAAAGGTGGCCTACCTCAAATTTGAAAACCGAATCTCGAGCTTTCTCAAGTAAGGTCCATTCTTTAAGCACCATCTGTGCAGCTGAGGACTTTCGACTCAGCGCATCTGCGACCTTGTTTGCCTTTCCAAGGTGATACAGAATATCAAAATCGTAATCCTTCAGGAGTTCCATCCAGCGACGATGTCTCATATTCAACTCATTCTTAGAGAATCAGTACTTAAGACTTTGATGGTTAGTGAAGATCTGGAATCTTTCTCCACATAAATAATGTCTCCAAATCTTAAGAGCGAAAATGATCACTGTGAGTTCTAAGTCATGCGTAGGGTAATTCAGCTCATGAGGTCTCAACTAGCGGGACGCGTATGCAACAACCCTACCATGTTACATCAACACACAACCCAATCCTCTAAATGACGCATCACTATAGATCTCGTATCCTCTAGGGCCAAATGGAATCATCAGCACAGGTACGGTAGTCAGCTTCTGCTTAAGCTCTTGGAAACTACACTCGCACTTGTCTGTCCAGACAAATTTCTCTTCCTTCTTCAGTAGTCGAGTCAACGGCGACACTAATGCTGAAAATCCCTCTATGAACCTTCTGTAATACCCTACTAAACCTAGAAAACTTCTGATATCTATCACTATAGTCGGTCTTAACCAGTTGATAACCGCTTCAATCTTAGATGGGTCCATGGAGATTCATTCACCTGAAATCACGTGACCTAGGAACGTAACACAAGTCAGCCAAAACTCGCATTTGCTAAACTTAGCGTACAATCCATGAATCCTCAGGATCTGGAGTACCATTCTCAGATGACTCTCATGCTCCTCAGCATTCTTTGAATGTACCAAAATATCATCGATGAACACGATCACAAACTGATCCAAGTATTCCTTAAACACTCGGTTCATCAAATCCATAAAAACAGCTGGAGCGTTCGTTAAGCCAAATGGCATTACAGTAAACTCATAATGGCCGTATCGAGTACGAAACACCGACTTCGGTATATCCTCCTTTCTGATCTTTAGCTGATGATACCATATCCTCAAGTCGATCTTTGAAAATATTGACGCTCCTTGCAACTGATCAAACAAGTCGTCGATCCTCGACAATGGATACTTGTTCTTGATCGTCACCTGATTGAGTTGTCGATAGTCGATGCATAAACGCAATGAACCATCCTTCTTCTTTATGAACAGAACTGGTGCTCCCCAAGGTGATACACTGGGACATATAAATCCCTTATCCAACAATTCTTGCATCTGCACCTTCAGTTCTTTCAACTTAGATAACGCCATCCGATAAGGAGCCTTAGAAATTGGCTCTGTCCCGGGAGCTAATTCGATCACAAATTCAATCTCTCTCTTTGGCGACAGACCTGGCAATTCTTTCGGGAATACATTTGGAAATTCTTGGACCACTGCAATATCTTCTATCTTCAGCTCCTCAACTATATCCACGACAGTCGCCAAGTAACCTTGGCAACCCCGTCTAACAAACGGGTTGCCTCAAGTGACGAGATTAAGGTAATCAAGGGTCCTCCTTGACTTCCAATAATTTCGAAGCTCTCACCCCCTAACGGGTTAAACTGAATCGCTTTGTGATAGCAATCCATCTTAGCTCTTTGCTTGGTGAGTCGGTCCATGCCAATTATCAAATCAAAGTCATACATGGCTAGGACTATCAAGTCTATCCTCCTCTCTCGCTCACCAATCGCTAACTTGCAGCCAGAACAATCCAATGCAGCTAACACCTTATCCTTTAACGGTGTAGATATGCTAACCACTGACTTTAACAATTCAGGACTCAATCTTATCAGCTTGACAAACTGCTCAACTATAAAGGAATAAGTGGCGCCAAGGTCAAATAAAGTATATGCAATATGGTCGTTCAATGAGACCGTACCTATAATCACCCTAGGTGCATCCTCAGCCTGTCCTCTTGTGATAACGTATGTTGTTCCCTGAGCTGGAGGTCTGTTCAGTCCACCTTGCTGTGCAATTTGCGGCGCAAACCCCCTAGTCTGACCCAACGGTGGTGGCGGTGGTAACTGCAGTGGTCCCCTCGACCTTCTAGGACAATCTCTGGACAAGTGACCCCGTTGGACACACTCAAAACAAACACCCATTCTTAAGGGACATGGGGCTGATCCATGTCGTTTTCCACAAAAGCGACATGTACCATTTTGTCTTTGCACTGACTTTCCTATTCCACCATTCCTGTTGGGCGGAACAGGGTATCTTCCTCCGATCATAGGTCTTTTTCCGAACCGATTTCCATCTCTGTTAGAACCAAACCGCGACCTTGATGCAGCGACTTGTTCGTTCAGGTCTCTCTCTATCAGTTGGGCTCGTTCGTACAAGTTGTTGTAATCTTTCAAATTGAACGGCACCAATGGACTTCTCAATTCCTGTCTAAGCCAATCTCTAAATCTCCTAGCTCTATCTACCGGATCTTTGACCAAGTGGAATCTTTACAGGTACGGCAGCGACGGCAGTAGGCGCGGCATTGGCAGCGGCAATCACGGTAGCTGTAGCAGCGGCAATAATGGCGACGACTTGATTCTGGGCTTGCTGCTCCATCCGATTTCCCATAATCTCTAACACCTGCATGATCCCATCCACTCTCGGATCACCAGGGGCTGCTACCCCAGCACCAACTGGAGGCGATGCTACTCCACTCGCGCTAGCCTAAGCCGTCGCTCGACCACGGCCCCCTCGGTTACTGACCCTCGCTGGCGTCCTACCCCGAGTTACCGGTCCGATAATCCTCTTTCTAGGAGTCCTCTACTCCTGATCACTCATGCTGTAGACCTTCTACAAAACCCGTTCTCAATTCCATACAGAATTAGAAACTGAGTGATCCACACAAACAATTTACCAAACAGCTATCAATCACATGCATCATCATAAAATAAAGGCATTTCCTACTAACTATCCCAAGAACCTATCGCGCCTTATCACTCCAACTATCGACCAGCTCTGATACCATTCTGGACGGGGATGTCACGCCCCGTCCCTCAAGCGCGTGCCCATCCTTCGGTGGTCGATAAATATGCGACATCCCAGGACGCGTCGTCGACCCATTCAATTTTAATGGACATGCGGAAGGGAAACAAATCCCCTGACAACCAAAAGCTTGGGACAGGAAAGCAAGCCACAATTCACAACCAAAACAAACCTTTTATAAACACACAAGGTTTATATACAACACTGGTCTGTCTACAAAAGACTGGCTCAACAAAAAGGGAATTGTCCTATGACCAACTAGTCAAACACGTTCGCCGATCCTTCGATCTCCACTTCCCCAGACTCTGGGGCTTCAGGTCCTCCACGACCGCCATCTAAGGACTTGAAAAATGTTGAGCCCACAACGGGGTGAGACAATGTCTCAACAAGTTCACCCCCTAAACTCCGACTAGGAAGGAAATATGCCCCAAGGGCTACCTAAGCACAAGCACAAGTCAGAAGACTTACCTTTGCCTCAGATCCTTCTTGCAAGTCAGTACAATTCATAAACCCAAACAATTCAATTCAATCAAATCAAATTGAGTCATCGATCAATCGATCCGATCAACTCCATACCATCGATGTCATCTATAAACTCTATCAATCCAAACACTGCTCACCTAAGCTGAAATAGATACATCCATATATCAATGCTCACCAAAGCTGATGTCTATATTGCTCACCGAAGCTGCTATATCGATTATTGCCCACTGAAGCTGCTAGATAATATTTGCTCACCAAAGTTGCTATATCTATAGTGCTCACCGAAGCTGCTAAAGTATTATTGCTCACCGAAGCTGCTACAAATCTATATTGGTGTTAATGCTCCCTGAAGCTGTTATAGATTTATATTGCTCACCAAAGCTAATTTACGATGAATTACTCATGGCCAAGGATCTTGTGCTTTGCACATCAATTCCTCAATTAAATACCCAACTTGACCTAATTTCATCGTGTTAAAATGTACCTAATAAAAATAATCGTGTGTTGGTACACGATCGGCCTGAGCCAAAAGTATAATATCGTTATTTTAGAATATCCCACTATTTATACAGTGTCTGAAAACATTTTTGGCGTTGTAAACCGACGCCCCGGTAGCTTCTAATTAATTACTGAATTTATTAAATTTTGGGATAAATTCCCAAAATTACCACTTTAATTCAAATTGCACAATATAGCACTCAATTAAATAAATCAATCATACCATTGCAATCAGCACAAAATTCGATCATCAACTATCCCGGTCTAATTTCTAAAAAATAATAATTAATTAAATATTTACCAAAATTAGTTAATTAAATACCAATAAATGCCAAAAATCTCAACCTAGGCCGAAAATGCTAAATTAAATACCGAAACGGGCCCGGAAAATTTCTAAACCAATTTAGATAATTAATATAACCTGTCTAATCTCGAATTGATCTAAGCTAACAACCTAACATGCAAAATTGGATAATTAAACTACTAATCTAATCTAACGAATCACATAAACCTTAATTAACTTAAACTAATTACCCCATAAGCATAATTAACTCCCTAAGTAGAGTTTAGTCGGTAAACTCACCGGATTTGCGGGCCAGTGAGTTCATGACGACGGCGGCGTGGAGACAAGCGATAAACTCCGAAGCGGCAACGCCAAACAAAGACCGTGTCGGGCCGAAAACCGCCACGAAGCTAGCTGGAAAATTTGCGTGCTGGACTGAAATCGTGCGGGCCGCGGGCGTGAGGGCAAGAGGCGTCGATGGAGCTGCTTCAGGTGTGGCAGATGGCGTGAGCTGCTGCAGTCAACAATTCGGCCGAAGGAAAGATGATGGCCGGTGTCAACGCAAGAGGCGGTGGATGTGGGGTCTTCGAAGCAGCTGCTAGCAGAGGAGAAGGGAGCGGTCTTACGAACGTGCGTAGCTGCAGGCGGCAAGACTTGGTGGAGGAGCAGGCATGCGAAGGTGGCGGTCAACAATTCAGCCAAAAGACAGAGGGTGGTGGGGAGCAGGGACGTGCAATAGCTTGAGGCTTCGGGGTGGGGGAAACAAATAAGGAAAAGGAAGCAGAAATAGAAGGCTCGTCCAAGAGAGGGAAATGAAAAGTAAAACAGAAGACCGAAGGGGGTTGGTCTCGAGCGATGAAGGAGACAGAAGGGGGGGGGAGAGGCGTACGAGAGAAGCTTGAGGGAGAGGAAGCCAAAAATCCAAATAAATATCTAACATTCATCATGACTTTGGCCTCAAAAGTCCTCAAGCCTATCTACTTGGTCTCTTAATACTTTATCAACATTTTAATTCCACAAATAACAAATTTTGATGCCCAAAAGTTGCACCCCCCATCAAGCTCCGAATTTCATAAATTTTAGGCTTCAATTTCTTTATCAAATTCCTTAATTTGATGTCCAATTTTGTTGAAGAAAAAGCCCATACCATTTCTGCAAGTCCCCTTCATCAAATAGCTCGGTAAGAAGGCCAAAAATTCCTTCAATTTGGCTCGTCCGAATTTCCGTTTATTTCCGAAACGTCCTTATCGAATTTCTAGTAAAAATCCCGAACTCGCCGAAAAATCTTTGGAAGATGAGTCAACGTTCCTAAAATAAATCGTGACATGACAGAATTTTCAATTTCTGAAATCGGGTTCAAATTCGCGGTTAATTTTAATCTAATGCGATTTTAGAGTGACCTAACCTACCGGGTAGATTTCAGGAATTTTTTGTGCAATTAACAAGTAATCGATTTATCTCAAGTCACAACGTACATCTTCAATCTATTGGCGACTCTCGGTTGTCGCGAAAATCTCGAGATTTCAAATACAGGCACAGGGTACCAAAACGACAGAAAAATAGGTTTAGTGCCGATTGACGAGAATTTTGTAATTTGGTGAAATCACTCACACTCTGGTCACCTAACTCAGTCGAATCAACCTATCCCCGACCCTTGATCGATTTTGACAATGCCGTAATGACTCTTGCAGACTAGTACGATCAAGCAGTCGATTTCTGGTCGAATTCTCCAAATAGTCTAATTATCTCATGAGTAATCAGCTCAAAGAATAGCACTATAGGCATGTCGATGAAATGCCCGATTCATTTAATTGAAAAAAATTAATTGAAATTTCGGATGTCACACCTAAATGAACAAAGGCATCCATTCGTAAGAAGTTAAAAACGAACAAATGCAACACTTCGCAAAATGTTGCAAATTGAACGAGTATCTTTTCCAAATGTTGTCTTGAAAAGACACAAAAAAATTCGAAATAAAATTATAAATTATTATTATTTAATAAATAAAATTTCGAAATTATTATTTTTTAATTTTTTAATTTCCAAAAATTCTCAATAAACAAAAGCAACATTTGAATTGATTAGAGTTAATAAGATAATAGTATGAAATAAAAAATAAAAATAAAATAACAAATGGATTAGTGCTAATTAAAGTGCTCAGTGCCAATCGCGCACCTGCACGTGGATATGGTGGGGTCTAGCCCACACCCAATCATTCCTTTAGGTATACAAAGGAAACCCCACACTTATTAATTGACCAACTTCCTCTAACTTTTCCTATGTAAGACAAGGAAAATGCACTTAGTTGTAAAAACTTCCAACACCAACAAGATCAACACGCATCCCAAATAATGCCGCAAGGAAAAATTGAGAAAATGCGGCTTTCCCAGGAAAACCCGCCAAAGCAAGAAACTCAGGAGTAGGGCACAAAGGAGAAAGAACAAATGTACGGAGCAGTCTCGTTGGCTGGCCCAAATTATTGCTCCTTGCAAACGAATGTCAGTCCCGACCTCGACGTACAAATTAATGAACCCTTTTTGAGATGCTGCTTGCACCATTTCGTTCACTTGCTCATCGCCCTTGATCTCTATGAGCAACGCGTGGTCCTTACCAGGAGCCACATACCACATTCTCTCCATACGAAAGCCGCAACCTTTGACGTCAGCAATCAATTCTCTATATGTCACTGAACCTGGATTCACATCTTCTTTTATCCACTTTATTCCACCAGCAAACCCAAACCCCTCGCTCTTCTTCTTTGCTCCAAGGACGAATATGATCGTGAAGGGAAGTTCCACCTGTGATGTAACAAAGTTCGACGTCAGAGCCAAACAACATACGTATGGGACATATATATCAAACCTGTTTGCATTTTTACCCAAAATCCAATCGGCACAGACATCATTTAATAGTTAGAGACCAATCTTGTGGTCAGCTGTCAAATGAAATATCAATAATACTTATTTGGATTTTTCTTTCATTAACTAAATTTGAATTTTTAATAAGTTGTGATGCAAATCTTAATTAAACATCAAATAAGTTAGATTATTATCTAACTAGGGGTACTATCTCACTAATATTAGTTAGTGCAAATAAAACTCCCCTATCAAATCAGGAAATATTAGGTCCCTTGAGAAACATTGTCTTTATACTGTTAGAGTTACAGGAAAATCGGATCAATAGAAACCTTTTTACAAAAATTTATTTGAATATCGTAGTGCTATCTTTTATCTTGATTAATTCTTATTGATACACATAAACTATCGCATCTCCGCTCTTCAAATAAAGCTTTATCCACATCTTGATGGGTGTCACATCTGAGATTACTTTGTATATTGCAATGTTTACCTTGCTAACATTGAAAAACTGTAGTCAAGGTGGAACAGCAAGTAAATTTTCCTAAACTGCCCAACACATGAGTCTTTTGCAATTTATGTATACAAGTTTTTCGTAACTTAATAGATTGTACAATTGATGTCAAAAGATTGTCTTTTGTACTTGAATGCTAGATCTAGTGAAGTAATGTACTTATTTTTGGTTCGCTAGTATTAGTCTAGAGCTATTTCCTTTCCTTTATTATTCCTATTTGTACATTACCTTACATGTAAATTTTCCCTCCTAATGTAGTCATCTTCTAACCGCTCATAGAAACACGAAAAGAGCCTCTTTTTTCTGGGATTTACTAGTATAATAATTTTTGAATAATTGTGAGAATAACTATTTGTTATGAGTCATAAATTCTTAAAGAAGTTGGTCTCACAACAATTTATGATTATTTGTTATTTGATTTTTTGTGGTCCCGAATAGGCTATTATTCTCATAGTAGATTAAAGACTATCACCCAATCATTTCTTTTTTTAATTCTTTTTATATTTCTAAATTATCCTTCATCATATATGCTTACTGTTACTAGCACCAATGAGCAAAAAGTTACTAACAATTTATTTCTAGCTTGTTTCTTTTCATTATACCCAACGAGTGAAAGGATTACACTACTTCTTTCTCACTTGTACCTCAACTTAACTTTTGATAATAATGCCTTTTGTGATGTTAAAATAATTGCATGCATTTTGTTGAAAACGTACAGTCGTACATATATTGTATATGGCAGTGAATCTTTATCTAATTTTATGATTGACAATTAATCTCCTAGTAAAATTTTTATGATGGTAGGTAATCATACGCTACTTCTTACACTCATTAAAGATTTTTCTATAAGATTTAATCGATTAATTCTATCATTTCATAAGTCTCGTAATATTTTTTCCCAATACATGTTATCTTGCTGATATGAACATAAAATCTATATATAACCTATGTTAGGTTTAGTTGGGTTGGCATATAAAAATTTAGTTTCTCATAATTTATAAAATTTAGTAATGTAATTCTTAAAAAGCTAGTCATGTTATCGAATATATTATAAGCGTATTTTTAAAATGTTTTGTAACATTTTTTTTTTTGTAAGATAAGAGATATATTGACTTTTAACCAAACGGAATAAACAAAAATCTCAGCACCAAAAACTTGCACTCTCAATGAATGTATTGTAACATTTTAATTGGCCTCAATATTTAAAAATTTTGTTTATTGGTATCTTGCCTCAATATTTTTAAAATGTTTTGTAACATTTTTTTTCGTAAGATAAGAGATATATTGACTTTTAACCAAACAGAATATACAAAAATCTCGGCACCAAAAACTTGCACTCTCAATGAATGTTTTGTAACATTTTAATTGGCCTCAATATTTAAAAATTTCGTTTATTGGTATCTTGCTCCAATAGGGCATTTTATTTCTAATCCTAGTAAATATGCATGCATCGTGTATGTAAAAAACGAACATTTAAAAGATTTCACAGAATTGCCTTATTGTGAAAGATTTGAACAATTAAGGAATTGAAGAAAAAAATATTATCAACACAGTATAAAGAGATTGGAACATATATGTGGAAAGTGAAAAGCATTTTCAGATTTGAAATTATTTTGAAAAGGTTGTTTATAAGATAGAAACATTCAAGTTTTAAAATTGAAGTATGTGAGAGATAAAATACAATATCAATTTACAAATTTGTCCATTGATTGAATATTTATAAATAAATAAAAACTAATTAAGTATATTTTGGGATGGTAAAAAAGATTTGTGGCACTTTAAAAGTATTAGGTTTTCTTTACTTTAAGTAATAATATAGATAATTATTGATAGATATCTCCTACAAACTTTGTTGATTTAATGATACTTTTTTGGCTTATGGCGCTCTGTCTCTTATCGTAGGAGGTCTTCCTTATGGCATATTTTTTCATGTATTAAGTTTCACTAATAAGATAAGAAGATTTGAGAAACAATCTATAGAACAAACAAATGATAATTCATGATTTGATAACTAAATCGTTTACATGTCAGCTTATGCCTGTCCAATCAAAGTGTGACTCGAAGGACAAAGTAAAAAAATTATTGGGAGTGGATTTTTATCTAGATCATGGTAAAAAATTGTTTGAAATAATATGGTAGACACTTGAAGGACATTATTGGGAGTGGATTTTTATGCCTGTCCAATCAAAGTGTGACTCGAAGGACAAAGTTAGTAGTGGACTCTTATGCCTGTCCATTCTATTAGACAAATATTTGGAACACGTTCAGTGCACACGGGTCAACATATTGCATTTTTTGCGGATGAATGGATATTGGTTAGTTTTTGAATTATTATTTTGTTTGTCTATAGTCCATGCTCAATAGACAATCCTTTGGAAACATGAAATGAATGCGTTAATAGAGTAGAAATTTTTGCTCTGAGTCGGTTGAAAAAGATAATCTAGATATAAAAGGTTGAATCTACAAATCCCAAAATGTAAAGACATGAACCACAATGTTAGTCAATACAAAAAGGTAAATAAAAAGTCAAGATCTATAAGAATGAGATCTTTTTGAAGTTCGCGTTGACCAAATATCGGAAGAGACAACAGTAGATATGTGGGTTCATCTTCTTTATAAACTCCTTGCAGCAACTATTCTTGATGTCTTGCGATTACTATCATTGATTTTGTCATATCTTATTATAAGACAAATAATGCTCTTCTACGTTACTAGATGCCTAACTCGTAAAGAATCTAAAATGCAGAATATAAAAATTAATCAATAAATTTGATGGAAAACAAGTTCCAAATTTTTTAAAAATGTTTCATGACCTTTGAGAAAAAATTAGATGACAACATATGTGGAAACATATCCAATGCTTAGCTTCACAGATTGCACAAATGGGAAGTATGGGAGCATTCCTTCCGATTGGGAGTTTTCATAGAAACAATTGCTCGCTGGATCCTAGCTAGAGTTAGCATGAAACTTGAAGGGTGGAAGGAAAAGTTACAATTAAGAGCTAGGAAGGGAGTACTTATTAAAGTAGCGCAAGCACTGCCAACCTATGCTATTTTAATATTTAAAATCTCGGACTTTATTTGCAAAAATAGCATCTTTTTTTTTTTTTTTTTGGAAAAATTATAAAATGGAACTAGAGTACGTTGGAGAAAAAAGGAAGGGAAATGGGGTTCAATATCTATTGAGCTTTAACAGAGCTATGCTTGCTAAGCAATCTTGGAGAATAGCTTCCTGTCCTAATACTTTATGTAGCAAAAAGGGCATCGGGCATCTTTAGAATGGCAAGTCTTCTATGGGCAGAGATTACATTTCTCTCTTTGTTAGGTGGATGATTCGGAATGGAAAGCAGATTCGAATCAAAGCAGACAGTTGGCTTCAAGGGGGTCTAGGGTATGGACCAGTTAAGAAGGATGATCTTTAGTCTATTTCTCTGAGTTCATTAATCAGGTGCTAAACAATTTTGAAGATGGTGTTGCAGCAAAAATACTAGCTATTCCTCTTAGACAATATCAGTAGATGATACTTTAATCTAGATTTGTCCTTTATTTGACTTGACCTAATTTGCTGCCAATTAACCTGATCTGTTGAATGGCCAAGAGATCAATGCTTAAGATGGCACGAGAAGGACGTACACTTGTCCAAAATTAACCAATGAAAGCTAAGTACACGGATTATTATTATTATTTCAGACTAACTCAGCAATCAATTCCTATTACATAGCAAAACCAACGGTTGTGGCATTTATGAAAGATTTGGCCGGTCCTACATCTAAATTACTTTATTCAGGTCAAATCTCAATGAATTTTTTTCTTTTAATTACGGGAGTTTCCTCTTTATTTTATTGAAATTAATCATTTACAAACTTAAGGCAATGACATTTTCGGGTCATTATAGGGTTGAAGTTATTTGATTGATTAGCGGAGAAAATGGTACTTTATTGTTCCATGGAGTTATTCCGACAAATTTAAAAATGTAGGAAACACCTTGCAAACACTCATGGAAGGGTAGATAGATAGGAATGAAGTTGCTCATTGCTCAACATGGTTTGTTCCAGTACAACCTTGTTGGTTTAGTTATTAGATTGACTTACTAATGTATTTTTATTATTTATCATCATTTCCACTAATTGTTCCATGCCGACCAAGTAAAGGAAAATAATAAGTAAGAGCGTCGCTACTTTAATTCCGTATCCAATTCCCTTTCTCTTTCTCTTTTTTTATGTTAATATATTAGCGAAGTTTAGCTCTTCATCTTATTTTCATTTTAATTAAATTGATCTGTTCTGTATTTTGTTGTATTCTTTCTTGATCTAAAGTAATATGCTTCAAAATGAATTAATGTCTCTTTTCGTCATAAGTTACACTTTTTTGAGAAATAATATGATCACTTGCATAGAAGTTGTATCGTGACATAATATGACTATTTATTCAAGCCATATGTCCTTTAATTTACTTTGAAAAGGTGAAGTAGTATTAAAAGACGTGAATCCCATGGTGGGAATCTGCTATAGTACTAGAAGCGCATGGTCAACTAATGAAGTCCAAACTAGTCAAGCCCCCTACATATGCATACACCGGCAAAGAAGCAAGTAAGAGGGTAACACAACAATATGTGCTTTGCGTATTTAGATACTAACAAAATACAAGAATGCATCTTCGACATACATTTTTGCTGTTCATTAAAGAAGTTTCTCTGTTAAAAAGTATTTACATAACTGTTTCTAGCTCTTTGAAGAATTTGGACTGCTTAACATAAAATATTAGGTTATCTATTACGGAGAGTAATGCGTAAAAAGATTTAATGGAAGTTTAAATTAAACAAAGTCCTCATTTATCTAATAAATTTCTGAATATTATCTACTATGGACATTCTTATATTAGCCATTATGGGTAACTTAAAACCCCCTTGAACTTTAGCCCCTTCCACAATAGCTCCACACTTTGAAAAATATCATATTGCTTTCCTGAACTTTAGCACATCTTCACAGTGGCATGCAAACTTTGAAAATGTATAGATAACTGAACTCACTTTTATTTTTGTTTCAGCAATCGCTTCTTCG
Organism: Eucalyptus guilfoylei; assembly: GCA_016097605.1. Taxonomy (NCBI): domain Eukaryota; kingdom Viridiplantae; phylum Streptophyta; class Magnoliopsida; order Myrtales; family Myrtaceae; genus Eucalyptus; species Eucalyptus guilfoylei. Next base: position 33,399,690 of record CM027862.1, on the reverse strand, counting down.
ATTTGTATGGCCGTCTAATTTGACTAGAATAAAATATGCTACATGGTTTATGAAGTTAAGAAAATAGAGAATGAAGGATGATTAACAAAATTATCGGAGAAAATGGGTAAAGAAAAAATAGTTAGTCTATTTTAGGTAAACCTTAATGGCAATGCAGACTGAAAAGCTAATGGATGCAACATAAATTAAAAGTTTTCTTGAGGGGAAAGAAAAGGTTGTTGGCTATTGCGTAATAATGCCAAAATTCTAGAGGCAAATTATTGCTAAACATGTATGACATGAAAATAAACACATATCATATGACTTAATATCCAAAACTCAATTGTGTTAAAAATTTTAAAGCTTTTAGTTGTATATTTGTTTAATTGATACAAAAGAACATATAGAAGGAACAATAATGTATTTGAAATTATTTATGTATCATCTCTAATAAATATTCGTCATTTGGTTAGCAAATATATTTTCGTCTGTTTAAATTTCAGAATAATATTTAACTTTTTGCAATTTGTGTTGTTTTACCCAATTATATCATCTAACTGAAATTATAACCAATCAGTTTTCATATTCGTGCATTCATACACGACAACCATATATTGATTAAGAAGATGTCGCACCTTGTAGGGAGTGGCCAAAACAATTTCTATGGAACGCTTTGACGTCCTTCCGCTTCTCAATAACGGGCAATTGCTGACCGACAAGGATTGCAGAGACTCTAGCTCATTTAGGCCCTTGACATCAGTAAGTACGTCGCACTTTTCGATTTGCAAGTTCTTCAGCTTCTTCAAGTATGATAATCCACCTATTTTTTTCAAAGATTTGCAGACACAGACCTTCAAGGATTTCAATGAATGCGAAAGACCCACAACTTGTATCTCAACTACCTCCGGACAATATTGTAGATGCACCTGCTGTAGCTTTCCCGAAGGAATAGATAATCTTTCAAGCACTGTACAATGACTGAGTATTAAATTCTCCAGTCGCGGAAGTCCAAGTGGAATGTCTTGCATTTCACACCGACATAAATTTAAAGTCAACAAATTTCTCCAATTCCAGCTAGAGGATGGAAGCCTCCCTATGGGTCTTAGGTCTAGACCATACAAATCAAGCTCTTCCAGATGAGAAAGAGAAGCAAATTTTGGAGGTGCAGAGGTATATAGCAGATCTAAATACACCATTTTCAGTTTAGATAACCTCCCAATCCCCCTGAAATTCCGTACTGTGATTAGGTTTGATTTGCCTATATCACGAGAACCATCACTTAGTTTTAGTTCAACCAAATTAGTAAGGTTCGACAGATTAGGGATTGAGAGCAATGATTTAGATTTAAGAGCAAGATGGGTCAAACTTGAAGGAAGCTTCGGCAACCCTTTAATCACATTACAATTCCATAAATTGAGACTCTGGAGGTGATGAAGCTTATTGATTGTCCTTGGAATTCTACAAATATAGGTTTCCTCTAGATTTAGATTTCTTAAAAATGACAATTCTCCAATTTCAACAGGAATTTGACCACTAATTCTACCATACTCATGGTAATCCTGCTCTTCAAGATTTTTCAACATGCTAATGCCACTAGGTAACAGCCGACCATTAGCCTCCAGAGAATATGATCCCCCATCTGACCTTTGCAAATATGGTAAAGACATCAATTCCCACAATGTTACCAACATTCTAATGAAGGAGGAGAGTTCACTTATCTCAAGAAGGTCTCTTATCCCAAGAAGCTCTCCAAGAATTTTCAAACTGCTAATTTCATTAGATAACTGCAAAATATATGATCTGTCTTTTGACAAACACAACACACGTAATGACTTCAAATTTCCAATGAAGTTGGGAAATTCCCTAATCCTCGTGTTTGTCAAAAGAAAAGACTCAAGATTCACCAATCCTTCAATGGAGTTTGGAAGTTTGACAATGCTCGTACCTGATAAATCTAACTCTCTGTCAATGAGATTAAATTGCCAAGTGAATCTGGAAGGTCTCTTAATCCTTTACATCCCGACAAGGAGAAGTGCTTCAGCTTCACCAGCGCCCCTACTTCTTTAGGCAAATCTGTAAAATTACTGCACTTTTCGATCTTTAACTCAATCAACGAGTGTAGATTTCCAATGAAGCTTTCAATTTTCTTTAGATTCCAACAGTTTGCAAGAGTCAACATCTCTAAAGCCGAGCATCTAGAGATGTCTGGGATTGTCGTTATGCCATAACACGAAGTCATAGATAGAACTTTCAAATTTTGTGACCTCTGTAAAAGTAAATCGCATGTCAAGTGTAAGAACCATCGCATCGCATACACAGGAACTATCAAACTATAATTAAAACATGAACTTACCTTGATCAAGTCCCATGCTTTTGAATCATCCTTGAAGTTAAGATCATCAAGTTTACAAACAACAAGGTGAACCAAATACAAATTTTTTGCCCTAAAATCCATCGCTTTAGGAGAATGCCAAGAAAACCATCTCAAATTCGACTGACACCTTGCAAAGTTCCCAACATAAGTTCCCTTGTTTAACTTGAGGCATCTTAGGTTTTGTAACCTTTCAAACTCTTCATTTGTGATCTCTATGTTGTAAGATGGTCTAACTATCTGTAGGGCTTGAACCTTGTCCTTCCTCTGCAAGAGATATTTTTACAATGATGTGAAGATATTTGTCAACATCCAACCACCATTTTTATAACTTGAATGGGAAAAAAAAGAAATTGATGAAGATCCTAAACAAAAAAGGAATTCTAAATCTCAAGATAAACTACTTATATATGAAAATGAGATGATTCCTACTTACATCTTCGGTTTTTATGATTTCGAGGGCCTCTTCTACGATCCACAACCTACTTTGCTTTCCAAGGCCATCTTGACTTTCATCACGGACAATTTGCCTTCCCAACGCTATTAGTTGATCATGCATCCATAGCTTCCCACCCTGCAATATCTTTATTAAGCACCTCTCGGTAAGGACTTTAATTCCTCTTACGGGATAACAATCACAATCAGCCCATATGTAAGTTGCATCAGTCTTCTTCTCATTGAAAAAGAAGCATGCTATATCAAGAAAAATTTGTTGCTGAGTTTTGTGTAGGTTGTCATAGCTAATCCTTAACTTCTCTAGAATCGCTTCCTCAGGCGCTTTCCTTAATTTGACTAACGCCTCTTTCCAAAGTTCTTCGTCTTTCGCCTCCTTAAGTAAAGAACTTACCACTTCAATGGCCAAAGGAAGCCCTCCCATAAGTGAGACAATTTCACTTGAAAGCTTATGAAAATCATTCGAAGGGACGTCTCTACCAAAGGCATGCTGACAAAAAAGCTGAAGGGCAAGACTATCATCCATCTTTTGCATCTCATACCGTAGAATTTTACCTATAAATCCCTCAACTTCCAGAGTGGTTGTGTCTCTCGTTGTAATGATTATCCTTGATCCTGAACATAATTTGGAAATTCCTATTAGTTTCTTGATGTGCTCTTTATCATGAACATCATCCAGAACCACAAGGACCTTCTTGCTGCCAAGTGTTTCTCCAATCCTCTTCATTCCTTTTGCAATATCCTCAACCTTTTCCACATATCTAAAGCCAACGTCCAATAGTAATTTTTTCTGCAACTTGACTGTGCCCTCCTCAGTTGATGACCTTTCTCGAACGTTCTCAAGGAAGCTACAACACTTTCCAAAGTGGGAAGATATTTGATTATAAACAACCTTGGCAATAGTTGTTTTACCGATGCCACCCATTCCAAAAATTCCAATGAGGCGCACATCAGGATCGTCGACATCTAATGACTCTGTCAAGTGTTTTACCCGATTATCAAGTCCAAGTAAATGTTTAGTCACTGTTTCTTTTTTTGTCTCAAGCTTCTCCAAAACCATTTCAACAACCAATTTGACAATTTCTGCTGGGCTGCCATGTACAAAAGCGCTTTCATAAGTTCATTAGTTGACTAGATTAATTACATACCTACACACCATTGGTGGGATTGTCAAAACCTTACTTGAAAAGATTGAAGTACATCACAAAAGATATCTAAATACACTGAATAATTAATATAGGCTAATTAAGTAGACTTCACATGATATGTTTTCCATATGTGATTACAAGAATTTCTAAAGAATATAGTATTTACACGACAGCCAAAATCACCAAGTGGCAGCTATATCATGCATAAGCAAAATTTCGGCATTTATAGCTAAGCGTAGAAAAAGTTTCAACACTCTTAATAGGAGAATCATGAACCGAGATAAGGTAGACAAATACAACGCCATCCATTGAACACTGCAGCTTTGGTGAAGGAAAAAAGATCCCAGAACTTATAACTATTTCCCAGTGCCTGCATATTGCTACTGTAACATTTTTATTGCTTAATTTTTGCATGTAAGTCTTCTATGGATGTGATTATATCAAGTATAATGGCATTTACAGACCCGTGTCTCATTCAGATTTGTTCAAAATTGAAAATAGAGAGATCCTACGCCCATTAGGAATGAAGATATATGTGTCAATTAGACTCACAACACACATTCGATTATTCACACCATCAAGTGTGGACTACCTTATCAATATAAAAGCAAAATGGAGAGGCCCAGTCAGTTTGCTTTCCAAAAACTCCATCTTTTGGTCAGACAAAATTTCTCAAGCGGCCTACATAATCCATAAGCATGAGAGATTGCCCACCATGAAAAATAGTGCGAAAACACCTCATTTACATTGGAAAAGCTAATGGGCGGCCACATGCTATGATAATGCTTCCTAACCTTATGTTAGATTTAAGTTGGCCCCAGATGCGATCTCTCTTTTTTTCTTTTTTCTTTTTTCATTTTTTCCCTGTAGATGGAAAATGGAAACTATATTCTTACCACGGGGTAAAATAGATTTTTTGGGTCAAAATTAGTGAGAATGCAGATCAATATGGGTGCAAAATCTGAAGATGAGTTTAATAATCATCCCAAACAATAAATGCAAATGGGTGCTCGTGAAATTTCGTAGCCTTACGAGGTAGTGAAGATGAAGAAAATGCTTAAAGGAATATTTAGGTCCATGTCATTAAAGATATTGAAAGAGAGCGCAACTGGAGGTAGTTTTCAATATTTCCGCTATGAAATAATTAGTAGGGATCTTAAGGGAGTTTTACCTTGATTTCACAATCAATCCCTTGATTTTACCCGCCTTTTCCAGAGCCACTCTCCAAGCCTTGACTTCATCAGGAAACTTCTTCGCATGTTTTCGTAAATCATTTTCATATTGTGGAGTCTTAAGTTTCACATCCTCAGGTTCCACGTCAAGAAAAATAGGAAGGATTGTTTTTTTACCTTCTGACTTGGACACGTTGTCTACTATGTGCACAAGCTCCCAGAGGCACCATCTACTAGAAGCATAAGTTTGAGAGAAGATGGGTATGTAGATTTTGGAGTTGTTGATAGCATGCAAAAGGCTCCCATCAATTACATCGCCAACACGAAGCTCCTCATTGTCCCTGAATACATGGACTCCAGCATCTACCAACTCGTGGTAGAGGAAGTCAGTAAATCCAGCACGAGTGTCAGGTCCTCTGAAACTCAGGAACACTTGGTACTCGCCTCCTAATACTTGTGCAGCATCACTGCTCGTTTCAGCCTCTGAGTTTGCCATAGCTAGGAAGCTTATTACTTCTAGAAATCTCTCTCTTCCCTAAGAAGAGAAGGTTGGTGTGGCGCGGGCTAGCTAAAAAAAGACTGAGGTTTTGGATATGAACTAGTACAGAGGTTTTAAAACTTGTTTGAGTTGGCCATTCCCTTAAAATTATAAACGGAGAAAAATCTAGAGAAGGGGAAGAATGGTGAAGAGAGAGAGAGAGAGAGAGAGAGAGAGAGAGAGAGAGAGAGCATGTGGGGACAGTGCAGCTGCATGAATGGTGCCGCATGTTCAGCACATTCACTGCAAGCCGCGTGAACACGCCATGTCGTTTGGTCCCTCTAAACTTCTGAAGTGAAAGGATCATTGCCTTTCTTTTTTAATTTATTTTTTTACGGATAGAAAAGGCAATGTGCATCAACGGCAAATAAGAAAAAGATGGTCATGTGCTATTTTCGGGTGGTTCTTAATTTGACTGCTGACATTGTGAGGCATCGAATGAAATATGAAGTTGCCAAAATACATAGGAATTGGTTTCATCAGATGATGATGTTACCAATACAGAAGGAATCAACGATTCTTTTCATCCAATAATCAAGTTGAGCTTCCAATAGGTCCTATCATGGGTCTTTTTTCCTTTTTGCGATGTATTACAAAGTAGACGCTAAAGAGGGTCACTTGGCACTCCAAAAGTTCTTAAAATGTGAATGATTTCCTCAACTTAGAAAAAAAAAATCATCGTCGATGTGACCATGTCCAAGTTCATTCAATCACAAATATTAAGAATAATAATACATGACTAATGAGTCGTGTGTTATTATCCTTAACAACAACAAATCTGATCTCAATTATTTAATTTAAATATAAAAAATATATCGAAAAAACAAAAAACAAATCACCATACAGTCCGCACAAATCATTTAGTGTCGTCAGGTGGAGAGCACAGACTGAGCCTGCCACCCACAAAAATCCAGACAAACTCAGCATGCATTCCAGCTAATCGCCAAATCATTTGGGAAAATCCAATTTTTCCCGCGAAAGCAACAGAAACGAGACAAGGGACAAAAAGAAAAAGGTCAAAAAATGCACAGAGCAGCCCCATTGGCAGGCCCTGATTATTGCGTCTCCGAAGCAAACACATCATTGATGATGTTCACTGTTCATTAAGATGACGTGCTCGTCCACGAGCTCGTCTCTCTCCCTGAATTCGTTCTCTTCCTCCTCCTCCATGCCTCACTCCCTCCCTGTCAAGGTCACCCCACTGCAGCACCAGATTGAGTCGTCATTGTTGTCAGCGACGGCTCGTGGTTGGTTCGATTGATAATTGAAGGGCCTAATTAAGCATTTTATAACAATACTATCGTTTCTTTTGATGCATATGAGAAGGCTTTACAGTTAACTTATACAAGGCCAACAGTCCGTGCAATGCATGGCATTATTTTTAACTCTCCCAATTTTCTTTTCATTTCTTTTCTCTTTTCCCTCTCTTAATTCTAGACCTTCTATGTTTGTGGGTATGTAGTAAGATCGAGGTCACTTGGAAGCATGACCGTCGACCGTCCACGTCTAGGGGCAGTCGCAACGAGAGCTCAATTGAAGTGGAGGAGACGCCACAGCTTGTTCGAAAGGAACAATCACGAACACAGTCAAGCCTCAGAGAGAGAGGAAGAGTGGAGTTGAGGGGGGGGGGGGGGCAACATGGAGGAGGCATCGGCTTGTGGGTCCGGGAGAGGCAACAGTGTGGAGGAGGCACCGGCTTGTGGGTCTGGGACAATGGCTTGGGTGGGGGCGGGGTGTTAATGTTTGGGATTTGGTCACAATTTCACTGGGTATTGGAGTGAAGCAAAATCATATTGTAATCTTGTAAACGAGACTATTAAAAAATTCAATTTAAAAAGTTAAATTGATAGGTGGAGGGAGAGACCACATGTATATAAAAATATATATAAGTATTGAAATATCAAATCAAAAAGTAAACGATCACAATGGTTATAGTGCATAATCTTTTATAAATTAGCATGAAGATAACACATTAAGTAGAGTATCCATGAACTGATAATTTGTAGATCTTTTATCATCTTGAAGATAACACATCAAGCAAATCATCTCTGCAAAGTATTTATGAGATGATTATTTGGAGATCTATTCTACACTACAACTATTGTGATCTTTTATCTTTTGATTTGATACGTCAATAATAAGACTCGTTTTCAAGCGATATGGGATAATATTTCAATGGAAACGACATATAAAAACACTACATGAAATAAATGTTTGAATTGAACAAAACAAAAGAAATATATGTTCGAAAATCATTTTGCTTCCGAAGTAATTTCATAAGATTTGGAAGCCCTTCTCTTCCTACTTCAGTCAAGTTTTGAGATGATGCAATCTTCTAGCCGCCCACCCACCCCCCCCCCAAAAAAAAAAGAAAAAGAAAAAAAGAAAAAGAGATGATGCAATCAGAAGGAGAAACGGTTCCACTTGCAGTGAAAAGTTAATAGGCTGCTTTAATCGAACTGTCAATTGCTTGACTTCAGCTTCGTCGTACCATGATCCGGCACACCTAACACGCGTTTCAGGATTCAAAAAATGAAGAAGATGACTACACGGTGGGTGGTTCGAGGCATTTCCATACAAATATTGTATGTTAGTTTGGGGGAAATGGGAACAACCAGTCAAGGAACGACTATTGTAATTATTTAATTGTACCACTTTTGTGTTAGATGGTGCTCATCTGTTTAGCTTGATGAATATTTAATTAATGAACAATATTCTCTAAGTCATTGTGTCGACCGCTATCGATATCTGCTATCTCCTTTAGAATATTTTCTTGTTGTAATGGTCTGACATGCCAACTAATCCGGCAACAATTCTTTTAAGTTCATGCATCGCACCAAAGTGGAATATACCGCTTAACCAAGACCGATGATTACTTTAAATTAAGTACCCCATACATTTCAACAAATTCAAAATATTTTAGGCTTCTTGAAAGACCATAAAGGCAAATTCACTACTATTCAGATAAATCTTTGATTTTTTCTCCTTTGGCTTGATAAAATATGGGCAACCCCAGAGACCTAGGGTTGCATTTCCTGGATATGACCCGAGGTCCCACCTTCTTAGAATTATAGACAGCATTCTACATACGTCTCTATAGATAAACAACCTCATAAGTACCCATCGTTGACTCTAGTTTTTGCAGAGGACATCAAGGTGATAGAGGGAAGGAAAATAAGAAATTAGACAACTAAAAAGTGTATGATCCTAGTCAACTACAATACATAATTAAGTCATACAAACTCGACATTTTTTTTTCGTGGTAAAATTATTTTTAAGATAACAGGATATCAGTAGAAGGTATTATATTATCAAATTAATATAAATTGGTAATGCACATGATTAGCTGAGCCAATTAAACTGCTTGTTGCAATCTCGTTTCAGACCCAAGAATGAGCTGAAAATCGCTGTTACTGGCGGGCACCCTACAATGGTCATTTCAGTGCGAGAATCTTTCGTACAAAAATGATATTTTTTCTAGTTTGATCTACGGAAAGAAAAATCCCAGTATTATAAAAGATTTAAATAGATTTGTCAGTCACAAGCACGTGCGAGCAAGGGAGCGAGGGAGGGAGCCCCGGGGGGGGGGGGTGTGGTGGGGGGACGGAAGGGGGATGAGCGGTCCGTCTAACGTAGGGATAAATGGTGGTAATGATCATCATGGCTTTGGCGGTCGGTTGGCATTACTAGAGCGTAGGGACAATCGGCTGAGGAAGAGAGATTTGCGAACGGTGATTAGTGGGTGCCTGACAACAAGCACTATGCATTGCACTCAAATATTTTTATTAAAATGGTGAACTTGACCTATTTTTTCGTATTATTAAAATACACGATAAAATAGTCGTGTATGCATCATAGTCAGATCAACAGGAAAAATTGATATCCTCCAATTTAAAATCTCACTATTTTATATTATACAAAACCATTTTTGGTGTTAAAATCCGACACTCGGGATTTTCCGAATAAATATTGAAAATTTATAAATTTTGGAATTAATAACCAAAAATCCAATCAGCACTCAATTTGCATAAATTAACACTCAATTGCAGAAATTAACCACATCATCAAGCAATCACATTTAAATTCCAAATCGTACTTCATCGCTATCCTAATTTTTCAGAAAAATATTTAATAATTAAAGAATTACTGAAATTAATTAAATAAATCAATTTAAATACCGAAAATACTAACCTAGGTCGTAATTGCTAAATTAAATACCGAAACAGGCCGAAAATTCCCGAACCTGCCTAGATAAATAGCACACCCTATCTAGGCCTTGATTAATTTAATATAACCACCTAACATGCATAATTAAATAATTAAATCACTAATCTAATCTAACTAACAACCTAATTTCTAATTAAATTAAACTAAACACCCCTTAAACGTCATTAGCCTACTAAGAAGAGTTTAGTGCATAAAATCACCGGTTTAATACAAAAACCGGTCCACCGCGACGGCGACCGAAACTCGAACTTTCGGCAGCGTCAACGGACACTTGGGCTGGGCCAAAAAGCCTTGCAAGCCCACAGCAACTGCGGGGCTTGACTGAGCTTGGGCTGAGCTTGGGCTGGGTCGAGAAAACAGCAATTTGCTAGGCTGAGACTTGCTTAGGCTGAGCTGTTGAAGTTCACGGGCTGGGCTGCTGCGAAACTTTGTGGACTGAAATTCATGGGCTGAGATAGGCTGCTAACTAAAGATGGGCCGGTGACTCCGTGGGTTTCTAGGCTCAAAAGCAAATGGGTTGAACGGAGCGAGCTGACGTCGATTCTGTGGAGGAGCAAAAGTTTCGGGGCAGCTACATGAATTTCTGTGGAATCGTGGGCGTGGAACTGTACAAATCCAAAGTAGCAAGGAAGGAGCTACTTCGATGAGGGCTGAAATAGGGGATGACGTCATTGTTGGGGTCAACAAGCCGGTGGGGAGGCTTCGAGCAGCTGGCGGGTCAACACGGGGAAGAGAGTTCCGCTGGAGTTGACCGCAAGAGACAAGAGGTGGTGGAGAAGACAGCAGTGGGGGAGGACGTGTGGCAGCTGCAAAGGTCGGTCGCTATGGGTGGAGGGATGAACAATTTTGGTGGAGTGGGAGACAAACGTAGGTGGTGTAGACAACAGATGGTGGATGGCAGCAGCTTCAGTCGCTGCTTGTGGGAGAACACGAAATGGAGAGGGCGAGCTGGCAGCAAAGAAACAAAGCGGAGAGAGGGCGATTGTGGGCTGGTCGATAGGTAGCACGAACGTGGAGCAGCTGAGTGCAGAAATCAGTGGAGATGCGGGCGCTGGATTAGTGGAAGTTGCGTCGGTCTTCTTTGCTGACGGTTGACCAACCCTAGAGACAACACAGGATGTGGCAGCTGATTCAAAGGGGATAAAGGAAGGAGCTTCGAATGAAACAATTGAAAGAAAGCAGAGATAGAGGACTTTAGTTGAAGATGGCGGTCAGCTGCCGAGAAGAAAATGAAAGCGAAGCAAAAGACCGAAGGAGTTGCACGCTATTTCGAAGAAAGTAAGAAAAAGACACAGGCGGTGAAGGTGGAAAGACAGTGACGGGAGGGGCAGCTGGATTTGTTTGCTCAAAAAGATTAGATCAAAGGGCAAAGAGTCAACAAATAATATCCCCTCCATTGATTGCATGTCCCTATTTCTTTCTAGAATAAATTCTACCAAATAATCAAATTTTGATGCTAAAAATCCAGCCCCCTCTACAAGCTCCGAATTTCATCAATTGAGCTTCAATTCATCCACGAAATTTCCCAATTCGATGTCCAATTTGAGGAAGAAGAAAGCCCATAAAATTTCTGCAAGTCCCCAATACCCAAAGGCTGGGTAAGGAGGCCAAAAATCCCTTCAATTTGGCCAATCCAAATTTCCGTGATTTTCCGAATTGTCCGAAACGATTTTTCCGTAAAAATCTCGAAATCGCCAAAAATTCTTTGGAAGATGAGTCGACATTCCTAAAATAAATCGTGACATGTCGGAACTTTTAATTTCTGAAATCAGGTTCAATTTCGTGGTTAATTTCAATCTGACACGATTTTAGCGCGACCTAACCTTTACTGGGTAGCTTTTAGGAATTTTTAATACAATTGACCCATGGTCGATTATTTTAAAGCCACATTGTGCATCTTCGACACATTGGCGACTTTCGGTTGTCATGAAAATCTCGAGGTTTCAAATATAGGCACAAGGTGTCAAAACGACAGAAAAATCGGTCTAGTGCTGATCGACGAGAATTTTGCAATCTGGTGGAATCACCCACACTATGATCACCTATGTTAGTCGAATTGACCTATTTCCAATCTCCGATAGATTTTTGACTGTGCCGTAATGATCTCGACATATGAGCACGGTCGAGTAGTCGATTTCTGGTCGAATTCTCAAGTCTATTCTGTTAAAATCCCTTACCGACTTCACCTGATAGGCTAATTATCCCGTGAGTAGCCAACTCAGAGAAAAGCATTATAGGTGCATCGATAAAAAGCTCAACTTATCCAATCGAAATCAGAACCTGAAATTTAGGATGTCACAACTCTTTCCCTCTTATAAAAATTTCGTCCTCGAAATTTAAACCTTTACCAATCCTTAAACAAAAAAGGTAGGGGTATAGTCGTCTCATCGAATCCTCACTTTCTTCGGTTGCTTCTTTAGTCCCATGGTGTTGTCAGACTACTTTGACCAAGGGGACCTTCTTGGTCCACATAATCTATCATTTCTTATCCACAGTCTGAACCAAGCTTTCCACATACGACACTCTGTCGTTGACATCTAATTCTTCAAGATTTAGCATGTAGGTCGAGTCAAGCTCATACGTCCTCCACATCAACATGTGAAAGACGTCATGCACTTGTGCCAACTTCGACGACAATGCAAGATGATACGCTAGGATCCCGATTCTTTTCAGAATCTCAAAGGGACCTACGTACCTTGGTTTCAGTTTTCCTTTCTTGCCGAAGCGCAAGGTATCCCTCATTGGTGACACATTCAGAAAGATGCAATCACTAACTTGGAATTCCGGCCCTTGACGCTTATCTGTGTAACCATTCTGACGGTTCTGAGTCCTTAATCTGTCACTGATATTTGCAACTGCGTTTACTGACTGCTGAACTGACTCTGGGCCTGTGATCTTTCCTCATCTAACTTCCTTTCCACAAACTGAAGTTCTGTACACTCTGTTGTGCAATGCTTCAAAAGAGACCATCTAACTGTTCTACTGAAACTAGAAACCTCGGGTCTAGATTTCATATAAATTCGTCACTAGCACTCCATGCAGGCGAACTATCTAATGCACATACACTTCTGCATGCCTATTCCAAATCAAGATCTTTTTGTACTGCGATGAAGTGAGTCGACCTAGTCCATCTGTTGATCACTACCCAAATGAAATCATTGCTCATTTGACTCCTTCGGTAAGCCCATAACAAAGTCCATCGTGATGTGCACCCATTTCCACTCGGAAATCTCGAGAGGTTGCAAAAGTCCTCCGGGCTTGTAATGTTGTGCCTTCACCTGATGACACGTTAGACACTTGGTGACATGATTGGTGATGTCCGTCCTCATACCAGACCACTAATAGTGTTGACACAAATTCTGATACACCTTCGTACTGCCAGGATGAATGATGTGTCATGCCCCGATCTTTTAGGGCGTACCCATCCCTCTGTGGTCGATAAAAATTTGCGACTTCCCAGGACGAGTCACCGACCCTTTCATTTTATTGCACATGTGGAAGCGAATAACAAATCCCCTGAAAGTAACCATCTCCGGATAGAAAAACAGGACAACACATTCACAAACAAAACATGCTTTTATATATACATTGAGTTATGTACAGAAGTCTATAACCAAAAGAATAGTTCTCAAAAAGAGGCTATCCTATTGGACCTACACATCAGGTCACCTCAGCTCAACTCCAGGTCCTCCACCCTACGGTCCTGAAAAATTTAAGCCCACAACTAGGAGGGTAATACGCCTAGAAGCGTCCTAACCACACAACCACACAATTAACACAGAGGACTTACCTCGCCTCAGTTCCTTCCTGCATGTCAGCACAATTCACATCATAGATATACACAGCACTCATACTCAAATAATTGGAATGCCTCATCAACTCAATTAATCACAATGTCCCGATTATAAGGCCAAACAGTTATGACAAGTCTCATACCATGCCACACAGTTTTGTTTCATAATCAGGCGCATCAAATTCAAACAACTATGCATTCCAATTATTAATTAAGCACCTCAAGGCACAATCGACTACCATGTCCGGCTGTCTACTGGTGTAGCCAGGCATCGTCTCTTCCTCATTAAGCACGGCTACGTCTCATTGACGGCTTTCCCGAATGAGCATAGGTCTAGAATCTACTGCGACCCGCTACCTTAATACATGGGTAACCTGAAAAGGGATTTAGTAACGTCCGGCGTAATTGCTTGAGACAGGTTCTCTTAACCAACACACGACCAATCAATTTCGGCCCAAGACACCGTGCATTGCACTCAAATACTTCAATTAAAATAGTGATCATTGCCTTTTTTCTTTTTTTTTTCTTTTTTTTTTTGGTAACCTAGGGAACCCCGTAAGCCGACAGCCGGCGAGCAAACCCTAGGGGAGCGACTGCAGGACCCACCACCACAGTACTCTAGGTAAGAATCCCTAACGATGCCTCTGGGATTCGAACTTCTCCCCTTCGTGACCGGGAGAGAGCCCAAGCCAGCTGCGCCGCTGCGAGCCGTGGTATCATTGCATATTTTCTTCGTATTAAAAATACACGATAAAATAGTCGTGTATGGATATACGATCAGATTGGACCCAGAAAATTCATACCCTCCAATTTAAAATTCCATTGTTTTAGATAGTATATAAAACCATTTTTAGTGTTAAAATCCGACACTCGGGATTTTCTCAATAAATATCCAAATTCACAAATTTTGAAATTAAATACTCAAATTTCCAATAAGCACTCAATTTGCACAAATTAACATCCAATTGCATAAATTGAACATACCATTACAATCAGCACGAAATTCCAATCACCGGTTAACACATTCTAATTTTCGAAAAATAATTAAAAATTAAATAAATTACTGAAAATTAAATAAATTACAAAATAAATAAATTTAAAGCATTTAATTAATTAACCTAAACTAACTAGGCTAATTAATATACTAACAATTAAATCTAACCATTCTACCTAATTCAATCTAATTACACTAATTGAATAAACTAACTAATTCCTAACTAATCCACATCTAAGTGTCATTAGCCTATTAATTAGGGATTAGAACACAACTCACCGATTTAGCACGAAAACTGGCTCACGGTGACGGCGGGGCGACGATGGCCGAGACTTGAGCTCACAACAAGGCCAACGGAGCTCGGACCGGGCCGAAATCGGCCAACAATCTTGCTGTTGGGCTGAATAATGAAACAGAAGCAGGCTGGCGGTCAAAGGTGGGGGCTTCACGGTGAGGGGCTGACTAAGTGAAACATGCCACGCGAAGCTGGATTTCGGTAGAGAAATCGTGGGCTTTTGATGGGCTTCGACCGAAAGAGCTGAAGATGCGAGGAGGGGACGAGAAATGGTGGAGATGGACGGCTTGGACTCATGGGCTGCTGGCATGGGGAGTTAGCGCGGCTGGGGGAGGATTCCTTTAGTTGACCGAGCGTGGAGGAAACTCGAACGTGGCAGAGACCAAGTGGATGCAGGGAAATGGAGGCTTCGGTGGATGGCAGAGGAGATCGAAGATGGAGCAGGCGGCAGGGATTGAAGGAGAACGGCTGGCAGAGGGGCTGAGTTCGTCAAATGCAAAAGAAAGTGAGAAGCATATGCGGTCGAGAGAGGGGAAACAACGAAGAGGGGAGAGGCGGCGGTCAAACGTGCTGGGGAAGTCACGGTTGGGGGGGCCAAAAGTCAAGAATTTTATCCATCCCATTAAAAGCTTGTCCCCCCCCCCCCCCAATTCTTTCTAGCCTTGAATTTCCATATTTGCTCAAATTGATGCCAAAATTCAGCCCTCAAACCATAGCTCCGAATTTCACTAATTTTAGACTTCAATTTCTTCTCCAATTCCTCAAATTCGAAGTCCAATTTTGCCAAGGAAAAAAAGCCCACATAATTTCTATAAGTTCCCATCAGCATATAGCCCGGCTTGAAAGTCCAAATTTCCTTCAAATGAGCTCGTTCGAATTTCCATTTGTTTTATGAATCGTCTGAATCGATTTTCCGTAAAAATCCCTGAATCTCCGAAAATGAATCATGACACGACAGAACTTTCAATTTCTGAAATTGAGTTCAATTTCGCGGTTAATTACAATGTGACGTGATTTTAGCGCGTCCTAATCTACCAGGCAGCTTTTAGGAATTTTTAATGCAATTGACCTATAGTTGATTATTTTCGAGCCACAACGTACATCTTCGACGCATTGGTGACTCTCGGTTGTCGTGAAAATGTCAAGATTTCAAATACGAACACGGGTACAAAAATGACAAAAAAATCGGTCTAGTGTCGTTCGATAGAAATTTTGCAATTAGGTAGAATCACCCACGCACTAATCACATATCTCTATCGAATTGACCTATCTCCGATCTCTGATCGATTTTGACAGTGCCGTAATGACCCTTGCAGTTAGCACAGTCAAGATGTCGATTCCTGGTCGAATTCTCAAGTCTATTGCGTTTAGATTCCTTAACGGCTTCACCGAATAGGCTAGTTAACTCATGAGTGACCAACTAAGAGAAAAAGGCTATAGGCATGTCGATGAAAAGCCCATTTCATCTCATTGAAATCAGACTCGAAAATCAGGATGTCACAACTCTTCCCCAATTTCGTCCTCGAAATTTAAACCATTACAATCTTTAAACAAAAAGGTGGGGGTACAGTTGTTTCATCGATTCTTCAGCTTCCCAGGTTGCTCCTTCAGTGCCGTGGTGTTGCTAGACCAATTTGACCAATGGAATGGTCTTGGTGTGCAGGACTTGCTCCTTGCGATCCACAATCTGAATCGGGCTTTCAACGTACGACACTCTGTCGTCCACGTCCAATTCCTCAAAATTAAGCACGTGGGTTGGGTCAGGCTCATACTTCCTCAACATTGACATGTGAAAGACGTCATGCACTTGCGCCGACCTCGACGGTAATGCAAGACGATACGCTAGGATCCCGATTCTTTCAAGAATCTCAAATGGACCTACATACCTCGGACTCAGCTTTCCTTTCTTGCCAAAGCCCGAAGTACCCCTCATTGGTGACATTTTTAGAAAGACGTGATCACCAACTTGGAATTCTAATGGCCTTCGACGCTTATCGGCGTAGCTTTTTTGGCAGCTCTGAGCAGTCTTCAATCTGTCTCTGATGACAGCAACTGCATCCACTGACTGTTAGACTAACTCTGGGCTTGTGATCTTTCTTTCCCCTAAGAGTGCTAGTATGAGCACCTAGAGGGGGGTGAATAGGTGCCAAAACAAAATTTGCAAAATATAATATAAGATCTTACTTTTAACCTGAGTCTGGCAGACAACAGACTCTGCAAAGGAAATCACATTTATGCAAATAAAATTACGAACTAAATTAAAGAGATCAGGGAAGAGAATGAGAACACGAAGTTTATAGTGGTTTGGCTTAATCCAAGCCTACGTCTACTTTCCCGCACTGACAGCCCACCGGCTGGATTTCACTATGAATCAAAAGAATCGTTACAGTATCACGTCCTTGATTCCACAGTGTAAAGACTCTACTACACTTCCTCAAGGCCTCACAAATGTCTAGACTCTCTTTTGAGTACAAATTCTTGCTCAACAATTGACTCAGCAAAGAACAAGGAGCTTCAGACTTTGGAATTCATTTATCGCGCACACTCGAGTAACTAGAACGTCTTCCTTAAATACTCCTCCATGCCTTCATAACCGTTGGCACCTTCCAAAGGAGTTCTTCCAATCTTCCCATTGGACAGAATCAATTAGGGAGATCTCGAGTTACTTAAGGAATGTGAAGATAACCCACCAATCCTGCTCGCCCATACAATCAGGATCTAGGTTTCCATAAGTAGAACATTCCATGTACGATTTGCCAATCAACGGATCAAACTTACTCGAATTAATTTCAAAACGAGTAAAAGATCTTGAAATGCTATATCCAGCCGTGAGATCTTCTTTAACCACTCGAAACAAATCCTTATATGATTCTAGATAAGTCTTTCTTCGACGGTCTAGAAATAGTCAATGAGGGAAGACTTTAAATCTTGAGTCTGGCGGTCTGACGGTCTTCAGACTTTGAGGAAAGAGTCTGCTATTCTTTAGACTAGACTGATGGAAACGTTTTGTCAACTTCAAAACAAGTAAGGAAGTTTTCTCCAACAATCTCCCCATTTTTTATGGTGACAAAACTTTCCTGCAGATTTGGATATGGATACTTTTAACCTGCAAGACAATACTTAAGCAAACAAGAATATCTCATAAAAAATAAATGGATTAGGTTTAAGATAGTATCGAATATGCATCCACAGGAAATGGGTTAGTCCTGTAAAAACAACTATATTTGCCATGAATACCCACAATGCTTAAGATACTGCAAGCATTAAACAATCAAACAATCCAAACCAAAGTGCAAAGTCAACCAAAGTCTAAACAAACCAGTCCAAATAAACAAAAATTAAAGTCAAAGCTAAACCAAATCAGCACCAACTTCTCTCCCTTTTTGTCAGCATTAAAAAGGTAGAGATGAAAAACAAAATGTGATAAATTTAAGATTGTTTTGGAACACAAACGAGCTGGAAATCTCCCATCGACTTGACAGTATCCTCCAGCTTTCTCAGATCCTCCTTCAATTGCGCTACTTCCTCACCCTTGGCAGTTGCTTAAACTTGAATAGAAAGGGCCTGAATTTGATCATGCAATGACACTGAAGAAACCTGAGTAGCATTCTGCATATTCTGAAATTCGCATCCCAAGGCATAAATCTGACCTGTCATCTCCATAAGAACATCAAGCAATCTTTTAAAATCTACTGAGTTGTCAGTTTGAGTGCTTGCTTCAGCATGATCAGTTTGTGGAGTATTTGCAAATGATGGGACTTCAGCATGAGCACCTAGACTTGGAGATGAAACCTCAATACCTTCTTCAGGAAATTGAGAAGCATATACATCTTCTGGGTTGGCAGGAGAACAACTAACATCATCACTAGTAAAAGCAAGTGAAGAAGTACCTCTTTTACCAGCAGCTCCCCCTGTATCAGTGCCTTCAGGTGGAGAGAAGTACTCTTCATGCTCTGTTTCCTCCTCAATGACATGATGACTTTCTCCTCTTTGTTCATCTTCTGCAGTTCTACCTTCGTCTGCTTCTTTCCTCATCAATTCCCTCTCTTCACTTCTTTTCTCTGCTTCTTCTCTTTCTTGATTCTCTCTATCCTCTGTCTCTGGAACAAGACATTGTAAGTTCCTTAAGGCAAGAGCAAAAATGGTGATATCTTCCTCATCTCCTTCATCCTGCAAGATGAGTGCTCTCCTTTTCTTTGATGGAGCTGACATAGGCTCCTTGCCTTTTCGTTTTACAGCCACAGGGCCTTGTTGAGTCTTGACAGGGGTCTTCTCCTTAAAGCACTTTAAAGCCTTATTTAGTTCTTTCAGACGCATCTTTGAAACCATCTTCAGTCCTATCATCATTGGATCACAGGTGCGAATACACAGAATCTTAGCAGGCAGAATATTAAGATGTCTGAACAAACGAGTAACTAGAGCTGAATAAGGAAGTTGTCCCTTGTCTTTGACCATCGATCTATACATATGAAACATGATAGTGTGCGGCAGAGAGAACTTTTCACCAGTATTGATAGCATACATCAGCTTTGCTTCTGAATTGGAGACATCAGTCTTTGATGTGGATTTGGGTCTAAGACAATTAATCACAATCTTATGCAGCAAGATATTTGAGGCATTCATCCTCAACTACGAAATTTGACCTTCTGCCACTCTATCTCGAACAAGCTCCACAGTCGCACGACCAATAGACACACTTATTGATCGAAACATCCCTCTCTCTACTCCAATCACATCAGTCAGAGTGTCCATATCAACCACATAATCTTGGTCTCTAACACTGAAAGAAAATCTATTTGCGTCCAAGAAGCTTAGATTGGAATAGAAATACGCAGTAAGTTCTGGATGAGCAACTGTTGTCTCAGAGCAAAATTGTTCAAGTTGAAGTAACGTAAATTTCTCCCATAGCTTCACGTTTAGGGAGTCGAGAAAATCAAAATCGACACTTCTTGGGTTCATCACCCCTCGCTTTAGCAACTTAGAGTAAACTTGCTTATGTTCTTCAAAACGAAACAAATCTACCCTTTTTCCTCGAATATTCACGGCAACACTCATTCTAGGCTTGAAATGAGCAAACATCTTTTCATCATCATTCGTTCCATTAGACTGATTAAGACCCCCAACACGTGGATCACTTGGGAAATTTGTAAAAGCCTTTTCTGCCGAACTAGCAAGTGCAATCCCCAAACGTTCCATCGTTTGTAAAAAATGGGTTTCATTTCTATACCCCTTTTCTTTCAAAAATTCATCAATGAAGGTCATCGGAGAACCTCCATCCTTTAGGGCAGAGTAGAGCTTGAAAGAGAAAGCAGGTTTAAGAGTCCTTACAAGATCGACATCCTCCAAAAGTTCCTCCTCCTCTTGGTGTTGCTGAACATTCTGTGGACTAGCCTGAGGAGAGTGACGCGGTTGAGAATGTTGTGGACTTTGCTGTTGCCTTGAAAGATCTTCTTCCTCGGTAAGGTCAAAATGCGTAGGACCCTCACGCATATGCTGTGGTCCCCTGCTTGCAATCCTTGAAGACTTTCTTTGGAAAGACATTATCACAGTCTTTGAGAGAGTTTCCGAACTCGATTCGCGAGAAAGATGAAAACTTTAGGGATTAAACTAGAGAGAAAAGGTAAGAAGGTGAAGTTCTTCGCCTTTAGGGTTCATGAAGAAAACAAACAGTATATAAAGCAATCGAAACGAGGTATACGAATCGTTGGAAAAAAATTCCTTTTTAAAAATAACGCCTTTTTGAAAAATGGATAACTGTCATTTCAAAAAGATAACTTCCTTTTCGAAAATAATAATTTCCATAATTTCAAAGAACTTGGGAAGATAACATCAATCAATTACTAATTAATAAACAATCGTACCTTTTCGAGATTTTTTCCGAAAATATATTGCTAGAACTGAAATGACTTACAGTCTTGATTCTTGAACTTCTGAAACTGAGCGTCTTTAGACTTTTATCCTTGAGTCTGAGCTTCTTCAGACTTTAGGATATTAAGTTTGGATCGAATAGATTCAAATAGATTTTTCTCCAGTGGCTTTGTGAAAATATCCGCCAGCTGATTCTTTTGATTCAATGAATTGAATTGAGACTTCTCCATTTTGAACGTGGTCTCTAATAAAATGATGTCGAATCTCTATATGCTTTGCTCTTGAATGAAGAATTGGATTCTTGGTGAGATTAATTGCCCTGGTGTTGTCACATTTGATCTCAGTGCATGAGTCTTCGATTCCAAAGTCTCATAGTTGTTGTTTTATCCATAAGATTTGAGAACAACAACTTCCAAGAGCCACATATTCTGCTTCTGCTGTTGAAAGAGCTATTGTACTTCGCTTCCTCGAAAACCAAGATACTGTCCTGTTTCCAAGTAATTGACAAGTACCGGAAGTGCTCTTTCTATCAACTCTACATCCTGCCAGATCTGCGTCTGAGTATCCAAGGAGAGTAAAGTCTCATTCTTTAGGATACCACAAACCTAATTTAGAGGTTGTGGCAACGTATTTGATGATGTGTTTCGCAGCACTTAGATGGGATCTGCTTGAAATCTGGTACAAATGCAAACAGTAAACAAAATGTCAGGTCTAGAAGCAGTAAGATAAAGAAGTGAACCAATAATACTCCTGTACAGCTTCTGGTCAACTTTCTTTCCTCCTTCATCTTTGTCCAGGTTCGAAGAACTTGACATTGGTATATCAGTCTTTTTGCAATTCTCCAAACTGAACTTTTTGACAAGTTCTTTGGCATATTTTTTTTGGTGAATGAAAATTCCTTCCTTCAGTTGTTTTACTTGTAGTCCAAGAAAGAAGGATAGTTCACCCATCATGCTCATCTCGAATTCATCCTACATAGACTTAGAGAATTTCTTGCACAGATTTTCGTTAGGTGATCCAAAAATAATATCATCAACGTAGATTTGAACAAGTAAAAATTTTTTACTTTCCTTTTTAATAAATAGAGTAGTATCCACTTTACCTTTAACAAAGCCATTTTGGATTAGAAACTTACTTAACCTGTCGTACCAAGCTCGAGGAGCTTGTTTTAAACCATATAACGCATTTTTCAATCTGAATACAGAGTCTGGTTTCCTTGGGTCTTCAAAACCGGGAAGTTGTTCCACATAGACTTCCTCTTGGATAAATCCATTTAGAAATGTACTTTTTGCGTTCATTTGGAATAACCTAAAATTCTTATAATAAGCAAAAGCAAGTAATAATCTAATTACTTCTAACCTTACTACTGGTTCATAAGTCTCATCATAATCTATACATTCTTCTTGCGTATATCCTTTGGCCACGAGTCTTGCTTTGTTCGTTATAACCTTTCCTTTCTCGTCCATTTTGTTCCTGAAAACCCATTTAGCTCCTATAACAGATTTACCTTTTGGTTTAGGAGTTAATTCCCAAACGTCATTAACTCTGAACTGCCTGAGCTCTTCTTGCATAGCTTCAATCCAGCTTTCATCAGTTAAAGCCTCTTCTATGCTTTTGGGTTTTATTTCAGAAATAAGAGCCACAACGCTAGACTCTTCATGCCTTTTGGATCTTGTACAAATTCCTTCATCAATGTTACCAATAATGAGTTCTTTAGGATGACTAGACTTGTGCTTCCAATTGCTAGTTGGTCTGACAGATTGCTGAACTTCTTCTTCATTTGATTCTTCAATATTCATTCGTTGTTGTCCTTCTGAAGTCTGAGCTGCTTCAGGGGAAGTAGATTTTGTAGAGTCTGGAGCAGGTTCAAATTCTTCAGGTTGAGTCTGAATCGATTGATCTTGAAATTTGACATTCATCGATTCTTCCATAGACTGAGTCTTCTTATTGTATACTCTGTAAGCTTTGCTGGTGGTTGAATATCCAAGGAAGATTCCTTCGTCTGATTTTTCTTCAAACTTACCAATTTGATCATTTGCATTTTTCAATATAAAACATTTACAACCAAACACATGAAAATAGGAAACGATTGGCTTCTTTCCTTTGAATAACTCATAGGGAGTTTTCTCCAGAATTGGCCTTAAGAAAACTCTGTTAATAACATAACATGCTGGAGAGACAGCTTCAGTCCAAAACGAGAAGAAATGTTGCTTTCAATTAAAAGTGTTCTAGCCATTTCTTGCAACGATCTATTCTTTCTTTCCACAACTCCATTTTGTTCGGGAGTGTATGGAGAGGAGAACATATGCTGAAAACTAGATCCATCACAGAATTTAGCAAAGTCTTGATTTTCAAACTCACCTCCATGGTCTATCCGTATGCTTGAAATAACATACCCTTTCTCATTCTATACTTTCTTAGCAAACTTTACAAAATAAGAGAAGGTTTCAGACTTACTTGTAAAAAAGTATACCCAAGTAAATCGTGAATAATTATCCACAATTACTAGACAATATTTCTTTCCACCGATGCTTTGAGTTCTAGTTGGTCCAAAGAGATCCATATGTAGGAGCTGCAACACACGATTATTGGAAACTTGATTTATTGGTTTAAAAAAACTTCTTACCTGTTTTCCCAACACACATAGTGTGCATAATTCAGACTTTTGATATGTCATGTTGGGTAGTCCACAAACAAGCTTCTTTGAAGAGATCTTGGCAATTTGCTTCATGTTGATATGACCAAGTTTCCGATGCCAGAGATTAGCTTCCTCTTGAATTGAGATTAGACATTGAGATTTTTCTGGATTGATATCCAGAAGATAAATATTCCCATGTCTTCGTCCCGTGAAAGTCTGAGAGAAGTCTTTACTTCTTGAAAATTAATTTTGAAGCCTGTGTCGCAGAGTTGACTGATACTCAGCAAGTTGTAATTGAGTCCTTCTACTAAGGAAACGTTGTTTATTGTGAGACTTCCAATTTTTACTGTTCCACAACCAACAATTTTTCCTTTACTGTTTCCACCAAAAGAGACTTTTCCACCATTAACTTGCTTAAGCTTTATGAAACATCTTGAATCTCCTGTCATATGTCTTGAGCATCCACTATCTAAGTACCATTTGACATTTTTCTTGATAGTGACCTGCATTTAAAAAAGAAACTTAAGCTTTCTTTGGTACCCACACTTTCTTGGGTCCAATTGAGTTAGTACAATATACGGTTTTTGCCCAATCTTTTTTAACAGGCCTCCAAACCATAGGACATTCTTTCTCAAAGTGTTCGAAATGTGCACTTAGAACATTTAAGAGCACTACGGCCAACGAGGTTTTACAAAGAATTTTTGAAAATGATTTCTATAAAATTCTTTTGTAGGTCTTTGTTTGATTCTTTCTTTTACTTTTGGAAAATCGATTAGAGGAATGGTTTCATAAGTCATTCTCAAACCTGATTTGTTAAAGTAAGGTGTTTGTGCTAAAAGAATCTTTTCTAATTTCTCGAGATCCTATAGAAAACCTTTTTGAGATATTTGAAATATCAATTTTTAAAAATGTATTTTCTTTTGAAAGAGAGTCTGCATTTTCTTTCAAAGTAATAAAATTTTTATCTAAATTTTTGAACTTTTCTTTCCAAACAATCTCCAGTTGCCTTAGTGTAGAATTTTCTCTTTTTAGTTCGGAAATCCTCTTAAGAGAGGTTTTGAGACTAAGACACAGTTCATCAATATATTTAGAGACTTTAGTAGGAATTTTTAAGTTACTTACCTCGATTTCACCGTCTCGAGTCCGAATCTATCTCGAGTCTCGAATCGATTCGATTTTGCCATTAAACAGATATTAGCACAATCATCATCACTTTCTTCGCATTCGGTATCACTCCAAGTTTCTACTTTGAGTGCCTTTATGTCTTTCTCAGCTTTTCCTTTATTTCTCTTCAGCAAGGGGCAGTTGGGTCTGATGTGTCCCTTTTTCTTGCATTCAAAAACAAATCACGTCTTTATTGGATTCATCATTCTCAGCTGATTTATTTTGAAGCTTTTGAGAACTTTGTTTCTTCCAATTGAATCTTCTTCCCTTTTTGTTCAGCTTTCTGAACCTTCTTATCATGAGGGCAAGCTCTTCATCATCCATATCGTCTTCAGAATCTGTAACATCAGAATCATCATTAGATTTTAAAGCAATAGATTTTTTACCTTTGAGATCTTCTTCTTCATTAATTTGCTCCACTTCATAAGATTGAAGTGTGCCAACCAATTCGTCAACGGAGAGTAGCATGATTCTTTGTGTCTCCCTTATTAACGTTTTTACGTGATTCCAATCTTTGGAAAGTCCACGCAACAGTTTGTTAACCTTCATAGGTCCTGAGATTGGTTGACCTTGATACTTAAGACCATTCACAATTTCTGTAAAACGACTAAACATGTCAGTGATAAATTCTCCTGGCTTCATCTTGAAGGGTTCATATTGACCGAGCAGAATATTGATTTTGGTTTCTTTCACTCGATCTGTTCCTTCATAGGTAATGTGCAGCCTATCCCAGACTTCTTTAGCTATTTCACAAGAGGATATTCTGTTATATTCAGTAGGAGATAATGCACAATATAAGGAATAAATTGCTTTTGCATCAAGAGCTTGTCTCTTGGTTATCTCTTCTTGAGTCATCTCGCTAGCCTCTGCAGCTTCTTTTCCTCTTTCTAAGACTGTTGTAGCTTTAGGAATAATTCCTTTGTCTACCACATCTCATTCCAGAGATCTTTCGATCTTAGGAATCCTTTCATCTTGTTTTTCCATATGTTGTATTCATTTCCATCAAAATAAGGAGGTCTGGTGTTGCTTTGTCCCTCAACCAAACCTGGAGCCAACATACTAGCCATGGATCTTTAACTCTGAAGTTAAAACACTTCAATTTAAATGAGTACACGGGCTCCGATACCAATTGAGAGTGCTAGTATGAGCACCTAGAGGGGGTGAATAGGTGCTAAAACAAATTTTGTAAAATATAATATAAGATCTTACTTTTAACCTGAGTCTGGCAGACAACAGACTCTGCAAAGGAAATCACACTTATGCAAATAAAATTACGAACTAAATTAAAGAGATCAGGGAAGAGAATGAGAACACGAAGTTTATAGTGGTTCGGCTTAATCCAAGCCTATGTCCACTTTCCCGCACTGACAGCCCACCGGCTGGATTTCACTATGAATCAAAAGAGTCGTTACAGTATCACGTCCTTGATTCCACAGTGTAGAGACTCTACTACACTTCCTCAAGGCCTCACAAATGTCTAGACTCTCTTTTGAGTACAAATTCTCGCTCAACAATTGGCTCAGCAAAGAATAAGGAGCTTCAGACTTTGGAATTCATCTATCGCGCACACTCGAGTAACTAGAACGTCTTCCTTAAATACTCCTCCATGCCTTCATAACCGTTGGCACCTTCCAAAGGAGTTCTTCCAATCTTCCCATTGGACAGAATCAATTAGGGAGATCCCGAGTTACTTAAGGAATGTGAAGATATCCCACCAATCCTGCTCGCTCATACAATCAGGATCTAGGTTTCCATAAGTAGAACCTTCCATGTACGATTTGTCAATCAACGGATCAAACTTACTCAAATTAATTTCAAAACGAGTAAAAGATCTTGAAATGCTATCTCCAGTCGTGAGATCTTCTTTAACCGCTCGAAACAAATCCTTATATGATTCTGGATAAGTTTTTCTTCGACGATCTAGAAACAGTCAATGAGGGCAGACTTTAAATCTTGAGTCTGGCGGTCTGACGGTCTTCAGACTTTGACGAAAGAGTCTGCTATTCTTCAGACTAGACTGATGGAAACGTTTTGTCAGCTTCAAAACAAGTAAGGAAGTTTTCTCCAACATCCCCGACTTCATCCCAACACATTGGTGTTCTACACGCTCTGCCATACAACGCTTCGAAGGGAGCCATCTGAATGCTCTACTGGTAGCTGTTGTTATAGCGAACTCGACAAGGTGAAGCTATTCCTCCCAACCTCCCTTGAAATCCAACACACAAGCTCGCAGCATATCTTCGAGGATTTGAATCGTCCTCTTAGACTGGCCATCCGTCTAAGGATGATATGCCGTACTATACTGCAGCTTCGTTCCCAAAGCACTCTGCAAACTTTTCCAGAAGGCAGCTGTAAACCTCAGGTCTCGGTTTGATGTAATCGTCACCGGCACTCCATGCAGACGAACTATCTGACGCACGTACAATTCTGCGTGCCTGTCCAAATCAAGGTCCTTTCATACTGCAATTAAGTGAGCCGACTCCGTTAGTCTGTCGACCACTACCCAAATAGAGTCATTATCTCTCTAACTCCTCGATAAGTCCATCGTGATATTTTCCCATTTCCACTCGGGAATCTCGAGAGGTTGCAGAAATCCTCCCGGCTTATAGTGTTGTGCCTTCATTTGCTGACATGTTAGACACTTGGTGACATGCTTGGCGATGTCCGCTTTCATACCGGACCACCAATAGTGTTGACGCAGATTCTAGTACATCTTTGTACTACCAGGATGAATGCTGTAACTGCTACGATGAGCTTCTGACAAAATCTCTTCCTTAAGCCCTGCATCATCAGGTACACACAATCATCCTCGGAACCTCAGTGTTCCATCATCATAAATCTGAAAGTCAGGTTTTCTCTTTTCTGTATCTTCTTGCAGAATCTTCTAAATCTTTGGATCTGTCGGCTAAAGTGTCTTGATTCTGATCTGCACTTCCAGCTCAATTCTGAGGGTGGTCATAAGATTTGAAAGGTGGCCTACCTCAAATTTCAAACTCGAATCTCTAGCCTTCTCTATCAAAGTCCATTCCTTGAGCACCATCTATGCAACTGAAGATTTCTGACCCAGCGCATCTGCGATCTTGTTCGCCTTTCTTGGGTGATATAAGATATCACAATCATTGTCCTTCAGAAGTTCCATCCACCGACACTATCTCATATTCAACTCCTTCTGAGAGAATAAATACTTGAGACTTTGATGGTCAGTGAAGATTTGGAATCTTTCTCCACACAAGTAATGTCTCCAAATCTTCAAAGCGAAAATAATCACTGCGAGTTCCAAGTCATGCGTCAGATAATTCAGTTCATGAGGTCTCAACTGACCGGACGCGTATGCAACAACCCTACCATGTTGCATCAGCACGCAACCTAGTCCTCTGAACGACGCATTACTTTAGATCTCATACCCTCCAGGACCAAATGGAATCGTCAGCACAAGTGCGGTAGTAAGCTTTTCCTTAAGCTCTTGGAAACTACACTCGCACTTATCTGTCCACATGAATTTCTCTTCCTTCCTTAGAAGTCGAGTTAATGGCGACACCAATACTAAAAACCCTTCCATAAACCGTCTGTAATACCTTGCTAAACCCAAAAAACTTTGGATCTCTGTCACGGTTATCGGTCTTGGCCAGTTGATAGCTGTTTCGATCTTGGTCGGGTCCACGGAGATTCCTTCACCTGAAATCACGTCACCTAGGAAAGCAACACAAGTCAACCAAAACTCGCACTTGCTAAACTTGGCATACAACTCATGAGTCCTTAGAGTCTGCAGTACCAATCTCAGATGACTCTCATGCTCCTCAGCACTTCTCGAATACACCAGGATATCGTCGATGAATACGATCACGAACTGATCCAAATATTCCTTGAAAACTCAATTCATCATATCCATGAAAGCAGCTGGGGCGTTCGTCAATCCGAACAGCATTACAGTAAACTCATAATGGCCGTATCGAGTATGAAACGCCGACTTAGGTATGTCCTCCTTCCTGATTCTCAATTGATGATATCCCGTCCTCAAGTCGATTTCAGAAAATATCGACGCTCCTTGCAACTGATCAAACAAGTCATCGATCCTCGGCAATAGATACTTGTTATTGATCGTCACCTGATTGAGTTGTTGATAGTCGATGCACATGTGCAACGATCCATCTTTCTTTTTCACAAATAGAACTAGTGCTCCCCAAGGCGATGCATTGGGACGTATGAATCTCTTATCCAACAATTCCTGCATCTACACCTTTAGTTCTTTCAACTCTGACAAAGCCATCCAGTAAGGAGCCTTAGAGATCGGCTCTGTCCTAAAGGCTAACTCAATCACGAACTCTATCTCTCTTTCTGGCGACAGGCCTGGCAATTCTTTTGGAAACACATCTAGAAACTCTTGGACTATTGTAATGTCCTTGATCTTCAACTCTTCAACTGTCGTATCCACGACAGTTACCAGGTAACCTTGACAACCCCCGTCTAACAACCGGGTTGCCTCAAGCAACGAGATCAAGGTAATCGAGGGTCCTCCTCGACTCCCGATAAACTTGAAGCTCTCACTCTCTATCGGGTTAAACTGAATCGCTTTGCGATAACAGTCCATCTTAGCTCGTTGCTTGGTGAGCCAGTTCATGCCAATTATCACATCGAAATGATACATGGCTAGGACTATCAAGTCTATCTTCCCCTCTCGCTCACCAATCGCTAATGTGCAACCAGGACAACCCACTGTAGTTAACACCTTATCCTTTAACGGTGTCGATATACTAATCACTGACTCCAACAACTCAGGAATCAATCCTACCAACTTAACATACTGCTCAGCTATAAATGAATTAGTAGCTCCAGGGTCAAATAAAGCATAAGTAGCGTGGTTGGTCAACGAGATAGTACCTATAATCACATTAGGCGCGTCCTCCACCTGTCCTCTGGTGATAGCGTACGTCCTTCCCTGAGCTGGAGGTCGGATCAATCCACCTTGCTGTGCATTCGGTGGTGGAAGTCCTCGGTTCTGATTCATCGGTGGCGGTGGCGGCAACTGTGGTCCCATTTGTCTCCTAGGACAACTCCTGGCCATGTGACCCTGTTGGCCACACATAAAACAAACACCCGTCCTAGAAGGGCACGAGGCTAATCCATGTCGTCCTCCACAGGAACGACACACTCTATTTTGGCTCGCAGATTTTCCTATCCCACTCTTCCTGTTAGGTGGAACAAGATACCTTCCTCCAGTCATCGGTCTTTTCCCAAACTGATTCCTATCCTGGTTCGAACCAAACCATGACCCAGATGTAGTGGCTTGTTCGTTCTGGTCTCTCTCTATCATTTGGACCCGTTCGTACAGGTCGTTGTAGTTTCTCAAGTTAAGTGGAATCAACGGACTCCTCAGTTCCGGTCTGAGTCCATCTCTGAACCTTCTAGCTCGGTTTACAGGATCTTCAACCAATCTAGGAGCGTACTGCGATAATTCAACGAACTTTGCCTCGTACTGATCAACTGTGATTGAGCCTTGGCGAAGACGTTGAAATTCGGCCATCTTTAGTTCTCTGGCAGTCTCAAAAAAGTACTTACTATTGAAGACCTCGATGAAGGCGTTCCACTTCGGAACCACACCTTCAGGAAATACCATTCCTCTGGTGGCTCTCCACCATGTGCCTGCAATCCCCTTCAGTTGGTAGACTGCAAGAACGACCTTCTCTGCCTCGGTGCACATCAGCAGTGCAAAGGCATTCTCCAACTCCTAGATCCATAGGGCTGTAGCCTCGGGATCTCTCGCGCCAGTGAACTTTGGCGGGTTCAACTTTAAAAACTGTTCCACCAGTTTGTGCGTCGGCCTCCCATCAGCCACGTTCCCAAGTGGAACCTCAGCAAGAGCGGCAGCGACGGCAGCAGCAACAGCAGCATTGGCAGTGGCAGTAGCGGCGGCGGTAATGGCGGCAGCTTGATTCTAGGTCTGTTGCCCCATTTGCGCTCCCATGACTTCGAGCGCCTGCATGATCCCCTCGATCCTAGGATCACCAAGGGCTGCTACCCCAGCGTCGACTGGAGGCGGTGCTACTCCACTTGCACTGACCTCAGCTTGCACTCTACCTCGACCACCTCGGGTACCAACCCTTGTTGGCGTCCTACCCCAAGTCACTAATTCTATGGTCCTCTCCGTAGGAGTTCTCAGCTCCTGATCACTCATGATGCAAACTTTCTACAAAATCTGTTTCCAATTCCATACAGAATTAGAAACTGAGTGATCCCACAAACAAGCTACCAAACAGCTATCACTCACATGCATTAGCACAAAATAAAGGTTATTCCTACTAACTATCCCAAGAACCCATCGTACTTTATCACTCCAAACACAGACCTGCTCTGATATCACTAAACGGGGATGTCACGCCCCGATCATCAAGCGCATATCTATCCCTCTGTGGTCGATAAAAATTTTCGACTTCCCAGGACGAGTCGCCGACCCTTTTATTTTATTGCACATGCGGAAGCAAATAACAAATCCCCTGACAGTAACCATCTCGGTATAGAAAAGCAGGACAACACATTCACAAACAAAACATGCTTTTATATATACATTGAGTCATGTACACAAGTCTATAACCAAAAGACTAGTTCTCAAAAAGAGGCTGTCTTATCTGACCTACACTTCAGGTCACCTCAGCTCAACTCCAGGTCCTCTACCCTACGGTCCTAAAAAATTTAAGCCCACAAGGCGGTGAGATAAAAGTCTTAGCGAGTTCACGCTTTAAGCCTCGATTAGGAGGGTAATACGCCTAGAAGTGTCCTAACCACACAACCACACAATTAACACAGAGGACTTACCTCACCTCAGTTCCTTCCTGCATGTCAGCACAATTCACAAAACAATTAGAATGCCTCATCAACTCAATTAATCACAAGGGTCCCGATTAAAAGGCCAAACCGTTATGACATGTCTCATACCATGCCACACAGTTTTGTCTCATAATCAGGCGTATTAAATTCAAACAATCATGCGTTCCAATTGTTAATTAAGCCCCTCAAGGCACAACCAACTCCCATGTTCGACTGTCTACTGGCATAGCCAGGCATCGTCTCTTCCCCATTGAGCACGGCTATGTCTCATTGACGGCTTTCCCGAAGGAGCATAGGTCCAGAATCTACTGCGACCCGCTACCCTAATACATGGGTAACCCGAAAAAGGATTTAGTAACGTCCGACGTAATTACTCGAAACGGGTTCTCTTAACCAATACACGACCAATCAATTTCGGCCTAGGACACCGTGCATTGCACTCAAATGCCTCAATTAAAATAGTGATCCTGGCATATTTTCTTCATATTAAAAATGCACGGTAAAATAGTCGTGTGTGGGTACACAGTCAGATTGGACCCAAAAAATTCATAACCTCCAATTTAAAATTCCACTATTTTATATAGTATATAAAACCATTTTTGGTGTTAAAATCCGACACCCGAGATTTTCTGAATAAATATCGAAATTCACAAATTTTGGAATTAAATAGTCAAATTTCCAATCAACTCAATTTGCCCAAATTAAAATCCAATTGCATAAATTGAACACACCATTGCAATCGCGAAATTTCAGTCACCGATACCCTGGTCTAATTTCCAAAAAATAATTAATAATTAAATAAATTACCAAAAATTAAATAAATTACAAAATAAATAAATTTAAAGCATTTAATTAAATTAACCTAAACTAACTAGGCTAATTAATCTACTAACAATTAAATCTAACCATTCAACCTAATTCAATCTAATTACACTAATTAAATAAACTAACTAATTCCTAACTAAATCCACCTAACTATTTTAATTAAACTAACTATATACTTAATCTAACTAAACTATTCTAAGCTTAATTAAATTAACTAATCCACTTATTAGCTAACTAATTCACCTCTAAGTGTCATTAGCCTACTAATTAGGGATTAGAACGCAACTCACTGGTTTAGCATGAAAATCGGTTCACGACGGCCGAGACTTGAGCTCACGGCGAGGCCAACGGAGCTCGGACCAGGCCGAAATCGGCCAACAAGCTCGTTGTAGGGCTGAATAATGAAACAGAAGCAGGCTGGCGATCAAAGGTGGGGGCTTCACGGCGAGGAGCTGACCAAGTGAAACATGCCATGCGAAGCTATATTTCGGCAGAGAAATTCTGGGCTTCTGATGGGCTTCGACCGAAGGACCTGAAGACGCAAGGAGGGGACGAGAAATGGTGGAGATGGACGGCTTAGACGCGTGGGCTGTTGGCAAGGGGAGTCAGCACGGCTTGGGGAGGATTCTTTTAGTTGACCAAGCATGGAGGAAACTTGGACGTGGTAGAGACCAAGCAGATGCAGGGAAATGGAGGCTTCGGTGGATGGTAGAGGAGAGGCGAAGATGGAGCAGGCGGCAGGGATTGAAGGAGAACGGCTGGCAGAGGGGCTGAGTTCGTCAAATGCAAAAGAAAGTGAGAAGTAGATGCGGTCAAGAGAGGGGAAACAACGAAGGAGGGAGAGGCGGCGGTCAAACGTGCTGGGGAAGTCACGGTTGGGGGCCAAAAGTCAAGAATTTTATCCATCCCATTAAAATCTTGTCCCCCCCCTCCCCCGCTAATTCTTTCTAGCCTTGAATTTCCATATTTACTCAAATTGATGCCAAAATTCAGCCCCCAAACCATATCTCCGAATTTCATTAATTTTATACTTCAATTTCTTCTCCGATTCCTTCAATTCAAAGTCCAATTTTGCCAAGGAAAAAAGCCCACGCAATTTCTATAAGTTCCCATCAACACATAGCCTAGCTTGGAAGTCCAAATTTCCTTTAAATGAGGCCGTCGAATTTCTATTCATTTTTCGAATCGTCCGAATCGATTTTCTGTAAAAATCCCGAAATCTCCGAAAAATTTTCGAAAGATGAGTCGACGTTCCTAAAATGAATCGTGGCACGACAGAACTTTCAATTTTTGAAATCGAGTTCAATTTTGCGGTTAATTTCAATGTGACGTGATTTTAGCGCGTCATAATCTACCTGGTAGCGTTTAGGAATTTTTAATGCAATTGACCCGTGGTCGATTATTTTTTAGCCATAACATACATTTTCGACGCATTGGCGACTCTCGGTTGTCGTGAAAATCTCAAGAATTCAGACACGGACACAAGGTACAAAAATGACAAAAAAATCGGTCTAGTGCCGTTCGACAGAAATTTTGCAATTAGGTAGAATCATCCACATACTAATCACATATCTCTATCGAATCGACCTATCTCCGGTCTCAGATCGATTTTGAAGGTGCCATAATGACCCTTGCAGATTAGCACGGTTGAGCAATCAATTCCTGGTCGAATTCTCAAGTCTATCGCGTTTAGATTCCTTAACGGTTTCATCTGATAAGCTAGTTAACTCGTGAGTGGCCAACTCAGAGAAAAAGGCTATAGGCACGTCGATGAAAAGCCCATTTCATCTCATCGAAATTAGATTCGAAAATCAGGATGTCACATGCTGCAACTGATACGATGAGCTTATGATAAAATCTCTTCCTTAAGTGCTACAGCGTCAGATACACACAATCGTCCTCGGAATCTCAATGTTCCATCATCAGAAATTTGAAAGTCAAGTTTTCTCTTCTCGGTATCCTCTTGTAGAGTTTTCTGAATATCCGGGTCTGTCGGCTGAAGCGTCTTGATCCATATCTGCACTCCTAGTTCAACTTTGAGGGTGGCCCTAAGACTTGAAATGTGGCCTACCTCAAACTTAAAAACCGAATCTTAAGCCTTCTCAAGCAAAAGCCATTCTTTGACCATCATTTGTGCGACTAAAGATTTTTGACTTAGTACATCTGCAACCTTAATTCGTCTCTCCAGGGTGATACAAGACATCACAATCACAGTCCTTCCGAAGTTCTAATTCACAACGTTGTCTCATATTCAACTCCTTCTGAAAGGAAAAATACTTGACTTTGATGGTCAATGAAGATCTGGAATCTTTTTCCA
Organism: Eucalyptus guilfoylei; assembly: GCA_016097605.1. NCBI lineage: Eukaryota > Viridiplantae > Streptophyta > Magnoliopsida > Myrtales > Myrtaceae > Eucalyptus > Eucalyptus guilfoylei. Next base: position 33,365,086 of record CM027862.1, on the reverse strand, counting down.
CACAATTAATGTCTCCAAATTTTCAGAGCGAAAATGATCGCGGCGAGTTCTAAGTCATGCGTCGGGTAATTCATCTCATGAGATCTCAACTGACGAGACTCGTATGCAACAATCCTACCATGTTGCATTAGCATGCAACCCAGTCCCTTAAACGACACATCACTATATATCTCGTATCCTCTAGGACCAGATGGGATGGTCAACACAGCTACGGTAGTCAGCTTTTGTTTAAGCTCTTGGAAATTACACTCGCACTTGTCCATCCACACAAAATTTTCTTCCTTCTTCAATAGTTGAGTTAAAGGCGAAGCTAATGCTGAAAATCCCTCTACAAACCGTCTGTAATACCCTGCTAAACCTAGAAAACTTCTTATTTCTATCATTGTCATCGGTCTTGGCCAGTTGATAACTGCTTCAATCTTGGTCAAGTCCACAGAGATTTGTTCACCTGAAATCACGTGACCTAGGAAAGCAACACGAGTCAACCAAAATTCGCACTTACTGAACTTGGTGTACAACTCATGAGTCCTTAGAGTCTAAAGTACTATCCTCAAATGTCTCTCATGCTCCTTTGGATTTCTCGAGTACACTAGGATATCGTCGATGAACACGATCACAAATTGATCCAAATATTCTTTAAACAATCAGTTCATCAAATCCATGAAAGCAGCTAGGGCATTCGTCAATCCAAACAGCATTACAGTAAACCCATAATGGCTGTATCGAGTACGAAACATTGACTTTGGAATGTCCTCTTTCCTGATCCTTAGCTGATGATATCCCGTCCTCAAGTCGATTTTAGAAAATATCGTCGCTCTTTGTAACTAATCAAACAAGTCGTCAATCCTCGGTAATGGATACTTGTTCTTGATCGTCACCTGATTGAGTTGGCGATAGTCGATGCATAGGCGTAATGAACCATCTTTCTTATTCACGAACAGAACTGATGCTCCCCAAGGTGGTGCACTGGGATGTATGAATCCCTTATCCAACAATTCTTGCATATGCACCTTCAGTTCTTTTAGCTCTGACAAAGCCATCTAGTGAGGAGCCTTAGAAATTGGCTTTGTCCCGGGGGCTAACTCAATCACAAACTCAATGTCCCTTTCGGGCGGCAGACCTGGCAATTCCTTTGGAAATACATCTGGAAACTCTTGGACTACTAAGATGTCTTCGATCTTCAGCTCCTCAACTGTCGTATCCACGACAATTGCCAGGTGACCCCGACAACCCCTATTTAATAAACAGGTTGCCTCAAGCGATGAGATAAAAAGGGTCGAGGGTCCTCCTCGACTTCCAATAAATTCGAAGCTTTCACCTATTAACGATTTAAACTGGATCACCTTACGACAACAATTCATTACAACAAAAAGCTCCTCGAGCCAACTCTTTTCATATATAATATTAAAGTTATACATGAGCAAACCAGTCCAGTACAACTATAGTCAAAGATTCTTCTTCCTACTACTTTATTACAACAATGGAAATTATACAACCTTTACCCAAAATTCTGCTGCTCTACTCTGATAAAATCATCCCAAAAGCATCCTTCCTCTGATTGGTGCATGGTTGGTCCATTCCTGTTCCTTTAGCCATCCTAGTGGCGTCCTATCTGCAATAACGGTGCTTATGCTCTCCTGGACTTACGTGGGCAATCCTTATACTGGTGGTCGTGCTGTCCACATTTAAAACGACCTCCCGTCCTTTTAAAACACTGGGCAAACCCATGCCTTTTCCTACAAACTCGGCACACATCTGGTGGGTCCTCTGTCTCCTATCGGGTGACAACATGCACTCCTCCTTGCACTGGAGGCCTGCTCATAACACTATGTGGCGCATTCGGTGGCACGATTCCTCGGTTCTGATCCATCGGTGGCGGCGGCGGTAACTGCGGTCCCATTTGCCTCCTGGGACAATTCCTGGCCATGTGACCTTACTGGTCACACACATAACAAGCACCTGTCCTAGCAGGACACGAGGCTGATCCATGTTGTCCTCCATAAGAACGACACACTCTAAACTGGCTCGCTGACCTTCCTATCCCACCCTTCCTGTTGGGTGAAACCGGATATCTTCCTCCTGTCTTCGGTCTATTCCCAAACCGATTCTCATCTCTATTAGAACCAAACTGTGACCCCGATGTAGAGGCTTGTTCCCTGATCACAATTCCAGGTTGAGCCTCAACAGGTGCAGCAACAATGGCAGTTATGGCTTTAGCGGTAGCAATGACAGCGGCAACAGTGGCGGCTTGATTCTGTGCTTGTTGACCTAAAATGCTTCCCAAAGTCTCTAGCGCCTGAACGATCCCATTGAACCTAGGATCGCTCGATGCTGCTACACGCTCAGTATCGTCCTGCGGCGGTACTCTTACACTTGCGCTAGCCTGAGCCTGCACTCTACCTCGGGTACTGGTCCTTGTCGGTGTCCTATCCCGAGTTACAGGTCCTATTGACCTCCTCTAAGGAGTTCTCCACTCCTGGTCACTCATCACGTAGATTCTTTACAGAAACCTGCTTTCTAATTCTAATACTAGATTAGAACTTGAGTGATCCCACAAACAATTTACCAAACAGCTATCAATCACATGCATCAGCAATTTAAAAGTCTCCCCTACTAACTATCCCATGACTCATCACCCCTTATCACTCCAAACACAGACTTGCTCTCATACCACTAAACGGGTTCTGTCACGCCCCGATCCTCAAGCGCGTGCCCATCCCTCTCTGGTCGATAAAATTTTGCAACTTCCCAGGACGAGTCGCCAACCCTTTCATTTTATTGCACATTCGAAAGCGAATAATAAGTCCCCTGACAATAATCATCTCGGGATAGAAAAGCAGGACAACAAAATTCACAAACAAACATGCTTTTATAAACATACTGAGTCATGTACAAAGTCTATAACCAAAAAGGCTTCAAAAGACTAGTTCTCGAAAGGAAACTGTCCTAACTGACCTACTTCTCGGATACCCTCATTTCGGCTCCGAGTCCTCCGCTCTACGGCCTTGAAAATTTAGCCCACGACGGGGTGAGATATAAATCTCAGCAAGTTCACGCTCTAAACCCCGATTAGGAGGGTAATACACCTAGAAGCGTCCTAACCACACAATCATACAACCATAGAGACTTACCTCGTCTCAGATCCTCTCTGCAGGTCAATACAGTTCATATACACAATTCATATCATCACAACGCATGACAATTGAAACGCTTCATCCATTCAACTAATCACATGGGTCCCAATTATAAGACCAAACCATTATAACACGTCCCATACCGTGCCACACAGTTTTGTCTTATAATCAGGCACATCAAATTTCAACTAACATGCGTTCCAATTGCTAATTTTGCCCCTCTAGGGTACGGTCTACTTGAAGTTCGGCGGTCTTCTAGTGTAACCAGGCATCGTCTCACCACCATTGAGCACGGCATCGTCTTTCCTAGACGGCTTTCCCAAAGGAGCATAGGTGCAGAATCTACTGCGACCTACATCCCGTTGTCTAAGGGCATCCCATATAGGGGCAACATCCAGCTTTATAGTCCGGGACAGGTTCTTTTAACCAACACTCGACCATACAATTTTGGCCTAGAGCACCGTGCATTGCACTCAAATATCCTTATTAAAATTGGTGAACATGGCATGTTTTCTTCATATTAGAAATACACGAAAATATTCGTGTGTGGGTACACGGTCAGATTGAACCGGAAAGATTGATATCCTCCAATTTAAAATCTCATTGTTTTATATAGTATACAAAACCATTTTTGGTGTTAAAATTCGACACCCGGGATTTTCAAAATAAATTTTGGAATTAATGACCAAAAATCCAATCAACACTCAATTTGCATAAATTAACACTCAATTGCAGAAATTAACCACACCATTGCAATCAAGCATTTAAATTCCTCGGCCACCGGCATTATCCCAATCTAATTTTCGGAAAATATTTAATAATTAAAGAATTACTGAAATTAATTAAATAAATCAATTTAAATACCTAAATAGGCCAGGAAAATTCCCGAACCTACCTAGATAAATAGCACATCCTATCTAGGCCTTGATTAATTTAATCTAACCAACTAACATGCATAATTAACTAATTAAATCACTAATATAATCTAACTAACCACGGAATTTCTAATTAAATTAAACTAAACACCCCTTAAACGTCATTAGCCTACTAAGAAGATTTTAGTGCATAAACTCACCGGTTTAACGCGAAAATAAGTCCATCGTGATGGCGGCGAAACCTAAACTTTCGGCGGCGTCAATGGACACTTGGGCTGGGCCAAAAAGCCTTGCAAGCCCACAAAAACTGCTGGGCTTGACGGAGCTTAGGCTGAGCTTAGGCTGAGCTTGGACTGGGCCGAGAAAATAGTAATTTGCTGGGCTGAGACTTGCTTGGGCTGAGCTGCTGAAGTTCACGGGCTGGGCTGCTGCAAAACTTTCTGGACTGAAATTCATGGGCTAAGATGGGCTGCTAACTAAAGATGGGCTGGCGACTTCGTGGGTTACTGGGCTCAAAAGCAAATGGGCTGAACGGAGTGGGCTGACGTTGATTCTGTGGAGGAGCAAAAGTTTCGGGGTAGCTGCACGAATTTCTGTGGAATCGTGGGCGCGGAACTAGATAAATCCGAAGCAGCAAGGAAAGAGCTACTTCGGTGAGGGCTGAAACTAGGGATCACGTCGCTGCTGTGGTCAACAAGCCGGTGGGGAGGCTTTGAGCAGCTGGCGAGTCAACACAGGGAAGAGAGTTCCGCTGGAGTTGACCGCAAGAGACAAGAGGTGGTGGAGAAGACAGCAGCGGGGGAGGACGTGTGCCAGCTGTAGAGGTCGATCGCTGCAAGTGGAGGGATGAACAACTTCGGTGGAGTGTGTGGTGTAGACAATAGATGGTGGATGGTAGCAGCTTCAGTCGCTACTTGAAGGAGAACACGAAGTGGAGAGGGCGAGCTGGCAACAAAGAAACGAAGCGGAGAGAGGGCGATCGTGGGCTTGTCGGTGGGCAGCACGAACATGGAGCAGCTAAGTGCAGAAATCAGTTGAGATGCAGGCGCTGGATTGGTGGAAGTTGCGTCGGTCTTCTTTGCTGACGGTTGACTAAGCCTGGAGACGACACAGGACGTGGCAGCTAATTCGAAGGGGATGAAGGAAGGAGCTTCGAATGAAACAATTGAAAGAAAATAGAGATAGAGGACTTCGGTTAAAGATGGTGGTCAGCTGCCGAGAAGAAAATGAAAGCGAAGCAGAAGACCAAATGAGCTGCACGCTATTTCGAAGAAAGTAAGAAAGAGACAGGGGTGGTGAAGGGGGAAAGACAGCAACGGGAGGGGCAGCTGGATTTGTTTGCTCAAAAAGATTGGATCAAAGGGCAAAGAGTCAACAAATAATATCCCCTCCATTGATTGCATGTCCCCTATTTCTTTCTAGAATAAATTCTACCAAATAATCAAATTTTGATGCTAAAAATCCAGACCCCTCTACAAGCTTCGAATTTCATCAATTGAGCTTCAATTCCTCCATGAAATTTCCTAATTCGACGTCCAATTTGATGAAGAAGAAAGCCCATAAAATTTCTGCAAGTCCCTAACACCCAAAGGCTCGGTAAGGAGGCCAAAATCCCTTCAATTTAGCCAATCCGAATTTCCAGTGAGTTCAGAATCGTCCGAAACGATTTTCCGTAAAAATCTTGGAATCGCTGAAAATTCTTCAGAAGATGAGTCGACGTTCCTAAAATAAATCGTGACATGTCCAAACTTTCAATTTCTGAAATCGGGTTCAATTTCGCAGTTAATTTCAATCTGACGCGATTTTAGCGTGACCTAACCTACCGGGTAGCTTTTAGGAATTTTTAGTGCAATTGACCCGTGGTCGATTATTTTCGAGCAACATTGTGCATCTTTGACACATTGGCGACTCTCAGTTGTCGTGAAAATCTCAAGATTTCAAATACGGGCACAGGTTACCAAAACAACAGAAAAATCGGTCTAGTGCCGATCGACGAGAATTTTGCAATCTGGTGGAATCACTCACACTATGATCACCTATCTCGGTCAAATCGACCTATTTCCGATCTCTGATAGATTTTCGATCATCTTGGAATGATCTTGACAATGAGCGAAGTCGAGTAATCGATTCTTAAATCCAATTCTCGTATATTGCATTAAAATCCCTTTCCGGCTTCACCTGATAGGCTAATTATTCCATGAGTGGCCAACTCAGAGAAAAGAACTATAGGCACGTCGATGAAAAGCCCAACTTATCCAATCGAAATCAGAACCTGAAAATCAAGCTATCACCGGTTCATCATACTCTTTGATATCAAAAAACTCCAAGATCTTCAGATTTAATAACCCACTTAATCTTTCCGGAAATTCGCAATCGTAAACATAAAATTCTTCCAATGATTCCTAAGCATCCACAACTTTAAATTTCAAGTACGTTTGGGCAACTTAAACAAGGAAACGTCTTAGCTTCCTAAAGATTCTTGACAAAAGGGATATTAGTCCCCTGTAATTTTCCAAATTACTCGGAGATTGTAATCCATCATGTACCTCGATATCTTTTGTATTATTATAGCCCAGATGTTTCAAGAGATATCCAAATCTCAGAGATTGACTGGTGTCAATGCATAGGCTCTCTAATGATTCCAATGCTCTTGGTAATAAGATATTCACGAGCTTCAACAACCAAAAGTATATTCTGTCGAGCGCCACATTCTATGACAAACTGACAATTTAACAGTATTTGAATGGACGACCAAAGTAATAGGGTACAAAATCAGCACTCCTAACTTTGAAGTTGCGTAACCCAACACTGCAATCACTCAAGAAACATTTACATAAAAATGTAAAAAAAATTGATTGATTTCATTGATTATCAACGAAATTTATATGATACGCTGGCTGAACTATGGAGATACGACAACAATAGCCAAAAGGGAGCTGCGAAGTCGAGTGTTAGCCAGAGTGGAACAAGATTGAAGCTGCGAGTTACGAAGAAAAACCATAGGCTTTGTTTCATCATATCGGCAATATGTGTCCTTGTTAAATTATCTAAACAGAGACTATGCATAGCTTCCGCACAAAGTTAATCCAAGTCTTGGTTGACTTCCTCAGATGGCAAATTCCGCCTCCATTATGGCTACCATGCGAATTATTTCATATTCGATGCTCGTGCTTCTATGAAGTGGCTGGCGCAGAATTTAAAAGATTACTTAACTCATGCAGCTCCAAGAATCACTGACTAACGAACAGCAACTCAGTAATAAATGACTTACGGTGTTCCACAAATTTAATGGATTTCCAATGTCAACTAAACAAGAAAATGTTATAAAGGGTGCTAATACTAATTTCGGAATCAGAAGATGACTGTCATGGCCATCTTCTAGCAAGATATATGAGTCTCGTAATGAAGCTCAAGTCTGTCTCATGATCGAAATTGGATAGGAGACTTCACGAATAGGAGGTTAAAGGAGAGGCGGCTTCCTTGCTGTCCTTGCTAACAGATGATCCACTGGTTCTCGATCGATTCCTGGTGGGGGTCTTAATTTTATTATAGCAAGACTCCCCCATAGATAGCAGCGATGCTCGGACACATGAAATTCTCGTTGTGGGATAACATTTTCAGGTTCGCAGATGGCGACTCCCCCTAGACGTCATGGTCGCCCCACGAGAGTGACAAAGCAAGTCTCTGTTTTCCCTAATCCCAGGAGTGACTAGACTTACGAGATGGTTGTGACCACAGTCTGGGTTGAGGAAGTCCCACACCAGGAGATACCCAACCGATTTAGAGCCTGGTTCCACACCACACCCTACGGTCTTAGATTAGGTCCCCTGAGAGGCTTTGATGTACCTGCTGAGGTGACTGATGCTGCTCGTGCTATGGATGGCGATGCAGCTGGTTTTCTTGATGGTGTAGTTGCGGATCCACCGTCTTGCCCGGATCCCGTGGACCCCAAAGGTTCAGCAAACGAGTCTGAATAGTTGGACCTAGGACGACTAGTTTTGAGAATCGACCTTTTTGGTAGACCTTGTAATTATCGGATAGCAATGTATATAAAGTAATATGATATGTATAAAGGTGTGGTTTAGTTTTCAATAATTTGTAGTCCTACTTTTCTATCCCATTGAATTGTTGTCTGGGGATTATTTATCTGCTTCCGCCTATGCATTTAAAAATGAATGGGCCAGCGATGCATCCTGTGATATCGCTATTTAATTAACCAGGGAGGGATGGGCACGTGCTCGGAGGATCGATGTGTGACATCCTCATTTAGTGGTATCAGAGCAGGTCGGTGTTGGAGTGATAAGGGGCGATGAGTCATGGGATAGTTAGTAGGAATGACCTTTATTTCATGCTGGTGCATGTGTGTGGTAGCTGATTGGTAGAATTGTTTGTTGGTGTGGATCACTCGAATTCTAATATGATATTAGAATTAGAAAACAGGTTTCTATAAAGATCTCGTAGCATGAGTGATCAGGAGCTGAGAACTCCTAGTAAGAGAGCAGTAGCCTTTGGAACTTAGGAAAGAATGCCGATAAGGATCGATGCCCGAAGTGGTTGTAGTAGAGCGCCGACTTTGGCTAGCACGAGTGTAAAAGTACCACCGATTTGGTACTGAGAGTGTAGCAGCACTAAGCAATCCTAGGCTTAGTGGGATCGTTCAGGTGCTAGTGTTCCTGGGGAACTTGTCGAGCTAGCAAGCTCAGGACCGAGCCGCCGTTGTTGCCGTTGCCATTGCCGCCGCCAGTGCTGTAACCATTGTTGTTGCCTCACCTGCCGAGGTCGTCATGGAGATGTGATCTGGTAGCAAGCCGTTGCATCCGAGTCAAAGTTCAGATTCAGTAGAGATGGAAATCGGTTTGGAAATGAGCCTGTGACCGGAGAAAAATATATATTCTATTCCGCCCTTTAGGAAAGGCGGGATAGACAAGTCAGCATTGAGTCATAACGTTATGTGTCATGGAAGATAACATGAATCGGCCCCGTGCCATTTTAGGACGGGTGGCTGTTCTGACTATGACCGACAGAGTCACTTGGCAAGAGACTGTTCCAAAAGGTTGATGGGACCACAGTAGTAGTTGCCGTCACCATTGATGGGATCACAAGTACCATCGCCGTCGATAGGATAGATCAGTGGGAGTGCGCCGTAGAAAATACCACAAGGTTTCTGGAACAAGCCTCCAGTACAAGAAAGAGTGCATGCTATCACCTGACAGGAGATAAAGGACTCACCAAGTGGGTGCCAAAAGTATGGAAGGAAGCATGAATCAACTAGTGTCCCAGTATGATTGGAGCATGCTTTGTTGGTAGTCAGTGAAAGTGCTAGTATAGACACCTAGAGGGGGGTGAATAGGTGTAAAAACAAATTCGTCTTTTCTTAAAGTCTTAATTTAAGACAGGGATGCGAAATAGTAAAGACAAACATACAATGCTACGAATTAAGTAAAGAGATAAGGAAAGAGAATTGAAACGCAGAAATTATAGTAGTTCGGCTTAGACCAAGCCTACGTCCACTCTCCCATGCTAACAGCCCACCGGCTAGATTTCACTATGAATCAAAAGAGATGTTACAATCTCACGTCCTCGATTCCACGGTGTAGATACTCTACTACACTCCCTCGAGGTCTCACAGAATTTTCTCTTTTGAATACAGATGTATGCTCAACAAATGAAATAGCAAAGAGTAAGGAACTTCAGACTTTGGAATTTTTCTATCTCGCACACACTTCAACAACTAGAGCGTCTTCCTTTTATACTCCCTCATGTCTACATAACCGTTGGCACCTTCCGAAAGAGTTCGTCAAATCTACCCGTTGGACCGAATCAATTAAGAAGATCTCGCGTTATTAAAGGAACATGAAGATAGACCATCAATCCTGTTCGCCCATACAATCAGGATCTAGGTTTCCATAAGTAGAACCTCCCAAATATACTTCGCCAATCCATCGATCTGTCTTACTCGATTTACTTGTCATACGAATAATAGATCGTTATATGCCTTTTCCAACCGAGAGATAATCTTTGACCAATCGAATCAAATCATTAAAGAATAACCTTGTATCTGGATAAGATTAATTCGACGATCTAGAAACTGTCAACGATGGCAGACTTTGAATCTTGAGTCTCGGTGATCTTCATCACGGAAGTCTTCAAACTTTAATATATGAGACTAAAAGTCTTCGAGACTTTAGGAAATGTTTTGTCAGCTTCAAACTACTGAAAGAAAGATTTCGCCAACAATCTCCCCCTTTTTGATGGTGACAAAACTTTCCTGCAGATTTAGATATTCTGACCTGCAACACTTAAGCAAACCAAGAATTTCTTGAACAAACAATATTAATGATTAGAAAAAGATAGAAGCGGATCTACAACCACAGAAAACATGTTAGTTCTCAAATCACAACTATCTTTAGCATAATCAATAATAGCTCAAGTTACTTATCAAGTCTCAGAAATCCAAATCAGTCCAAAACACACCAAACAAGATAAAGTCCAAACAAATAGAAAACAAATCTGCAACAAAAACATCTCCCCCTTTTTGTCAACAGCAAAAAGTGAAGACTGTTAAAAAAAAAATTGAAGAGATCAAGAGTTTAAGATTGCTTGGGTAAGCGAACAAGCTCAAATTCTCCCATTGAGTGCACTTGTCTTTCAAGCTTGTCAAAACTTTGCTTCGCGCCTGAAATTCTTCTCCTCGCACGTTAGACGAACTTGATTCTTCGGGAATTGATTTGTTCATGAAGAGACACTCGAAGTAGCCTTAATAGCATTCTTGAGATCCAGCATCTCAAAACTCATAGCATATTGCTAATTCCGCACATCTAAAAGAATTTCTAGCTGTCTTGAAAAGTCTGCTGTTTGAGCAGTTGTACCACTTGGACTAGCAGAATGAAACCCAGGAAATGGAGTCTCAATGGAAGGTCTATCTTCTGGATAGTGAGAGGCATACACTTCTTCTGGATCTGCTGCAGAACGACTCACATCACTAGCAAGAAAAGGTGAAGAAGTACCTTTTTGTCCAACAGCTCCCCCTCTTTTGATGCCTTCAGGTGGAGAAGGTAAAGCTTCCTCAGCTTCAGAATGATGCGCTCCATCCGATTCTTCTCCTCTTATCTCAGAATGACTAGACAAAGAGATAGCCAAGGTTGGCTCGAAAGAGTCTGCTACACCCTGATCTCCCTCTTTCTCTGTTTCTTCTTCCCTTTCTTCCACTTCTTCTTCAGCTTCTTCAGCTTCCTCCTCTGCTTCTTCTTCCTCTTCCTCCTCTTCTTCTTCTTCTTCTTCTTCTTCTTCTTCTTCTTCTTCTTCTTCTTCTTCTCCTTCTTCCTCTTCTTCTACTTCTCTTCTTCCCTCTGATTCTCTCTGTTCTTCCTCTTTTTCTGATTCTTCTCTCTCTCTTCCTTCTTGTGACACTTCTCTTCTCCCTCTAAAGCTGACAAAGGTTTTGAGATTTTTCAAGGCAGATATAGTGAGCTCATCCTCATCTTCTTCATCTTCCAGAATGAGAGCTCTCTTCTTCTTTACAGGAGCATCCATGGGCTACTTGCCTTTTCTTTTAGCCGCAGCAGAGTCTTGTTTTGCTTTAAGAGGAGATTTCTCCTTCATCCGTTCCAGCACTTTGTTCAGCTCCTTTAAGTGCATCTTTGTCACCATTTTGAACCCAATTACCATCGGAGTGATGGCTTTCAGACTCAAAGGTGCAGAGATATGAATTTTGAAATGCCTAAAGAGTCGCGTGATAAGAGCAGAATAAGGAAGCCGTCCCTTATCCTTTGTCACAGTTCGATACATATGGAACAGAATGGTGTGAGGCAGAGAGAACTTAAAACCGGTATTGATTGCACACATCAATTTGGCTTCTGATCAAGAAACATATGTCTTGGATGTAGATTTAGGACGAACGCAATTAATCACAATTTTGTGCAGCAAAATGTTCGTGGCACTCATCCTTGTATAAGAAAGTTTTCCTTCAACATCTCTGTCTCTTACCAAAGACAGAATAGCATGAGCAATGGACACATTAATCGGCTGGAAACTCATTCTTTCCACCCCGATTATGTCAGCCAAAATGTCTGTGGTCACCAAAAATTCCCTGTCCTTCACAGTGAAGACAAAGCTTTGTGCATCCATAAAAGATAGGTTCGAATAAAAGTAAGGAGTAAGCTCTGGAAATGCAGGAGAGGATTCAGAACAGAATTGCTCCAATTGCAATAAAGCAAACTTTTCCCTCAAATTAACTTTTATCGAATCTAGGAAATCGAAATCAACAGTTCTAGGGTTCATCACCCCTCTTTTCAAAAGACTTGCATAAACCTTTTTATGATTTTTGGATCTAAAAAGGTTCGAACCGTCAGTGATGCTTGCAGCCACCCCAGACCTAGGTTGAAAGTGAGAAAACAACCTCTCATCATCATCCAGAGATTGTGGTTGATTCGCAATGCCATATTGTGGGTCACTTGGTATATTCTTAAACGCTTTCTCAGCTGATCCTTTCTCCACAATTCCTTGCCTCTCTAACTCTCTTAAGAACAACGTTTCATTTTTGAACCCTCTATCTTTCAAGAACTCATTAATCAAAGACAATGGCGATCCTCCTTTCTTCAAATTTGAGTAGAGTTTGAAAGCATTTTTAGGAGTTAGAGTTCTTACAGTTCAACCCCTTCTATAACTTCATCGCCTGGTTGATTCGAGGAAGGTTGACGCTGTTGAGAAGGTTGGTGCTGACTTGGACGCATAGGAGAATCTTCTTCTTCGATTAAGTCAAAGTGGGTAGGACCCTCAGGCATACGACGTGGTCCCCTGCTTGCAATCCTCGAAGACTTTCTTGAAGACACTGACACTCCAATAGGGAATAACCAACTTGTTCGAAAAGAGAGAGCTTTCGAATGAATCGAGAGTGAAAGTGAAGAAAATAAGAATTTTGTATTCTAGGGTTTCGGAGTAAAAGTAAAGAAGACGATACACAGTGGTGTATAAAGCAAGTGAAGCGGGTTAAACGAAACGTCATAAAAGGAAATAAAAAAGATGACTTTTCAAAATAATAACTTCCTTTTATGAATTTAACTGAATTCCATAAAAATCAATAACTGCCTTTTTAAAAAAATGATTAAATTAAGAAAAATAAATCAATCATCCAATGACCAATAAATAAATTTACCTTTTCAAAATTTAAAATTAGTAAACACTTACAGTTGAGGTTTTAGGTCTTCTGAGTCTGAGCATAAAAGAAACTTCTTACTCTAAGTCTTGAAAGCATCCAGACTTTGCTGAGTAAGAGATATGATATTAAGTCTGGTACGAATAGACTCAAATTGATTTTTCTCCAGAGGCTTTGTAAATATGTCTGCTAGTTGATTTTTAGAGTCAATGAACTGGATCATTACTTCTCCATTCTGAACGTGATTTCTAATAAAATGATGTCGAATCTCTATATGCTTTGCTCTTGAATGAAGAATAGGATTCTTGGTAAGATTAATAGTGCTGGTGTTGTCACACTTGATCTCTCGTGCAAGAATCTTTGACTCCAAAATCTCTTAGTTGTTGTTTTATCCATAAGATTTGTGAACAGAACTTCCAAGAGCCACATATTCTCGCTTCAATTTGAAAGGGCAACTGTATTTTGTTTCCTTGAAAACCAAGTTACTTGTTCTATTACCAAGCGGTTGACAAGTACCGCAAGTACTCTTCCTTTCAACTCGCAACCTCGCTAGATCTCAAGGTCTGAATATCCAAGGAGAGTAAAGTCTCCTTCTTTGGGATACCATAGACCTATTTTTGAAGATGTTGCAACATATTTGATGATGCATTTAGCAAAGCACTTAGATGAGATTCTTTTGGATCTGATTGAAATCGGCACACATGCAAACACTAAACAAAATGTCGTGTCTAAAAGCGGTAAGATAAAGAAGTGAACCAATAATACTCCCGTAAAGTTTCTGGTCAACTTTCTTTCCTCCTTCATCTTTATCCAGCTTTAAAGAACTAGACATAGGAATTTCAATCTTTTTGCAATTCTCTAAACCAAACTTTTTAACAAGTTCTTTAGCATATTTTTCTTGGTGAATGAAAATTCCTTCCTTCAATTGTTTTACTTGTAAACCGAGAAAAAAGGATAATTCACCCATCATGCTCATTTCAAATTCATCCTGCATAGTCTTAGAGAAATTCTTGCAAAGACTTTCGTTAGAAGAGCCAAAAATTATATCATCAATATAAATTTGAACAAGCAGAAAATTTTTACCTTCTCTTTTGATAAACAAAGTTGTATCCACTTTACCTTTAGCAAAGCCATTTTTAGTTAGGAAATTACTTAACATGTTGTACCAAGCTCGAGGTGCTTGCTTTAAGCCATACAAAGCCTTCTTCAGTCTAAATACTGAATCTGGCTTCTTTGGATCTTCAAAACCGGGAGGTTGTTTCACATAGACTTCTTCTTGGATAAATCCATTCAGGAATGCGCTTTTAACGTCCATTTGGAATAACCTGAAATTCATATAACAAGCAAAAGCAAGTAATAATCTTATTGCTTTTAACCTTGCTACTGGTGCATAGGTCTCATCATAATCTATCCCTTCTTCTTGTGTATATCCTTTGGCCACGAGTCTTGCTTTATTTCTTATGACTTTTCCTCTTTCGTCCATCTTGTTTCTGAAAACTCATTTTGCTCCAATAACAGATTTTCCTTTTGGTTTAGAAATTAATTTCCAAACGTCGTTAACACTGAACTGTCTGAGCTCTTCTTGCATAGCTTCAATCCAGCTTTCATCTGATAAAGCTTCTTCTATGCTTTTGGGTTCTATTTCAGAAATAAGAGCCACAGCGCTAGACTCTTCATGTCTTTTGGATCTTGTACGAATTCCTTCATCAATGTTACCAATGATGAGATCTTTGGGATGACTTGACTTGTGCTTCCAGTTGTTGGTTGATTTGACAGATTGCAGATCTTCGTCTTCATTTGATCCTTCAATAATTGAATCATGATGACCTTCTATAGTCTGAGCTGCTTCAGGAAGGGTAGACTTTATGGAGTTTGGAGCAGGTTCAGAATCTTCGATTTGAGTCTGGATTGTTTGATTTTGCAATGAATCTTGAAATTTGACATTCATTGATTCTTCCACAGTTTGAGAATTATTGTTGTATACTCTGTATGCTTTACTGGAAGTTGAATATCCAAGGAAGATTCCTTCATCGACTTTTCTTCAAACTTACCAATTCGATCATTTGCATTTTTCAAGATAAAACATTTGCGAGAAACACATGAAAGTAAGAAACAATTGGCTTCTTTCATTTGAATAACTCATAGGGAGTTTTCTCCTAATTGGCCTAGAGACAACTCGTTAATAATATAACAAGTCTGTAGAAACGACTTCAGCCCGAAAGCGAGAAGAAATATTGCTTTCAATTAAAAGAGTTCTAGCCATTTCTTGCAAGGATCTATTTTTCCTTTCTACAACTCCATTTTGTTCAGAGTATAAGGAGAAGAGAACATATGCTGAAAACCAGATTCATCACGGAATTTAGCAAAGTCTTGATTTTCAAACTCACCTCCATGGTCTCGTCCGAATGCTTGAAATAGCATACCCTTTCTCGTTCTGAATTTTCTTGGCAAATTTTGAAAAGTAGGAGAAGGTTTCAGACTTACTTGTCAAGAAGTAAACCCAAGTAAATAGTGAATAATCATCCACTATTACTAGGCAAAATTTCCTTCCACCAATGCTTTGAGATCTTATTGGTCCAAATAAATCCAAATGCAGGAGCTGCAAAACACGATTAGTGGAAACTTGATTTATTGGTTTAAAGGAATTTCTCACCTGTTTTCCCAATACACAAGGTGTACATAAGTCAGATTTTTTGTACTTCAGATTAGGAAGTCCACGAACAAGCTTCTTTGAAGAGATCTTGGCAATTTGCTTTATGTTGATGTGACCAAGCTTTCGATCCCAAACATTTGCTTCATCTTGGATTGAGATTACACATTGAAATCTTTTTGGATTGATATCCAAGAGATAGATATTCCCATGTCTTCGCCCAGTAAAAGATTGTGAAAGATCTTTGCTAGTGCCAGAACATATTCCTTCTTGAAAATTAATCTTGAATCCAGTGTCACATAATTGGCCGATACTAAGCAAGTTGTAGTTGAGTCCTTCCACTAAAGAGACGTTGTTGATGATGAGACTTCCAATTTTTACAGTTCCACTTCCAATAATTCTTCCTTTACTGTTTCCGCCAAAGGAAACCTTTCCACCTGTTACTTGTGTAAGCTTGATAAAACAATTTGAATCTCCAATCATATGTCTTGAGCAACCACTATCCAAATACCATCTTACCTTTTTTCTTGATAGTGACCTGCAATTAAAAAGGAAACTCAAGCTTTCTTTGGTACCCACATTTTCTTGGGTCCAGTAGAGTTAGTACTATAAACAGTTTTTGCCCAATCCTTTTTTACAAGTTTCCAAACCATAGGACAATCTTTCTCAAAGTGTTCTGAGCTACTACACTTAGAACATTTAAGAGCACTTCGACCAACAGGTCTTACAGAGACCTTTTGAAAATGATTCTTGTAAAAAGCTTTTGTTGGTCTTTGTTTGATTCTTTCCTTTACTTTTGGAAAATCAATTAAAGGAATGGTTTCGATGGTCATTCCTAATCCTAATTTATTAAAGTAAGATCTTTGAACTGAAAGAATCTTTTCTAACTTTTCAAAACCCATAGAAAACCTTTTTGAAATACATGAAATGTCATTTTTCAGAAGTGTGTTTTCTTTTGAAAGAGTATATGTATTTTCTTTTAGAATAATGAAACTTCTGTTCATGTTTTCAAACTTTTCTTTCCACAAAGTTTCCTATTGCTTTAGAATGATATTTTCCCTTTTCAGTTCGGAAATCTTTTTAAGAGAAACTTTGAGACTAAGACATAGTTCACTAATGTATTTCGAGACTTTAACAGGAATTTTTGAATTACTTACCTCAATTTCACTGTCTGAATCTGAGTCTGTATCAATTTCAAAGTTTGAGTCTGATTCTGATTTTGCCATTAAACAAATATTGGCATAATTATCATCACTCTCTTCGCATTCTGTATCACTCCAAGTTTACGCTTTCGGGCTTTCTGAATTTCTCAGCTTTTCCTCTCTTTTTCTTCAGCAAGGACGGTTGGGTCGATGTGTCCCTTTTTCTTGCATTCAAAACAGATCACATCTTTATTTGAATCATCATCCTCATCTGGCTTGTTTTGAAACTTTTGAGAGCTTTGTTTCTTCCAATTGAATCTTCTTCCCTTTTTATTCAGTTTTCTGAATTTCCTTATCATGAGAGCAAGATCTTCATCATCCATATCATCTTCGAATACGTATCATCGAATCTTCATTAGATTTTAAAGCAATAGACTTCTTACCTTTGTGATCTTCTTCTTCATTGATTTGCTCTACTTCATAGGATTGAAGTGTTCCAACCAATTCATCTACAGAAAGTGGTATGATCCTTTGTGTTTCCCTTATTGAAGTCTTTATATGATTCCATTCCTTGGAGAGTCCACGCAGCAATTTGTTAACCTTCATGGGTCCTGAAATTGGTTGACCTTGATATTCAAGACCATTCACAATTTCAGAAAAACGACTGAACATGTCGAATAGATTCTCGCTGGCTTCATTTTGAAGGCTTCATATTGACGAGCAGAATATTGATTCTTGTTTCTTTCACACGATCTGTTCCTTCATAAGTAATATGCAGTCTATCCCAATCTTCTTTAGTTTGTTTCACGGAAGATATTATGTTATATTCAGTAAGAGATAGAGCACAATATAAGGAGTAAATAGCTTTTGCATCAAGAGTCTGTCTCTTGGTTATCTCTTCTTGAGTCATGTCGCTAGCCTCTGTAATCTCTTTCCCTCTATCTGAGATTGTAGTTTTAGGAATGATTCCTTTATCTACCACATCCCATTCCAGAGGATCTTTCGATCTTAGGAATGCCTTCATCTTGTTTTTCCATATGTTGTACTCTTTTCCATCGAAGTATAACGGTCTTGTGTTGCTTTGTCCTTCAACCAAACCCGGAGCCAATATACTAGCCATGGATCTTTAACTCTGAAGTAAAAACGCTTCAAATGAATGAGTACACAGGCTCTTATACCAATTGAAAGTGCTAGTATAGACACCTAAAGGGGGGTGAATAGGTGTAAAAACAAATTCGTCTTTTCTTAAAGTCTTAATTCAAGACAGGGATACGAAATAGTAAAGACAAACATACAATGCTACGAATTAAGTAAAGAGATAAGGAAAGAGAATTGAAACGCAGAAATTATAGTGGTTCGGCTTAGACCAAGCCTACATCCACTCTCCCACGCTAACAGCCCACCGGCTGGATTTCACTATGAATCAAAAGAGATGTTACAATCTCACGTCCTCGATTCCACGGTGTAGATACTCAACTACACTCCCTCGAGGTCTCACAGAATTTTCTCTTTTGAATACAGATGTATGCTCAACATATGAAATAGCAAAGAGTAAGGAACTTCAGACTTTGGAATTTTTCTATCTCGCACACACTTCAACAACTAGAGCGTCTTCCTTTTATACTCCCTCATGCCTACATAACCGTTGGCACCTTCCGAAAGAGTTTGTCCAATCTACCCGTTGGACCGAATCAATTAAGAAGATCTCGCGTTATTAAAGGAACATGAAGATAGCCCATCAATCATGTTCGCCCATACAATCAGGATCTAGGTTTCCATAAGTAGAACCTCCCAAATATACTTCGCCAATCCATCGATCTGTCTTACTCGATTTACTTGTCATACGAATAATAGATCGTTATATGCCTTTTCCAACCGAGAGATAATCTTTGACCAATCGAATCAAATCATTAAAGAATAACCTTGTATATGGATAAGATTAATTCGACGATCTAGAAACTGTCAACGAGGGCAGACTTTGAATCTTGAGTCTGGTGATCTTCAGTCTGGAAGTCTTCAGACTTAATAGATGAGACTAAAAGTCTTCAGACTTTAGGAAACGTTTTGTCAGCTTCAAAATACTGAAAGAAAGATTTCGCCAACAGTCAGCACGGCCATCAGGTGAGGGACTGTCAGTATGAGTCCAAGAAAACACAAGCACTGCTACCATAGATAGGACGCCTTTGGGATGGCGAAAGGGGTAGGAGTTGAACCGACCATGCACCGATCAATGGAAGAATGTTTTGAGGTGATTTTCATCAAAGTAGTGCCTCGGAGTTTTGGAGATTAAGTTGTAGAATATCAGTTTGTGTGTGTTAAGGTGGAAGGGGAGAACCACTGACTAGAGTTGTACTTGATTGCTGTTGGTGTACAATTTTATCATCAAGTGTGGAAAGAATTGGCTCCTGGAACATCTTGTGGTGATAAATTGTTATTGTGGAATAATCCAGTTTATTCCATCAGCATGTACAAGTGTCAAATTTATGGGGAGTTGAGAAGTACTCTCGACTTCCTTAATCTCGTCACTTGGGACAATCCGTTTGTTAGACAGAGGTTGCCTAGACTACTGGACAATTATCATAGACAAGACAAATTAAGGAACTGAAGATTGAGGATATCTTAATAGTCCAAAAATTTATAGATGCATTTCTATAGGAATTGTCAAGCCTGTCGTTAGTGAATGAGGTAGAATTTGCGATTGAGTTAGCACCTGGGACAAAGCCACTCACTAAGGCTTCTTACCAGTGGTCGTTGTATGAGTTAAAAGGACTAATGGTGCAAGTGCGAGAATTACTAAATAAGGAATTTATACATACCAATGCATCACCTTGGGGAGCACTGGTTTCGTTTGTGAAGAAAGATGGTTCATTGTAATTATGCATCGACCATCATCAACTCAATTAGGTGATGACCAAGGACAAGTATTCATGGCTAAAGATCAACGAATTGTGTGACCAATTGCAAGAGTGTCGATATTTTCAAAGGTCGACTTGAGAACAGAGCATCATCAATTGAGGATCAGAAAGAAGTACCTATTGTATTCAATGTTTAGTACTCGAGATGGTCATTACGAGAGTATTGTAAGACCGTTTGGCCTGGTGAACACTCCAGTTGCTGTCATGGATTTGGCAAACCAAGTGTTCAAAGAATATCTTGTTCAGTTCGTGGTCATGCCTACCAACGATATTCTGGTGTATTTATTGAGTGCTGAGGATCACGAGAGCCATCTGAGAATGGTCACAAGTTTTCAAGCGAAGGAATCTCCGTGAACCCGACCAAGATCGAAACAGTTATTAGTAGACCAAGACCAACAATAGTATCAGAGATCTGAAGCCGTATGGATTGGACAGATTACTACAGAGGATTTGTGGAAGGATTTTCAGCATCGGTGTCACCATTGACTCAACTCCTGAAGAAAGAAAAACAGTTCGTGTGGACAGACAAGTGCGAGTGTAGTTTCCAAGAGCTGAATCGAAAGTTGAATACCAAACTTGTGCTAACCATTCCATTTGGTCCTAGAAGACACAAGATCTATAGTGATGTGTCGTGTAGAGGACTGGGTGCGTGTTGATGCAACATGAGAAGATTATTGCATACGTATCCCGCCAGTTGAGACCTCATGAGTTGAATTACCAACGCATGACTTGGGACTCGCGGCATTAATTTTCTCTCTAAAGATTTAGAGACATCATTGGTATAAAGAAAGATTCCAAATCTTCATCGACTATTAAAGTCTCAAGTGTTTATTCCCTCAGAAGGAGTTGAATATGAGGCGGTGTTGTGAATCAAAACCTTGGAAGGACAAGGATGGTGATATTTGGTATCACCCTGGAAGAACGAAAGAAGTCATTGAGGCGTTGAGACGAGAGCCTTCAATTGTGCATAGGCTGGTTAAAGTATAGACCTTACTTAAAAAGGGTTCGAAATTTGGCTTTCAAATTTGAGGTAAGCCATTTTTCGAATTTATTGGCCATCCTTAGAATTGAACCGGATATTCAGGTTAAAATTAGAAATTTCAGTTGACAAACCGAGATGTTCAGAAGATCCTACAAGAGGATTTCGATAAGAAAGAGACTGACTTTCAGATTTCTGAGGATGGAACACTCTAGTTCCGAGAGTGATTGAGTGTACTTGACGTTGTAGCACTCATGTAGAGACTTTGTCAGGAATTCATTGTAGCAGTTGCAGTATTTGACTAGACGGTACAAAGTAGATCAGAATCGACGTTAGTTCGATTGGTAGACCAATATAAAGATAGACATCGCCGGACAGGTTGCAAGTATCAAATGCGTCAGTAAGTGAAAGTTCAATAATGCAAATCGGGAGGACTTTTACAATCACTCGAGAGTCCTGAGTGGGAATGAAAGTATATCATGATGGAACGTTATGACAGGCTTACTAAGGAGTCAGGAGAGTACTGATTCCATTTAGGGTTGTGGTCGACAGATGGATGGAGCCGACTCACTTCAGTACAGTACGAAAAGATCTCGATTTGAATAGGCATATAGAAGTGTATGTGTGTCAGAAATTTTGTCTACATGGAATGCCAATAACAAATTTATTTCAAATCTAGATCAGAGGTTCCTAGTTTTGGCAGAGCTTTCAGATGGTTCCTATTGAAACAATGCATAGTAGAGTGTACAAAATTTCAGTGGTGAGAAGAAAGTGAGATGAAGAAAGATCGCAGGTCTGGAGTCAGCTCGGTAATCAGTGATTGCAGTTGCCGTGATCAGTGACAAATTACAGACCGCGCGGAACTGCCAGAAAAGTTGAATCGTTGAGTATTGAAGGCCCTTAGAGTTCCAAATTGGTGATTGCATCTTTTTGAAGGTGTCACCAATGAGGGATACCTTGCGCTTCAACAAGAAGGGAAAACTGAAACCGAGGTACGTAGGTCCCTTTGAGATTCTAGAGAGAGAATCAGGACCCTAACATATCGTTTTGCAATGCTGCCGAAGTAAGCGTGAGTGCATGATGTCTTTCACGTGTCGAGTTTGAGGACATATGAGCCTGACCCGACACACGTGCTGAATCATGAAGAATCAGACATGAACGACAAAGTGTCGTATGTGGGAAGCCTGGTTTAGTTGGTGGTTCAAAAAGAGCAGATTATGTGTACCAAGATGGTCTCCTTGGTCAAAGTGGTCTGACAACACCACGGGACCAGTAAAGCAACGTGGAAAAGTGAGGTTCGATAAGACGACAACACCCCCACCTTTTGATCGAGGATTAATAAAGGTCTAAATTTTGAGGACGAAATTTTTATAAGAGGAGAAGATTTGTGACATCCTGATTTTCAGGTTCTGATATCAATTGGATAAGTCTGGCCTTTCGTCAACGTGACTATAGTGTTTTTCTCTGAGATGGCCACTCATGAGATAACTGACCTATCAAATGAAGCCGTTAAGGGATTCTAATGCAATAGACTTGAGAATTCGACTAGGAATCAACTGTTTGACCGTGCTAGTCTGTAATGGTCATTATGGCACAATTAAAAATTGATCAGAGACCAGAGATAGGTTGATTCGGCTGAGATGTGTGATCAAAGTGTGAGTGCTTTCACCTGATTGCAAAATTCTTGACAATCGGCACTAAACCGATTTTCTGTCGCTTTGGGTACCCTGTGTCCGTATTTGAAACCTCAAGATTTTCACGACCACCAAGAGTCGCCAATGTGTCGAAGAGGTACGTGTGGCTCGAAGAAAATTGACCATGAGTCAATTGCACCAAAAATTCCTAAAAGCTACCCGGTAGGTAAGTTCACACTAAAGCACGTTTGATTAAAATTAACTGCGAATTTGAATTCGATTTCAGAAATTGGAAGTTCTGTCGTGTCATGAGTTATTCTAAGAACGTCAACTTACCTTTTGAGGAATTTTCAGCAAGTTTGGGATTTTTATGGAAAATCGTTTCGGAAGTTTCGGAAAACGAACGAAAATTCGGATTGGCCTATTTGAAGGGATTTTTGACATCGGGTGTAAGTGAATTGGTGAAAGGAAATTTCGTGGGCTTTTTCTGCTGTCAAATCGGACCTCAACCGGAGAAGTTTGTTCTGAAATTCGGATTTGAAGGAAATTCGTGAGATAAAGGGGCCATCTTATC
Source organism: Eucalyptus guilfoylei (assembly GCA_016097605.1). Classification (NCBI taxonomy): domain Eukaryota; kingdom Viridiplantae; phylum Streptophyta; class Magnoliopsida; order Myrtales; family Myrtaceae; genus Eucalyptus; species Eucalyptus guilfoylei. The sequence goes on along the minus strand of CM027862.1, from coordinate 33,342,029 downwards.
TTGGTCTTCGTTTAGAGTTCAAATTGCACAATTGGCGAAGAAATTGGCCCTAGGATGACCAATTGGCAAAGTGTTTTGAAGTTGATCAAGATTATAATTTTGTTTTAATCTTTCTTTTTCCTTCTTCCCTTGGTCTCATGCCCCTTCACGTAAACCCTCCCTTGGCCGCACATTTTTTTCTTCCTCTTTACTTCTCTCTCTCTCTCTCTCTCTCTCTCTCTCTCTCTCTCTCTCTCTCTCTCTCCCTCTCCTCATGCAAGCACCCCCACCCGGACGTTTCCCTCATTTCCTCTTTCTCCTTATCCATCCTGCTGGCTTCGACGACATCTTTTCCCCCTTTTTGACTATTTCGGTCAAACTTTTATGCCAGCTGCCCTTGATTTTCTTCCTTCAGTCTTCAGCGAGTCACGCCATCTTCGACCGCTTTGTCCCCTCCTGCTTATCTTTCATTTTCATCCTACCACATGTGGACTGCTCCAAACGAGAATCCACCGTCCCCACACCCCAGCCGACGCCCCTACCTGCGTCCATTCTCCTTTGCCAACGTCACCAACGCATCAACTCACGCGCGGTTTGTTCACCGCTTCTAAATCGGGCCCGTCTTTGCTGTAGCGAAGTCACCCTCTCGTCCATCCACATCGGGCCGTCCTCGAAGCCCACCGTTGCAGCCCGTCAGCAATGTTCTTGTGGCCAATTTCCAGCAGGTCCTGCGGCTTCAATTTGGCTTGGTTCACGGCCGTTTCAGCCACAGCCCACACTCCGACCCGCGATCGTCGAACTTAGCCCGAGCCGTGCCCAAATCAGCCCCCATGGCAGCTCGTTCAACCTTGATAAGTGGTCAAAACAGCAAAG